>CM061142.1:68883359-69483359 GCA_030789695.1 Scilla litardierei
GTTCTTTTGTTTGTCTGTGTCGTATGGAAAACTACAGGTACTATTCCAGCAGTGCGCAGTGGACCTGCTGCTCTGCTTGAGTTATGAAATTATGTATTTCCTTCGTAGCACCCGTCTCTTCGGGAATGCCTGATACGGTTTCGTGCTTATCGGGTATCTCGGGGAGCGGGGCGTTACAAGCAGGCACCATCTTTTTTTTTTGAGTTTTTCAAAGGCTTGCGTGCTGAAGCTTGCGGACTGTCGCTATGGGCTTCGGCCTGCAGACATGAGAATTTTTGTCCTTTTCACTTGAGTCGACAACCCGTCGGGGCGGTTTGGGGGACAGCTGCCGCTGCCAGCGGTGGCAGCACACCGCAGGGTGCACAATGCGCGGGGTGCTAACGCTAGTGACAGTGACGCACTGCAGCAGCAACATCGGTAGTGTTTCGGTGGCTTGGGGTCACCGGTTGGCAAGAAAAAGAGTTTTTTTCCGAAGAACCCTAGGTTGGGTAGGGTTCCAGCGGCTTGGGGTCGTCGGCCGGCGAGAAAAAGAGTTTTTTTATCAAAGAACACTGGGTTAGGGTTTCGGGCTGTCGTCGCCAGCGACGACAGCGTACCGCCCCTGCAGCAGCGACAGAGGGGAGAGTGAGGGGGCGGTTCGTTCCAACAGCGTGTGGGGCCACCAGCCGACCGAGATGATAGTTTTTATCTTTTCGGTCGTTTGTAGGGCTGGAGGCCGGTTGACCTCTGCCTTAGGGCAACGGTCAACCAGCCGCCAGCCCAACCCCAGGTTGGCAGCCGATGGCCGCCACCCTGTCCCCCAGGGTTTGGGTCGATGGCCTGTTGGCCGCCACCATATCCCCAATTTTTTTGACTTGGTTCAATCCGATCAACGTGATAGACATCATGATCATGATTAAAATAAACGGTTTTTCATGTATACCTCAAGATCGATGAAGACATATGTTTGATTTCGACTTGTCTTTTGCACGCGAACAAGGTCTCGTTCTTCAACCTCCAGGCGGTAACGTACTCGCGGTCATTTGTCGTCCGCCAAGGCTTTCATCCGGTCACACACACACACAAGAAGAGCGTGCTGATAACGTGGTGTGAAATATTTTCTGGGGAAGACCCCTGGCCTATATTTATATGGGACTATGGAAGAGTTCATACAATGATAAAATACGAGATTCATGTAGGATACAAAGATTTGCCATACATGGATAATTACATGCCATACAAAATGTTTAGTGCCAAGGGAACGAGAGGCAAAGTGTCACTAAAATTTCTCTCTTTTATTACATCACCCTGAGGTGAGGTGTCCGTTTTCACTCATCTTTCCAAAGCTTTTTTTTTTTCATTTTGAAACCCTCGAGCAGTTAAAAAACTAATGTCGTCATTTTTCCCCATCATATCTGTTTTGCCCTTCGTCACCGTAGCAGAATCTTTCCTTTCCAGAATAAACTCAAATTTTTTTAGGGCAAATAAATAAATAAATAAGCATAATAAGAATGCGACATGTTATAATATATGAGACATACCTCATATGTCATATGATATACATTATTCTCATATATAAATTTGTCTCAAACAGTCAAGAAAAGAAAAGAAAGGCTATATACGCAAAAAATGAACTTATGATCACATTCTATTCCGATGAAAGCGGAACAGAAAATAAAAGTGAAGTTTTATGTACAATCCTAATGTGAGCTTAAACTCAGCCCAAACACACACAGTCATGTACAAAGAAGCAAAACATCTCACTCTCTCTTCATCATCAAGTTGAGATAAAGTTGTGAGATAATCTCTCTAACTGGGACCTGAGCAAGCTACTAAATGAGAAGCTCTCCCTCTCCATTGTGTTCAGCCTCTGCGGCGCTAGCGGTTCATTCTTCACCTGGAATGCCAATGGCTCCAGCTCTCTCATCATCAGCTCCAGTATGCCCATATCGACCTTGTTGCCTGAAATATCCTGAACATAGAACACATTCTTCGTCTTCTCCCCCTGGGTAGCAATGTCTGCCCGGGCAACCGTCAGCCCGTACTCTCGAAGGATTCGAGTTACGTATGGAAGCAGTCCGACGCTGTTTTGTGCACACAGCTCTAGTCGAACACCCTGTAAAGAAATAAGAAATAGAAACATAATAGTGATAAAAAAGGAGGTAAAAGGTAAAGTATGATAAGATTTTCACCTCGCAAACTCTCCGCTCTATAGCAGCCTCCAAGCATTTTGAGACCTGTTGTCTCTCCTTGGTGGTGTTTAGCATGTAACCATTTCTGTGCCGAATATAATATTCCTGCACATAGTCATTGCATACATTGCGTGCATGATGAAAAAACATATTTGAGTGTTGAGGAGGCCCATAGACACTTTGGGATAAATGATAGGAAAACATTTACTTGCTCCCCAAACCGTTCTATAAATAATAAGAATTTTTCTTAAGATAATCAGAACTGATCTAGGAAGCACATATACTTCGAGCATCAAGCCATGTCTAGATACGTATCGGATATGTGTCAGACATGTATCGGATATGGTATTTTTATTTTTAGTATACCTCTTAGAATACATTACGTGCATGATGAAAAAAAATATTTGAGTGATTGAGGATGCACATAGGCACTTATGGGATAATTGATAGGAAAGCATTTACTTGCTCCCCAAACTGTTCACTAAACAAAAAATTTTCATGAGATAATCAGAACTGATCGAGGAAGCATAGATACTGTAAGCATCAAGCCGTGTCTAGATACGTATCGGATAAGTGTCAGACATGTATCCAGTATGGTAGTTTTATTTTTAGTATACCTCTTAGAATTTTCTCAAGTGTCTCCGCGTTATGTTGTGTTGTCCTCATATCAGTGTATTCATGTCCATACAACATAAGAACTGCTATGTGGCATATTTATACACATGTTTGTTACGTCACAGAAGATTATAAATCCGGGTAGTTTTTACTAACTTTTCAGCTATTCTATTACTATTGTGCCACTTGCACTCATAATTAGGTGCAACAACAAAGGTTCGGCTAGATATGACCGACTGTCAAATAGTTTCCAAAGTTCAGAAAGAGAGAACCATATTGGGGTCCTGGGTCAAAACTTGTTCAAATGCTCGTTAATGTTTTCACACTAACCAGATGTTAGACTCAACCTACAGCAAAAAACCCCCATGAAAAAAATTGAGACGCAAGATGTATATTTGCATAGGTCATTACATGTTAGGAAATTTGTAGTTTCAACCTTTCAGATCATTTGAAATCTTTGAAGTGCAAGTTGAGTGCGAAACATTGTGTATCATTCATAAACGAGCTTCTAGTCCTTTTTTTAAATTCATTTAAGCATTTATGGTCATGATGTGTTAACATTAAACTAAGTTTTTGGTATTTTATTATATTTATGAAGAGTTTTCTAGTGTTACAAAGATTCATTTAATGAAACATTATTTTAAATTTTTTCTAATTTTTGTGCAGATGTTCTAAAATACAAATTTAGTATAATGTGCCTGTGAAAATTGTTCCAAGTGTAAATGCAAAAGAGTATTTTTCTTAATCTTTCAAGGAGTTTGTGACTGCATATAAAATTATTCATCAATCGTCTTGTTCTTACACTTCCAAACAAAATAGGTTAGCATAACAAAATAATAAAAATATTTCAGACATCACTAAAGCTTTATTATTTCAAATAAATGATTTGAATTTTTTTGAAATGATGTGGATTTCATAATGTGTTATTTGGTAAATCGAATACCGATATTTATTCTTCGTGGTAAATCTCCACATTCAGATCTTTCTCGTTGTATGAGTGAATTTTTGGTACCCATCAAAATTTTTAGCTACACATATTTTGTACATGAGCACTATCTTATGATAGATAATTTAACCTCAAAAGCATTAAAGACATTTTCTTAATATGCACACACACACACACAAGAGATATATGTGTGTAAGTCGGCTTAATTTACACAAACTAAACTAAACTTTTAGAGAAAAAATGATACTACTTAGAACTTTCAAAAATAGAGAAAACCCCCTTATACTTTTTCCCAAAGTTTTCCAGAGCTACCCTTCATCACCTTTGAGTTAACCGAGTTACCACGTGACTTTCACATGACATTTTAATCCCCCAAACTATCCTTATTTGTTTTTATATAAAATTAAAAAAAATAAATCAAATCTCTCTTTTTATTAGGACCTCAACCACGACTAGAGGCCCCACCCCACCTCACCCGTTAATGTCATTGGCACGACTGGAGAACTCGATTAGGTTGTTCACGGTAAGGATTCTTCAACTATTATGCACTCGGAGCTTGCTATCCAGCCATCACCATGGAAGTCATGGGTGAGGATCTAGAGGAAGGGGAAGGTAAAGGAAAAGGGAAGAGGGTTGGGTTGAATTTGAGAGTTATTGGGTCAAATCTTTGGGGGAAGGATTCAAATTGGGAATCATGCAAGTATTATGATTACATCTTGTTCTTATATATATATATATATATATATATATATATATATATATATATATATATATATATATATATATATATATATATATATATATATATATATATATATATATATATATATATGCAAGATGTTTGGTGGAGGTTGATGCAAAAAATGAGCTCCCAACAACTGTTGTCGCGGAGCTTGATGATGGGACTCTTTTAACTTTTGAGGCAAAGTATGAAGTCTTACCCCCTCGTTGCGGCCTGTGTGTCTGTTTCGGACACTCAGACCTGCAATGCCCAAACCAGAAGCAGAAGAAAACTTTGGATAAAGGAAAGGATGTGATCCACATTCTCTCTCGCTCCAATGAGGCTCAGTCTTCTGCTCTGCGGAAGGGAGAAGGATCAAAGTCTGCGGATAGAGTGGACATTCAGAGCATACCTAGAGAGGAAGCCTCATCCCCAACAGCTGGGAGAGGGCCCCTGCAGATCCTTCGAAGTATGGTCCATGCCGTGCGGTGTATACACATTCTGAAACTTGGGGGATCACGCAACATTTCCTCTCCTGTTAATGTGCTTGCCGCGGGTGTTGATCCGGTTGCAACATGTGCAGTTACTGAAGTCGAGAGCAGCATCCTGGATCCAGCAGTAGATCCGGTCACTGAAGCACCACCCTTTCTGCCCATTGATCCTGTGTTTGCTAATCCAGAATGGGATGAGGAACACAGGGCTATACTGAATGAAGTCAATCTTATTAAAAGCAGGAAACTTGGTGCTCTAAGTGCAGGCCCGGTTACGCGAAGGAGCAGTAGGCTGAAATAAGGAGTTGAGCCGCCCTCTTCACTAATCCATATTATGTCGATGCTGATCTGGAATACTCGTGGCTTGAACAATGTTGTGAGGCGTAGAGATCTTAGAGATCGTATCAAGAAACTCAATCCTTCTATTTTAGTCCTCTTGGAAACTAAATTACGGGCTGAAAATATCTGCAATAAGTCTTGCATCCCAAAAACCTGGACAAATGTGAATAATATCCAGATTCACGGAGGTGGCCGGATCTTATTGGGTTTTAACCCCTTGGTTTGGCAAATCACTGTTATTGCTATGTCCATGCAGCACATTACTGTTCGATGCACCAATATGGGGGGCTTCACCTTTGCTCTATCTGCTATCTATGGAAGCAACTTTTCAAATGAGAGGCAACTTTTATGGCAACTCCTAAAAGAAGATGCGGCTACATTGAAAGATGAGGCGTGGCTAGTAGGCGGAGATTTTAATTGCATTTTGGCCGCCAAAGACAAAATGGGAGGGCGGAGGGTAGAGGCCTGCAAGCTCTTTGATTTCAACAACTGTCTTTCCGCTTGCCATCTGCAGAACCTGAAACATACGGGATCACGGATGAGTTGGTGCAATAAACGTTTGGGGTCACGACGTATTATGGCCCAACTGGATCGAGTCCTTTGCAATGATGTTTGGATTAATAAGCTCCCTGACTCCTATTTTGATTATTTGGACCCGCAAACCAGTGACCACGCACCTATGGTTGTCAATATGCATTCTCAGGTACCCACTGACCCTAAGCCTTTCAAATTTTTCAATCATTGGATTAATTTGGCAGGATTCTATGAAACTATGGAATCTGCTTGGGCCCATATTAGCCATGGCACCCCCATGTATCGTCTGATATGTAAATTGCGAAAGACAAAATTGGATCTCAAATCCTGGGCAAGAAATCATCAAATTGCAAACCAAATCCTCTCTTGCCGTAAGCAATTGGAGAGCATCAGGAGTAATTTTGCTCTTCACTCTGATCTTGACCTTCAGGAGAATGAGCTATTTTTGTCCAACAAACTCTCTATCCTTCTAGGCCTTGAAGAGGAAATGTTCCGTCAAAGAAGTAGGCAGGATTGGTTGGATCTGGGGGACAGAAATACAAGTTTCTTCTATAATGCGATGAAATCTAGGCAAAGCAGAAATAACTTAAGCCATATGGTGGATGTGAATGGTGCTCAAGTCAGAACCTATGCTGAACTTAAATGTGAGGCTACAAACTACTATGAGGTCCTTTACAACCAAAGTAACTACTGGAATGTCTTTCCCAAACTTGTGCCAAAGAAGAAAATAAAACCCGAAACTGCAACATGGCTGGAAAGAAATGTGACTGCTGAAGAGATCAAATTGGCGGTTTTCAGTATTGGCGCCTCCAAGGCTCCAGGCCCTGATGGGTTCAACGGGTTCTTCTTCCAGAATAATTGGAATCTTATTGAGCCTGATGTGGTTGCTGCGGTCCAATCCTTTAGATCGAGCTCTTTACTTCGCCAGGTGAATCACACATTTCTTACTCTAGCCCCAAAAAATACTAATGCTTCTTCTCTTGGAGACTTCAGGCCTATTGCGTGCTGCAATGTTATCTACAAGATTATTAGCAAAGTAATCTGCAACAGGCTTCAGAGCTTCATACATGAACTTGTTTCCCCCAACCAATCTGCCTTTTTGCAGGGAAGACTTATATCTGACTGTGCGCTCCTGGCCCACGAGCAAATCAGAGACTTTAGCAACCCTATGGGGTCCAGGGCGTGCTTAAAGCTTGATTTAAGAAAGGCGTTCGACTGTGTTAACAGAGAATTTGTGTATTTCATCTTACATCAAATGGGTTTTGGCCACAAATTCATTGGTTGGATAAGGGAATGCATCTCATCAGCCTCCTTCTCCGTCATGGTAAATGGTTCACCGGTGGGATTATTTGGTGGAAACAGGGGGCTCAGGCAAGGTGACCCACTGTCCCCCTACCTGTTCGTCATTATTATGGAATGTTTCACTCTTTTATTAGACAAGGCCATAACTAGGGGGATGATCCAACCTATGCGGCGGGTGGGTACGATTTCTCACCTTCTTTTTGCTGATGATTTACTGGTCTTTTGTCGTGCTAACCAGAAATCATTCAGAGGCCTAAAGATCTTACTTGAAGATTTCAGGAATTTTACTGGTCTGGAAATAAATTGGGATAAGAGTTCTTCCATTTTCAGTAAAGGAGTTAAAAATAAAGGAGAGCTTGCAACTTTTCTGGGCGTCAAACAGGCCCAGGCTATCATCACATATTTGGGGCTTCCGTTGTCACCCAAATATCCCAGGACTCAAATGTATAACAGGCTCATCGACAAGTGCAGGAAGAGAATGAGTGGTTGGGCTTCTGCTACATTATCAATTGCTGGAAGGCTGGAGTTGGTAAGAACTGTTATTTATGGCATGATTATGTTTTGGGTGCAAGTTTACAGGTTCCCTACAACTGTTTTGCGTACGTTGACCTCAATGTGTAGAAAGTTTATTTGGGGCACTACAAGATCTTGGGCTTGGAAGGAATCCTGCAGGTCTAAGGAGGAGGGAGGGGTTGGTTTAAGGCTTTTGACAGATCTTAACCTTGCTGCGGGTGTTAAGCTAACATGGAGATTACTCAATTCTAAAGGGCTGTGGGCGGAATATATGAGGAGAAAATACAAGGACTCGTCATCTTTATATGAAGCTAAGGGAACTGCTACTCAATCTGGCACGTGGAAATTTATCCTTCATTGCAGAAGCCTATCGCAGAGAATAATTGTCAGGAAAGTTAGAAACGGTAATGACACACTATTTTGGCATGACAACTGGCTCCCGTGTGGGCCGTTGAAAGGACAATGGACTATACCGAATGGTGCTAGCGGTAAGAGAGTCTCTGACTATTGGAGCGGAACTACGTGGAATTATTGTGCCGATATTCAACCGCTCAAAACTCTACTCCAGCATTATAAACTCTCTACGGGCGCGGATCAGTGGGCTTGGAAGAATAATTCTGAGTTACGCTTTAAGGATGCTTGGGAAACTGTCCGAAGCAAATCTCCTCCTTTCCCATTCTTTAAGCTCGTTTGGTACCGGAAGCACATTCCTAAATTCGCAATTACACTGTTGAGGGCCCTCGCTGGCAAGCTTCAAACCAAAGACCGCATGAGCTCCTGGGCGGAACTTGCATCCCCAACCTGTGACCTGTGCGGACTAAATCAGCCCGAGACAATTCCGCATCTATTCTTCCAGTGCCCATACTCAAACTATATTATCTCTAGATCATTTCTGAAGCTTGGCGCCATGGTTCCAGTTGACGCAAGTATTACTGGTGTGGGAAAGTTTTTGCTTGACCGGTTTAATAATAAGGGTGTTATATCTCTACTAGCAAAAACTGTGCTATCAGCTACGGTATGGAATATTTGGCGTGAGCGTAACAGGCGTATTTTTCAGAATGAAAGTAAGCCCAAGACTGCTGTTTTCGAAGACATTTCGGCCGATGTACGTAGTGCTCTCCGTAATGTCGATAACATCGATGATGCGTCCACATTCGCATTCGATAACTGGGATATCAGGGGTATTGGTTGAAATTGCCAATGCTATTTGAGTTTAGTATTGCGGTTGTATCTTGTATTGTATCTTGGTCTGTATTCTCTTGGTTCTGGGAACGGACACTAGACCATTTGGCCTCGGGTGACGACGCTTGTGTCCTCTCCCCTAGACACTTGCTCAAATGTTCTAGTACCAGGCCTCCTGTATTTGCTGTATATTTAATAAAAACTTACCTTGCAAAATATATATATATATATATATATATATATAGAGGAAAATTTTCAAATGAGAACATTTCGCACCGTGCGAAAATGTTTTTATCTTTTTTTTTGAAATTTTTTTTTTCAAAAATTCTTTTTTCTACCCTCATTATATGTTGTTATACCCCCCTCAAAAAATAATGTTTGAAAAATAATGTCATTTGGCCTTCGATCAAGCCATTTCATCAAATTCGCACGTTCTGAGACCGTTAAATTTGTAACGGGTGGATGGGTGCTCTAATGCCCAACGGGTTCACCCATTATTTTCCCTGGGGTATATAATTGTATGGATTAAACATCAAAAAAAGAATTTTTGAAAAAAAATTCAAAAAAATAAAAAAAAAGTTTTCGCACGGCTTTCGCATGGGATTTTTCGCACCCGAAGATTGCCCTATATATATATAATTTAGATTTTGATAGGATTTTCTCGGGTTTTGTGGAAGGAATGCATGAATTTGGGAGGAAGACATGATTTTTCATGAAAAGGGAAAATACAAAATAACTTGGCCTCAATTCGAGATGACCGCTAACCTAGCTTTTGATTCGATAGTTTAGCCTAATTCTTCCAAGATCAAAGTCTAATCTACTCCTAATTCTTCTCTTCTCAATACTCTTCTCCAAATTCAACATATCCTCTATTATTCCAGCCCTCCCTTTTATAAAAGCTACTAATTTACTGAAATTACAGAAACACCCATGCTGACCAAAATTACAAAAATCCCACTACGTGGCCGCACCCCTATTCGCATCAATAATTATTAAACCTTGCTATAGTTCGGTCAACTAGATTGAATAATAATCCACAATACGAGTTTAAGTTGAGGACTATAGCATTAATTTATTCAGTGTTATCTTGTTCATGCGAGTTGTTAATTGTGAACCTATTTATTCTATGCCCCATTAATGGGTCTCATTGGCTTCTACCAAAGAATCTTGACTGCTTTTAAAGAAAAAGATCTAATTTTGTTTGCAAAATATTTTATACATGTGGAGCTTCATCTTTCATTGAGAGTTCTTAAGCTGTCAGTAGTTTTGAATTGGAAGCTTTTTGCAAAGTTGTAAGTAATCTATTGGAGAGATTACATTGTGCTGTAGTAAGACTCATGCCGTAAAAAAGAATATGGTTAGATAGTGGAATAAATGAACATTAAATATATTGGTGCAAAAGGAAGTGAATTTGATTCATTTAAACCAAATTAAAACAAAACAAAATACTAAAGATAAAAAGCAAATCATGATTATTTCAAGCAAATTAAAGGAATTTAAAAGAAAGGATTTTGGTTTTTTTAAAATTATGTTTTCTAATTTGGTTTTTAAGATAATTTATTGAAGAGAGGAGAAACAATAATGCTTTTTAACAACGAGCGGCAAAAAGGAAAATCAAATAGTGGAAAAAAGGAAATAAAAAAAATAAAAAAATAAAAAAATAAAAAAATAAAAAAATAAAAAAATAAAAAAATAAAAAAATTAAAGAATAGACCTAAAAAGTGAAAAAGAAAACAAGCAAAAAACAGAAAAAATAAATATCAAGAAAGGAAACAAAATGATACTAAGAAAAAAGAAATTTATGTAAAAGATTATGAATCAAGCTAAGAAAGATGATGGAAAATTGGAATAGATGAGAAAGGAAAATGATGTTTATGTTGAGAAATATATAATAATGAGTGCCATCTATTTAACAAAATCTTAGAGATAGAAAGAGTAATGATTTCTTTTATTGGTATGTACTATGTACTTTTTAACTTAAAAGAAAGTAAAAGAAGAAAATAACAACATGATATTTCCAATTAGGTTTTGGATATTTTGGTAATGGAAGAGATAGACAACGAAAACTTAATTGCAAAAAGGGATTAATGGGTATCAGATGGCACATGACCAACTTGGATCAGGTGCGCTGATGTCGGCCTCCCATTGGCCTTTCAAAAAGCAATTGCTTTTTGGACGGCCAATGGGAGGCCGCTACGTCTGCGCACCTGATCCAAGTTGGTCATGTGTCACATTTTTTACATTATTCTCTTGCAAAAATTTTATAGTAAGAAAAAATATAACATATAATATTCACAAAATATTAAAGGGAAAGTTTGAAAGAAAGTACAAACAAAAAGGAATAAAAGTTAGAAATGAATATGTGAAATAGTCAAAAAAATCAAAAAAAAAAAGATTCGAAAGAAAAAAGTCATGGAGGAAAAAACAAAGCAGTGAAAAATAACAAAAATAACGTATAACATAAAAAAGAAAATATTGGAAGGAAATAAAAAGAAAATTATCAAAGGGGAAACAAAGAAATAGTGAAATGTAAAGTATAAAAAGGAAAAATATCACTAAAGTAAAAAAAATAAAAAGGAAATTCATTGTTATCTTGTATTTTCAAAGTATAGTGTATGTTTGGTAAACTTATACAAGGTTCATGGTAATTGTATTATAAGAGTTTTCGCCTTTCCTATTTTTCGTTAACATTGTAAGGTGGCTTTTATAATTTTTGAAACATTAAGGGGGTTTCTTTATATTTGAAAGTTTAGGGTAGTATCATTTATTTCGATAAAAGTTTAAGGTGATTTCTGTAAATTGAGTGTTAAAATGCTAACACTTCTTTATTTCTTTACTAGTGCAAATGCCACGTTCTAAATCAACTCTATATTAAACGCTAACACTTCTTTATTTTCTTTACTAGTGCAAATGCCACGTTTTGAATCAACTCTATATATCTCATGTTGAAAAAGTTCATTAGATCTTGTTGAATTACTTACACCTCATCTTCTTATACCTCTATCACATCGTAGTCTCCATAACCACCACAATCCTCTTAATAAGCGACCTTCTCATTTTGATATGGCTAATTTTAAGGATTTTAATGGATGAAAGAAAATTGTTTCTAACAATATGGACTCAAATTTTATGCCAATTATTAATTCTTTATAGTTTAATTTTGACGAAGAAAAAGATTTAGACAAGCTAATTGAATTAAGGAAATATAAAAGAGTAGCACGTGTAATCCCATTTTTGTACTTTGTTTACTATGACAATGTCTTTTTATCCAATTCTTTATTTGTTACTTCTCCTAATATCATTTATGTACCTAAGACCATGTGTGACATTTGTATGGAAAACTGCAATAGATGGTAAGATGTTTACTTTGAAACCTAGTTTCTATTCTTCATGTTTTTGCGTCGCTGGATATATATGATCAAAGTTCATTATGATGGTACTTTTGGGAAGTTGAAAGCTCGCCTAGTTGCTAAATGTTATAATAAGATTTATGGTTTTGATTACTTGGAGATATTTTCTCTTTTACTAAAATATCTTAAATCAGACTACTTATCTTATTGGTAGCAATGTTTCATTAGTTGTTACATCAACTTGAAATAAAAAATGCATTTCTTCATGATGATTATATGAAGCAACGTATTAGGTATGTTGATTAAGAAGAATTTGGAATGGTTTCTCATCTCAAGAAGTCCTTGTATGACCTTAAACAATCTTCGCAAGTATGGTTTAATATATTTAGCACTGTTATTGAGTTTGAAATATGATAGTGTGTTTCTGACCATTCTATATTATTAGTGGTAGATGTGAAGAATATAGTTATTACTGAAGAGAACAACAGTATACACCAATTGAAGATGTTTCTGTAATTAAAGTTTTAAATGGACTTAGGGCAGCTGCAATATTTTTCAGAGATTGAGGTGCTCGATCTCGTCATCATATTTTCCTATCTCAAAGGAATTATGCACTTAATGTGTTGGCTTACAAAGGGATTTTGGGTTGCAAAGCCATTGATACCCTTACGAATCCAAATACCAATGGCTTATGCAGGTGAGTTGTTAGAGTTCCTAATCAGGTTTGGAAGGAAGGTGGGTAAGGTTAATTACCTTACAATTACACATCCACATATACCGCTTGCTATGAGTGTTGTTAGTGATACTCCCCGTACAACTCATTAGGATAATGTAGTTCACAAACTACGATATTTGAAAGATGCTTTAGGACACGAGTTGTTACAGGAAGATCTTAAGAATTTTTAAATTGAGTGTTATACTAATGCAGATTAGGCTATACGCTCAAATGACCGACCACTTACTAGTTCTGGCTACCATGTTTTTGTTAGAGGAACTTAGTATCTTGAAAAAATAAAAAATAAACCAGTAGTTTCTTGTTCAATTGCAGAATCAGAGTGCAAAGGTATGGCCTATGTTACACGTGAATTGTTATGGTTGAATTATTTATCGAGAGAACTTTGTTTTCAACATTCGCAACTAATGATCCTAAAGCGTGTCAATCAATCAACATTGCAAACAATTCAATATTTCATGAGTAGACTAAACATGTATAGATTGATATTGCCACTTTGTGAGAGAGAGAGAGAGGGTTGAATGATGATGATTCAAACAACACAAGTCAAATGGGATGTCGACGGCGGTTGATTTATTTACCAAAACTTTTAGTGGTTCTAGTTAAAATATTATTATTACAAGCTAAAAACATATGATATATGTGATTTAGCTTAAGGTGGAGTGTTAGAGTTGGTAAATGGTATATTTGTAATTTCATTTTTAAGAACATATATACTAAAAAAGAGTCTCTCTGGGTTCAGATTTATTAACAATAATTTTCTTTTATACTAACAGCTACCAAAAAAATTTAAGATGCAATGTGCTTAACCTCAAACAAGATGCATATCGGATGTAAGAGTGAAATTTGTGTTTTAACTACCATGATATACTTGAGTGGATGTGAGGCAATTAATCTCAAACTACTTATGTTGGAACATAAACAAAGAAAATAATCATGTGCCCAAAAATTTACCCCCAATTGATATTATGCCTACATACTTTCAGAATAATCTATATGCCCAAAATATGACCTTTGTTAGAATACACCCAATAATACTCTAAGTCGTAAAGATCTATCCCCCAATTACCCTTTGAAAATTACCCTCACTAAAGCTACTCTCAGGCATACCAGTTTGCTAGCTTTACGCATGGAAAGAGAAATTAGGAGAGGAGTAATTTGGATTATTTTAGCTTAAGAGAAGAAATTGGGAGAGAAATTTGGGTTGTTTTAGCTTCAGAGAAGAAATTGGGATAGAAGAATTGGGAGAGAATAAATAGGAGTTTTCACACATCTTTTTTTTAGGAAATAGGTTTTAAGGATAGGCGCATGAATTGTTGGGGATGGCATGGGTGACCGGCTAGAGGCGACATGCATGGCTGCTGGGTGGGCATGGGCATGAGATATTAAAGATACCCATTGACTACATATATGAAAAACATCCTAGAGGGGGGTGAATAGGGTGTATAGTACAAATTAAAAATTTAAGCACAACGGAATAATGCAAAGCACACAATCACAGTTCAGAGAAGCAAGCATAAGTGTGTTTAACGGAGTGGCTCCATACCTAGGCCCCCCGCCTCTACTCCGACCCCAAAACCTTTGAGGCTTTCACCCTATTTTATAACCAAAAAGAGAAAAACAAACACGATCACACTTACGGGTGGTGATCCTACCATTACAACCTTTATCACGCTTTCGGATGGTGATCAAACCGTTCCAAGAATAAAACAAAAGAATATACGCCCAAAGATAGCCTCTGAATGAAGCTATTCATAATACAACTCACACTAAAATAAAAAGCACTGATTTAATACATAGATTAAGATCAGAACAATATCACCATAGCATAGAGTGTTGAGTTATGATCGTCCCGACGCAAACGGTTCGTCAATCCGAGTTCTATAGAGAAAGTTAAGCTCTTTTCAGTGTCGTCTATCGAGCTCCTTCTTCTTCCTGCGAATGTGATAATCTCTTTGAAGCTGGGAGGAAGAGAATTCGGCCAAGGAAGAGGAAGATGATCTCTGGAGATTTTTTGGCACTTTGGGATTCAATGGGATGCTTATCCAAGGGAGGGGTTTTCTTCTTTTATAGAGATAGAAGTTTCTCTTCAATTAAAACTTTTGATCTTCAAATCATCAATCAAATCTTCATCAATTTGATAGATCTCTTTTATTTAGAAACTCCTCTTGAGATAGGTCTTCAAAAAGATTAGAAACTCCTCCAATTTGATTGAAGTCAAACCTGTACGTTTGACTGGTCAAACTGGTCAAATTAGGGTTGAATATGGACTATGTAGGTCGACACAGCCGTGCTGCACGGCCATGTTGGCACTATTCACAGAATTTCCAGAAACTATTTTTTCGACACGCCCGTGCAGCACGGCCGTGTTGGCACTATTCATAGAATTTTCAGAAACTGTTTCTTTGACATGGTCATGCCGCACGGCCGTGTTAACCCCGCACTGAGACTCCAGAGATCATTTTTTAACACGGCCGTGTAGCACGACCGTGTTGGCTTTGGCCATTCTGCAAATCTCAGATTCTGATATGCACGACCGTGTTGCTGCCGTGCACAGCCGTGTTAACCCTGTTTTGGCACGTTTCACCACTGTTTGACCTTCGATTGACCTGAAACTCACTAGATAGACATATTATACCTGTATGACTTGTTTGACATCATCAAAATTAAGTATTGTCTCTAGTTAGAGGACTACCTTAGGCCAACAATCTCCCTCTTTTTGATGATGGCAAACAAACATAGAAAATTGAGATAAATAGATATTGAGCAAGTCATATAGTGCACAAGATAATGAATGAATGCAATTCTCCCCTATCTATGTGCGCTTAAGAAATATGTGACAAGCTCCCCCTCAAACCATGCATCTCAATTTTTCCATCTCTCCCCCTTTTGTCATCATGCAAAAAAGTATTCTTCGTGCTCCCCCTTTTGTCATCAATCGAAAAGGATAACATAAGCATGAAAATATCATTGATTTCATTGAAATTTGTTATGCAATGATATGAAATAAAATTAGCATACCAAAGAAACACGAGATTAATAATGACTTTCATATAATGTTTTACTCCCCACTAAATCAAAGCATACACAACTTCATGAACACTGAAAGCATACGGTCATTGCTCAAATAAAAGGATGATATCATCACATAACTTACTTGAATCATTGGTACATGTGTAGAGAACCAAAAAATCAAACTCATAAATTGTCTTAAACAACTTTTTCTATATCGTCTCTTTCAAATAACTATCAAGCATGATATAGGAAGACAACCAACATAGGATACCATGATGTTAAATTTCGGGTCCTTTGGAGTTGAAGTGCGCTAAGTGGTTATTTCATCTACCATATTTCATGTGCATTGCTCAACAAACCCCCGAAATCCGGTTACTAGCCGCCGGTATCAAAAAAAATTTCATATTCATATTCTCTTTCATTTTCATTTTAAAGCCAATTTTTTGCCAATATATCTCTTTGTTTTTGTTTTTCTATGTTGTCTCAAAATAATGACGCATGAAGACATCTACATATTTGACTCCTACTACTTAATTGTTCCAAAGAGAATCTCATATATATATATATATATAAGTATAAAGACACTAAAAAAGAGTTCAATCTTTTAGAACGTAAACAGTATCCAACAATTTTCCACAAATTACATAATTATATCGACTCAAAAAAATTTAAACAATTATGCATGCTATCAACGAGCAATCAATCATGCACGATTTGAGTATGAGGATTTCTTCATTAACATAAAATGTCATCATCAAAATCATATTTAATATTTCTATGATTTCTAATAAATTTCATACAAAAAGCTCATCAAGGTTTCAACTAAACATATGCTCATGCAAACAATGAAGTGGTCTATGATGTCATGCTATAACATATGCTCATAGAAATCTCCCGACACATCAAATATAACATACAAAATAATCATAACTTTCTTTACATCCATTCGCTCGAATCAACGCCAGTTTCACCAAGACGATGTATGCTATCACTCGAATCCTAATGATGCACATACAGAGGAAGATGCACCTTTTGGTATCCATTTTGTAGATCCGGAAGTGTTAGCACATGATTTCTTAGCTTTATAAGGTGTTTAGGAATCCACATGAACTTCTCAGGATAAATGCGAGCAAAGCAATTATGTATTACGTGTCCCTTCTTGTTACAATAAAAACATACAACATTTGAGTGGTAATAACTAGAATAGACATGTTCGTATCATGCATGCTAGATGGAAAGCCTATGTATCTAGCAAATCTCTTCTTCATAGGTTTTCTAGGTTTCTTATGTGATTGCTTCTTTTTAAACTCTAGGCCTTATTTGCTAGAATGATCGTTTAATCCATCTAACATCTCATTAAAGCATTTTTGACTGCTAGTGAATTTTTTTATTATGTTGCTAAGGTCTTGATTTTCCTTCTCTAGTTCTTTAATCCTAGCAACATGATTTTTCTCTTTCTTACTCTCTTCAATTTCACTAACAATATTTTTTTCCTTTAATCAAATTTATTTTTTCTTTCACAAGCTCCTCTATTTTTTCTTCGTGACTAGAGACCTTTTGATTTAAGAATTTAATTTCAGAATCTTTAGAATTTAAAGAGCTAGTTTTCTCATTTAAATCTTTAACTAAATTAGAGTTTTCAATCTCCAATTTAGCTAATTTTTCGTTAGCTTCTTTTAATTCTAAGATCTTGGTCTCTAAGGCGGTTTCATCAAAACTTTTTATAATCTCTCTTTGTTTCTTCCATTTGATGAAAGGCTCATCTCTATCATGTTCAACAGCCCTTAGACGCTCTTCTAATGATTTACGAAGTTTCTTAAGTTTAGAAAATTTAGGGGCTATGTCTTCGAAGAGGTCTACTAAATATTCATAACCTTCTTCTATATCAGCGAACATAATCTCACTATACCTATGACCATCAATAGAGAAGCGTTTCGATTTTAGCTTTTTACTACCAGCCATGAAGCATGTCCTATTGTCGTTCTTAGGGTCATCCTCTGAAGAAAGCTCATCTGCATCACTTTCTCCCCAAGTGGCTAGCCTCCATTTTTTCTGATTTCCTCTTGCTTTCCTTTGCTTTTTCCTCTTTTCATAAGAGGACAACTAGTTTTTATGTCCCTTTTTGTTGCACCGAAAGCATCTAGGCTGGATATCATCGTCTCCGTCTTCTTTTCGCTCATCGTCCCAAACGTTGCCAAATTTTCTCTTATTGTTCATTAAAAATTTTCTTAACCTATGTGTAAGGGCGTCAATCTCCTCATCACAACCCGTTTTTAGGGCAGTCACAGTACCTGCAAAAGAAGAAATCAAAGTATCAAAGAATTTCATATGTACTTGTGAATTATCTGTGCTAATGTGTGATGTGTTTTGATTATGTGCCAAAATAAGAATCCCGCTCTGATACCAATTAAAAAACACTCTAGAGGAGGGGTGAATAGGGTGTATGGCACAAATTAAAAATTTAAGCACAACAGAATAATGCAAAGCACACAATCACACATCAGAGACGCAAGCACAAGTGTGTTTAACAGAGTGGCTCCCTGCCTAGGTCTCCCGCCTGTGCTCCGACCCCAAAAACCTTTGAGGCTTTCACCCTCTTTTATAACCAAAAAGAGAAAAACAAACCCGATAACACTTACGAGTGGTGATCATACCATTATAACCTTGATCATGCTTCTGGGTGGTGATTGAACTGTTCCAAGAATAAAACAAAATATTATACGCCCAAAGATTGCCTCTGAATGAAGCTATTCATAACACAACTCACGTTAAAATAAAAGGCACTGATTTAATACATAGATTAAGATCAGAATAATATCACCATAGAGTAGAGCGTTGAGTTGTGATCGTCCTGGTGAAACGGTTCGTCAATCCGATCTCTATAGAGAAAGTTATGCTCTTTTCAACGTCGTCTATCGAGCTCCTTCTTCCTGCGAATTTGATAACTCTTTAAAGCTTGGAGGAAGAGAATTCGGCTAAGGATGAGAAAGATGGTCTCTGGAGATTTTTTGGCACTTTGGGATTCAATGGGGATGCTTCTCCAAGGGAGGGGTCTTCTCCTTTTATAGAGATAGAAGTTTCTCTTCAATTAAAACTCTTGATCTTCAAAACTTCAATCAAAACTTCATCAATTTGATAGGTCTCTTTTATTTAGAAACTCCTCTTGAGATAGGTCTTCAAAAAGATTAGAAACTCCTCCAATTTGATTGAAATCAAACATGTACGGTCAAATTAGGGTTGAATATGAACTCTGCAGGTCGACAAAGCCGTGTTGGCACTATTCACAGAATTTCCAGAAACTGTTTTTTTGACACGGCCGTGTTGGCACTATTCACATAATTTTCAGAAATCGTTTCTTCGACACGACCGTGCCGCACGACCGTGTTAACCCCGTACTGAGATTTCAGAGATCATTTTTTCGACACGGCCGTGTTGGCTTTGGCCCTTCTGCAGATCTCAGATTCTGATACGCACGGCCGTGTGCTGACATGCACGACCGTGTCAACCCTGTTTTGGCACGTTTCACCACCGTTTGACTCCGATTGACCTGAAACTCACTAGATAGACATATTAGACCCGTATGACTTGTTTGACATCATCAAAATTAAGTTTTGACTTCAGTTAGATGACTAACTTAGGCCAACAATATGTACTGTCTGAAACATGTTAATCTATAACATCTGAAATTTCCTATACCAACCACAACATGTTCTCTGCTTTGAAATTCCTATACTGGATGATTATCATGTGGTGTATTTCAAATTATTTACAATAGTGAGGTATCAAATATAGTAAATTTCTTTTGCATCACTTGCATATATACATGCATGTTGAGCGGATATTTAACTAAGCAGATACCATGCTATTCAATATCTGCTCTGGTTATATGGGTTTATTCTTTCAACATCTAATTCATATATGAATCATGTATATCTATATCTGAATCCACCTAAATGAATGTGGATATGGATCAAACTTGATACCTCATTGACACCCTATATATACCATATGAAAGTATGCGATATAGGTTGAAATATGCTACACCTACTAAAATGGTATACAGACTGAAATATAATATATCACCTGAAATATGCTACATACAAACAGAAAAATGTTAAACCACCTGATATTTCCTATACCAACTGAAATACGCTGTCCACTTAGTCAAATATAACCACTTATTCAATTTCATATCCAATTTAGGTTGGGGTCAAATTGAAAGTGCAGTCGGTTGAAGATGGGTAATTTCATGTTATTTAAAAATGCAGAAAAGATGCGCATACATGCATCACATTGGATCCTCATAACAGGAGTAACAATTAAATGGGCAATTATATTTTGGCTAAAAGATATTTTTTGAAAGTACATAGGTATAAATTAATCATGATATAAAGGAATAATTTTCCCCAACATAAAAGAACACACATGAGACTGCATGCATTCCTGAATTATGTCACAAAAATTTTCGCTATATAAACTTTTATTTGGACAAGATACAAGATGCATATCACTATCATGAACCAATGCGACTAATACATCGATTTTCTATATAATTGGAACATTTCACATATCAAAGGGTGAGACTTCTTCTGGTAATTGCCAAAGTTTGTTAAGGATTCAGACGGAACAGAATTACCTTGGACTGGTTTAACTTTAGGTTTAGCCAAACCTAAGCACCTTTGTGAACTCAGTATCATAGGCATCCAGAAAAAGACAGCTACTCATACTGAGCATCATATTGGGTAATATATTAATACAACAACAAAGAGTTGTTATTTGATCACAGCTAACTGTAGTCTGTATACCATAATGCATCTTTATATGATTGCATGCTGAAGCAGCTGAACTGTTTCCTATAGATTTAAGTTTAACCTTCCTTGGGTTGAAAATAAATACATCTTTCACGTAGTAAGAAGTTGCATAAGGAGTTCTTCTGAGAAATCTAGCTGTTCTCTAAGATTTTTTATAGAAGGAAATATCTTCTCTGGTCTCTCCATTATTTTTTCTTCCAAGAAATTTAGCAATCTGGCTGTAGGGTAAATTGCCCTCAGACCACTCTATTCTCTATTCTATGAGGTATCTGTAACTAAACATCCTAAACATTTGATACTAACGCTCCGACCACACTAGGAATAACACAAAGACCTCTTAGTTGACTGGTTAATAAAGAATATGTTGCACTCAGACAACTTAACACAAGATTTTGAGGGTTATTTAGGGGTCTCCATGTTAGTATCAAAGACTGGGTGTTTAGTAACATGTACCCCATAAAACATGCGGTCTGAGTGTAACTTACCCTTAGTTATATTACTAAGAGTCAAAAGTATACGATCACACTGTGCAGTAGTTATTTGAAAGGGTGAAAATCGGAAACATTCCAATTAGTTTGAACTAGGATTGAGCCAAAACAAGTGCGACCATTAGAATGATATTCAAAGATAAGAATAGCATACCTGGTACGCAAATGGTCCATGAGAAGTGATGGAAGCATGAAAGATAACATACTGCATGTCCGTGAGGGTACATACAATGTCAAACATGAGCTTTGGCCTATCCATGCACTGCACGTTGACAATAGAGTACCCTTTCTCACTACACCTATCAATTGACACCACCATCCTCCTCTCGTCCTCATTAACATGGTTCATGTCCATTGATGCGAATGAAGGGCTTGATAGCCTTGATGGAACATCGAAGTCCCTATTAGCCAACATAAGCTGGTGAAGCCTGCGCTCGGGGTGACTCATGGAGCTATTACACCCATGAAATCGTGTATTGACCCCTTTATGGTCATTGTCAGGAATGGTCGCAGGTTGGAGGACAGTTGAGAGGTGATCTTCAATGGTGGCAAGCCTGTTAGGGTCATCAATACAGGTTGAAGTGCTCTGATCAGAGACATAAGCCACACAGGCAAGGCACGTGTTGTGGCTCCAGGCATGGGCCTCGACAATGTTGCACCTCTGTTCGGCAAGGACAGCAGAAATCTCCGAGAAAAGTCCTGGCCTATTGATGCCTATCATTTCTATAGCAGTGTGCTCACTAGAGGTTTCAGGTTTGCCAGTGTTCTCGTAGCAGTTCACCACTCCTGAGTTTTGGAAACCTCTCCTGACATCTATGGCCTAAAAAAGAATGTTCTGAGTAAGTTGGTAAATCAGGAAAATTTCAGAATAGAAAAAGCTAGTTAAAAGGTTTGTATAACGGTCAAGGGAAGAAAATGGAATTATATATATATACTAGTCATTACCCGTGCCCATAGGGCACGGTTTATTTAATGGCTGAGTTTCCCCCCCCCCCCACAAATTTTAAGTTCCCCCAAATTTCAAGTTTTCCCACAAAATTTCAAGTTTCCCCCCAAATTTAAGTTTTCCTCCAAAATTGAAGTCCCCCCAAAATTGTCATTACCACCTAGGACAAACTTGCCACGTAGGACAAAGCTTTGTCCTAGTAGGAAAAGATTCAAAATCTTCATAGAACTGGAAAAAATGGTCGGAAGGGGTGAGAATAAAAAGTGTGGGTGGGTGGGTGGGGAGGGTCCATGGGCAAAAATACAAAAACCGGGGTTGTATGTGCAAAATTCCCCACATCCTCTTTTATCTCTCAAAATCTCATCTCTTATATTTTCTCTTATCACATTTCCATGTTTTATATAATAGATATCCAAATTCTCTTATCCAATTTCTCATGTCCAAATTCTCTTATCAATTTCTCTTGATAACATCCGTCTTTTATATAATAGATATCTCTTATCCAATTTCTCTTATCCAATATCTCTTATCCAATTTCTCTTGATAACATCTCTCGTTTATACTCTTATCCAATTTCACTTGATAACATCACTCTTATCCAATTTCTATTGTCCAATATCTCTTATCCAATTTCTCTTGATAACATCCCTCTTTTATAATATAGATATCTCTTATCCAATTTATCTTGTCCAATATCTCTTATCCAATTTCTCTTGATAACATCCCTCTTTTATAATATAGATATCTCTGATCCAATTTCTCATGTCCAATATCTCTTATCCAATTTCTCTTGATAACATCCCTCTTTTATAATATAGATATCTCTTATCCAATTTCTCTTGATAACATCCCTCTTTTATAATATAGTTATCTCTTATCCAATTTATCTTGTCCAGTATCTCTTATCCAATTTCTCTTGATAACATCCCTCTTTTATAATATAGATATCTCTTATCCAATTTCTCTTGTCCAATATCTCTTATCCAATTTCTCTTGATACCATCCCTCTTTTATAATATAGATATCTCTTATCCAATTTCTCATGTCCAATATCTCTTATCCAATTTCTCTTGATAACATCCCTCTTTTATAATATAGATATCTCTTATCCAATTTCTCTTGTCCAATATCTCTTATCCAATTTCTCTTGATAACATCCCTCTTTTATAATATAGATATATATATATATATATATATATATATATATCTATTCTATAAAATAGAGATGTTATCAAGAGAAATTGGATAAGAGAAATTGGACAAGAGAAATTGGATAAGAGAATTTGGACAAGAGTATATACATACATATATATACATACATATATACATACATATATACATATACATATACATACGTATACATACATACATATACATACATCTATTCTATAAAATAGGGATGTTATTAAGAGACATTGGACAAGAGAAATTGGACATGAGAAATTGGATATGAGAATTTGGACAAGAGTATATACATACATATATATACATACATATATACATATACATACATACATATACATACATACATATACATACATCAATTCTATAAAATAGAAATGTTATCAAGAGAAATTGGATAAGAGAATGTGGACAAGAGAAAATGGATAAGAGAATTTGGACAAGAGTATATACATACATATATACATATACATACATACATACATACATACATATCTATTCTATAAAATAGGGAGGTTATAAAGAGAAATTGAATAAGAGAATTTGGCCAAGATAAATTGGATAAGGGATGAGATTTTGAGGGATAAGAGAGGATGTGGGGAATTTTGCACATACAACCCCGGTTTTTACATATTTGCCACTGGACCCTCCCCCACACACCCACACTTTTTATTCTTCCCCTCCTTTCCGACCGTTTTCCCCCAGTCCACGTGCACGTGTGCACGGGTTATTTGCTAGTATATATATAGGAGGGATCAAATGACCCCCAAAAATAACCCTCTATCAAAAATCCAATGACCCCCATTTTTTCGAAAGATCCGAACCGTTCATCTTGATCTCCACCCTCTAAATACCTGACCCACCAATTTTCAACCCGATCCCATTGTGTTTTGCTTATTCATCCATCCGACCCAAATTTAACGGTTTCGCATGAACAGAACTTTTGCGAATGGTTGATGAACGGGCAAAACACATGGGATCGGGTTGAAAATTGGTGGGTCAGGCATTTAGAGGGTGGAGATCAAGATGAACGGTTCGGATCTTCCGAAAAAATGGGGGGCATATGATTTTTGATAGGGGTTATTTTTGGGGTTATTTGATCCCCCCTCATATATATATATATACACACCCTAAAATGTACCTAAGATCGTGCGCAGGCAGAATTACCTGCGCACCCCCCCTCTGTTCGGTGTTTTCAAGTATTTTTTTTGAATTTTTTTGCGGTAGCTAGATATACTTGTTATGAAGCTCCCCACAAAATTTCAGGTCAATCCGACACCGTTTGAGCCTCCGTTCATCGATTTCAAAAACGTTGCGCAAAACTGTCCACAATTCTGGACAGTTTTGCGCAACGTTTTTGAAATCGATGAACGGAGGCTCAAACGGTGTCAGATTGACCTGAAATTTTGTGGGGAGCTTCATAACAAGTATATCTAGCTACCGCAAAAAAATTTCGAACAAAATACTTGGAAACCCCGAACAGAAGGGCTGTTTGCAGGTAATTCTGCCTGCGCACGTGCGCAGGCACATTTGCCTCATATACATACATACATATATATATATGGAAAAAGGGATCTAGGGTGCCTCAGATTAAATCTAAGGATGCACCCCCATTTCCCTCCATTTCCCACAATATTTTTTGAATTTTTTTCATGGAATTGTTGTTCACATCATCGATGATCAACATACCAAATTTCAAGGTATTCCAATACTTTTTGAGTCGCCATCTATCCCTTACAACTTGAACGGTCTGAAAACGTGCTGAAAACCCCATGAAGTTGCAAGGGATAGATGAGTGCTCAAAAAGTAATGGAATCTCTTGAAATTTAGTATGTTGATCACTCATGAGGTGAACAACAAACCCATGAAAAAAAATTTCACAAAAAATGTGGTAGATGGGTGAAATTGGAGGGCCTCCTTAGATTGAATCTAATGAGGCACCTTATGATCCGTTTACACATATGTGTGTCTATATATATATAGGGACATGTGATTGAGAACATGCGCAGGCAGAATTACATGCGCACGCCCCCTCTGTTCGGGGTTTGTAAGTATTTTTTTGAATTTTTTTTGCAGTAGGTAGATATACTTGTTATGTAGCTTCCCACAAAATTTCAGGTCAATCCAACACCGTTTGGGCCTCCGTTCATCGATTTCAAAAAAACGTTGCGCAAAACTGTCCAGAATTCTGGACGTGCGCAGGCAGAATTCTGGACAGTTTTGCGCAACGTTTTTTTGAAATCGATGAACGGAGGCTCAAACGGTGTTGGATTGACCTGAAATTTTGTGGGAAGCTACATAACAAGTATATCTACCTACTGCAAAAAAATTCATAAAAATACTTACAAACCACGAACAGAGGGGGAGTGCGTAGGTAATTCTGCCTGCACACGTTCTTATGTACATTTTTGGGATATATATATATATGAGGTAGGATCTTATAACCCCAAATATAACCCCCAAAATAACCCCCTCCCGTGGCCCTCCATCATGCAGATCAGGGGTCCGGATCGCCCCCTCCAACTCATGCGCGAGAAATTGAATTTCTCTCGCGAGAAATTCAATTTCTCGCTCAAAAAATTTCAGATGTTACTTAATTAATCCGCTTAGTTTATCCACTCTTCTCCCCACTTTAAAAATGACTTCCGGCCAAACGAGTGGACATCTTAACATAAAAATTAGTTTTTCTGTCCCACCTCGTCCTCCCGATCAGAACGCGCAATGTGAAGCCTCGATTTCAGTGAGGTTTCAGTGACTGAAACCCAAGGTTTCAATGCCTGGGCAGACTGAAACCTTGGGTTTCAGTCTGCCCAGGCACTGAAACCTTGGGTTTCAGTCTGCCCAGGCACTGAAACCTTGGGTTTCAGTCATTGAAACCGAGGCTTCACACTGCGCGTTCTGATCGGGAGGACGAGGGGACGGAAAAACTAATTTTTATGTAAAGATGTCCACTCGGTTGGCCGGAATTCAGTTTTAAAGTGGGGAGAAGGAATTCAGTTTTAAAGTAGGGAGAAGGCTGGATAAACTAAGCGGATTAATTAAGTAACTGTTGAACACTTTATGTGCGAGAAATTGAATTTCTCGCGAGAGAAATTCAATTTCTCGCGAGAGAAATTCAATTTCTCGCGAGAGAAATTCAATTTCTCGCGATTTCTCTCCATCATCTCTCTCAACCATTGGTTGATCCGTGCCGTTGATCTACGTCGATCATGCGGCCAAGCGAGGGGGTTATATTTGGGGGTCATTGATCCTTCCTATATATATATGAGGAATATGGGACTGGGCTGTCAACGCAGGAAATTTTTCTTGCGCTGACAGCGATTTGGGGCATTAAAAAGTATTTTTTAAAAAATTTGCAGGGTGTCCTACAACTTGTTAATTAGCTCCCCACCAAATTTCAAGTCAATCCAACACCATTTGAGCCTCCGTCTATGCGTTTCAAAAATATTGCGCTGATAGTTCGGTTTTTGATAGCGGTGTTTTTGAAACGCATAGACGGAGGCTCAAATGGTGTTGGATTGACTTGAAATTTTGGGGGAGCTAGTTAACAAGTTGTAGGACACACTGCAAAAAAATTTTAAAAAAAAATTATTCCCCAAATCGCTGTCCGCGCAGCAAAAATTTCCTGCGCTGACAGCTCAGGCCCATATTCCTTATAAATATATATATGGCAAATGTACCTAAGAACGTGCGCGGGTAACATACCTGCGCACAGCCCCATTCCGGGGGAGTTTAAAGTATTTTTTTGAATTTTTTTGCAGCAGGTAGTTCTACATGTTAGCTAGTCCTCCACAAAATTTCAAGTCAAACAAACACCATTTGGGCATCGAAACATCCATCACATAAAAGTTGCAAAACCAGAATTCTGGAATTTTTTTGCAACTTTTTTGTGAGGGATATTTCGATGCCCAAATAGTGTTTGTTTGACTTGAAATTTTGTGGGGACTACCTACCATGTAGAACTATCATCTGCAAAAAACAAATTCAAAAAATACTTTAAAACCCCCGGAAAGGGGGTGTGCGCAGGTAACAATACCTGCGCACGTTCTTAGCTACATTTTTTGCTATATATATATATATATATATATATATATATATCTCTCTCTCTCTCTCTCTCTCTCTCTCCCCCCCCCACTTAACAAGAGAAAAAAACAGCAATAAAAAATTATTAACATAAAAAATACATAAACCATTAATAAAAAACTGTACAAGCATTAAACTAATGGGAGGCTGTGTATCCATAAAACTGGAAGAATGGTTCCTAAAGTTCATGAATACAATGCATATGTAAATCATGAATGGATCTGTTCTTTGGCTCGATGAATGTGCAACTAATTGATCACTCAAGAACATATTTACTCTAAGTCAAAATGGCCTTGACAATCATTAGGTAAAGGATGAGGAGATCAATATATGGTGTGGACATTAGATAGCTTACATAATTCTGAGAAGCACTCCAATAACAGAATATGATAGCTATTCTGTTTGCTCACTATTAACCCCAATAAAACAGTGCTTAGAGCAATGGGATTAAACTGACCTGTTGAATGTAATTAGCGACTTGCTCATTTGCAACCTTGTTGCCAAGCTGATCTTTCACATGGAAGACTACAATATAGAAAAATAAATTCACATCAGTTTCATTTATTTAATTATCCTTGTAATTACATATCTGATGCATTTCTAAGACCAATGTGTAGGTCTGTTTTGCCAGTTAAAAACACGAGGGCTTGAAGGATATTCAATTCCACCATTTGACATTCGTATGAGTCTATTCTGCTGATACATGCTGAGCACAAATCAATATAACATGTTTTATGCAAGAGATCAAACGAGCAAAAATGTCGACCCCATATGCCAGTCAAATTTCATTGATTGGATGGACTCTAGTAGTTTGTAACCTATAATATCTTGGGCTCTCAGTAGTTTGAGCACTGGTGCATGGTAGAAAAGCAGAATATCAGTTTCATCTTTGGCAAACTTAGTCAACTCAATTGAAGCATAAGAAATTATATAGGAATTATTCTAAGATTTTGCTTTGAACATATACATCATAGCAGACTTGGGTGTGTAAGAAAAACCAATAAATTTTATGCAAACGGAAAATTGCAGTTTCCATGTCTTCGGTGAAATATGAAAAAGAAAATTGGAAGCAAAAACTACCAAGTATCTTATATTCCTAAATTTCTTTAAATGATAAAAGTTGAAATTACCATTTGAACTCCTTTCAGTTTTTGTTGATCACCAGAATAACCATACTACATTAACCTGTAATAGACCAAACATCTGTCTTCGTTGAAACTAAAGGTAAGTACGGATTGTTGGAGATTAAAAACTTGAAAGGACCACAAATTCTTTTCGGATTCTAAAATCTAAATCCTCAGCTTAAAGCACAGCAACGACTCGTGTTAAGGGCAGCTTCTAATTAAAAGATGAAAACGCAATTCACCAAGTGGTAAATAATAGTTAAACATAGACCAAGTCTAGCATATACGCATCACGAAACAAGCCTTCAGGATCTTCATAGCCAAGATTCGACTAGGCTGAAAAATTTTGGGTTTGAACTTTAGCTAGTAGCATAGCCTCTCGTACTTACCTGTACATATCGATGTTGATGACTTAGTAGAAGAGGTATATGTCATCAGCAGTGCTCCTAACTAAATCATCAACTAAGTCTTTTGCAGCAAGATGTGGTATGCTATGAAGCAAAGGGCTCTGTAAAAGCTTTGACAATGTGGCTTTCAACCTGACATCAACTTCTAAATAGTTGCCAAATTGTTGGTAAAAACACGATGGACAAACCAGGACTGGCCAGAATGCCCTAGAATGGATATGGAATTCTACCTTACTGGCTGTGTTAAGCTAATGTAGAAAGGAGTGGTCTAGGAATTTCTTCTAGACAGAAATAGCTTGAGAAAAGAGGGGCATTGATAAGGAGTCAACCCCTTTTAAACATACATGTTGGACTAGCAACTTGAGATATGCAAACCCGAAATCCCACCTGTTGCGTTGATAAGGAGTCAAACTCCATCTGAAACTGGAGTCTGAGTTCATGCATGAGGATGAATCACACACTCAGCCTGCATGCGAGTTTCTTTCCAATTCAGAGATGAGCATGGATGCAAAGTCTTGTTGGTTTCCTATTCCAAAAAGGGCAAGCATTCGAGTCAAATTTGAATGGGGAAAATTTTATTGAACGGTGAGCAATAACTCACACATACATGCAAGCATGAGTCTAGCATGGCTTGTAATAATAAAGTGAAAAAGGATTATGGATTATAATATTTTATTAAGGATTCAATTCAAGACTAATAGAATTGCCTATATAAATGGACTAATTGCTCTCTCCCATTTATAATGGTCTTTCTTATACTCTCTTTTACTAAAAACCCCGGGGTTTCTTTTTGAGCTTCTAGCCATGTGTTTGAGTTTTGAAATAGCAAGATATCGCTCTATACTTATAATTCTCCCGTTCTGATATAATGAAACATCGATCTGACATAGTCTGTGGACTTAAGCCATTGTGCCAAACCACGTAGATTTGTGTTGTTGTTTTCTTTATTTTCTTTCCTGTGAAATTATGAATTCATTCCATGTTTTGGTTTCTTATACTATACGTAACAACCGCATCGTTCGTAATACAATATTAATGTTCTTGTTACTTCACCAATTCACCTAGCTTAAAAGCTATATCCCGAGGGTTAAGATAGGCTGGAACAAGGTGGGGTTTAGAGCACGACTATTGTGGCATGTTCACGCCAAGCTTGGTTTACACAGAAGCTAATGCTAAACCTCTGGCCCAAACACAGTCATTGGGCTGAAACAAGCCTGCAACAGTGGTACAAAAAGGTAGTTAAAGAAATTCTCATTTAATAATAAAAAAAGATTGTTACATCTGTCGAACCATGTTGTTGTCAAACTCCAACAACCTTTCCATTATTGCTACAAAGCTCTAGTTCACTTGGCCTCACATGTCGCTTTTGTGAGCATATTGAGAGGGGGTTAGGACTCAATGCCCTAACCTATCTACTGGAATATGGTCAGGGTTTAACCCACTTCATCTAAGCTAAACCTGCAAAACTATTTACACGAAGCAGGTCCAAATTAGACCCATTTTGTATAAGTTAATCCGATGAATTAAACTTATAAGAAGTGTGTCCAAATACAAACTGTTTCTCGATAAATCGGTTAGGTATTTTTTAGATTCTTTACGCTCACAGGAGTGTGGGACCAAGTTGCTGCAATGGAAAAGGTCACAAAGCCCATTGGAGCTTGTTGACGGCAACAACAAATATGTGATTTTTCTTTCCTTTTCTACTACTAATTACAATGCGTAAGCTATAAGCAAGGAGTTGTATATGACATCTCTACCTAAGTAGTCACCTAGATATGCACCTAGGCCGCTTTTTAACATACTAGGTTATATGCTTAGTATGAACCCTCGCTTAGGTTGTTGGTAAGTATGGTAATTTAGATTTTCTTATTAGACCGGCATATAACATTTACATTCACTTTTAATAGACCTTTCAATCTCTTTTCACTACAGATGGTATCTCTTAAGTCCAACTAATTGTTTCGTAGTACAAACATATCTCATCAACATAAATCAATTTTTGCCTACTAAAAAAAATTCTCTTAACCAATGAATGAGGTTTCGACCAAAATCTTTCGGTCATTTTATTTTGGTTTCGAAAGGTGTTGATACGAAAATACATTCGAATCTCAATTTCGGTTAGTTTCGGTCGAAATGTCAAAATCGATCGAAACCGATTGAAATTAAGGTTGAGAAGCGAAATTAAGGTTGAGGAGCTGAAAAGAGATATAAACCGATCGAAACTGATTAAAAGAGATATAATACATGTTTAGGTTTATATAAAAATATATGTTTGTGTTTAAATACCCACGCTCATTTGAAACTGAACCTTAATTCCAATAAAGTATGTCTTTGGGTTTAAATATCGAAACTTATTTGAACAATAGAAATAAAAATTATATTAAAATTTTAAAAAGTCATTAAAACTTTAAAATCTATATTATAAAAATTATAGAAATTTATTAAAACTTTAAAAATTATATTATAAATGTATTGTTATACAAATATATACAAATAAATACAAATAATTTTGAAAGTGATACTCGAAACAAAAATTACGAAACTGTGCTGAAACTGACCGAAACCTAAAAATTTTCCACCAGCCAAACCGAGCTCTTAAACCCAACTCTCAACAAAAAAAGCCATATCGTCCAACAAACCATATCTTACCTCTTGTAAGCCTTATCTAATAATACAAGGTCGCAAATCACGAGATACGGGAAGAAATAATTGTAGGGAGCAATTTAATCTCATCTCATTGATGGTTTAAGAGGGGGTGAATGGGGGGGTAGGATGGAAGATTGGAGATAGAAAAGGAGGGAGATAGATATATAAATCAATTTTAAAGAGGTTTCACATTAAAGACTATCAATTTAACGTTGGCAAATAAGGCAATATCGTCAGTGGCACAAAAAGTGGCACAAAAAGAGATAAGGGGGAGATAGAGAGTTTAACTTAAACAACATACCAAATCATAAATTCATGGAATAAAGAAAAACAAGATTAATCTAACATTGCCTCTTTGCGAATGAGATCGTGTGTAGACTGTAGAGAGAGTGCTTCTTTAGAATTCGTTTGGGGACTATGCCTTGGGTTATCGTTCACTTACATAGCATATATTTTAATGAGATTTTTGAGAATTATTATAGAATGATGCCCAACCAGTGAACATGTATGCAAGAAGATAAAGCAATGTGTAAGAAGAGAGAGAGAGAGAGAGAGAGAGAGAGAGAGACCCCAAAAAAAGTTGATGGCATATGCACTAGGTGCTAGTTTGGAAGAAAAATGTCAACTGATAAATAGTAATAAAGGATCATAATTCTGAGACTGATACTTTTATAACATCGTAGTCTCAAATTTGTTTCTATATTTCTCAACCTAAATTATTTTTACAACGAATACCATAATACAAACTACTGATAATATATTTGCTATGAAGAACCATTTCTGTCTCAAATATGCCTAAGATGCAATATGCAATATGCCAATTATAATGAAAATATGCTACTTGTGCCTAATGTGTGCTATGTTTTATACATAGAAATGCCATACTACAGTTAAAATCTTATATCCACATTCAATATATATTTTGGAAATTGGAGATGTTTCAAAACTAGGCAAATGCAGAACAAATTTAGTTTCGAAATCTGACCCTAAAATAAAGTTAGTACTAAAATATTAGAAAACTTTGTGATCTCCCCCTCTTGTGTGTTGTGTGCACACAATAACTCATATAAATTGTAACAACATATATAGCTTGAATATTTTACAATGTGCCCCACTAATAAACTTAGTCGTAATATTTGATATTTTTATAACTTTTAATAAGTATTTTTCAATTAATACAATAAATTATGTCATCATTTAAAATAATCAAAATAGTTGCTTTTGCTTATCAAATTATACAATGCACCAATATCATGATTACATTTGATAAATGGAACGGGAAAGAGTTTGATATGACATGAATCTGATTTTGGGGATAAAAATCTGATTTTTATTGATAATAGAAAGGAATACAAGATAATTAGACTCTTTTGAGAGGATGACCACTCTCCCAAACCATCAATTCAAGAGGATGGCCTAAGGTTGTAATATATCTCCTATTGATTTCTATCCCAAAATTCAGCATAATCCCCATAACCCTAGTCGGCACCTAAACATAATGGGCTGATTACATATGCCCAAAATTACCGTTTTGCTCCAGATTCAACTCCTTGCATTGCCGCGCCTTGTTCAAGCCTTCTCCGCCACCTTGGGTAAGTCACAATCGTATCATTACTACTCCCAAAAGAGCCACCTTGTCCTCAAGGTAAAAGTCTAGAACTGCTGCTGGATGACTCCAAGAGGCTCCCACATAACGTCATAGTATGGAAGACCCTTCCATTGGATAATCACCTCTCTGCCTCTGCATTTTCTTGATGGGCCCCCATTCAGCTCTAAAAACTCCAAGATCATCTCCATGTCCTCAGTCAAAGTTAGTGGTAACAATGATGAAGGTGTGTGGTCCCTAATAGCCCGATGCAGCTATGACACATGAAAACTAGATGTACCATCGATGTCGGTGGTAACTTCAATTGATAGGCAACATGTCTGACCCTCTCCTCTATCTCATAGTGGCCGAATTATCTAGACACCAGCTTCTCATTTTCCCAGTGAGCTAAGGTTATCTGGCGGTACGGTCGCAACTTCAAGTAGACTCTGTCATCAACTGCAAATCGTACCTCCCTCCAATGCACATCTGCCTTCTTCATAATCAGTTGGGCACTTGTCAACTGTCGTTTCAACTCCTTCGGCACTATGTCCCTCTTCTCCAGGTACGGCTCAACTAGCGACACTAGTGTAAAGCTATGGCCGTAATGTAGCAGATGTAGTGGATCACACCCATATAATATTTTAAAAGATGTGGTTTGAGCAGATGAATGATAAGACGTGTTGCACCAGTACTCAGCCCACGCCAACGACTACACTCACTGCTTTGGAGCCTCTGAAATAAAACAACACAGATAGGTCTCTATGCTCATGTAAACGACCTCAGTCTGGTCGTTTATCTGGGGATGATAAGTTGTAATCCGCTTCAGGGCAATCACATGCATCCTGAATAGCTTCCTCTAAAAGTGGCTCAGAAAAACCCGATCCCCTTCTGAAACAATGGACTCTGGAATCTCGTGCAACCACACTAACTCACGTATGAATGCCGCTACTATTGTCACTGCAATGTAAGGATGTCCGAGGGCCACAAAGTATGCATACTTGCTAAGACAATCTACCACAATAAGGATGACTGAATACCTTTCTGATCTCGGCACTCCTTCGATAAATACCATTTTGACCTCCTCACATACCCAATCAGGCAAGGACAGAGGGTCTAATAGTCCCCCAAGAGCCATCGCCAGATACGTCTGACGTTGACAAACATCACAATTAGCCACCAGCTTCTCCACATCCTTCTTTATCCCGTCCAAAATAGTTCTATAGCCAATAATCGATAAGTCTGGTGAATCCCAGAATGTCCCCCAACTCCACTTTTGTGGGAATCCTGTAAGATAGTCGGGATATGAGTGGAAGTCCCCAGCAAAACTAGTCATCCCTGGTATAATAACCACTATCCCTCTAAGGAATAATCCATATACTCCGTTGACCCATGTAAGCAAAGCCTCCTAAATCCTCGCAAACTCCTCATCCACCTCAATCTCTCGCAACAATGGTTCCCAATCGAGCATCACTGAACAGATAAGGCTGCCAACGGTAAATCATCCCCTCATCTAGATAAAACATCTGTCGCTTTATTATCTAGCCCTGGCATGTACTAAATCTTGAAATCATGCCCCAATAGCTTAGATAGCCACCACTGATGCTCCTCAGTAACCATATGCTGCTTAACAGATACTTGAGTCTTCTTTGATCTGTTTGCATAGTGAAGCATCGGCAAGTAAGGTATCCATTTATACACTGCTAGCAAATAGCCATCAAATCGCGCTCATAAATAGACTTGAGTCGAGCTCTCGCCGTCGACACTTAGTTGAAATAATCCACTAGCCTATAATCTTGCATCAACATGGCACCTAACCCATAACCGAAAGCATCTGTTTCTACCACGAAGGGAAGTCTAAAAGAGCTAGCATTAATTCATTGGTCATGACCTGCTTCAGGGCCTCAAAAGCTTGTGTCGCCTCCTTGTCCCATTAGAAGTTATCCTTCTTAAGCTACGCTGTCAGTGGCCAAGCAATGGTGCTATACACCTTTACGAACTTCCTGTAGTATCCTGTCAATCACAAAATTCCTTGCAACTCTCGTAAAGTGGTCAGATGTGGCCAATCAATCATTGTCGTAATCTTCGACCTATCAGCATCCACCCCCTCCATCGAAACCACATGTCCCAGTTACTCTATCCTTAGATATACGAACAGACACTTCTTCTTGTTGACGTATAACTAGCAATTCTGCAACTCATGTAACACTATCTTCAAATGCTCCGCATGTACTTTCATAGATTGACTAATACCAAAATGTCGTCAAAAAGACCAGCATAAATCTCCTCAAATATGAACAAAATACATTGTTCATGAGAGCCTGGAAAGTAGCAGGAGCGTTGGTCAGCCCAAAAGGCATGACCAAGAACTTATAATGCCCCTCATGAGTCCTGAAAACAATCTTGGCTACATCATCCGCTCGCATCCTGATCTGGTGATAGCATGACTTTAAATCAATCTTGGTAAAGAGAGTCGCACCATGAAGCTCATCTAGACGCTCGTCAATCACATGAATAGGAAACTTGACTGGAACCGTCTCCATATTCAACGCACAATAATCAATGCAGAACCTCCAACTACCATCCTTCTTCACTAGCATGATCGGGCTCGAAAAGAGGCTCACGTTTGGCTGAATAACTCCTGCCTGAATCATCTCTACAACCATCTGCTTGATCTCATCCTTCTGTAATTGGAGGTAGCGGTATAGCCTCATGATGATGGGTGAAACTCCCTTGCACATGACTATGATATGCTCATGATACCATGGTAGAGGGAGACCACGTGACATCTGGAACACTCCTTCAAATTGAATTAGTAACTGCTGCACCACAACGAGAATGTCATGCTCCTTCTCGATATCCTCCCCCGCTAAGCCTTGTAGCTCCACTAAAAATACATCCCCCTTTGTCTGTATTAGCAGTATTGCCTTTGCCATAGGTTTCAAAGAAACCATGGTGCGACATAAGCTGGGATATCCCGGAAGTGTGATTATTCTCCCCTTTCCTAGAACTCCATACGCAACAGCTTTCAATTGATCTTTTGTCATCCAAAGACCGAGTCATCTCATCTCCAAGATCACATCTATATTGTCCAAGTCTAGTGGTAAGAAATCCTCCACAATCTGAATACCATAGTGTCAAAATGAACATGTGGCACACTTCGCTACTACACTCCACCTTCCAAGTCACCATCATCACACCAAAACTCCATATGTCTATCAACTGCAGTCTCTGTTGATCCACCACATTATTAGAGATGAAATTGAGTGGCCCCATTGTCAATAAGCACTGTGACTGATTTAAAATCTTTTCTGTCAACTTCATAGTAGGATTCGGAGGGAACATCATTACGAAGTTTAATGAAACCTCCACAACGTCTAAATAAGGATGCTCTTGTTTTATAGCTTCATCTTCACTTACCTCCGCAACCTCATCTTTCTCGTCATCACTATCAACACCTGGAGTGTGCAGTCTCGACGCGGATGCCTTGTGGTGAATTTCTCATCACAGCGGAAGCACAATCCCTTTGCCCGTTTGGTCTGCATCTCAGTTTCCATCCGAAACTTGAATTGTCCTCCCGATCATGCATCACTACTCTTTTCTCTGATATACTAGATCCATCATAACTGTGCCTTTTGCCCCTCTGTTTGTACCTGAGGGCAACAAGTGAAGCTGCCACATGCCCCTTGACTCGTTGGTTTGCAATGTTCTTATCCTCAATCATCTGGGCCAGCTCCATCGTGTCCATCAACCCTTTCGGTCTCTGTATGCAGAGCTTGGCTCGGATGTTTGCCCCGAGCCTTTTCATAAAACTCCCCTTAATGTCACCTCAGGTATCTCCCTCACTTGACTTGAGAGCGTCTCGAATATCTCTATATTTTTTTGATGGTACTCTCTTGCCTAAGTGCAAGGAGCTACTCCTGTCGATCTCCTCCGTGAGTGTTTTGAAATCGGTCCAGTAAGCAGTCCATGAGTTCCTCCTATAAACACACATGTCACATCTTCTCCCTCCATTGAAACCAAAATATTGTCTTTCCCTCCAAGCATATACCAGCCGCCAGCAACTTCTCCGTAAAACGGTTCGTCGCGAAATACCTCTCTACACCTATAAGGGTCCGGCCCCTCGAAAACCAACATTTTCAGCTTCCTAACCCAGCTATCTACGTCAAAATTCGCATGTTCTGCTCTCCCACGGGTTGCATGTAATGGAATTGCCAGTAAGCGTTTTCCTGTATCTCTATGGGTCGCTCAGATTCCCCCAATGGGGCTCTATCTGCTTCATTGTCGCTCTCCAATCGTCATCGCCCCAATCAGAGTCCCATCCGGCCTCCTCGTAGCACAGACAATCGCCAGTGTAATCTTGAAACCCCTCCCAAGAGCCACCGTCTCCTGGGGCTGTCGTCGAGATCTCTCACCTGAAAACCAAGGGCTGCTACCCCTGGAGGGCTTCTGGAACAACGTCAGTCCCCCAGCGACCTGCATAGCGATCGATGGCCTCCCCCCCCCCCCCCCCCGCCTGGGGGCCACGAGGCCCCAGGCAGGGCTGCCAGGCTTTGCCGCCCCTTGGCGGCTCCTCCTAGGGCCATTGGCAAGATTGATAAGGGCTGTCACCCCCTGCCGGGTCTTCCCTCATATTGTTAAGCTCCTGATCTGGATCTGCAGGAAGTTCAACCTCAAATTCGTCAACTATATTCTTTTCTTTCTTCAAAAATCATGCATTTTGTCCTAGATCTGAGTTGTTTTCATCGTCGTTCCCAAGATCTGGCTTTGTCGCCTCCTTCGCAGGAGGAAGGCGGTCCTTCAACTCCGTATTTGTTGTGTTAGTGTTTGCATGAATGTCTCCATCAATGTTCGCTTCCCAAATTACATTCACATTCTCAATTCGTCCATCGATTTATTCAAATCTTCCACTTCACTATCGAGTTTCTCCTCCAAAGCTTCCACATGTCTTGTCACCATCAGGATCCACGCTTTGATACCAATTTTATACTACCTGGATCTGATTTTACGGATAAAAATCTGATTTTTATTGATAATAGAAAGGAATACAAGATAATTTGCCTCTTTCGAGAGGAGGACCGATCTTCCATGTCACTAATTCGAGAGGATGGCCGAACTCTCCACAAATTAGGGTTCTAATCGATCGCCTATTGATTTTTCTCAAAATTCAGCATAATCCCCAAAACCCTAGCCACCGTTTATACATATTGGGTTGATTTTTCTAGAATTACAGAATTGCCTCCCGATGCCCAAAATTACTGTTTTGCCCTTGGTTCAGCTCCTTGCATTGTCACACCTTGTTCAAGCCTTCTTCGCTGCCTATGATTGGTCACACTCGTATCAAAGTTTCAAAATCTTTGCACGTGAAAAATTGATCATTTTATAGGTTTATTTGAAGATGAGAACGAATTTTCGGTGCTATTGTATTGATATCAGGTATATGAGTTTTCTGGCAATCATAAGATGCTGTAATTTGGCTTTTTCCCCTATCTCAATGCCCACATAAATATCAAAGCTACACCAATTAGCCCTGAACTTCTTTTCCTAACAGAAATGTCATTTTATTGTAATTACAGAAGTGTCACTATCCTCTAGGGTTTTGCCACCGCCACGTCTTGACACTCTTTTTACCGCCGCCACTTGTATGTGATGGTATCAAAACTTTAATGTGTGTTATACGGATGGCTACGGTGAAAGCATCGGCAATAGGGATCTACATTTTTTCAATTAGAAACTTAATGCGATGATATTAATAACTTATATTGTCTAAAGGAATTCTAGGTCTAGGATTGGCTCTGGACAAAAAACCAACCTATTGGTGCTTTGACGATAGTGTGTATGCACACATATGTATGGATGTGCGGGGGTTGGGGAGTATGTATAAATGTATCTATATGTATGCACATATGTATATGTTTGTGTATCAAGGTCTGAAATCATAGTTTCGATCATGGTATCGACTGATGGTTTGTAGTAATGGAATAGGTTGTATTGAAAGAGTCAGGTGATATGTATTGAAAGTATCAAACTTAAGATATTTATTGGCTAAGCTCAACATGGTTGTTACTTACAAGTAAATCTTTATCTTCAAAGAGTGTTTCATCCATCCGTAGATAATCTTTATCATCCAAGACATTATCTTTTATTTTCCTAATCCACTTTATCGACATGTTATCTTCATAAATTATCTACATCAATCAGTTCAATTTCAATTTATTTTTGTTTAGAGCTCAATACCTTAGCATCATACCATAGTCAAAATAACCTGGTATTATACATTTGTTGCCAAACTTGAAGAGTTTCGCATGGTACCAGTAAATATAGCTATGTTAATATTCATCCTTCATATGTAATTCAAAATGTTTAAAATGACTGATATATTATTGTTAAATGAGGGGTTTTAACCATAGTAGGAAATAAAAAAGAATTTTAAATTTTTGGTAATTCAAACCTTAAATTTCCTCTAATATTAGTTGTTATTTAGGATTGATGGTAATGTACAATTTCGAATGGATTGTATTGGCATACTTAAATATGATTGACCCATATCAATATTAACCGAATTTTCAAACATACATACATACATAAATATATAGGACTGTGTGATATACGACATATAAGAAATTGTATCATATGGCATTGCGATATGTATTCTTTCCATCCTTTTTATAATTGGCTCTGATATTTTCATGTTCTAAAACCCAAATACACCACAGTTATAATGAACCCAAAGGTCTTTGATTGTTGATCAAGGTGAAAAAGTTTTATTGCCGTAAAACAGCTAATTTATTGCTAGTTAGATCAACGAGCAAAAACCTTTGAATTAACACAAATATAATACTAATGTGTATATGCTATATAATACTCATTTTTTCCAGATATATACATACATACACACACATATAGGCCAACCAATACTATCCCCACATCTATAAGAACTAAATTCACCATTAAAATGGACTGCATAAAATTAAAACAAATCTTATTAATTCACAATGCAAGATCTTAAGAGTATTCAAAGTTTTTTATATTGTAAATTAATAAAGGGTATTGAAGTAAGAAACACTCATCCCTTAATGAAATGAATCTCTTTAGCAAGTCCCATCTTCATTAGTGAAAGCAATCGCTTATAATTGATGAATGCATATCTTCCATTGATGTAATAAAACCTTCTTTTGATATGTGTATATGCATATATGTGTGCACAAAGATTGACTTGGATCCATTCGAGTAGACTAAACACACATATCAAACTCAATTAAATTTAAAATTAGGTTATCCAAATGAAAAATCTATTCAATTAGATGTGATTTAACATGTTTAAAGTTTAAACTACATACAAATAAATTTTTAAATAATTTAGATTTGTTTTAACCAAGCAAAAATATTGCAGCAAAATTAACATTTCAGGGTTGTTACGAAATTGACTAATTTGTCGTTACCTGATGCGTGAGTAGAATAAACCTAAACCATTTGAAATTTATTTTATGGGTAGTTTCAACACGTTAAATCATATCAAATAGAACGAATTTTCATTTGGGTTGTCAAATTTATATTTAAGTGGGTTGAATCTGTATGTTTGATTAACTGGAATGGGCCGGATCCTAGTCAACATGTATATAGGTGTAACGCCCCGCTCCCCGGGTGCCGTCACAATTGTGCAAGTTTAGTGTAGGTCTCGCATGTGCCAGTGAAAACAAGGAGAACATACAGAAAGATAAAGAGATACTCATATAAAACTCCACATATGATAACTGAATTTAAATACAGGGGACAAACGTACAACTCATAGCACGCTCCAAGCCTAAACAAAAAGTACAAAAGGGGGGAGTCACGAACTCAAGGCCTGGCGTCTTGAATTGGAAACTTCGACTCCAACGCCTCTGGATAATCTTGTACGTCACCTAAGTGGACAACAGAAGTTGTACCACAGCTTAGAGGAGTAGACAATATCTAGCCAAACGACAGCATGATAATAAAAGTGCAAAAAAGGAAACATGAGCAGCAGTTATAATAACATGGTACTAAAACAAAGCATGTGACAAGCATTTAATGTCTCAACTACTGTAAGGTGTGTAACTGCTAATGTAAACCAATCCTATGTCGTGATTTATAAAGGGAAGCACAGTGTGCAACTGGAGATTCCTAGACCGCGAGAGTTCGACCCTAGGCTGAGTCCAAAAGAAGAAAGTATCGTAATATAAGAGCTGTAACACTGTGACGGGGTCTTCAGGACACATCATGATGGACGTCACTGTCTGCCCCCGGACTCAAGGACCCATCGAAAGATATGGATGTCCCCCTAACCAAGAGGGTCCTAGTCGCTCCCGCACTCACTCGATCATAAGTTTTCTAAAACCTGGTGAGTCCATCAGAAATAACCATTTAATAGTTTTAGTGTCGTGATGTATCTCAAGTTTAATATTAGTTAAATTGTGTGGTAAAGAAAGTCCACTGTTATACAGTTAATAGTAACATGTCATGTCATGAATCAACCTCAGGATAGTCCACTGTCGTACATGTAACAACTCGAGGACTACGCAATCTAATCACAATATTAAACTTCATGGTATTAGTAAGCTCAAGAGATGACATGATAATAAAACTGGCATGTGATAAAGTAAAGGCATAGATGTTTCTCATGGTATGATATTCCAAACTGAACTGATAATAGAACACCCAACTGTCTCATGCATAAAACCAAGAAACGAAGAAAACATGGTAATTACTTAATAATAAAAAACCCAGAAGTCAACTGATAATGGCTCTAGAGGCTCTAGGCCATTGGGATCAGATCGGGGGGTCTTTTTCATCACGTGGTGGGGGACCCGCGCCTACGACAAAATCCACGGGGTTTCTAGCAAGGGACTATGGGCTATTGGTCAAAATAACAGGGGAACGGGGCTCAAATCCCAAGTAAACCTCAACGACAACCCAAAACAACGAACATAACTCTCAGCCGAACCCAAACAACAGCAGGAAACAGCCAGCCGCAACCTCAGTCAGCAAGGAACCACAAACCGCAAGTAAGAGGGGAGCCGCAACACCCCCAATTCAGCAAGCAAGGATCAATCCGCAAGCAAGGAGCCACCGAACCCTCAAATCAGCAAGCAAAGGGGCAGACCGCAAGCCAGCGCAGACCCAAGCAAGGACCCAGGGACCCCACAACAAGTAGGCGAGGGAAACCTACCCCACTAAACTACCGTATGGACTCAAACCATACTCCACTCCTCAAATCGTCCTTTCCCTTTTGATAAAAACCCAATTTTTCTCACGAAACCCCCACGAACACATCAGTAAAAGCATGCAGAAATCGAAAGAAAAACTGAGCGTAAGGGAGATGAAGTGTACCGAAATTGAAGTCGAAGAACCAACAATAATTAAGAATCGAAGTCATCGCATCAAGAGATCAAACCCGAAGAGCCGTAGAAAATCAATCAATAGCTTGAAGAAATGTAGAGAGATGTACAGAGTGTGTAACCAAGAAGAAGAAGAAGAGAATAGTGTTAAATAGCAGCCGCAGCACCCCAGAGGACGTGCATGACGTCGCGGCAAGGGGACGATGGACGGGGCGCAGCGAGGTGACGAGGGTGGCGAAGCCCCATCGAGGGCCTCACAACAACACAATGATGAGAGGATGGAGAGGCTCCGTTGAATCAATCGAGAGGAGCAAAAGCCCTAATGGGCTTCGTCGAATTGAGTGGAGGGCGAGAGGAAACGACGAAGAAAAAGAAGCCCGAGCGGGCTTCGTGAATGGCCCAGTGAGAAAAAGAGAACTGGGGGTTTAAATAAACGGGCCCAAATGAATTGGGCTCGTTACAATAGGCCAACCAAGTCTATCTTCACATATATAAGAGATAAACTCACTAGAAAATAGAGTGCATGACAGCATAACCAAGCTTATTAATTCATAATGCAAGATCTCAAAAATATTCAGAATTCTTCCCTTCATACCTAATAGTTGATGAATGTCCGATGATGATCCAATTTCAAATTGGATTCAAATGAAAATTCTAGTATTTGAGTTTTTTAAGATTTTATTATATAAATTTATTTGAGTCCTTTTAGATTTAGTAACATGAGTCTTTTTAGAATTCTTTTTCTAAAAGAATGAGTCTTTTTTAGAGTTTAATTTTAAAATGAAATTAAGTCTTTTAGAGTTTCATATTTAAAAAATTGAAGTCTTTTGAGTTTCATGTTCTGAGAAACTCTTTTATTTTATCGAGGAGTCTTTATTTAAGTCTATTTAGAAGTTTGAATATGGGTCACTTGTCTTTGTATTAGCTTATAAATATGATTTTGTATTCAACTATTTTATTATTTTATTATGATAAGAGTTGTATAGAATTTGAGAAATCTGGTGTAAACATTGTATTTGCTAAAGATTAAATCTTTTGTATTAAAGTGCAAGAGTGGGCTTGGTTGCTTGGACGTACTGTCTGAAAAATCGTGTGCAGCGTGAGTCGATGACAATCAAATTTTTAGGATGCGATACTCAAAAATTTATCAAATCCCTAATTTTCTTCTTTCCTAAAATCCTCACCATAATTTTCCGCTTACATCATGCGTCACATTTGATATCAAAGCAAAAACCTAATCCTTTCTAAATTTTTTCTTTTCTTCTTTATGGTTATCTATTTTTTCTTTTCTTCTTTATCGTTATCTAATGTTTCTTTTCTTTTAGTTTGCTTTTAGATAAAAAAATCAAAATAAAAAAGAATGAAAATGGAAAAAAAGCTGCTTGATATTGGATTTTTCTATTAAGCGTCCTTATGTTTAGATCTTAGATTAAACGAGTGCGGACGTCCTCTTCGACGTCTTGGGAGGAGAGCACACCTCTTTTGTGCTCAAATATCTTGTTATTACTTCTATTTATCTATAAAAATCATCTTTTTATTTTGGATCCTAACATTTTGGTATCAGAGTACGTGACGATCCATGGCGGCCACGACAAGATCGCACGCACGACAAAATTGAGGCTTTGGAGGCAAAGTTCACGAGCAAAATCGACGGGATCAAGAAATCGTTGGCGGCAAACGATGAATCCATGGCTAAATTGACGATTTCCATCAACCAATTGACGGCAAATCAAGCGAATCAAGACGAACAATTCGCGCAATTGATGGCAACCCTAAATCAATTGGCGGCAAACAACAAAGGGGAGGGAAACTCTAATCCGACACCAAAGGCTGCACCTTTGAAGAAAGAGAAGGAAAAGGGGGAGATTTTGTCCTAAAATCAACCCTTTTTGGTGGAGAAACTTGCCGATGACGAGGACGAGGAGCCATGGAGGGTGGACTACCACGAGGAGGTACGGCAGAAGGCGATGGAGAGCCAAAAGGGGGGCGACGGCCCTAGCCGCCCCAATTGGGAGCGTCACGCCCACAGCAGCCAGGGGGCTCGGCCGGTGCGGGAGAAAGGCGGGGGGCCTTCCCCCGCCTGCGCCGGACCCCGACAGGGGGGCCCAGGCCCTGCCGGGGCTCGGCAGGGTCCGCCGGCCCTGCCAAAGGCCCGGCAGGGCCTGCCGCCCCTCTGGCATGCCCGGAGGGGCCCGACAGTGCATCGCTGGGTGCTGGAGCCCCCTGGCAGCCGCCGGGGGGAGGACTTCACGGCAGGGCCGGCCAGTGGCGGGGACCCTCCTGGCAGCAGCCCGAGGGGGATGGGACGCGCGGACAGCCACCAGATGGGTTTTTTTGAGCCCCGGGCAGTAGACAGCGAACGAGGAGGGCCACGGGTAGATTTTGGGAGATTTTTTGACCCTCCGGAGCGTCAACCAGCAGCTGAGGATCCTTTCTACGGCGACGGACACGGGAGAGATTATTATTTTGACGGTAGGGGTGGCTACGAGGCGGAGTTTGGTGATGATGCAGGTTGGTACGATTTTGAGGGCCGGCGGGGAGATTACCGTGGAAACTATGGGGGTCGCGGAGGATGGCCACCTAGGCATTACGAGACCCTGGACGAGAGGAGACAGCAATACCACCCGCATCACAGAGAGGAGGGGAGGCCCGAGCAGGGGCACTTTGGAGGAGATTGCAGAGTCCGGAAGCTGAATATGCCGATATTTTCTGGGGAGGATCCACACGCCTGGTTGTTCACAGCGGAGAGATATTTCGCGGCGCACCGCATGTCCGAGGCACAGAAGCTGGAGGCAGCAGCCGTTTGCATGGAGGGGAGAGCTTTGGGGTGGTTACAGTGGAAGGAAAGGAGGCAGCAGATCCGGAGCTGGGAGGAGCTGAAAGACTTGGTGTTGGAGAAGTTTAGAGACCCCCGTTTGGGGAACCTACACGAGCAGCTATTTGCCCTTAGGCAGGAGGGGCCTGTGCGGGAGTACATCGAGAGATTTGAGACACTGGCAGGACGAGTTCATGGGGTGTCGAACGAGTCGTTGGAGCGCACCTTCTTGAAGGGGCTGCGACCTAGCCTTCGAGCTGCGGTGAGGCCCTACAAGCCTCGGGGACTTTCAGAGGTCATCAAGATGGCACAGATGGTGGAGGACTCCCGGACTAAGGATAGGAGAGGCGGGAGCAGCTACATTGGGCAGTTACAGCGGGGCACCGCGACTGGAGCAGGCAGAGCAGGGGGCACTACTGAGGCCGTTCAGGCAGGGCTTGAGAAGACGGGGAGCAGAACAACCCACCACCGGCTGGGGGCCAGTTCCGAAGGATGACCGATGCGGAAATGAGGGAGAAGCGGCAAAAAGGGCTATGTTTCAGATGCGACGAGCGCTTCACTCCCGGACACCACTGTGTGGATCGAAAGCTGCAAGTATTGATAGCGGAAGCGGACGAGGAAGATGACGTGGAGGACGAACGGATCGGGGGGGAGGACGACTCCCACTCAGAGTAGCACCGTCGGTACTTACACCACCTTGAGGACAAGGTGGTTCTTTGGGGGGAGTATTGTTAAACCCTGCGGGTCTAAAACCCGCCCCTCCTATGGGTCGGGCCCTTTGTTAGCCGCCGGCCCCCTCCCCCTTTGTTTATGCGCGCGCGCCCATTAGCTAGAAACCCTAATTTCTTCTATTTATAGGGGCTAGCCGTCATTGGTATTTTTATGCTTGATATTGGATATTTTCTATTGAGCGTCCTTAGGTTTAGATCTTATATTAAACGAGTGCAGACATCCTCTTCGGCGACTTGGGAGGAGAGCACACCTCTTTTGTGCTCAAATATCTTGTTATTGCTTCTATTTATCTATAAAAATCGTCTTTTTATTTTAGATCCTAACACAAACAATGAGAGAAAAAGAAAAAAGGAAATCAAAAAAATCAAAAGGAGAGAAAAATAAAAGAGAGAAAAAAAGAAAGAAAAATAAAAAAACGAGAGAAAAAAATGAAAAATGAGAAGATAAAATAAAAAAGAGCGAGAAAAAAGAAATAAATTCAAAATAAAGGCAACAGATTCAGTTTAGCAAAAAATCAGTTTAAAAAATTTCAAAATTTTTCTACAGTGCTGCTTGTGATTTTATAGGATTTTTTGGGATTTTCCATGTGTTGCAGTAATTTTCAAAATTTTCAAAGGATTTTTAGCTATTTTTCCGTAAGATTAGTATTTTGGTACTTCTGATGCCATTTCAAGCCCGATTTTGATCTGTTGAGCCAGTTGCAAATCAACTTGAGCTACTACATATTTGGAAGAAATGATTAAAGAAATGTATACATATGAAAGTACTAATGATACAGATGAAGATTTATTTAAATCTAGTACTCATGTCAATATCGTTAAGTGTTTGCCTACAACACCTCAAGGTAAGAAAGATTTAACGTAGGAATATCATTTTTCATACCTACTTAAAGGAATGTAACAAGTCTTATGAATTGATTATTGATGAAGAAAGTTGTATTAATATCGTTACCAAATCAACCTTAGAGAGAATGTGTCTAACAGCTAAATCTCACACACAGCTATTTAACATTGACTTAAGTTGATAAGACTGCTCATTTAGTTACTCAACGATATTTAGCGCTCATCCAGCTTACTAATCATATTTAGTGTGACGTTATACATATGGATATCGCATATATTTTATCAGGAAGGGCTTGGTTATACGATCTAGATGCAATGAGTTTTGAGAGATCAAACATCCAAGCATTCATGTTAATAAGAAGAAAATTATGTTGATTCCTTCCCAACCTAAGATTTAAGTTACTTAAAAGATTCGATTGAACTCCAATGAGCAGAGCATGATAAAACATTTGAAACCTGAACAAGATCCTGAGTTAGCTGTTGAGTCTGTAATCGAACCCAAACCAGAAACATAGTCCAAATAAAGTTAGAAACTGAATCTACATTCAGATCTATGATCACGATTGAGCATGTGATTGAGTCCAAGCTTGAGCATGAGTCCAAACATGTGACTGAGCACGAGTTAAAGCCTGAGCTACATAATGATTCCACATCAGAGATTAGATTGGAGGTCCCGCTAGAACTCATTGATTATCTTGACTTCATTATCCAAGATTTTTCACATCAGATCAACAAGCATGTTTTTATATACCTTCTTATCTTTCGTGATTTGAAAATATTTTATAGAAAGTATTCATCTGTAAATCTACATACTGCTCCATTTCAACATTGATGGTCGCATCTTTTTCAACTATAAAAGCCTACTAATATCTACCCAGTTGTTGTCATTCTATCACCCTTCATCAAGTGATAAAGTTCTCAAAGATGGGGAAAATGATAGGGATCCAATTTCAAATTAAATTCAAATTAAATGTTTTGTATTGGAGTCTTTTTAAATTTTATTATTTCAGTTTATTTGGATCTTTTAAGATTTAGTAATATGAGTCCTTTCAGAATTTCTTCTTCAAAAAGAATTTGAGTCTTTTAGAGTTTAGTTTTTAAAGGAATTTGAGTCTTTTGGAGTTATCTTTTTACGTGAGTTTGAATCTTTTGAGTATCATGTTCTAATGAACTCTACTTAGGAATTTATATTTGAGTCTATTTAAGAGTTTGAATATGAGTCAAATTAACATTTATATTAGCCTATAATATGACACCGAATTCAACTTTTTAATTATGATAATAATTGAAAAGAATTTGAGAAAATTGGTGCAAAATTTGTATGGCCTAAATATTAAATCTTTTGTATTAGAATGCGAGAGTAGGCTTCGTTGCTTGAGTTTGAGGTCTGAAAAATCTCTGTGTAGAGCATGTGAGTCGATGATAATCAGATTTCCAATGTATGAAGCCCAAAAATTTATCAAATCTTTAATTTTCTTCTTCCTCCAAATTCCCATCATAATTTTCCTCTTTCATAATGTGTCAATGCCTATCTTTCCTTGATCTAATAAAATCTTCTTTTGATATATATATATAACAGATTAATGTGTATCAGGTGGTAACTAAAGGTATTACCTTAGTTGTAGCTAACGTTGCAACATATCATTGGGTGGAGCAAAAGAAAATACATTAGTTATACTTTTCTTTTCTTTTCTTTTGTTACACCCAATGAGAGACCGTCATGTTAACTGCAACTAAGAAAAATCTTTCGTTACCAACTATGCATATTAATATATATGTATATGTATATATGTATATATTTGTATGTATTTATGTGTGTGTATATATATACAGAGATATGGTTGATTGGGATTTATTCGAGTGGACCAAACATGTAGAGCCAACTTACTTATATTTAAAATTAAGCAACTTAAATTAGAAATCCATTTTGTTGGATATGATCTAACATGTTTAAATTAACTACAAATAAATTTGTAAATAATTTAAATTTGTTTTAACCCTTCAAAATGAGGTTGAATCACCCTAATGGTTGAATCACCAGGTTGCCTCGGTGGAGGCCCGGGTTCGAATCCCACTACCCCATATCCCCCTTTTAATTTTCTTTATTTTCCAGCTTTTAGGGCTCCGATGGATACCTAGCTTCTCCGTGTTTGGGGTTAAGCGATCAAGGCGGGTGTACCCATGTTCCACGACCCATGTTTCCTGCTTTTCGATGTATTAAAAAATCAATATTTCACGAATGTTATAAAATCAACTAATTTATCGTCACTTGATGTATGAGAAAAAAATTTAATTCATTTAAAATTTATTTTATACGTAGTTTAAACATATTAGATCAAATGTAATGGAAAAAAATTCATTTGACTTGCCAAATTTTAAATGTGAATGGGTTAGATCTGCATGTTTGGTCCACTCGAATAATAGATCCTAATCAACATATACATATATATACATACATATACATACATACATACACATAGGCTAACCAAGTCTATCTCCACATCTATAGGAGATAAATTCATTATAAAATGGAGTGCATGAAAGTATAACTTAATTACTGATGCAAGATCTTAAGAAGATTTTAGAGTTCTCCCCTTCGTAACCTAAAAAGGTATTGAATTAAGAAACACTCATCTCTTAATGAAATCAATCTCTTTAGTAGGAGCTCTCTTCATTAGTGTAAGCAATCACTCATAGTTGATGAATTCCGATCTTCCCTTGATCTAATAAAACCTTCTTTTAATTTACTTAAGCTGCTCAATCCTCTGTAGCATCTCTGTAGCATGGAAATCTTCATCAGCTATATCTTTCCTTTAAATGATCACAAGGTTATTGATAGGAACTCACGCAAATCTGAAAATAAATTGTTAAAACTAGAAATAAAAAGGATAATTTGGCTACAATTAAAGGGGTAACCACCTACCCAAGACGCCAATAACTGAGGACGTCCGCACTTTCCTAAGAAATCCCCACACAATATCAAAATCAAGCCTAACTCGGGCCGGCTAGCCCCCTCCCTCTAATATAAGTTCAGAAAAATAGCTAATTACCCAAATACCCTTCCCTAATAAAATAACTAAAAACCTCAAAAAGACTCCCCCTATTGGGCGCCTGTCGGATCTAACATTACTTCGCCCCCGAAAATCCACATTGTCCTCAAGGTGGTGCATGAAGTTTCTGGCGGTCCTACTCCAAGTGGGAGTCGTCTTCCACTCCGTCCTCTTCATTCTTCACGTCATCATCCTCATCTTCCCCGGCTATCAACACTTGCAGCTTACGCACCCCATAATGGTGCCCTGGGTGAACCGCTCATCGCATTTGAAACAGAGGCCCTTCTGCCTCTTCTCCCTCATCTTGGCGTCAGCCATCCTCCTGAATTGACCCCCTACTGGCGGTGCGTTGCGATGCTCCCTGTCTTCTCAATATTTGCTTGATCCGCCCATGTAGCTGCCTTCTGTTATCATGTCGCGGTCGGGACACTCCGAGAAACTGGTCCACTCCAACCACCTCTCGCCTTTTTCTCCTCCAGCTGTCTGTCCACCGCTATCTGAGCGCACTCCATGGCATCCATCAGGCTCTGAAGCTTCTGCATGCGAACCGCTACTCGAATCGTGGCCTTCAGCCCCTTCATGAAGGTGCTCTCCATCGTCTCGTCAGACACCACATGCACCTGTCCTGATGGGCCTCAAACATCTCTAGATAATCCCTCACGGTGCCCTCCTGCCAGAGTGATAACAGCTGCTCCCTCACGTTCCTCAAGTGAGTGTCTCTGAACCTCTTCACCATCTGATCTCTGATCTCCTCCCACGAGTAAAAAAGGACGTCTCGCATCCTTCCATTGAAACCAGGCGAGAGCCTTCCCATCCAGACAAATCCCAGCTGCCTCCAGCTTCTGCTCCTCCGTCATGCGAGAGACTCTGAAAAATCTCTCTCCTCGGTTGATCCACGACACTGGATCCACCTCATCGAATACTGGCATCTTCAGTTTCTGCAGCCGGTCCATATTGAATGTGCCCTGGTCTCCTCGTCCCCCGCCATATCTACACTGATGGTAGTGCTGCCACCTCTCCTGGTGTGTCTCATGTACTCCTGCTGGCCCCCGACCGCGATCTCTGTAACCCCCTTGGGGTCCTTCACCACGTCCCCCATAGCAACCTCCATCAACACCTCCACCGAAGGCACCTCCTCCCCTATCGTCATAGTATCTGCCCCCTCCTTCATCCCCGTGGTGAAACCCATCACCGTGTGCATGCCCTTGATAGCCATTGTACGGCGGGAAGTGCTCATTATGGTCTGGATGTGTCAAAGAAGCCTGAAAAAAACAACGGCCTGAGGTTCGCCGCATCCATGGAACCCCCGGCGACTGCCGGGGGGCTGCTGAAGTCGTCGCGGCCTGCCGAACCCCCGGCGGCCCTTGCCGGGGCTGCCAGAGGGCAGGCGGGCCATCCGGAGGGTTCGGCGAGGTCGGCCGACCCTGCCGGAGGGCGACAGGGCCCGGCCGACCCTGCGGGAGCTTTGTCGGGGCGGGGCGGCTGCCCCACCCAATTCTGGGCTCGGCCGCCCCTCTCGATTGATGTAGGGTGGCGGCGGCTCTCCTTTACCCTTTGACGGATCCTTTCGCGATAGTCTTCCACCCATGTCTCTCCATCTTCCTCCTCGTCGTATTCCTCCTCCACGTGGACGGTTTCCGCATCAAAAGGCTCCATATTTCCATTCTCCTTGTCCAAAGGTGGCGCCTTTATAGCTGATTTTGGATTTCCGTCGCCCTTTCTCTCTTTTTCCGCATTGGCCGTCAACTGAAAAATCAATTGCGCGAATTGCTCCTCTTGCTTCTCTTGTCTCGCCGTCAATTTTTCAATGGAAGCCGTCAACCGTGCCATAGATTCATCGTTTTCCGCCAATGATTTCTTTATCCCATCGATCTCGCTAGTAAATTTCACCTCCAAAGCCTCGATCTTGTCTTGTGATCTTGTCGAAGCCGTCATGAATCGTTACGTGCTATGATACCAATTTGATAGGAACTCACGCAAATCTGAAAATAAATTGTAAAAACTAGAAATAAAAAGGATAATTTGGCTACAATTAAAGGGACAACCACCCTCCCAAGACGCCAATAAGCGACGTCATCCGCACTCTCCTAAGAAATCTCCCACACAATATCAAAATCAAGCCTAACTCGGGCCGGCTAGCCCACTCCCTCTAATATAAGTTCAAAAAAATAGCTAATAACCCAAATACCCTTCCCTAATAAAATAACTAAAAACCTCAAAAAGACTCCCCCCTATTGGGCGCCGGCCAGATCTAACAGTTATACAGCCAACTATAGTCCCCTACAGCATTTCATGGACAGGGATATGTACCTACGCGGCATGGTAAAGTCTGACATGAAACCCTTACATATAATTGATATGAGGACACAAGTATAATTTGTAGATTTTAGATACAAGGGTATGTAACGAGAAAGGAACTAAAGAATTGTGTTCGGGGTCAACAAAAACAAGTGTAGACATTACTCAATAAATTTAGAGTTAATGCATTACATACACAATCTCCATAATTGCAATGGAATTATGATACCTAGTTTTTCTATGATTGCAATGGAACTACGGTATCATCAGTTTTAGTATCACTTGAGTAGCAAAGAAGTGTCATCAGGTGTTTAGCTGATTGATTGTTCAAGACATTAAAAAAATAAAAATTAAAGCACCCTGGCAACAACGGCCCCTCGTATAGAGCAACCAAAAGAGATCCTTGTATCATAATCGTCCAAGGTACATCAAAGACATAGGAATACGGTATAAGCTGATCTAATGCATCAGATACAATTGGCTAATGTAATGGACGATTGATGCCTTTCTGCCAGATAAGAGAGCATGGGGAGTCAACTAGACGAAGCAGTCAATCAGACTGTAGATTAGTTGACTGAAATCATCCCACCAATTAGAGTTGATCTTGTAGGCACCCTCAAAAGATATTCTAGCCCCTTTTGACGTCGATTCAAACCACAAGAAACCTTTTATTCTCAATATTCTTATTGGTGAAATCAAGGTTGCTTGTTGCAATAATGCCTTGAGTTTTAGGAGATTAACTGACCAGTTAAAGTATTAATGGTCTATGAAGTTTGTGCTGCGCCAGATAGGTTATATTATACCAAGCATGTCATGGAACTTACAAGAAACATAGATGGATTGTGCCTACAATGTCCAATCAAGTATGTACACGCTTAAGTAATATACATGAAGACATCAAATTGGAGCTAGAATTGCTTAAACAACTCAATGAACATGTTAAATTGGAGCTAAAAAACTTGAAGATCCAAAGAAAAACATAATGCGGAAACTTTCAAATTTTTGTCGCAACTTCAAGCTTAATGTCTTAAAACTTGGGTATTCATTAAAGAAATACAAATAGAGCTACAAGCTTATGCCTCCTAGTATTCATATTTTCATCTGTACGATAAGAGGTGAACAAAATCTTTGATTTTGGAACTTTGATTAGAGTGTATATCCTGCTGCAAACCCGCGATCCAGGACCATGAATGTATTGCCAGTTGCGTGTTATCAGCCATTTTTAACAGTTCACTTTCAGGTGTGAAGAGACCCACAGAAGCAAACCATTATTGTTCACAAATATAGCATAAACGTACCAACCACAGTAGACAACTTCAAATGCAAGAGAAACGATTCATGCAGTATAATATTGGAAAATGACAGGACTTGATATTGAATTTTTGCTACAAAAGGAAATATTATATTTAAAATATCATCATAGTATGCCCTAGGCACAAGGCTTTCGAGAGAAAAAACACACATGAATTCTGTGGTTATAAAATAGCCCGAACCCTTTTGCGATCAAAGTAAAGATCTATGCTCATAACTTAACTATATCCATCAATCAATCATACATGCACCTTGATTTTTTTTTTTTGGGAAAGTTAGTGTGAATCTTTATTAATATGTAAGAATCTACAAAACATACAAATGAGGTATTTTAAAGGAGCGGGTTGGTTGGAGAAAGGAGAGGGCACAAGCGCCATCACTATCTACCAACCAGCCCCCCCCCAACCATATACCAATAGAGGCAAAAAATAACTCTAGCCATCATCCCTGAGCTCCCAGTTGGACATAGCATAGGCAGCATCTGGGTCATTAATATCCAGATCTCTGAGCGCAGTCCTGACAACAGATGCAATCTCTTCAAATAGAATAGTTTTGGGCTTTTTAATATCTCTGAATATCCTCTGATTCCTTTCTCTCCATACGTGCCAAACCATTGCCGAGAGAACGGTTCTGGCAAGCATACTCATATTGTTTTTACTTGCAAAATGAACAAGAAAATAGTCTCCCACTTTAGATAAAATAGGCTCAATCTGACTTTCCACTCCTAGTTTAAGAAGACTCCTACGGAGGATATAGCATGAATATGGGCATTCAAAGAAAAGGTGCCTAATGCTCTCAGCTGCATCATCTTCACATAAAACACAGTTTGGTGGAGCAGCAATTCCCCATTTAATCAAGAGATCCCTAGTTTGGAGTTTACCATGGAAGGCTCGTACTAGGGTTAAGGCCATCTTCGGGATATGACTCTTAGGGATATCATCTTCACATAAACCTTGATTTGTTATTATTATAATTGTATACATACATACATACATACATACATATATATATACATATCTATATTACATTTGACAGAGTTTTTTGAATCCTAGGGCTGACTAGGACAAGCTGACTAGGACAAAGGGTTTGATAAAAGACGGCCAGGATTTAATCTTGGAGAATCAACGGTTTGGATGAGGGTTTGAGATGATGGATTTGTATTTTAGTACATACTTTTGATATTTGTGGGTCCAGCAACAGGCTTCTTAAATCATTTTAACTCAGAAATAAAATCGGGAATAGCAACAGTCTTTTTGGGGAAGAGCCAGAGGCGTTTTTGGTGGATAGTTCCCAAAAACCCCTCTTCCCAACATCATTTCTCGCAAGGGGAAGAGCAAGAGGCGTTTAGATGAAGCTTTAATTAAACCGTCTCCTTTGCTCTTTCTTCCCCAAAGCAGCACGAGTTCGCTATTTGCTCTTCCCAAACATCAACATCATTTCCCCAACATCAACCCTTCTCGCTCTTAGCTCTTCCCAAAATCAGCAAGGGGAAAGACGAGTTCGCTATTTGCTCTTCCCCAAAGCAGCAAGGGGAAAGACAGGTTCGCTATTTGCTCTTCCCCAAAGCAGCACGAGTTCTTACTTGCCGCAGATCTGAATTACTGAGTCTTACTCATTTCTGGAATCTTTGCTGGTGTTTAATTTGATCTGAAGGTATCTTTGTATCTTTGTTCTTTCTTCCCCGAGCGGCAAGATCATTTTTGGAAGCAAAAGCAGCGAGATCATCAATTTGTGATTACGGCAAGATCATCTCTTTTGTCCTATTTAATCATGAAAGGTAGTTCCTTTATTTCTCTGAATACATTTCATAGATTTCTCCAAAGACATTTCATTGTGATGTACCAGGTGACAACTCAATTTGTAAATCTTATTGTGATGTACCAGGTGACAACTCAATCGATACATTGCATCAGGAACCTAGGATGAAAATCCTTGCTGCCGATATATGGATTTCTTATGTTTTTATCATTTTGCATACCGTAAGACACTGCCAACCTGTTTGTGTGAATCTTTGCTTATGTCGAGTTATTGTATGAAGGATCATACACATAAGCCATCTGTTAATGCTATCGTAAGAGGGCGTATATGTTGGAATGATCAATTAAGTACTGTTTTCTGGCTCAGGGATGCTATCTATTTGCATAATATCATGCTATAGTTGCGACCTGAGTTTGTGTGCATGCATGGTTTGTGGTACTGTGCTATATAATTGACCAAACTTGATCAATTTGTGTTTATATATTAATTTGTGATTACGGCAATATCATCTCTTTTGTCCTATTTAATCATTAATTTGTGATTACTTTAGTTAATGCTGGTTTTCATTTTCTACATTTGTTAAGAAAGCATTGCACTTTAAAAAGGTGGTGGTGGTTATTATTACGCAGTGCTGTCTGTTAATGCATTACAAATTTTCACAAATTTCCATAATTTCAATAAACTGGCACATACTGCAATTGCATATGCAATTGCCCTCAGTAGACACATATTGGCAAGTATTTGTTTCTGTGTGCCTATACTTTATGGTTATCAGTGTGAGTATACTTTATGCATATGCAAATGCTTATCAGCATGAGTATACTTTATGGTTTCAGTGTGCCTCAGCTCGGTATATTGGATTGTTTTAAGTGAATTGGTCCATTTCCATCAACCAAATTGATAATATACACATGCCATTTTAAGTAATGTTAAGTAATGTTAAGTAATGTTAGCTTGAAAAAATTACACCTCTAAAGTGTTAACTGGCATGTCAAAGCTTGGGATTGATCATTTCAACTAAGGACAGTAATCCGGCTTAATTAATTTTTAAAGTTTTTTTGGTAAGAATTTTTTAAGTTTTGATTATTAAAAAATTGAGTAGTAATTCTTTTCTAAGTTCTGATTGGTGCATTTTTGAACTTGAGAAGAACCCTCCATTGCAGTAAGTATGAACAATGAGCTTAAATATGTATCCTAGCTTATGTTATTATGGTCAGGTTTTCATGTATCCTATCTTATGTTATTATGTTGCTGTCGATGTCCTCGAGTATGTCGCTGCCGATGGTGAATTTGTTGGTTTAATTAAGTGGTTTCATTTGTAGGAACTATTTAGTTGTTTCAATTCTCTGTATTTTGTGCAGAGACCATTCATCTTTCATGCACAGGAAAATTTCATCATCAATTGATCTTTTAAGTTGATGTTTTTTATTTTGTCTATTTAGTTGAGAATTGACGGTGAAGTTCTCAAATCTATGTTTTGGAGCTTGCTGCCGGTGAGGAACCACGAGGAGCTTAGGAAGCTGCTTGCTGGTGTGATGGTTGCTAGCGGAGGTGTCTTGCTGAACATTCGCTCTATTTTGCTACCTAAAACAGGGACCATTGAGCTTAACTTTGAGCCAAGTCTCTGAAGGCCGAGGCCAATTCCAATGCTGGTGTGTCTAAGGAGTAGGCTAAAGAGCAATGGTGATGGGTTTTCTTATTAGGGGGTGTCGTTTTTTTTTGGGGGGGTGGGGGGTGAGTGTGTGTGTTTGTGTTTGTGTTTGTGTATATATGGGATTGGAGGCTATGAAGTGTTTTTTGGGGGGGAGTTTGGGATGTAGAGCTTTTGTTGTGATCGGATCTTAAGTATCAAGCTCATCTCAGCATATAGTTCTAATTTCTTTTTTGGCTATTTTGCTCTTTGTGTTGTTGATCTTGAAATTGTTTCCAATCTGTTTGTTGTTTCGCTTCACTCACATAATACATCATCTTTGTTGGAGATGCTCTTACATCAGTATTTTCCCCTAGCTTCTTAATTATTCTCCAAAATCTAAAATTTGAGAACTTCCATCAGTATTGTTCCGCACTGAAAGTGCCTACACCGAATTTGTTGTACTGCGTCGAATTTGTTGTTCCACGACAAATGCGTCACATCGTCAATGCCACTAAATATTTTAACGCTAATTTGTTGTTCCACGCAATTTTGACTGTGGAAATAATTTTTTGGAAAATAAAGATTTTGCTGGGGAAAATCTTAATTGAATCGGGTCTACGCCGAAGGCGCCTGTGCTAAATTTTTTTACACTAATTTGTTGTTCCGCACCGAAGGCACCCGCGCCGAATTTGTTGTTCCGCGTCGAAGGTGCATGCGCCGAATTTGTTGTTCCACGCCGAATGCGTCCGTGCCGCTAATTTTTTTACACTAATTTGTTGTTCCTCACCGTAGGCGCCCACGCCGAATTTGTTGTTCCGCGCCGAAGCTGCCTGCGCCGAATTTGTTGTTCCATGCCGAATGCGTCAGTGTCGCTTAATATTTTTACGCTAATTTGTTGTTCGGCGCAATGTTGACCGTGGAAATGATTTTTTGGGGAACAAAGATTTTGCGGGGGAAAATCTTAATTGAACCGTGCCCGCGGGCACGGGTTATGACTAGTATATATACATATACATACATACATATATATATATATATACATATCTATATATGTATTCAATATATACCCTCATTCAATAAGAAAATGCAAAACCATTCCAATTTCTGGGGTAACTTTCACGAGATTTTATAACTTCGCAGGGATCGTTGCCGACAAAAGTGACATCAACAAGCAAGCATTTTGATAACAGAGAAGTAAAAGTAAGATCTATAAGACATATATATATATATATATATATATATATATATATATATATATATATATATATATATATGTATATATATATGTATATGTATATGTATATGTATATGTATATGTATATGTATATGTATATGTATATGTATATGTATGTATGTATGTATTCAATATATACCCTCATTCAATAAGAAAATGCAAAACCATTCCAATTTCTGGGGTAAATTTCACGAGATTTTATAACTTCGCAGGGATCGTTGCCGACAAAAGTGACATCAACAAGCAAGCATTTTGATAACAGAGAAGTAAAAGTAAGATCTAAGACTTCTATACCTGAATCACAGACCCAGGAACAAATAGTGAGCAAGCTTGTGTGCTTTAGTACCAAGATAGAGACCATATAGCAGGTCCCCAGTACAAGAAAAAAGCTGTGAGTGAATATGAGTTCTAATGGTCTAAAGCAACCTGGATATATCAAAATGGCTTGGGAACTCCACCATGTTTCCCCAAAACTGAAATGATTGGCTGGGCTGTAAGCCATAGCAGAAAAATGTTTGTTTTCATCATTTTTCAGTAAAATATGTATGGAATCTGGACCCTAGAACCGACCCAAGCATTAAATAAATACAATATAATATTTGTAACAAAAATCTCAATACTGTGAATATTAATTTAAATTTAAAGTGTTAATCTTGTTACCATCCATGAACCATCCGGCATCTGAGGATATATAACACTTCGAAATATAAAGATCCATGTCAGATAGTACTTGCAGAACGTCAAGTAGGAGACCTTGTTTATCAAGACTATCCACCTGCAGAAACAATCCATTTTTTCCAATACCTTGTTTATTCAATAAAACCAGCACCAATCTTTGTGTGTGCTCACCTTCACCACGGTACATGTGTCACAAGACTCATTATCCACAGAAACCCTGAAAACGAAACACACCAATTATAAAAAAAGAAAGAAGAAAGATTTGAGGCCACTGTACAATTTTAAGATCATTGAACTATATCATTCCATGCAACTAACCTTGGTCCATAAATCCTCTCATTGAGGTTTTCAAAATCAGGGTCAAAATAAGGGCAGCAAGGCTCCATGATGCTGCAACGGTAATATCACTTCAGTTTCAGACTTTCCACTAAAGAGTCGGGTGTTATCAATGACAAGCTGATGATTTTAGCTATAATTCATATTATACCAAGAAGTAGAAAAAACATAACATAACATCACAGATATATAAGCAAACATGCAATCACCTAACAGAGAAAATCTATAACAAGATGCTGATTAGTATGATTAGAGATTAACTAAACATCCAAGTCCCTGTCGCTGCACCAAAACTTCAAATTTCTGGCGAGGATTTTGGGACATTTTCATATTCTAACTAGCACTACTGTTTCAAGCCTCTATGAGCTCAAGATCCCACTCCATTATCTCAACTCTCTTCCTTGACTGAAGAAAGTTCAACATATGGATTGGTTCAACAGGCATTCTCTATATGTGGACTTGAACATGGGTCTCTATAAATTGATTGAAATGGCTTTTGGAGAGAGTTTCAAATTCAATGATGCTCTGCTTACTTCTGTAGTACAGCCTACATTAAGAGTTCACAAATGCTCAACACTTGACTTAAAATTCTAGGTTTAACATCATTCCCAATCATAGAAATCCATGGCAATATAAATATCCCATCGCATGACTAATCAACTTCAATTCAAATAAAATTGATGACATACCACCAAATAAGGTGGCATCAAGCTGATCATCTGCAGAAGCCTATAAAACCCAGACGCTATAGAATGTCCAGTAAGACTTAACCTAAATGATGGTGGGTCCATCATAAATGTTGAATTACCAAAATACCCCTTCATAAACTCTATTTATATCCATCCATTTGGGAGGACATGCACTCATTCGCATTCTCAATATTCTCTCTTTCATTTTATATATTTTATCAGTATCCCACAAATTTTTATTGGAGCATCGAATGAGCCGAACCTGTAACCTCTTACAGCAGATTCGACTCGCTAACACTCGTAGCTGTTGTGGTGTGTGCAGGTCACACGACTACCATTAAATAAGTTTAGAGAGAGTAGTTCAGGTCTACTTGCGCACTACAACAGTATTTGTATCGTCTGTGAAAATGCAGACATCACCATGTAACACACATGAAACACCTGAGAAAAGTTCCAAACAAATGATGAAGAGCATGGTGCTCCACCAACAGCTCCATCCTTAGCCACAGGATATGTGATGTTGGAAGCATTCAACACACTACAATATAGTCACAGGAACAATTTTATCAGTTGCATAGTATAACTCGTCCAAGTGCTTAATCAATAAGTCCACCACGAACTCAACAGTAGCAGGACCCGAATGATCCTGAGCATGAGGCATATTTACATAATATTATGTGTTAAGAATTGTGATATAAATACACAAGAGTTTGAATTTGGATTGGATTTAAGCGTTGGATTCAGATTAGAATGCATGTTGGGTAAAGAAATTAGATTCAAGATAAAAGTTCTATTAACTTAAGACTTTGATTATTTAGTTATGTGACCTACAACTAGATAAGAGTTGTAGTTGGATAGGTTTCTTTGTATAAGAGTTACATTAAAATATTAATTCCTTATACCACTGTATATATGTCTCTCTCTTATTGTTAAATAAGATGTAGGCTTTTGGGAGTTCTCTCATGATTGGTTGAGAGATTATTTTAGAATAGAAATGTGTGTATGTGACAAAAGGTAGAGATTATCATTAAGATGAACTAGCATCTTGTAATCTAGTATTTCATTCATATAATGAATTTCTCTATCGGTGCCATGTAGGTATAGGCTGAGCTTGGTCGGCCGAACCATGTATATCTTGATGTTCTTCCTATGTGATCTTTTGTTATATTCATGCTCAGTTTTCTGCAGTGGTCACACAAATCTCAACAATTGGCATCAGAGCTTCACAATATTCGATCATGTTTGAGTTTGCAAGATGGATAAAGGAGATCGTGTGAGGATCATCGGCAGCATGAGATCGAAGAAGAAAAAAAAATAAAAATTCCCACTACTATATCTACAGTACTATGAACAACATGTGGAGAAAAAACAAGATTGGGTTTTGTTGTGATCGAATAGCAAGATTGATTTGAACGCAGATTGGGTGTTTAGGGGTTGATTTAGGTGATCTAGAAGTTGAACCATATGTTTTCGATGCTCCTGATGCAATGATGAAAGCAAATTGAAAAAATTTCATTGTTTCGACAAGTACCAGATGTTAATTGCAAGATCGATAAAGATCAAGAAGATCAGGAGCAGATCAGATGACATGAAGGTTAATGGTGTCATTGATGGTACACGTGAGGTGATGTACCATCCTATTTTGGATGCTAGTATGCATAGTGTGGCACACGATTTGTACATAATTAGGTTCATCTTAGTTTTTAATTATGGTAATTGGATCCAGATAAAGCATGGTGTAGTAATTGTGAATGTCTGAAACGTGACATTAGAGCATCACGAATGCTCAGTTCGAGATACAAACAAATCATGTAGTGATCATGATTGTCTAGTTTGTGCCGAGAAAACATCATGAGTACTCAGTATTAACCAAGGTGGAGGATGATGTACTGATCGTGATTATCTGATAATGATAGTAGAACGATTATAAGTGCTCGGTTGGAGACTATAATGAATATACTGGATGTTTCTAGGATGTGAAGTATGATGTATATGCGGATTTGCCTGTGAAACGGGAAAGTAAGGAAAAATGTATAACCCTGGCTTTGTGTAGCTTACAAGATACGAGTTAAGATGGAGTGTTGTGATTATATCTCGCATCCTGGTATTGCATCCAAGGCATTTGTGTGTGTGTGTATAATGGTGAAATGTTAAGAATTATGATACAAACACACGAGTTTAAATCCGGATTGGATTCAAGAGTTATACATTTTTAACATTTCCAAGTGAAGATGGAGTGTTGTGGTTATGTCTCGCATTTAGATATTGCTCCAAGGGTAGCGTGTGTGTGTCAAGGTGAAATGTTAAGAATTATGATACAAACACGCAAGAGTTTAAATCCGGATTGGATTCAAGAGTTTGATTCAGGTTTGCTTTGTTAAAAAAATTTAGTACATCCATGCTCTTTCTGATTCATCCAACGTAAGGCCACCTTGGGTAGCAACAATATACACGATCTCATCTTTACGGCTCAATGCTACAGTTGGCTGTCACTAAATATCGTCATTCGAATTTTACCCATATGCATCCTTACTGGGTCTTTTATCATTTCTTGAAGTGGTTGCTCGATCATCCATTCCTTGTCACAGACTGGCCCAAGCTTGTTAGGTATCCATTCGCCTCATTGTGTCACGATTCATGTTTCCTCATTGTGACACATGTCCCCCTTAGTTTGCTCCAACACTTTTCGTAGTGACCGACTCAGTTATGTACTCCTTATTAAAGGTGGTGCATAGTAGCCTCCAAATTTCCTCGTTAATTGAACTCTCAGTTGGACGACTCATAGTCTCCTCAAGACATGCATCTGCAACTCTGTCATAAGTTTCCGCGGTGACCGACTCTGATCCCATCCCTCCCAACCAGGGGTAGGGGTTCCCTTTAGCTATTGGAGTGCTCTATCTTTCTAGCTCGGTACTACACTTTGCCCCATGTTAACTTCAACTCTTAGTTGCTCTTGATCGATATTATGTGTTGACCTTACATTCTTGGTGGTATCTTCCTCCGATGCTTGATGGTGACATGTGTGCATCACGTCTGCATCAACATTTCATTAGTAGTACCCATCCTCTAAGCAGGGATACCCCATCGTTGTTCTTTCTTACACCGTTACACGTTCCACCTCTTTAACATGATAATGCTAAAGAAGGACCTTACACTTGACTTGGCTCCTTTCCCTTCCATCCTGGGCTGCGAGGCAACCTGCCCCAACCCAAGGGAACCGGGTACCCTGCTTTCCCAAGAGGGTGCACACATAGGTACCACATTACCTTGTTTCGCCATGTTTCGTACTTGCTCGCTGCGAGACGCTCCTCTTGGGTAGCTTCAAGACCTTCCTTATGCCCAGAACTGCACGCAAATGGAGATGACGCTAGCCATCGCCCCTCCCCCGCACCAAGGGAGCCATTGTACCCCCTCCTCCTACACCAAGGGAGTCGGGATATCTCACCCCAGGTGGGTGCGAATGGGAATCGCTAATGCTAGTGTGTGTGACTGTGTGTGTATCATGTCCATGTTAATCTCTCCTCCAGATATCCCTCCCCTTACTAATGTGATGTGTGGATGACCCCCTTTTTCGGCAAGTCGACTCTCACTTGAATGCTTTATCGTCTCCTCAATGCACTAGAATGACTTCTCAATGTTCTCTCGTGATAACATGTTCGAACCCCTAGCCATCGCCACTAGGTAGCTAGGTATCGCTGCCCCCGTGATGGGGGAGCCATGACCCCACTCCTGTGAAGGTGGGAGCAGGAGTGCCCCCATCACTTTTTGAGTTTCCTTATCATGCAATCGCTCCAATGAAGACAAGGTACCCCATAATAGGGGAGCAGGGGTCCCCCCTCCCCAGCACAGGTGCAATTTGGGATACCCCGCCTCTGTAAAGGGATGTAATTGTGAACTCATCATAATAGCTCCTCCGTATCTAAGATCTCCCCCAAGAGCCATGACAAGGTACCATGTCTAAACATATGACCCAAGCATCATATTCAGGTAAGCTATCAAAACCGGGTTATACAAATACTATGCCCAAGTATTACGATAAAGCGTCAAGTTGATGATCCTTTCTTAAATCCTCATATCCGATCGTCTAGCTGAAATAATCGTGTTGGACCAAAACCACAACAAAGTAAGACAAGCAAGCTCTTTAACAGCTCATGTCTACGAGAAGGATAAACGCTAATCTACTTCTACACAAGTTAAGAATTGATCTGGGGGTGGACTAGTGATATAACATCCAATAAAGTGATCTCAATCTCATCATCTGTAAATGTTCATAGATTCAAAAGCTAAAGAAGATCCAATTCGATCTAATCTAAAAGATGGAGGGCTGATCAAAAAAATTTGAATTACCAGAATACCCCTACATAACCTTTATGTGTGTGTGTGAATATGGGCATATGATGTCAGCACAGGTTTGGTTTTCCTGTGCTGACATCAATTTATTGGTAAAAAATTTTATTTTTTTGCAGTGTGTTCTACAACTTATTGATCACCACACCAAATTTCAAGTGAATCCAACACTTTTGACCCTCAATCCATCCCTTTCAAAAAGATCATATTTCAGATCCAGTTTTGAAGCGATTTTTTTGAGATGGATAGATGGAGGGTCAAAAGATGTTAGATTCACTTGAAATTTGATGTGGTGATCAACAACAAGTTGTAGAACATACTGAAAAAAATAAAAAAATTGACTCCCAAATTGGTGTCAGCATAGGAAACCGAACCTGTGCTGACAGCGCAAGACCGTATTCCTTATATACATATATATATATAAAGGTAAGTGAGTATGTATATTCATGTAAAGGAATGTACCAGTAAACACAACAGTCAAGCAACAACAAGCGGAACAGCACTGGGAGAGGCAAAAGCAGTCACCAGTCACATGTAGAGCCAAGAGCAAGACCCGCCCCAAAAGAAAAAAGATTACAAGCTACACTCCAAACTGGGGTCAGACCAACCCACAATTCTCAAAAATGTGACTAGACTCAGAACCATTATCTGCAAGGGGAGGCATCACAGCAACAATGTCCAAGGAGATCCTGGCAAGGAGGGACGCCCACGGGAGCGACTGTGACCGGAAAATACGACAGTTTCGCTCCTTCCAGGTATACCCGACAATAGAAGAAAGAGCTAACAAGGAAAGACACCCCACAGTAGAAAGCTTCCTCCCAGCTCCAAACCGAAGTCGAAGGAGGTGTGCAACGACGTGCAAGGACTTGGAGCAAGAGGTAAGGCCCAGCTTAAGCCGACCAGACTCCCACACAAAAGAGCTATACTCACACCAGAAAAAGAGGTGCCTGGCGGTCTCCAGATGGGAGCTGCACAACACAGGGGGGACTGATCAATGATACCACGGCGGGCTATCTGATGAGAAGTGGAAAGGCGGTCCGAGAGTGCCCGGAGAAGAGATAAAGCATACTTGGGCACATGCCCCGAGTACCAAACAATGGGGCGCAGTCGAAATGGGGGGGCGACAAGTCGAGTCCCAGACAGACCACAGGGAGCAGCCCCCATCAGGAATCCACTCCCAAGAATCCGGGTCATCCCCCAAAACAACAGACGCAAAGTGGGAAGCGAGGTGTCTAACACAGCTGGGGATCCTCCAGACCCCTCTCCCCACCCCAAAAGTCTGCAACATGGGCGTATCTAGAAGCAGGGGGTCACAGATGCTGGCAATGGGACCATAAAGAAGCCAGAGATCAAACCAAAGGGCCCATCGCCAATCACCCGGCGGCGGCAAGCGCCAGAAGCATCACGGAAACAAAGAATATGCTTCCAAGATCCAGAGTCCAAGACCACGGAGTCACACTGAAAGAAGGGATATGTCTAAGGTAAGCCCCCGCATATTGACAGCCCAAGGAAACGGGGAGAGGAGAAGGTGCCACATAAGCCTAATCCCAGCCGCCACAACAACCTCACGAAGACCAATCCCCCTTCACTTCATATATATATATATATCAAAACCCTGTAACGCCTCGCTTCCCAAAAAACGATGGAAACGAGAATGCTACAAAGGTCCGCATAAACTAGAGTGATGAAGCTCGAGTTCATTAAGCGTCTGTGATAACAACGCAGGATTCTTGCATGCATTCAGAACAATAGAACGTACATTCATTCAAAGCCACATCCAGAAGTTCGTACACGAAATAAAAACAACACGGCATCTGCATGGCCAAAGGAAACTACAACAAGGATACATACTCCTACTATAAGGTATTAAAGCAAATCTAAAACAGCAGCAGAACAAGTCTCTAGTCCTCCGCAGGGAGTGACTCCGGGTCAGCAAACTCCTGGCTCACTGGATCAGCCACCTCAAACAACGCTTCCTCCTGGTACTCTGTCACGTAATCTGACATACATTCCAATAAACATGAATGTATGTCAGCAAGGGTCTGGCAAATAAATGATAAGTCGACCCAATGCAAAGTGTACGAATTATTAAAACAGGTAGAGATGTTAGCAATTCTAATATCACAGTTATACATTTCATCAGCAATGCAATTATGAACATGACAGTTTTAAGGAATTTAAGCAAGGCAATTATGAACATGGCAGTTCTTATGATAGTACAACACGATAGTCATGGCAATTCTAATGTGCAAGTAGAGTGACAACAATTGTTTCAAGTTACATGCATATGATTTCTATCATGTATACGGTTCACGCCTTTAAGACATGGTGAGTGAATCCGATCCTTCTCACGGTGGTATAATCGTGATTGACGCCATCCACCGTATAGATGGTGCTCTTGAAGGGGACCATTGCACACACGCTTAGTGACCGCTTAACCCTAACCACACCCCAAATGTTGTGCTGGAACACGAGCCAGCCTAATCATTGTGCACGAGTTCACGAGTTCACGAATTCAAGATTTTGCCTTCGAGGGCACGAGTTCACGAATCCAAGTTCTTTCAAGTATTTCACCAATGTCCATGATACTATGCAATTTTAATCTATCAAAAGATTAACTTCTAACAATGTGTACAAGCATGATGTGAAGCATGATATCATGTTACTTATCAGCATTTTCATAAGTTACGACAATTAAACAATTTAAAACAAGATGATTAATAATACGGGTCAATTATCCATATTTTAGCTTAAATGAAAATGTGATTAAGAACATTAAACTTCGATAATTCGCACACTTGCCTGTTTGGAGCGATTGTGATTGTAGGGAAGGCGTGACGATTTTTGCGTCAAATAGATTTAAAACATCAAGTTAACAAATTTGATTAATGATACTAATCTTAATCCCTAACTTATTCCATACATGTTATATGATAAATAATTCTGTTTGTATCTATATAACTTAATAACATTTCTTAATACCACTGTTCAACATAATATAGTACACTGCATTTCTACACTGGTCATATGAAGTATATTTATTACTATTCACATATTACTTCATTTATACACACTGTCGTCATAGCAAACAATATCTTTTAGTCATTAAAATAGGGTACTGTTTGCATGGGCAGCATTGTTCACACTAAAGAGAAAAAAACTTACTCATTATATAAACTACTGTTTATAACCTATAATAGTAATATGATCCATGGTTTCACTCAACACTATTTATATAAAGTATTGGTTATAACACGTACTATCTTTCACAGCAGTGCTGACATTATGTGACATCCTATTTGTTTTATAAATTTCATAGGGTATTGTTCACTCTATATAGTTCATATTAAAAGAGAAGCAACTTACAGCTTTTGCTTGTGTTCCCTCTTCGCCACTTGCAGGGGAGTGACGCGTCTTGGCCGGCGATGGTGGCTGGGGTCGGCGGCTCGGCGGCGGCGACGGTGGCAGTCGTGGGGAGGCGCCGACGGTCTGCAGCGGCGACGCTGATGGGCCTGAGGGTTTGAGAGCGGCGGAGGAACACCCGAAGACTGGGCTCGCTGGGTCGGAGAGGGTCTGTGGAAGGGGGAGGGTTGGTCAGAAGGCGCGGCGAGTGGTCGCAGGCTGGCGGTGAACAGAGCGGGTTGGAGACGAGGAGGTGTTGTAGGCTTGGGGAGCGATGTTGGTGCGGCTTGGGGCGCTGGCGGTTCGGAGCGGGTTGCCGCCTGGTCGGAGTGAGTCGGAGTGAGTCGGAGTCTTGACGTCGAGGGCCTTGCAGGTGGTCGGAGGGAGGCGACTGAAGAAGATGAAGGGGAGGCCGATGTGTGGGTGTTCGAATGTGAGGGAGGCGTCGAAGGGAGGAAGACGGCGAGGCTTGGTGGAGCGAGGTATGCGTGCGGACTTACGGGCTGGCGGTGGCAGAGGCTGGTCGGGGGTCACTGTCGAGGGGAGAGACGGTACGTGGAGAGGTTCGGTGACTTGGAGGGAGGAGGCTTGGGGGTCGATGCGGTGGAGGCGAGGTATGTTGTAGGAGAGAGGCAGTTCTGCCTTGGGGTTCTAAGGAGAAGAGAGGAAGAACGAGAAGAAGAGAGAATGGGTTTCTGTTGTTGTTTTCTCTTGCGTGAGCCTTTGTGGATTAGGGTGACAAAAAGATATAGGGAAGGGGTCAGTGTCAGTTACGAATTGATAGGGAGATAAGGGAGAGATTGTTGAGATGTACGTGGGATGGGGACGTGGCCTCAGGGGGAGACGACGTGAATCATGTTGGGGTTATGCGGGGTTGGGTAATTAGTTAGCATATTAAGGAATTAGATTTTTAGTTAATATCATTAAGTTGGGATATATGATTTGATAAAATCTGTTTACTTTAAAAGATTAGAGTTTAAAATTTTTAAGTTTCGAAAAATAGTAAGGTAGTTACGAATTATTGGATTATTACAATTTTGCCCCTCGACACGATGTCGCCCAAAATTATAAGAAAAATATTGGGACAATCGCGCCATCGTGAGGGTCGTGAATACGGGGTCTGATCGCGAGTCCGAACTACGGATAATACATTAAAATCAAAGTGCAAAAAAACACACAATCCAATACATCAAAGAGGTACGTACGAAATACGTACGACGGAAATGTGGACGTTACAATATATATATATATATATGCAAATCTTCAAATGAGAACATTTAGCACCGTGCAAAAAAGTTTTTAGTTTTTTTGAAAAAAATTTCAAAATAAAAAATTTCGCCCTCATCTTATATTGTTATACCCCCCTCAAAAAATAATCGTTGAGAAATAATGTCATTTGGCCTTCGATCAAGGCATTTCATCAAATTCGCACGTTTTGAGACCGTTAAATTTGTAACTGGTGGTAGTGTGCTCTAATCCCCATCGAGTTCACCCATTATTTTTCCTGAGGTATATAATTGTATGGATTAAACATCAAAAAATTTCAAAAAAAAAAGTTTTCGCACGCCTTTCGCACGGGTTTTTTTCGCACCCGAAGATTGCCATATATATATATATCCAACTGGGAAGAAAGCGAGCTCATTCTCATTCTCAACACTCTTTCTTTCATTTGATAAATTTTATTATTTATCGCTCAAGTTCTCATTTGAATGTCAGAGGAGCCAAACCTAAGACCCTCATCTCGGTTTTGACTCGCTAATACTTTGGCTGGTGTGGTATGTGCAGGTCATGTGACTACCTCTAGACAGATCAAAAGAGAGTATTTCGGATTCACTTGCGCACTACCACATCAAAAACAATATTCCATGATCTCCTTCATTGCATATGCTATCAAATCAAACCAGAAAAAAGCTATCAGCATGTAGACGCAATAATCTTTTCATCAACATTTAACATAATAACCATGAAGCTTATACTTGATGATCACTAGACACTAATCATCATTGAACATCCAAAGTCCATATTCTATAATGCCTGAGCTGAAACTTTCAAGGGATAATCATATGAACATATTAACCCATAACTGACTTCTCCTACTTTGTATACTTTCAAAATAGCTTTCATACTGTTGTAGACTTCCGTGGTTCCTACGCTTTGAACTATAGTTAACAGTGGTTGCAGAAACTTGGTTGGATATTCTAGGAGGACTCTCTGGTCACACTTCTTTGTGTAGCAAGATCCTCAGTGACCAATACAGGTGTGGCAAACCCAACAAAAGGCCAGAACTAGATGCAAAATTATGTTTGGAACCTATGTATCTGATAGACCCGCAGGTCTGTGGCCGCCCTTACATGGGCCGGGCCCATTTATAGCCGCCGGCATCCCCGCTTGTTATTTTACGTCCGCGCCCATTTGCCCTAGGAACCCTAGTTTCTCCTATTTATAGGGGCTAGCCGTCATTAATATTTTTCATGCTTGATATTGAGATTATTCTATTGAGCGTCATTAGGAGTAGTTCTTAGATTAAACGAGTGCGGACGTCCTCTAGGCGTCTTGGGAGGAGAGCACACCTCTTTTGTGCTCAAATATCTTGTTATCTCTTTGAATTCTCTATAAAAATTCTCTTTTTATCTTGGTTCCTAACATTTTGGTATCAGAGCACGTAACGATCCATGGCGGCTACGACAAGATCCCACGACAAAATTGAAGCTTTGGAGCCAAATTCACGAGCGAAATCGACGGGATCAAGAAATCATTGGCGGCCAACGACGAATCCATGGCAAAATTGACGGCCTCCGTCAACCAATTGACGGCAAATCAAGCGAAGCACGACGACCAATTTGCACAAATGATGGCAACCCTAAATCAATTGGCGGCGAACAACAAAGGGGAAGGAAACCCTAAATCGGGAGAAAAGGCGGCACCTTTGAAGAAGGAGAAGGAGAAAGTTGGAAGCTTTGACCCAAAAAGTGATTTTTTTGGTGGAAGATTTGGCCGACGATGATGAAGAGGAGCCGATGAAGGTCAATTATCGAGAGGAGATTAGGCGAAAGGCCGCGGAAGCCCAAGGATGGACCGGCGACCTCGACCAAAACCGCGGGAAGGCACGCGAGGAGGGCGGGGGGCGCGCGCACCCCCCCCCCCCCCCCGGGTCACCGGTCCCCAGGTTAGTCGCAGGGGGGCGGCGGCCACCCCTGGGCTCACCCAGGGGCGGCGGACCCCCCAGGGGGTCCGACGGCCCCTCCCGACCAACGGGGGGGCCGCTGGGACCCCCAGGAGCACCGGGGGGGCCAGCGAACCCCCCTGGGGTCGGCCGGGGGCGTCGAACCCCCAGGAGGGTCCGGCGACCCCCGCCGACCCCAGGGGGGCACTGGGGCCCCCAGGATTACCGGGGGGTCCGGAAAACCTCCCCTGGGGTCGGCCGGGGGCGTCGAACCCCCAGGAGGGTCCGACGACCCCCCGACCCACGGGGGGGACGCTGGGGCCCCCAGGATCCCCGGGCAGGGCCGGCGGCCCTGCTCCTGGCAGGCCGCGGCCCGCCGACCTTCCCAGGCTGACGTGCGACGTTCCAAGGGCTGTTGGCGGTGATTTTGGCACTTTTCAGCATGGGCAGCCACGTCGAGAGGCCCGGCACATGACTTTGAGGAGGGTTTGGGACCCGGGGATTTTCAGGAGCACGGAGACTACGGCGAGGGCTATCGGGACCTTCCCAACCCTCGTTTTGATGTTGGGAAATGGCATCCACCGTCCCACCACCAGGAGAGACGCACAGCAGGTACCGAAGGGAGATACGGAGACTACTAGGAGTGGTCAGAGGGCGTGTTTGGAGGCGACGAGGGGCACAGAGACCTAGGAGACTATGGGGGTCGTGGAGGAGGACCACCTAGGCGATACGAGACTCTGGATGAGAGGAGGTAGCACTACCATCCGCATCACAGAGACGATGGGAGGCCCGAGCAGGGGCACTTTGACGGAGATTGCAGAGTCCGGAAGCTGAAGATGCCGATCTTTTCCGGGAAGGATCCACACGCCTGGTTGTTCACAGCCGAGAGATATTTCACGGCACATCACATGACCGAGGCACAGAAGCTGGAGGCAGCAGCCATTTGCATGGAGGGGAGAGCCTTGGGGTGGTTCCAATGGAAGGAGAGGAGGCAGCAGATCCGGAGCTGGGAGGAGCTGAAGGACTTGGTTCTGGAGAAGTTTCGAGACCCCCGCTTGGGAAACCTACACGAGCAGCTATTTGCCCTCAGGCAGGAGGGGCCGGTGCGGGAGTACATCGAGAGATTTGAGACACTGACAGGGCGAGTTCATGGGGTGTCGGACGAGTCGCTGGAGGGCACCTTCTTGAAGGGGCTGCGACCTAGTCTTCGAGCTGCGGTGAGGCCTTACAAGCCCCGGGGGCTCTCAGAGGTCATCGAGATGGCACAGATGGTGGAGGACTCCCAAGCTGAGGATAGGAGAGGCAGGGGGGAGCTACAGTGGGCAGTTGCAGCGAGTCGTCTCGACTGGAGCAGGCGGAACAGGGGCCACTACTGAGGCAGTTCAGGTGGGACTAGAGAAGACCGGAGAGCAGAGCAACCCACCACCGGCTGAGGGGCCATTCCGAAGGATGACCGATGCGGAGATGAGGGAGAAGAGGCAAAAGGAGCTCTGTTTCCGATGTGACGAGCGCTTCACTCCGGGACACCGCTGTGTGGATCGGAAGCTGCAAGTATTGATAGCGGGAGCAGACGAGGATGATGACGTGGAGGACGAAGGCATCGGAGGGGAGGACGACTCCCACTCGGAGTAGCACTGCCGGTACTTACACCACCTTGAGGACAAGGCGGTTCTTTGGGGGGAGTATTGATAGACCCGCAGGTCTGTGGCCGCCCTTACATGGGCCGGGCCCATTTATAGCCGCCGGCCTCCCCGCTTGTTATTTTGCGCGCGCGCCCCTTTGCCCTAGGAACCCTAGTTTCTCCTATTTATAGGGGCTAGCCGTCATTAGTATTTTTCATGCTTGATATTGAGATTATTCTATTGAGCGTCATTAGGAGTAGTTCTTAGATTAAACGAGTGCGGACGTCCTCTAGGCGTCTTGGGAGGAGAGCACACCTCTTTTGTGCTCAAATATCTTGTTATCTCTTTGAATTCTCTATAAAAATTCTCTTTTTATCTTGGTTCCTAACAGTATCCAAAAGGGGAAACCATATTGAAGCCGTGGGTCCAAAATTATTTAACCATTTATACATCTTCCATTCTGCTCGTCGTGGGACTACACCCACTTTCATTCCTTTTTCACATCACCCTTTTAGCCACATGAAATATGTGAGACATAAATCCCAACAACCAAGGTGCTAAAATATTTGTAGGCTCTCTGTCAAAAGGCATGTTTCATCATACTACAGCTGTCTTGTAAATCGGTAAAATGACATAAAATTCCTTTGGCAAACAAAGAAGGTTTCATGTCACTATCATGGACTCTGGAGCTTCCCTAACTATATCAGATCAATGGACATGGTACAACCAGGACTCAGACATGATAAATGAATTAGCAAGAGAAAATAAACTTCAGGGCTACTCTAAAGCAAGAATGAAAACGAGCAGATTCAATCAATTAAATATTTCAGATGTAGTTGACATGAGATATGCATGAACCAGACAATTGTTTGAGTATGACTAAATTTGGATTTCATCAGACACCATTGCATTAAAACTGTATCCAAATACACAAACATGGGATATATGCCAATGTAATATTCTGTTAAATTGATGTTTTTGTTAAGCAGGCTTGCAGCTAATACAATTATAATATAGCTTGCTGTCCAAATATCCCAGATCGAGCTATAAATTAAAGCCTGTACCAAGACACAAAACATCTGCATGTAAAGACGTACCGGATCACATTTTTGGTGATTACATTCTACTTGGCCTATGACTTACACTCTGCCCAATAGGTGAAAATAATTCCCTATGGCAACAATATCATCTTACCTATCCACCTAGACTATTTCCTAGTTGACAGAAACTTGGAGATTTGCATCTTGGTTACCTGACTTTTAAACTTCATGACCATGAATGATAGGTTCTAAGACAATACCATCTCCTGCTTAAAATTCGCTTAAAATTCTCCATTCGCTATAATAAGGCTGACACCAAGTCAGTCACCCCCAAAATGAAGCTTCTTAGCATTTGTTCATGTTCCCGAATCAGTCCCATCTCATGCGGAAAGGTTAGGATGCCAATGGTGACGGCGATGGTCTATGCATGTTACAAAGTAGGCAACAAAACAATTAAATTACATACTTATCTATGTCCTTAAATCCCATGTCCAATTCTTTATTGATGAATTTTTAAGTTGACTTTAAGATAGAATATTTGTCTAAAACAAAGGAAGAATGGACATTTCTATCATACAATTTCCGGAAAAGGAAACCATAAAGAAAGTAGAAAACCAACATCAATCATGGAACTTCGTTATGGCTAATGAAAATAATCAGTGATTATGTAAAACATTTTACAACGGAAAATTGTTGCAAGCATAACTCTTCCCAGCATTATCTAGGGGCAAGAACTATGACCAAGGAAAATAATCGGTGATGATGTAAAAGATTTACAACAGAAAATTGTTGCATGCATAACTCTTCCTAGCATTATCTAGGGATAAGTAACGCATTAAGACAGGAAAAACAAAATGGTGGCATGATTTAGACTGCAATACTAAATAATCACTTATAAACTCTAAGACACATGATAATCATGGAACTTTTTCAGAACAAACAATATAAAAGATAATGACACGTTGACATAAAAATGCGCAGAGAGTGGAAATTGACCCAAAAAAACCTTTTCCAAGCACAATCTTGAGGAAGAAGAAGGCATTATATTTAATGAGACAAACAAAAAGTAATAATCACTTTAAATACCTTGCTGCTCACTACAGCCGTAGTTTCGTAAAATAGAAGATCTGGTCTCTTATGCTCATGCCATGTGCCATCCTCAACATATTTAGGCCCTACCAAACATAAGCAGCAAAAAGGTCACCAAATAATTTAAAGACTTAGTATAATATATGGATATGAGACAGGGAGGCAAACATCAACAGAGAATATAATGTAACAGAAATCATCCATCAGTCAAGATAACACTTTCTCAGCTATAGTATGATCATAAATTATCTAAATGCGCCCTAATTATTTATGAAAAGGGTAACAAGTACAATGATCAAAAGATGACATTCCACTTCGCTGTGAGTGGTAAAGGAAAACGATAAAAATAACATACTCCATTATAGTAAATACACATATAACTCAGAATGAAGTAACAAAATAACAGATTTATGATGGTCAGATCAGCATTTCCTGCAAATTGGAAGTGGATGAACATTTTGACCATTTGAGTTTTTTAATAAATAACACCCACTTTAGACCAAGTGCTAATTTAGATAGCTTCACTTGCACACTGATACAGCTTCTTTAGTAACAATTTGTCAGCGGCGGAAAAAACTAATTATAAATGGGAACAACATATTTATGCTTTCAGACTTGATTTTGATTCATCTAAGTGCCATAACATGAAAATCAAAATTAAAGGAATATAATACACATTGTTGATAATCAATCCATGAACCCATATGGTATACTATGATGATATATGTGACATATACATTAGCAATCACAAGTAGCCTATATCACCAATCATAAAATACAGAGGGATATATATTAAAATTTTGGGAGGCTTGTGAGCAACTGAACAAAGTTATCAATCAGTTAATAGCATATAACTTCATTATGTGTAACTACAAACACTAGAAGCGAAGGAGACTAACAATGGTCATAGACTTTTATTCACAAGCTCGTTTTGTTTTTCAAAGAACACATTGCTTGATGGATGGCAAACACATTGCTTGATTGATGTAGAAAAATTGCACGAATTAAAAATAGATTATCCAGTGTGCAATGTGGTTTATACATCAGGATCTTCCCTAGAGGTAGTGACAAAGAGAATGGTGTGCCGATGTGGGCACATGCCCACCCTGACCTCCGGAAATGTCGCTGCTTCTTATGGTTTCATGCATAATGAGACTCTAATACTCCACATTTGCCTTTCTCACATCATGACATGAGGAGTAAGGTACCCATTCATCCATTTTACCTGTCATTGCCTTACGATTTGAATATGATTTGTTTGTTTATCAGTTTCCCATAATTTTAGTTCCAACATGCACCTAATTTGTTATATATAATTAAGACAAAAAGGTCTTAAATACCTATAGTAGCTATGGAAGTGTACTTGGAGAAATTTGTGTAATAAGAATGTTAACTATAAATTGCTGCAAAATTGCTAGTCCATCTGATCAAATAGAAAATAAAAGGAAATGATAAACAACAAAAGGATGGATCCCACAAAAGGTGAGGCTCAAATTCATCTGCATTTCATTTCCATTAGCATTCGGCTGTTATTCAGTTGAATAGAAAAGAACTTCTGAGTTTTCTAAAAAAATTGAATGTTAAGGATCAGTGTTAAAACCCCAACATGATTAAAAATATATACATGAAACATCATGTAAGTTGATTTTTTTCTTCTACATGTTATATTATCATTTATGTTGCACTTTTGCATTGCCAAGAATCTTAAATATTTTTACCAAAAATTATGTTACCATAAACTTAGATTTAACTAAGGGCATTGAACCAAGCTTACCCAAATATATTTGTTAAATATAAATATAAAAAACTTCTAAAAGATTAATTAAACATATCCATTTTAGCAAATGGTCCAATATATTTATCGCATATAATGCATAATATAGCATGGTATGCATTATACATACCAAAAACATAGTGTCTAAGCTTTTACTCTGCATAATTGTCATGGTTCCATCCCTGCCTAGATGTCAAGGCTTCTATGAAGAATCTAAAGGTCGAAAGATCCAACTGAACTAAGTAAGGGAGACATTGGCCACTGGTGTAGAATATAGTCCTCTATTCCTCCTGTTAGAATATATACTTGGTGAATGGGTTTTTTGTAATTATTACATATTCTATATATAATAATAGGTAGACATGAGATTAAATATTTACCTAACCTTTCACACTCCAAACTATAACATGGTATAAGAAACACCAAACCCTAATCCTAATCTATCTTCAAATCATCCTTTAATCCTCCATATCATCTTCTAACCACTTTTCTACCCTAGATCTTACGCGATTAAATCCATCATCAGCCATCGTCATGGACCCATTATAAGCCATCAGTGAAGTCAAAAAACCACATCGATACATTGACCCTTCATCTAAAAGTAGTTGTCGTCACACCCAAGGTTTGAGGTCGCAGTCTCGGTCTCTGTCTCTGTCTCTGTCTCGGTCTCGCGAAAATTTAGGTTTCGGTATCAGTATCGTCTGTTTTCAGTGGTTTCGGAAGTAAGTTTCGATGCGTCTTTATCGGTATTTTCAAATACTTGTGTACTCACATTTATCTATAACCAGAAATAATTTACACTGATTACTACTCACATTACACATTTTGCTAAACATATTGCATAGTAGTTTAGGTTCCTTGCTATAATGCATGTCAACAATTAAGGAAAAGCCTATAAATAGGAAAAATTTTAAACCAAAATTAGTCCAGTTTCCCCTAATCTCTACTAATCTGTTATGTTCATCTGCACAGGGGCCGACCATAAGTCCAGTGTACTGCAGGCAAAATGGCAAGGTTTCAGCAGACTAGTGTGCAATTGCTAAACATCTTGCATTTATTTACAAGTTTGCCTAATTTTTGAACTAGCTGCTAATCACATTATGCATTTTGCTAAACATATTGCATTTATTTACAAGTTTGCCATTAAAATTATGAAGAGAATGTCGAACTTGTAAATAGATGAGCTATATTTAGCAAAACGTGTATGGTGAGTAGCAGCCCTAGCCACTATATGCTTCCAGCTTGGCCGGCTCTCTTCGACTCTCTCCCTTCGCTCAAAAAATGAGGGGCGATGGGCCCTCGACTCCTCCATCTCAATCGACATCAGTCGCTCTGGCAGGCGGGATCTCTTTCTCCCTTCAATCGATCAAATATAGGGGCGCTCTCCCCCCGACTCCTCTCACAGGTGGAATCTATCTCCATCTTCAATCGATCAAATTTAGGGGCGCTCTCTCCCTCAACTCCTCTCGTAGGCGGTCTCTCTCTCTCTCTCTCTCTCTCTCTCTCTCTCTCTCTCTCTCTCTCTCTCTCTCTCTCTCTCTCTTCAATCAATCAAATCTAGGGACGCTATCCTCCCCCGACTCCTCTCGCAGGCGGAATCTCTCCTCTTCAATTGATCAAATCTCGGGGCGCTCTCTCCCCCTCGACTCCTCTCGCTGGAAAGATCTCTCTCGCTCTCCCTTCAATCAATCAAATCTAGGGGCGCTCTCTACCACCTTGACTCCTCTCAATCAATGATGCAGGTGGAGACGACGAAAGCGTCGGAGCTCTCCGACTCGACAACAATGCATGCATGTGAGTTCTCTGACTCCTTGACGACAACGACGATGATGATGCCGCCAGCAGCGACGACGAACGAGATAAGATATTATTTGAGTTTAAATTTTTTACATTTCTTTTAATTTTTGATTCTGTTTTCAATTTTCTTTTAGGTCTCGGCCAAAACTAGCGTCGTTCCGACCAGTTCCGACTGGTTTCATCCAAAACTGGCCATAACGGTGCTATTCCGACCGAAACCGAGAGTATATGGCCGTTTCGATCTCGGTGACCACCGAGACTGAAACGAAGCTGAAACCCTAGGGCTTCGACCAATACCTAAAACCATGGTCACACATTGTCTCCAATTTCATGACTGCCTTTCGACCTTGCCTCTTACCTTGCCATCATCATATGGCCTCACCTTCGACATCTTAATGCACTCTAACCTCGCATTCGAACTCATGAATATCCTCTATCCTTCTGATTGGTCTCCGACAGTGCCTCCGACTTCACTTGCGCCATCATCGATCCCAATCTTCTTGACTTCGATTCACATCACCAACCACCAACAGTTTTAGTAATGGTAAATGCGACAGCATTTTCTTTATTTTCTTCTCCTCTCAACTCAGATCTTGATTTGACCCAAATTTAATTAAATTTTAGGCTTATAAAAAATATTACGGTTGATTCTTTTTTGCAGCTAAAAAGTAGTTTTTGATAGGATTTATGAGTTAAATTTTGATTTGGTGATGCATTTCTTAGATACCATGGGAAGATCGTTGTGTTTAATATAAGAAATAGGATGTGTTTCTTAGATCTCAAGATGAGACCATTATGGTTACCATGAGGAATTAGTTTGTGGATAGATCTAAAGGTTGTTTGTACTATAGGTTCAGTCAGATCTCATTTATTGTGTTGGTTGTTGTTGTTGGCTGGAGAGTAATTATGGGGCAGAAAAAGCTTGCTATTCTAGGGTTAGTTTTCATCAAAAATCACTGAAATGAAAATAAACTGGAATAATTTTTTCGATGAAGACTTGTAGAGATTAATTTAATAGGCACAAATAAGAAGAACAATATTGGTATGGATAAAATTACCAATTTGACAGACCATACTTCTACACCTAACCTGGGATGACAACATGATTGGTAGTCAATTGCTAAACATGATGGAGCATGAAATGCAAAATTTTATGATGCATTCGCAGAGCGTAAAGGATGCATGGGAGTACTGGAGCCTGGAGGTGTTGTACTTTGGGAAAAAACTATCAATTGCATATAATACATCTTAATCCATGTAGAGTTTGCAGCAGATTAAGCCACTATCTCACAACTATGCAAATTTTTACAAGACATGCCAAGACTATCGATTGCATGCTCTATTTTTGACATAAATTGATGTTCAGAAGAAGCAACAACAAAGAAAGTAGCTAGTTGTCTTGCCTTTTTAATCAGTCACAGGCGTGACTGGAGTACGTCATGGCCCACCCTCAGGTGCTTGAGAGTTCTTCCATAAAGTAGCTACCAAAGACCTTCTATGTTATATAGCAGATAGATATTCCTAAAAAACTCACAAAACTAGATATCAAGGAGTTCAAATGAGAGGTCAGCTTTAACCACCTAATGCTCGTTTGGAGATACTGCAAAATGTAGGGTAGTGATGGAGGTCGCACATGCAGAGTTGGCCATGGTAAAGGCCATGCAGTGGTAAAGATATTTATAAGACAAGACAAAGGCATTTATGAGATAGGTCTTAAATAAAAGAAGATTTGTCATTAATACAAAGAGCGACGAAGTTAACTAGCTATACATTCTAGAAATTCCAGATACTCAGCTGATGCCTTCTACAACCACACTAACAAGGATATGTAACCATACTAGTTTTTCTTCATCTACTACTAAAACTTGGATGGTACGGAGTTTCCTTACTATAGCCACATAATGCTCATTTGAAGATACTGCAGAATATGTGGTAGCGATGGAGGTTGCACATGCAGAGGTGGTCGTGGTAAAGGTCATGCATAGTGGAGGTCATGCTGGGGTAAAATACTTATAAGACAAGGCAAAGATTTTTATGAGATAGATCTTAAAGAGACAAGGATTGATCATTAATAAGAAGGGCAATGAAGTTTACTGGTTATACATTGTAGAAATTCCAGTATACACTAGCAAGGATATGTAACCACATTACTTGTTTTTCTTCATCTACTACCAAAACAAACTTGGATGATACGAAGTTCACTTGCTATATGTTCAAGAGATTCCAAATACCCATCTGATGCTTTCTTCAACCACAACACTAGCAAGGACTGATAACCATAATACTTGGTTTTAATTGACTACTAAAACTAAAATGATACGACTTGCTATATAGCCGATGCTTTCTTCTACAACCACACTAGTAAGGATAGATAACCATACTATTTATCTTTCTTCATCACTTGGATGGTTGACTCGGGTACATGTTGTCACATGACCGTGGATTTAGGTATACTATTTTCTTTTGATTCCATATTTCTCTCAGACAAACATTAGATTGTGATATTAACTAATGGTTTTACATCCACTATTGGGAGTATAGGCATTGTAATGCCACATCTTTACATATATCAAAGGTTCTTCCCAGTCAGAGGTCTTAGTCACAGAAAACAGGGGGAGAAGTAAAAGCGGAGGTCCGAAGAATAGAGACAAATCCAAAAGTAAGTCCAACAGATTTGCCAATGTTGAGTGTTATTACTGTCATGAAAAGGAACGTGTAGAGAGATTTTGTCATCAGATGAAGGGAGACAACAAAAAGAAAAAGGGCAAGGAAAAGGTTAATGATGATAGTCACGATGATGATAACATTGCTACTGTCACAGGTGACTTCCTTATCGTGTATGATGATGTTGTTATCAATTTTGCATGTTATGAGACGAGTTGGGTGATAGATAATGGTGCTTCTATTCATGCTACATCTCGAAAGGACTTCTTTACAGCATATACATCCGGTGATTTTGGAAATGTGAAGATGGAAAATAATGGTTTAGCTAAAGCCATTGGCATGGGAGATGTGTGCTTAGAGACAAACAATGGTACAACTTTGGTTCTTAAAGATGTGAAACATATCCCTGATATTCGCATGAATTTGATTTCTGCAGGAAAGCTTGATGATGAGGGGTTTTGCACCATTTTTAATGGTGGCCCGTGCAAGCTCACTAAAGGTACTATGGTCGTGTCAAGGGAAAAGAAACACTCTTCTTTGTACTTTATGCAAGCTAAAGTTTGTGGTAGCTATGTAAATAAAGTTTGTGGTAGCTATGTAAATGCAGTTGAGAAGACATGCACAACTGATTTGTGGCATAGTAGGCTTAGTAAGCGAAAAAAGTTTAATGGCTTTGGACAAGAAGAGTCTTCTTTCTGGTCTAAAGGGCACACCATTGAAAAAGTGTGCACATTGCTTGGCAGGAAAACAAACCAGAATTGCTTTCAAGACTTCCCCTCCTTCAAGAAAGCCATATATACTTGACCTAGTGCATTCGGATGTTTGTGGTCCTATGAAAACTAGAACACTTGGTGGCTCTCTGTATTTTGTGACTTTTATATATGATCACTCAAGGAAGTTGTGGGTTTATACCTTGAAGTCCAAAGACCAAGTGTTGGATGTGTTTAAACAGTTTCAAGCCTCGGTAGAGAGACAGACTGGGAAGAAATTGAAATGCATTAGGACTGATAATGGTGGTGAGTATTGTGGACCTTTTGATGAGTATTGTAAAGAACATGGGATTCGACATCAAAAGACACCTCAATTAAATGGAATAGCTGAGAGGAGGAACATGACACTAATTGAACGGGTGAGTGTTTGCTTTCACAAGCTCACTTGCCAAATACCTTTTGTGGTAAAGCTTTAAGCACAGTTGTACACGTGTTGAATCTCACACCATGTGTTCCTTTGGAGCTTGATGTTCCAGATAGAGTTTGGTCAGGAAAGGATGTTTCATATGATCAAGTGAGAGTATTTGGATGCAAGGCCGTTGTGCATATTCCCAAAGATGAGATGTCTAAGCTTGATGTCAAGACAAGACAGTGTATTTGTTGGTTATGGACAGGTGAATTCGGTTTCAGGTTTTGTTAAGGCCAAAATTGACCGAGACAGTTGTCAAGCTGACGTAGACTCTTGGTGCTGAGCCGGAGCCTCGTCAGCAGATGGAGTAGGACCCTCAGTTGGAGGAACCGGGGTCGGGTGATGGTAGTTGGTGATGGTGCGGTGCTTGATCGAACTTCGAGCAGCTGATGCGTCGATCGTTCGAGGCTAAGAAGCTCGATGACGACCTACGTCGCTGGATGATGACCGTCGATCCGCACCATAAGGACACATTAGGAGGGTCGGATCTGGGTTCCGATCCAAATTCCCTCTGATGCTTAAGTTAGTATGGGAACTTAAAGGAGAGATGGAGCTTGGTGTAGCTGAGATTGACCCACGAAAGTTCGTCTCAGTACTGGCGGCGCAAGCTCTATAGTGTAAGAAATATAAGCTGTGAAGGGCGAGTTCTATGTCTTACACCTCGTACCTTGGAATTGGGACCCGTCCTTTTATTTATAGGCGTTTTGGGTCCATTTGGAGACGTTGGAGAGATAACGGCCACCCATAATGGGGCCACGATTTTTCCCCTTTAATAGGAGTAAATATTAAGCATGTTCCCGCGATTTACGAGCCCGCCTTCCATCCAACGTTCATGTGAGGTGGACACAACGGTCGACTGGTCGTTGAGCTTTGACTGAGTCGATATCGGGCTTCTCTCGTGGGCCTCATGGTCTTTAGTCATTTGTCGATCGAGTTATCTCGAATGCCGACCTAATGACTCAACAATGGCCCACATCGCACGACCTCAAAGGGTTTGCACGTTGAAGTCAAGCGACGTTACATCGCATTAATAGGGATACGGCAGTCGAGAAAATAGCACTCACCCGCCTCGTCGATTCGGATGTTTTGCCGGTTCGAAATCCAAGATACTTAGAGCCGTGGGATCTTCGACGCGTGTTTCATCATGCGGTTGCCGCACTACCTATATAGGATGGCTCTAGCGGTAAAATGCGAAGGTACCGTCTTCATTCTCTTGATTTAGATTTTCTTTCTCCCGAAAGTAATGGCTTCGTCCTCCATCCCTACCTCTGGAAGGAGCTTGGTTACGGCCATGCAGAAGAATCGGGAAGGGGTCATGGAGCCAGGTTTACTTGCGAATGTGAGGTCCAACGTCAATACTGGTCAGATCGCCGAGCTTCAGAGGAATTATGTCCGTCTCGATTACCAAATCTGGTTGTCTGGGAAGGATGAGAGTGCACATCATCCTGGCGATCGGGAAGCAGGGGTTTATGTCAGAGCCTTCGAACGAGGCCTCCAATTTTCCATGCACCCCTTCATGCAGTACTTCATGTGTACCCTGAACATTTCCCTCTGCCAGTTGATGCTGAACGTTATTGGCATGCTGATGGGCTTCATAGATTTGTGTGTAACGAAGGGGATTGAACCGACTCTGAATCTGTTCAACATTTTTCTCGATCCCTCCCCTCAAGACCCCGAGCTGGTATACGATAATGGCCCGTCGAAGCAAGAAGCTGCTGGAAGATCTTCCCACTTCTAATCCCAAATGAAAAGACGAGTTAGTGTTTGTGGTTTTCCAAGGGGAGGCAAGCTTCTGCACCGGATGGGGTGCCCCTGACTTGGGCCCTGTCGAGGATAAGCCGCTGACTAGCGAGGAAAAGAAAGCTGCCAGATGATATGAGGTCGGTCAAGTGGCTGTGGTCTAACGACGTGCTGTGTCGGACCGTGTGGACGAAAGGTTGGTTCGATCGTGCCTGTCAACCGTTTGACCTTCGCTCTTCGACCTAACTCGTTTGTTCCTTTCGCATGCATGGCTAGCGTGGATTATCAGGTGAATCCCGCATTGAGGAAGCAGTCGATGCTTCCATCAAAGAGACGGAGGTGAGCATGTTGTCTCCTCGGATGTTGAGAGTGTGGGAATTGATGGCTCAACCCTCTGGGGATCGACCTATGGTTATTGAGAGGGTTGCTCAGGTGGCCCGTCCTCAGAAGAAGAAGAAGAAGGAAAAGCCCACCTCCGAATTTGAAGTAGTTGTGCTGGAGGGGGGCCAAGAAGAGGCGGCGACTCGTTCTCAGCGACTCGGAGCCGTCTGGGTCGAATGCAGCTGCGAAGCAGGTCTCTCGACCATGGGGAGACATCCTTCACGAGGAAGATTCAGGGCGGACTCAGGTTCCACCTGAGCTTCTTGTGGACAAGGACTCCTGGCCTTGGGGGTTGTTCCCTCCTGTAGGGTTGTCTGAAAACATCCCCGACGAATATAGGCCGATTTTGCTGGAGAGCCGATCTCCGCAGGCCCCATTCGACTGCTCCGAGGACGAGCTCATCCAGGCGAGATTTCCATTGAGGCGTGGAGATTCCGCTCTTCTTGATTGCAGGATCGCTTCCCGCATCGCTGAGCATGCAACCCTTCCACGAGACAGGGCTATCGTGGAGAGGGTCGATTATGAGCGGCTTGCGTTGATAGCCGTTCATGCCAGCGTCCAGGTAATTATTGCTCCAGCCTCCCTCGACGCTGATATCAGCACGCATGTTGACCATCGAGTGTTGTGTGCAGCCTCTCGTGGCCACCGCGACGTTGCGTCGTTATGCTCCGGAGGTGGCCAACCATGGGGTCACCCTGGAGGCCGTTAGGTCGGGCGTGGAGAAATCTCAAGTTGAGCTGACTAGACTCAACCTCCTCTGCGAGACGAGATTGGATCGCAATCGAAAACTCGAGCATGAGTTAAGCGAGTCTTATAGGAGGGAGGCTGAACAAACCGCCTTGAGAAAGCGAGCGGAGGATGCTCTATTGGAGAAGAGAGTGGAAGCCGAGGTCATAGCGGAGAGGGCGGTTCAGGAGTTCAAGAATTCATTTTCCGACTTCGACGAGTTATACAAGGAAGGCTACGAGCGATGTCGATTGGAGATGAAGAACCGATTTCCTGACCTCTCCAATGAGATCGACAAGATCCCGGTGATTCTTCTGGACCTTGGTGACGATGAATCGAGCCAAGGCACGGAAGAAGCTGCTCTCTCCGACGATGTTGTCACCGTGGCCGACGATGATGCAGGAGCGGATGCTACAAGGGACCCAGAATCAACGGCCGTGCGGGATGGAGACCAAGGGCCTAGCCAGCCGTTGTAGGGTCTCGGCATTCTTTTCACGCATGTTTTAGAAATTTTTGAATGTATAGTGGGTGATGTAGATGTGAACGAACAATTTTTTGTAATAGTAGTGCCAGAAGAGTTAGCCTGCATGTCCATGTTTGTCGTTGCATCTCTTTGTTGTCGAGCATGTCGTGTGGTGGTTGTAACGTCTGATGGTCCCTCGATGGGTTAGGCGTTACTTCAGGATGATTGAGGATAAACCATCGAACCATGTTTAGAAGTTGATCACCACGTTTCATGGTGAGGGAGCGATTTCCTTGACTTACGACTGACGGCACAGGAGTCGTTCAGTGACGAAGAGGTAGCCCTCCGACTTTCGGCTGACGACATTTTAGAAGAGTCGGTCAGTAGCGAATGGGTGGCCCTTCGACTTACGGCTGATGACATTTTAGAAGAGTCGGTCAGTGACGAATGGGTGGCCCTTCGACTTACAGTTGATGACCTTTTCAGGTAAGTGAGTCGCTCAGTAGCGAAGGGGTGGCCCCTTCGACTTACGGCTGATGCTCGTTTAGGAGAGTCGTTCAGTAGTGAATGGGTGGCCCATTCGACTTACGGCTGACGCTCGGTTAGGAGAGTCGTTCAGTAGCAATGGGTGGCCCCTTCGACTTACGGCCGACGCTCGTTTAGGAGAGTCGTTCAGTAGCAAAGGGGTGGCCCCTTCAACTTACGGCTGACGCTCATTTAGGAGTCACTTGCATGGATTCCACCAACATGAATTCAGTTTACCCAAGCTTTCCCGAGGATCGGGTCCTTTCTGAGGGAATTTTAGTGGGATAGTTATTGTAGATTTCATGAAGGCATACGGAAGCGAAACTTTATTTGATAAAAAGAGACATGCTTTATTGAAAAAAGTGACAGAAAAACGAAAAGGCGTACAGGTGTTTTCGAACTTCATCGGAGCTGTTGTTGTTCATCGCCTCTTTATTCCCCCAAACTTAGATGGCTTGCTAGTCGATCACCTTGGTGACGGATGACCCCGTCATCTTGCCCTTCTGCTTCGAGGATCCCTCCTTACTAGGTTGATCGTTAGCCGGGTTCTTGGTGTGTCCTCGCTTGACTAGCGCATCGATCTCTTTTTTGAGAGTCCAACAGTCGTTGGTATCGTGCCCATAGTCGTTGTGATACTTGCAGAATTTGAGGTCGTCCCTCTTCTCATATTTGTCCTTTTTCGCTGTCTCTTGGATCAGCTTCTCTCGTGGGGCGTAAACAAGGACTCCTGTCTTAGGAGTGACCGGTTTAGTATAGGTAGGGCGCTTCTTGCTTCGAGGGCTCCTCTCCATGGGTCTCTTGTCTCGAGACTCCTGGCGGGGGGTTCCTGAAGTTGGTTTCTCTCGCCTCGTGTCTCCGCGGCGAGAGGGTGTGCCCTTCGCACTAGCTCCGGCTGATTCTTCCGCTTCTTTGAAGGAAGTGAACCGATCCGTTATGTTGAGCATTTCTGCGACGGTGTTAGGGGGACTGGTGGAGGGCCCTTCGCATATGCGTATTCCGGACCGTCTGGGTGAGCGCCGCTATGACGGTCATGTCCGACGTCTCCTCTACATCGAGCCTCTCGTCGTTGAATCTCTGGACGAAGGCTCGGATCGATTCATTCTCGTTCTGTTTGAGCGAGAAGAGGTGGGCGGACTTCTTCTTAGTGCGTTGTCCCGCGATGAATTGTTTGCAGAATATTTCTGCCAATCCATCGAACAAGCCGATACAGTCGTGGGGTAACCCTTCGTACCAGCTTTTTGCCCTCTTGAACATGGTAGAATGGAAGGCTCTACAAAGGTACGGTTTGTCGGCCCCGTGAAGCAGCATGACATTCAGAAACTTATGAATGTGCGACAATGGGTCGCCTCTGCCATCATAAGTTGTTAGGGTCGGGAGCTTGAACTTGGAGAGAGGAGGAGCAGAGATGATATTCTCTTTCAGTGGGGTCCTCTGAATCGCGAATCGGACGAGTAGAGATCATCCTTCACCGGGTTGCACGTAATTGGCTCCCGAGGATTGGTTTGGGATTTCCTCCCTCCTTTCGAATCCACCTGCAGGGTTCAGAGGGTTATAACTTGGGGGAGCCACGTACATTACCTTATCTGAGATGTTGTGAGTCGCTTCCCGGTAATTGGAGGGGGTTTGTTCCCCCTGGAGAACGAAGGCTCGATTGTCGACCCACGTTCCATCGTACTGGTGAGTCGGGAGGGTCGTGATGTGGATGTTAATCTCCAGTTGATATGTCCTTGGGTCTCCCAGATCTCGGAGGAAGGCTGAGCCCTTGGTTGGCGTCCGGTTCAGGTTTGGGGCGGCAAATGCTCATTTAAAGGCGATGGGCTCCCTATGTTTTGGTGTATTAAAGTCGCCAATGCGCCTAGACTCCTGTCGACCTGCTTGGTGAACTGGGTAAATTCCTTCCGGGTCACCCTAGGCTCCTTTCCGGTCTCTGTCGATCGTTGCGACGGCGATGTGGAGTCCGCAGCATCCTCCAACAGGACGTTGTTTGCTTTCTGTTTCTCCTTTGGACCTTCGGTCGGTCCGACTTTGCTGTGTCCAACTGTCATAGCTTTCAATCGCTTTGGGATGTCGAGCTGCTTAACGATTCCCACAGACGGTGCCAAACTGTTAAGACCAAAATTGACCGAGACCGTTGTCAAGCTGACGTAGACTCTTGGTGCTGAGTCGGAGCCTCGTCAGCAGATGGAGTAGGACCCTCTGTTGGAGGAACCGGGGTCGGGTGATGGTAGTTGGTGATGGTGCGGTGCTCAATCGACCTTCGAGCAGCTGATGTGTCGATCGTTTGAGGCTAGAAAGCTCGATGACAACCTACGTCGCTGGATGATGACCGTCGATCTGCACCACAAGGACACGTTAGGGGGGGTCGGATCTGGGTTCCGATCCAAATCCCCTCCGATGCTTAAGTTATTATAGAAACTTAAGGGAGTGAGGGAGTTTGGTGCAGCTGAGATTGACCCACGGAGATTCGTCTCAGTACTAACGGCGCAATCTCTATAGTGTAAGAAATATAAGCTGTGAAGGGAGAGTTATACGTCTTAGATCTCGTACCTTGGAATTAGGACACGTCCTTGTATTTATAGGCATTTTGGGTCCCTTTGGAGACGTTGGAGAGATAAAACGGACACCCATAATGGGGCCACGATCTTTTCCCTTTAATAGGAGTAAATATTGAGCACGTTTCCGTGATTTACGAGCCCGCCATTAATCACACATTCGGATGAGGTGGACTCAACAATCGACTGGCCGTTGGGCTTTGACTGAGTTGATATCGGGCTTCTCTCGTGTGCCTCGTGGGCTTTAGTCATCTGTCGGTCGAGTTATCTCAAATGCCGGCCCAATGACTCAACATGTTTTATGTTCCAGTCCAGAGAAAATTTGTAAGTCAAGATGCAGTGTTCATTGAAAACCAGACTTACAGGACATCGATAAGAGAAAGAAAATAGTGCCGACATCTAGTGCTGATTTGACTGACTTGGATCCCGTTCTTTTGACACTAATACCGACACAGATTAGAGATGATTCTCAGATTGACCAGCACAGTACATGTGATATGGATTCTCCTACAGAGAATGAGACAGAAGATCAGGTTCATAAGAGTTCACCAGTACCTGAGGTTCCAACAGATGTTCCACTCAGGAGATCTTCCAGAGATCAGCATCCTTCCACACGGTATTCTGTAGCAGACTATATTATTGGCTGACGGGGGAGAGCCCGAATGCTTTGAAGAAGCTACAGAAGGTGAACATAAGAAAGAGTGGGTTAATGCTATGAAAGATGAAATGGAATCATTGCATGAGAATCACACCTTTGAGTTGGTGCAGTTGCCTGAAGGCAAAAGAGCTTTGAAAAACAGGTGGATATACAGGGTGAAGTAAGATGAGCATACTTCACAACCGCATTACAAATCTAGTTAGTTGTCAAGGGATTCAACCAAAAGAAAGGTATTGATTTTGATGAAATCTTTTGTCATGTTGTTAAGATGTCATCAATTCGAGTGGTTTTGGTTTTAGCTTCAAGTCTTGATTTGGAGGTTGAGCAAATGGATGTCAAAACTGCTTTCATTCATGGTGAATTACATGAGGAGATATACATGGAGCAACCAGAGGGTTTCGAAGTGAAATGAAAAGAGGACTATATGTGCAAACTAAAGAAAAGTCTTTATGGTTTGAAACAGGCGCCGAGACAATGGTATATGAAGTTTGAGCCAGTTATGGAAGAGCAAGACTACTGAAAAACAACTTCTGACCATTGTGTTTTTGTGCAGAGATTCTCTAATGATGATTTTATCATATTATTGCTTTACGTTGACGACATGTTGATTGTTAGCAGGAATTCTTCAAGAATTAAACAGTTGAAGATGCAGTTGAGGAAATCTTTTTTCATGAAGGATTTAGGGACAGCAAAGAAAATTCTTGGCATTCAACTTTACCGAGACAGAGTGGCCAAGAGGTTGTATGTCTCAAGAACAATACATTGAGAATGTACTTGAGAGGTTCAATATGAACAATGCTAAAGTTGTTAGCTCTCCTCTTGCCACACACTTTAAGTTAAGTACCAAGCAAAGTCCTTCAACTCAAAAAGAGAAGGCAGACATGCGAAAAGCTCCTTAGGCATCAGCAATATGGAGTTTGATGTATGTGATGGTATGTACAAGTCCAGATATAGCTCATGCAGTATGTGTTGTTAGTCGGTTTATGTCTAATCCAGGAAGAGAGCATTGGAATGCAGTTAAATGGATTATGAGATATCTTTGAGGCGCATCTAGTTTGAGACTCGCTTTTGGGAGTGGGAAACAAGTGCTAGTTGGCTACACCGATTCAGATTTGACAGGAGATGTAGATACCCAAAAGTCTATTTCATGGTATTTGATAACATTCTCAGGTGGGACAGTATCTTGACAGTCAAGGTTGCAGAAATGTGTTGTCTTTCTACAACAGAGGCGGAATTTATCAAAGCAACTGAAGCATGTAAGGAGTTGTTGTGGATGAAGAAATTTCTTCATGAACTTGGCTTCAAGCAATCACAATATGTGCTATATTGTGATAATCAAAGCGCTATTCACCTTGGTAAGAATTCTACATTTCATTCAAGATCAAAACATATTGATGTGAGGTACCATTGGATTCGAGATGTTCTAAATTTGAAATTGTTAGAACTTAACAAGATTCATACATATGATAATGGATCTGACATGTTAACAAAGTCTCTACCAAAGGAGAAGCTTGAAGTGTGTCGTTCGATCGCCAGGATGGCAAATCTCCCTATATAGTCGGGAGGGGGAGTTTGTTGGGGGGTCCCTCCCATGTGGGAGTGGCATTCTCTTGACTTTGCGACCAAAAGATAAAGTCTCAAATATCAGTCCACCGACAGCAGTAAAAAAAGGATTCAGACTGAGAAAAAAAAGAAAACAGCGAGAGGGAGGAAGAAAAACCATAGGAGATGGAGCTGTCCAGTTTTGATCAAGTGACGCATCAAAAGTCGATCCATGGTCCGATTGAGCTGAAATTTTGTCGCCATATCAACAACATGGAGATCTACATTCTTAATGGTGGAGATCGTATTTGGAGCTCCAGGTTAAATCTATCAGTTTTTCTGCAAAGCCACCATTTTGGGTGAGATTATTTCATCTCTCTACTATTTTGTTCATGTCAAATTATGTATACCTCTAGTGGAACATTTTGAATGTTTTAGCTAGAGAGGACCTTTTTATTCCCATTATTTGGTGATAGTATATATTGTTCGGTAGACTACGTTCCCGTGGTTTTTACTCCTCACCTTGAAGGGGTTTTCCATGTTAAAAATCGCGTGTGTTAGCTTGTGCTTGTGGTGATTATATGATCCACTTGATATTGGCAAGTATATTGGTCTTCTCAATTGTTTCCTAATAGGTTCACACAAGTTGGGATAAAAGAATTCAGCTGCACATTGTGTTGTTATCCCATTACCAACCACTTTCTCGTCTAGCTTCCAAACCTTGCCCATTATGCACATCTCGTGGCCACAATGAAATCCGAGAAAACATGAAGCCATGCGTTGGCAAACATTAATCACATTGCTTGTTTTATCTTCTAGGTTACAAGACGAACCAAATTCTTCCCTCTCTATCAATCCACTTTCATCTACAATGAAAGCATCAAAACTCTTCATCTTGAGATTAAAAAGAAGCCTCTTCGGAAGTCACCACCATATAGATCAACCTAACAAACAACACATTCCTTAAATCGGTTCATGACCAAAAGACCTTTGTCCTCTGTAGAGATTTATTTTCATCCAGTATCAAGCATCAAAATTCACCCATTTTCCAATGGTCCACGCATTTTCAAGAATGCACAATCTAATCACTCAAGATAATAAATGACACATTCATTGAGTTGGGTCATCATCACAATATAAAATCATAGTGTTGTTCTAAGAAAAAGCTATTGCCTTATTTATACATCAAGAAATGGGGAAAAAAATATGCACTGAGGGTGTTTGAGAAAATGCACCTGAGGGAGATCCCTTGGCGAGAGGGATCTTGCTGGAGAAGAGAAAGAGAACCTCGGAGAGGGAAAGCTAGAAGGACGCCTCCTTTTTAACTATTTTTTTTTTTAAATTTTAGAGTGAATTTCGAGAATATAATATATATTTTTTAGAAAGCTGGCCCGAGATATGGGTGAAGAGAGTTTCGGATGGCCGGAGGATAAAAGAGAGGGATAAATTCCGGTCCTCACACGTGTGAGGTGGGTCCCATGCGGCCACCGCTTTAGACCCATGGACTCTGTTGGATGACTTGGGTCACACTATTATCATGTGCTTGAGTTCCCAAAAGCCCACGCGAGTTGCTATTTGCACAGACCTACTTTTTTTGGGAATTGCTACGTGAACAGACCTTTTTGCTCACTAGGCAGACATTAATTTTTAGAAAAATAACAAGTTTTCCATTCAAAAATTTGTCTGTGTTGTAAAAACGGGCTTTTGGTGGGCCTACCCGTTAGTGGGTATCCACCCATTATGTAACCCTACCACTATAAATACAGAGCTATGGAATCCATAGCTCTGTATTTATAGTGGTAGGGTTACATAATGGGTGGATACCCACTAACGGGTAGGCCCACCAAAAGCCCGTTTATAACACTTCTCATTATCCATCCATTGTTGTAAGCCGTGATGAACGCTTCATGGTTCATATAGCTTATCTGATCATGGGTCTATGGATACTTCTGGATCCTTAAGTTTAAGAGTACTTGCCTCATTAAAACCTTTGCCAAGGAAAACCCAGTGGGAAAAACCAGTGGCTAAGGGAAAAGAGTACAAGTCTCTGTAACTTCCCCTGATCGATGGATAACATCAGAGGTGGATACTTCTGGATCCAGAGTTGATGTGGCTGCCTCGTTAAAACCTTTGACTATGGAAAACCCAGTGGGAAAAACCAGTAGCCAAGGAAAAAGAGTACAGCACAACATTAACTCCCCCTGATAAGTACAAGCTTCAAGCTTGTAAATCTCTCAACTGTCTCATCCCAATTCCTAGTACAAGTTTTCTAAAGGTGCTGCGAGGCAAAGCTTTAGTGAACAGGTCTGCCAGGTTGTCGCAAGACTGGATCTGCCGGATGTCGATTTGGTTGTCCACTTGTTGTTCATGCGTCCAGAAGAGCTTGGGGGATATGTGCTTCGTCCTGTCACCTTTGATGTAGCCACCTCGTAGTTGAGCGATGCAAGCAGCATTGTCTTCATACATGGTGGTAGGTCCAAGATCTCCCGTCTTCAGGCCGGTGGTCTTGAGGATGTGGTTGATGACTGATCGAAGCCAAAAACATTCTCTGCTAGCTTCGTGGATCGTAATTAGCTCGGAGTGGTTGGATGAGGTTGCTGTCGATGTCTGCTTCACGGATCTCCATGAGATGGCCGGCCCACCGTATGTGAACACAAAACCAGTCTGGGACTTTGCGGTATGTGGGTCGGACCTGTATCCTGCATCTGCATAACCGACCAAGTCGGAGGATACACCTTTCTTGAAGTATAGTCCCATGTCCACAGACCATTGGAGGTAGCGCAGAAGTTTCTTAACTCCGTTCCAGTGGCGCTTTGAGGGCGCAGAACTGTATCTGGCTAGTAAGTTAACTGCGAACGCTATATCGGAACGCGTGCAGTTTGCCAGGTATATGAGTGCTCCAATAGCGCTTAAGTAGGATACTTCAGGACCCAGTGTTTCCTCCACCTCTTCCAGCGGTTGGAAGGGGTCTGTGTCGACCTCCAATGATCAAACGACCATTGGTGTGCTAAGCGGATGACATTTGTCCATAAGAAAGTTTTTCAGCACTTTCTTTGTGTATGTTGATTGATGTAACAGGATTCCTCCGCTTAAGTGTTCAATTTGTAGGCCTAGGCAGAACTTCGTTGTGCCAAGGTCCTTCATCTCAAAAGTCTGTGTGAGACTTTTGGATATCTCATCTATCTCTTCAGGAGATCCGATGATGTTCAGGTCGTCTACGTAGACGGCAATAATCACGAATCCTGTTCCCTTTGCTCTTATAAAGATGCAAGTGAAGACTTCATTTGTTGTGAATCCTTGTTGCACTAGGAATTCACTGAGTCTGTTGTACCACATTCTACCTGACTGTTTTAGACCATACAGTGATCTCTGGAGTTTGACAGAGTAGACGTCCCGAGGTCTTTCTGTCATTTTTGTCGGTAGTTTGTATCCGTCTGGGATTTTCATATAGATGTCCTTATCTATATTTCCATATAGGTATGCAGTCACAACGTCCATGAGCTGCATATCCAAACCTTCCTTTGTGGATAGGCCTATAATGAAACGGAAAGTGATCGCGTCCATGACCGGGGAATAGGTATCGTCATAGTCTATTCTTGGTCGTTGGGAAAAGCCTTGTGCAACGAGGCGCGCTTTGTAATGCATGATCTCGTTATTCTCGTTTCTTTTTCTCACGAATACCCATTTATATCCCACAGGTTTAACACCCTTTGGTGTTAGGACTACAGGTCCAAAAACTTTGCGCTTCGAGAGTGAGTCCAGCTCTACTCCTATTGCCTCGTTCCACTTTGGCCAATCCTCTCCGCGTTTACATTCTGCTAGAGAGCGTGGATCGGTTTCATCGTCGTATTCAGTGACGTAAGTGGCAATAATGAGCGAGAAGTTATCATCGATGATTGTGCTTTTTCTGTCCAGTACCTCCCCAGTACGTACATAATTTAATGATATTTCTCCTATATTTTCCTCTTCAGGGGTTGTTAGGAGGGGAGAGGTAGCTGGGCTGAGCTCAGCATCCTGTGGTGGTATCGTTATTGTTGCTCCAGGATTTTTCCTCTTTCGAGGATTCTTATCTTTGGAGCCTGGGGGTCGTCCTCTTTTTTGTTGAGGTACGGCCGCTTCTGCTGCAGGTGGATTGCATCCATCTTTAGGTATGTCAATCATAGCCGGCGTATTTGCAGCAGGGACGTGTGATCTGACAATCTTCTGGTTGTCAGTGAATTTGTCTGGTAAAATGTGAACTGTGTTTTGGATTTGAAGGATCTTCAGGATCTCTTCTTCACATTGATTTGTACGCGGATCAAAATGGGATAGAGTCTTTGTGTCCCATGTAATGGTCTTTGAAGCTTCTGGCTTCTGTGTGTTAATGCCTAGTTTTGGAAAAGTGCTTTCATCAAACTCACAATCTGCTAGACGTCCTTTAAAGGCGTCCCCTGTAAGGGGTTCGAGGTATCTAATGATCGATGGTGAGTCGAAACCAATATAGATACCAAGACGTCGTTGAGGACCCATCTTGGTTCTCTACGGTGGTGCTATGGGGACATAGACAACACATCCGAATATCCTCAAGTGAGAGATATCGGGCGGGTTCCCATATGCAGGTTGCATCGGAGAATAAGATTGACTACCTGACGGTCGTAATCTTATCAGCGATGCAGCGTGCAGTATGGCATGTCCCCATGCACTTATCGGCAACTGGCATTGCATCAACAATGGTCGAGCGATCCAGTGTAGTCTCTTTATAAGAGATTCGGCTAACCCGTTCTGGGTGTGAACATGAGCTACAGGATGTTCAACTTCTATGCCAGTTGTTTGGCAGTAGTCTAGGAAGACTTGTGATGTGAATTCCCCAGCATTGTCCAGACGTAATTTCTTGATCTGGTTGTCTGGGAAATGTGCCCGCAACTTTATAATTTGTGCAAGTAGCTTTGCAAAGGCTACGTTGCGGGTGGACAGGAGGCACACATACGACCATTTTGAAGATGCATCGATTAGTACCATGTAGTACTGAAATGGTCCACTTGCGGGGTGAATAGGCCCGCAAATGTCTCCATGTATTCTCTCTAGGAAACTTGGAGACTCAGAGTCCACCTTCAGGGTGGATGGTCTCGTAATCAATTTCCCTTTGTAACAAGGGTGACAAGGATTTGCACCCTTCCGAAGTAGCGTCAGGCTTTTCGGGTCAATTCCACGGGATTGGGATATGATGCGACGCATCATATTCCTCCCAGGGTGTCCTAGTCTATCGTGCCAGAGTTTGAATTCTGGTTGATTATGGCACTTCTGGTGCTCTAGTGTGTTTGTTTCCATTGCTCTGATCCGTGTGTGGTAGAGACCCGACGGGAGTCCCTCAAAACGCTCGACGGTGTTTTTAGCACCGTTTTTATGAGACGTTACATAAAGGTATTCTCTGTTTTGTTTGCTCACCGTTTCAAGGTGGTATCCGTTTAAGCGGATATCTTTAAAGCTTAACAGGTTTCTATGCGAGCTAGGGGAGAGAAGTGCATCTTTTATAATTTGTTTTGTTTTGTTGGGGAGCATAAATTGTGCTTCCCCTGATCCTTCAATGATACCTGATGGACCGGAAATAGTATTTACGGTGCCATCGTATTTTTTAATCTTTGAAAAAAGCAGATGTCTTGGAGGATCGTGTGCGTAGAGGCACTGTCCACTAGGCATTTAAAGTCCATCTATTTTAAAAGAAAATATCGCAGTATAAGGTACACACAGAAAATATACTACTGATAATCAATTTAATGTCTAAAAAGTACTTCAACATGCTAGAGAATGAAAAACAAGCAGATAAATAGTTTCTCAAAAAGGAAAGCTACAATGCATAGAAAATGGATAATGTCCTCAGTCGAGCAGGTCATCGTTTGAGAAGTCCTCAGCGATGAACCTGATTGGTGCCAGGTCTTCTTGAACCACCAGGTTTGTCTCAGCTTGCTTCTGGCTCGCTTTGTACAAGTCCTGCAGGTGGCGTGGAGTCCGACAATTCCTGGACCAGTGTCCAGTCATGCCACACCTGTGGCACTTATCTTCCCAGTCCTTTCTGGGGGCAGATGTCTGGCCGGCGTCCTTTCTTTTCCACACATTATTCTTCTTCCTCCCCTCGTTGTTGCTTCTGGGAGGGGGTCCTCTAGCCTGCTTCTTCATTGCTTTGCCCTTCTGGGGTTTGCCTTTGAAGTTGCTCCTCTTCTCCTGGGAGGAGCTGTGATTCGCTTCAGGCACAGGAGCAGTGCCGGTAGGGCGTGAGTTATGGGTGGCCAGAAGAAGGTCACGATTCTGCTCTGCCATCAGAAGGCATGAGAGAAGTTCTGAGTATTTCGTGAACTTGCGTTCACGATACTGTTGCATTAGTATAACATCCTTCTCGTGGAAGGATGTATACGTCTTCTCTAACATGCGCTCCTCTGTCACCTTTTCACCACACAACTTCAGGCGTGAGGTGATGCTAAAGAGTGCCGAGTAGTACTCGGTAATAGACTTAAAGTCTTGGAGACGGAGGTTTTCCCATTCATATCGCGCTCGAGGAAGTATAACATCTCTTTGATGTTTATACCTATCCTCGAGGGCGGTCCATAACTCATAAGAGTCTTCCACCGTGAGGTACTCGGCCTTCAGGGTCCGATCGATATGGCGTCTGATATAGATAATTGCTTTCGCTTTATCTATATCAGAAACCTTATCGCCTACAGCGATGACGTGGCTCAATCCCTGTGCTCGCAGATGGAATTTTATGTCTAACTGCCAGCTTAAGTAGTTCTTGCCTGAAGCATCCAAAACGTCGAAATCGACGCTCGCAATTTTGGCCATTTATCACTCTAGCATGTAAAAAGATAGGCAATAATTAGATATTTTCGCAGAAAAATAAATAATTAAGCACATCAGACACAGATATTTGCTGCGTGATCGGCTAATCACCATATTAATTACAGTCCATTACAGTCCCAAAAAGAAATGAAAGTACAACTCGGGAACCCCCGTGGGGCCCCTATTCTTCTGGAATAGTCCTTCATCTCCTTGAGGCGTCCGCCGGTCTTGTAATATTACAAAATTATCCTCGCTACATATTTCTCTCAAAAGAAAAGAAAAATGCGGGAAAATAAAATGGTGATCCCTAGCCGATCCAAAACCACAGCAAATATTGACATTCATCGCAGGCAGATAAAATGCAGCAGGCATTTAATCATCACAGGCAGTTTATTCATTACAGGCAATTTAATCATCACATGCAGTTTATAATGGAAAATGAAATCTTACGTTTAAAAATTATTGGACCACTAGGCAACGTCATACACCGTTAGGTTAGTTGACTAACGGCAGAGCGGTCGCAGGATCTTCTTAATTTTTAAACGTTTAGAAAAATCATATAATCCAAATAAAAAGCGATGAATAAAATCACATGTAATTTGTCCAGATTTTGATGAGAAGAAATCGCAATTAAATCTGAAAAAGTTTTGAAAATCGAAAACTTTTCGGGGTAAAACCCTAATTAGGGTGTTTGGTCGCGCGGATTGCCGCTTCAGGTGGCTAGGGTTTCCGGACATGAGCGCGCACCGGGGGGGGCCGATACGAGCGGATGCTGGGGGTTTGGGGGCCCGCCGCTGCGGGCGGCGGAGCCCGCCATTGCCGGCGGCGGGGGAGGGGAATGGGGGCCCGCCGCTGCAGGCGACGGGGCCGCCCGCCGCTGCCGGCGGTGGGTTGGACAGCGACCCGCCGTCGCAGCGGCGGGGCCGCCCGCCGCTGCAGGCGGCGGGTTTGGCCCGCCGTCGCAGCGGCGGGGCCGCCCGCCGCTGCAGGCGGCGGGTTTGGCCCGCCGTCGCAGCGGCGGGGCCGCCCGCCGCTGCAGGCGGCGGGTCGAGTCCGCCGTCGCAGCGGCGGGGGGGGGGGGGGTTGCCGCCACTTCGGGCAGCGGGCGGGGGTTTGGCGCGAGATTTTGGGGGGGGGGATTCGCGTTCTGGCGAGAAGATCCCCTAGGGTTTGATAGTTTTTGGGGATAAAAATCCAATTTTTAGTAGAAATAAAGTCTTTTTTGATCTCCAAAAAAATCGTTTTTATTGTAAAAGGTTGATTTTTAACAACAAAAATGATAGAATTTTGAGCGATTGATCCGAGAAATTGGATCTCTACATATGCGCATATGGAATATTTAGATCTAAGGAGAAAGTTACATCTAGATCCTACCCGCCGGATCTAGCGACGTTCGGTGAAGGAAGCCCGTTCGCGTCGCGTCCATCCGTCGGCAAGGGTTCGACTCAGCTTCGAGCGTGCTGATAACGTGTTGTAAACGTGGTGGCTATGGAATCCATAGCCCTGTATTTATAGTGGTAGGGTTACATAATGGGTGGATACCCACTAACGGGTAGGCCCACCAAAAGCTTGTTTATAACAGTCTGAAATAAACTTCTATTTGCAACCAATACCTAATACATTTCTCTTCTTCTTCTTCTTCTTCTTCTTCTTCTTCTTCTTCACTCTTCATCTCCTTCACAGACTTCTCAACAAAACTTCATAGACTTCTCAACAAAACTTTTCAACCATCGTTAAAATAATTAATTATTTAGTTAATTAAAATCGCTTTTAATTAACAGAAACACTAACATCCGTCCCCTCCCCATCCCGCTCACCAGCCCTCCTCCGCCCTCCTCCCCAGTTAACCTCTGCACTCCCCCCTCCCCTGCCCACCTACGCCCACGTATGCCCCCTCCCCAGCCCGCCTCCCCTATTGTAATGAGTAATTAGGTCTGTGTTTTTTAAAGATAATTAAAAGATACTTGGTGTATAATTTAGGTTAGTGCGCTCAGTAAAAATTAAGTGTTATGTGAACTGTGGTATGTGAATATAAGGGTATAATTGGTATGTCCTCAGCTGAGGATATAATTGGTATTACCAGTCTGTGAACTGAACAAAAATGCAATTTTTCAAAAAATTAGGTCCGTGCACATGAGTAAAAAGTTATGCGGTCTGTGAACTGAGCAAAATGGTCTGTTCGCGTAGCAATTCCCTAGTTTTTTAAAAATATTAATTATCCAAACGCAATATACCCTCAACCAGAGCTATCCTTGATACACTAAAAAGGGGGTTGTGTTGATCGGTGAAGCGTAGCAGCGATCATGGAGATGGTGGCTAGAACCATGAAGGATGTCTCGCCTAACGATGGCGTACTCTGCTCATCTGAAGAAATCCGGCAAGGTTTCGATCCTTGTCACGCCCCACTCCATAGGATACCCGGGAAGTACGAATCCATCCCAAGTATTCCTGGAGAGGCAGAGGTGATGAAGAAAGAGAAGTGAAGAGAGAGGCAGAAAACAGAGGCAGGCCACTGCGCACATGCTAGAATAGTACGAATAATACTCCAAACAACAGACAACACAAGAGAACAATGTCCAACAACATTATATATAATAACCTACATTCATATAAAAAGGTTCAAATACAACATATTCATGTCTAAATGTACAAAACCACAGTTCAAGTATAAATCCAACAATATCTCCCAAATACAAATATAAAACCGATATCTACAAAATCCCATAACTATCTCTGCACACCATCTTCAATCCACTAACCTCCAGAGAATCTAGCTTCAGCTACCTGCGGGAAAGAGGGGAGGGCACGTCAAAGCAAGTCCAGTAGACATGCCAAACTCGTATGGCATATTATTCAACAGCATGCAAGTTCGCATTATGAAATGAACATAAGTGGACCATAAAAGTTACAATAGTGGTATAAAGGAAATGAGACATGAAAGTGTACAGAAGGGAATTCAACACATCCATGGTCAAATAGGAGTACCATAACAACTACAAATATAACAAGTCAAAGGAAAGACTACAAGTGTGTTAAGTTAAGTTAAGTGTCTTTATTTATTGATAGTTATTTGGAAACCTGGGTAAACGCGGGATATAAGGACATGAACCTCACCCCCAAGGTGGGGTGGCACTCAAACTACCCCGCCAGTGGTACACGAGCACGGATTAACTTTAACGGGGTCTCTCAAACTCCCCGGTCCCTGGCAGAAGTGAGATTATCATCCACATCATCATATGTATCATATATCAGGTCACTCCCTGTAAGGGCAAGTGAGAATAATCATCACAAATACTACGGGTCACTCCACTCCCTGAGGTTAGTGGGTGCCAAGAATCCCATCCTCCAAGTCTAGTCCTTATGGTTGCCCTTACCCAGGCATTCCTCCCAAACCCCATCTTGGAAGCTCGCCCTCTTTAGAGAGGATTGAGACATTTCAGGCTCAGTTTAGTTAATCTTATTGTAACATGATACTTATTATTTAGACTCATGTTGGCATGGCTTCATAGTTCATCATCTTTCATTTTCTGGAGCATATCTTTCTTTTATAACATCGAGTGTCATGCAACTATGTGTCATGCCCTTCACCATAACTACATCAACTCATCTAAACATAACATATGATTCCATGCCACACATGCCTCCAATATCACCAATTCATAATTTGGCACGTGGCCTACATATATACAAGGGGCAATTCTCATATTTATTCAACTTATTTTCATGTGGACATTTTTACAAACACGTGGTGGGCATAATAACAGGGACATTACATCATTAGGAACTATAATAAAAATGAAATTTCTTCCATGAACAACAATGATAACTAGGAACAAGGGTAATAATGGCATTAAAGCATGGCATGAATTATACTAACAACATTCAAGAGTGATAGAATCAAGGCATGAATCAACAAGAACTACAGCACCACAACAAATTGTAATTAGAATTTGTTGCACCCTTGGGCCGCCGCTAGAGGGATTCGCTCTGATCGGCGATAAAAGCCCACTAAGCCCATGAAAGAAGCCCGAAGCTGACCCCGTCAAAGCTCACGTGTCATTTGCTCATTGGACTTCATTCGTCCCTGCGATCGATAATGGGCTCATAAATAGCTGAGGCATGGGCGATAGTTACCCCTATTAAGGGGGAGATCGTGTTGCCATAATTGGTGACCGGTATCCTGCCAACGTCACTTAAGAGACCCCTGAGGTCTATAAATACAGGGGAGATGAACAGAATAAGGGGATCCACTGGTACGAGACCTAGTACAGTTATAATCTGCATTCCACTTGATAATTCTTCCTCTAAAAACCTTGCGACGACTGACTCGAGACGACCTCAATGGGTCGATCTTGACAGCAACAAGCTTATTCTTAAGTTCCTGCTCTAACATAAGCATCGGAGGGGATTTAGGTCGGAACCCAGATCCGACCCCCCCTGACGTTCTCTTGTGGTGCAGGAAGATAGTGGTGTGACTCAACAGGAGGGTCGTACGATCATTTCTAATCGGTGATCGTTCGAGACTCGATCCACTGAGGGGGACGAACAAACGTCGTACATTCATTTCAACTACCAACGGCACAAGTTCTACCAACCTAGGGTCACACTCCAGTAGCTGACGAGGATCCACATCGACAGAGAAGTCCACGTCAGCCCAAGTACAGTTATCACCAATTTTTCCTTAACAGTTGGCACCGTCTGTGGGAAACACGCCAGTCAACGTCCCGAAGCAATCAAAGCCTAATGTCGACTGGACCTGAATACAACGGATCACTCTACGCTTTAGTTCAAGAAACATTGTGCGAAGGTGTTCTGAATGCAGTTCCTGGATACTAGGGTGCCCCATCCAATGCACAAGTGGTGACTTGGTAACAATTTAACCAGTACGGTGAGAAGATGGAAAAGATCATGGTTGTATTAGCCGCCGCTGTTCAACGGGACATCAAGCATCCACAACCGAGAGGAGGGCGAGCTACCCAAGGCAACCAGGGTTTAGGCGAATAAGGACTTGATCAACAACAAAGCTTGTAGCCGAATACCATTCCTCCATCTCGATAGAATGAAGAGATGGGGAATGACCACCTCACCTCTGGGCACAATGGAGGTCCAGGACCCTCCAATAATGGACAGACCACCTACAACAACTTAGACCTGATGAAAAAGAATCTCACACAAGGTCATAGTCCACCCAACCTTACAGCTGGCAACAAGAGGACGGAGAGGGAAGCAAGCTCTTGATGGAAATTGAATTCCACCCTAAGTGATTTTGATGATGAGCACACCAAATGAAGCTTAGTGTACTAACTACACTACGATTAAGTGTGCAGGTTGTGCGACAAATGAAAAGCTTTATGTACACTCCAAGAAGCGCAATCTACGCTCAAAGATAAGGACGAACGTTGCTAAGATCAATGATGAAGCTTAAAGATCAAATAGAACAAGAAGCTCAAGTGAAGCTCACATCCACTCCATCAGTTGATCAAGCTTCCGAAGATGTGTTCTAGTCTATAGTGAGTGTGTTGTGTCTTTCTTAGGTTATTGTTAAAGCCAAATCGTATAGACAATCACACACACAAATGATTTCAAAAACATATTTTAAATCATTTTCAAAAAGATATTGAGAGCTTTTTCTAGTCGTTTTATATTTCCGTAGTGAAACTCCACTACACCTTGGAGTTAACTACTTGATTGACTAGCTGTGGTTCAGTAGAAACTCCTCTGGGAGTCGACTACCAAAGGTAGGGAGTCGACTACCAGCTGAGAATCAATTTCTCCTGAAACACACTGGGAGTCGACTACCACTCCTAGGGAGTCGACTACCAGCTATCGAAGTTTGACGTTTTGACTTGATTTCTGAAATATCTTTGATTGATTTTTTCCATGATTTCTGAGACAAAAGTCAAAGGAATTTGAAATTTGAATTCTCAAATTTCTCCTATAAATAGAGGACCATTTTCATTGAGAAATTACAACAACTATTGAATTCAAATTCTCTTGTGCAAAACGCTCTAAAGTTCTCAGCTCTCATTCTCTCTTAGCCAAATCTGTTTTACTTTTGATCTTGCAATTTTCTTTTGTTATTATTTTCTGAAGATCATAATTTTATTTGGCTATCGGTTTTTCAAATCCTTATTATTATTCTCGAATTTTTATTTAAAGGATTTTTGAAAAACATTAGATCTAGATCACAAAGAATTCATTCGTATCTTTGTGTGATCTAGAATCTTATTCTATCAAGCCACTACACGTAATTGTCTATTACTATTTGGCTATAGAATCTGGGTGTAAATCCAATCTCCACCAATCTATTGTGGTGAATTGGATATTGTTTTATTTTGTGATTACCCCTTTGGTGTAAGGGTGTTGTTGTTGGAAACCCTAGACAAGTCTAGGTGTTGCGGTTGGAAATCCTGGTCAAGACTAGGTTGTTGGAAATCCTAACAAGTGAAGTTAGGTGCTTGTATTTGCCAAGGCAGATAGTGGAAATCTCGTACCGGATTGGTCGGGGACTGGACGTACCCAAGTTGTGGGGAACCAGGATAAAAATCCTTGTGTTTGCATTTGCTTATCTGCGACTGTTTATCTTTGCGAGCATTTCTTATTTAACTTGCAATTAATCTTTACTCAGTATTCTTGTAACTCATCTATAATATATTGATAAAGATCAGTCTTGTATTTATACTTCTGTGCAAATTTCATATATCTTCATTAAGTGTTTAACTATCTGATCTGTGCTTAAATTCCCTCTGGGAGTCGACTACTGTTCATAGGGAGTCGACTACCAGAAGACTTTCATCTCTGATTTGTTTCGAAGATTTATTGAGTTGATTAAGAACCAGGCGTAGATCACTCTACTTGGTTTCTTAGGCAACATTAGAAGGTTTTGTTTTGTGTTGATTGATTAAGAACGAAAAGTTTTATCTTTATACAACACTATTCAATCCCCCTTCTAGTGTTGTTTGCCATCCACAGGATCCAACAACTCTATCCACTCTTCAAGTGCCACTCAGCAGCGACATGATGAACATACTCCAATCACTCTTCCTGCTAATCGGCGGACTCCCCTAACGGAGAGCATCATGTCTGCCCCACTACACCTCGAGTTCAAGATCCCAACCTTGTAGACGTATGACGGTACCGGAGACTCGTGGGGACACGTCCGAAGATACCGGAACGTGATGGAGCTCCACGGGGCTGATGAGCCATACCTTCGTCGAGCCCTCCATACCACGCTCACAAAAGCGACGGACGGTTTGTACCATGTGCGGTCTGACAATAGCATCGGGTCATATGACGAATTGTCTGACCTTTTTGCAGGCAGTTTGTTGCTAGGAGACGCCCGAAGCAAAAACCATCTCACATCTTCACTCTTAAACAAGGTGGGAGAGAATCAATTCGGGGTTTCGTCAAACGCTTCAACTAAGAGAGACTGGAGGTCGAGGATGTTCCAGACTTTACTATCATCGGATCCCTCACCCAAGCAGTCAGGAGCAAACATCTGCTGCGATCCTTGCATGAATTCTCACTGAGCACTCTCGTAGAGCTATTCAGTACGATAGATCGATTCATGACCTCGGAGGAGGCACTCGCCACTGCGAAGGACAACGCTCCGAAACATCGAGAGGAAGCAAAACGAGCCGCTCGACCCCGAGGGAACTCTCGACCAGAACCGTGAGATCGATGGCAAAGAGATAAGAGACCATGAGGCAAAGAGATAAGTGTCCCCCGGGTAAAGAGATAAGAGTCCCCAGAGCGAAGAGCATCCTGCCAAAGATACATATGTGAGGCCGAATGCCCCTAAAGCAGAATTCCTGGCGAACGCCCAATGAGAGGGACTCGTCCAATTAGTGGGGCTCGTCCACGAGCCTGTCAAGAAGGGTAAGTACGAGAAAAGGGATGCTCTCAAATTCTACAAGTATTACAACGACTACGGACATGACATCGACGATTGTTGGACATTTAAGAAAGAGATCAATGCGCTAGTCAAGGTCATCACAAGAAGACAGGTGACGACCAGCCAAGCAAAGAGGGGACCTCGCAAAAGAGAGGCAAAGGGCCAATGACTGTGTCACTTGTCACCAAAGTTGTAATGGCACAGTTGCCATGTACGGTAGGGTGTACATGTTTGTGCTCTAGGAATTGTGTATGCGTATATACATGTGTGTATATATGTAGTGTGAATAGTAAATATGTAGTGTGTATAAAAATTATCTATTGGTTGCTTACATGTATGCCTATATGGATGGATGCATGCCTATATGAATGTGTTATTAGTATACATATGGTTGCTTGAACGAGGATGTCCTGGATGTATATGTGGTTGATAAAATGTATTGTAGTGCATATGGTAATGCCTTATTTATTAATGTTGGTTTATATGGTAATGTTTTGAGTGTTAGTGATGATATTTTATTAATAGGGGTAGTATTATTATTAACATTGCTGTAATTAGTTGGTTGTGTGTATATCAAAGTGGGTGTGCATGGAAATGGCACACTTATCATTAGGAGTGGTGTGTACAGTTTATACTATTTGATTACTCTTTAATGTGCATATTTGGATGTGGTGTAGTGTGTATGAGGGTTGTGTAGTAGATAGTATCATAGTGTATTATTAGTAGTGATGGCATATTGTTATAGTGTATCTGTGTATTTATATTGGTTTATGAGTTTTGGCGTATTTGTGTAATACGTAATTTGTGATGTAGTGTACATACATACATACATACATACATCTATATTACATTTGACAGAGTTTTTTGAATCCTAGGGCTGATACATACAGGGTTTGAGCTCTTCCCAAAATTACAGCACGAGTTCTTACTTGCCGCAGATCTGAATTACTGAGTCTTACTCATTTCTGGAATCTTTGCTGGTGTTTAATTTGATTAAATCTTATTGTGATGAGGTGACAACTCAATCGTGCTATAGTTGCAACCTGTGATTACGGCAATATCGTGTGCCTCAGCTTGGTCAGTAAGTATGAAGAATTCTGTATTTTGTGCAGAGACCATTCATCTTTCATGCACAGGAAAATTTCATCATCAATTGATCTTTTAAGTTGATGTTTTTTATTTTGTCTATTTAGTTGAGAATTGACGGTGAAGTTCTCAAATCTATGTTTTGGAGCTTGCTGCCGGTGAGGAACCACGAGGAGCTTAGGAAGCTGCTTGCTGGTGTGATGGTTGCTAGCGGAGGTGTCTTGCTTAACATTCGCTCTATTTTGCTGCCTAAAACAGGGACCATTGAGCTTAACTTTGAGCCAAGTCGCTGAAGGCCGAGGCCAATTCCAATGCTGGTGTGTCTAAGGAGTAGGCTAAAGAGCAATGGTGATGGGTTTTCTTATTAGGGGGTTTCGTTTTTTTTTTGGGGGTGGGGGGTGAGTGTGTGTGTTTGTGTTTGTGTTTGTGTATATATGGGATTGGAGGCTATGAAGTGTTTGGGGGGGGGGAGTTTGGGATGTAGAGCTTTTGTTGTGATCGGATCTTAAGTATCAAGCTCATCTCAGCATATAGTTCTAATTTCTTTTTTGGCTATTTTGCTCTTTGTGTTGTTGATCTTGAAATTGTTTCCAATCTGTTTGTTGTTTCGCTTCACTCACATAATACATCATCTTTGTTGGAGATGCTCTTACATCAGTATTTTCCCCTAGCTTCTTAATTACTCTCCAAAATCTAAAATTTGAGAACTTCCATCAGTATTGTTCCGCACTGAAAGTGCCTACACCGAATTTGTTGTACTGCGTCGAATTTGTTGTTCCACGACAAATGCGTCACATCGTCAATGTTCTTATTTGAATCGGGTCACCGTAGGCGCCCACAGTACATACATATAATAGTGAATTAATAATAGATGGCATTTTTGTGAGTTGTGGTGTGTGTGTGTATAGTAGAGGGGAGTATGCAAGTATTGGCAATTTAGTAATTAAGTGGGATGGTGTGTGTAGAGTAATGTCTCTTTAGTAATTTGAAGAGGGTGTGTGTGCATAGTAACATGAAGACTTGTCCTACTTGGATCCTTAAGGGTTAAGGAAAAAGGAAAAAGGAAAAGAAAAGAGAAGTCTAGAAAAGAAAAGAAGATGAAAGAAAGGGGAGAAAACTTTAGAATATATTCATTTCTTTTCCTCTTTCTTCCCTTTTTCCTTTATTTTTTCCTCATATTTCTTGTTATTTTCGGATTTCCACTTTCCCCTCAATTTTTGCCTTAATTTTTCATGGAAAAATCTCCTCGCTTCCCTCCTTTAAAGTCCTAATCCATAGTGCTAGCAAGTAGGAGTTGATGGAAGCTTAAAATAGGAGATTGTGCATGCAAATGGGAGTTTTTGTGATGGATTTTGGAGAAGAAGTTTTCATGAGGCCAAAGCTTGGATTTTGATAAGAAAATGAAGCTAAGAGAGGTAGGAATCCTACTCCACTTAGTATGCTATTAGCATGTTATGTTTAAAAAAAGAAAAGAAGACATTGCATTTTGTTAAGCAAGTTAATCCCTTTTAATGTTGTCATTCTTTACATTGCTCTCTTGATGTGCTATCATGGAGAGATTGTAGCTTTATCATATGAGAATGTTTGTTTAGCTAAGATAGTTGCAAAAGTTGATAATTTGCTTGTAATTAGCTAAAGATGTTATCTTTGATGCAAAGGTATAATCTTTATGAAATTCCAGAATTCTGTATCAACTTTACTGGCTCGTATTGTTGACTGGGTGAATAATAAATTCTGAAAAAACATATTTGTGTAGCTCTTTAAATTCTTTTCCATGTTCATATATAATATGTCATAGATTCCGTACAGTAATTAGGAGTAAAAATTCTATCTTTACAACATGTAAGAATTTCATTCAGTCTGGGCATAGTTTGGACGAAATGATCTCAGTCCCTGCACACTCCATAGAAATTAGTGTTCTTGGTCTCGTTGTACAGTTAAAAACATGTTCTACAACTTTCTCCTAGTGCATGATTTCGAGATTCTAACTGCAACATGACTTAAAATAGCAATTGTTACATCCCTTAGAATTTGTCTGGAAAACAGTTTCGATAGGACTTACCAAACAATTCACCATAAATCACACACGTCATATTATTTTATGAAATTTGGTGAGTGTATGTAAAACTTCCATATCTACAACTTTGTGGTTGTAAGTTTTCTGAGATTCAAACTGTAATTACTTGATAACAGACTTGGTTGCTGACTGGGTGCACTTTCCTGGAATCTGATAAGTTAATTTTGTAGTTAAGCTATGTTTATTGTTATTGACATCAATGGTGCTATTTGTTTCTATTGCCAATGGTTGATGCCTCATTTATGTTCTTTTCACATGAATGTCTATGCATGTACATGATGCACTCCAAGTGTTTGTTGAAATGCCCCAATAGAATGAAAGTTGAGAAATATGAGAAATGAGTTGATTTGGTTATAATGGAAGGGATGACACTTTGGTGCATGACCCACTTGTTATGAAAGAGAGGGGGAAGAATGAAAACATTGTAGCTTTATGTTTCCTTATGTTCTTCCTTACATTTTGTAAATTCATGAAAATGACTAAGTCCTCTTAAAGGATGGTGACACGTGGACAGGGTGATACTAAGTTGTGGGGGAAAACATGAGGGGTTGGACAGTTTGTGGTGGTTGGTGGCCCTCCTGTTCTTGCCCGAGTGGCGGGAAGTGGCGGAAATGAGGTGAATTGACGAAGCATGGAAGGGGAAATAAGGGGAAAACAGGGCTCCTTTGTTAACATCATTGTACACTGGGCTGAGTGCCACAGCTAGCTGGTGGAATTTGCCCGTGCAAACCCCAACTAGGGGTAGGGTCCAGTCCCAAGATGGTCTACCTAGTACTTAGGGTCCAAATCACTACTTGATAACTCTCATTACTTTTGTAGTACTTGGTTAATTCCATTGATGTAGTTTGGTGCTTGTGTCATTTTAATTATGTTGTGACTCTCTTGAGGCTTGTAGTGTTATTTTGTTTAGTTATGGTAGCTCTCTTACTTGATGTATATGTTGTGCACTTTTATTTATGTTGTGCCAAGTTCTTTTAATATATTCCTTTGTAGCACTTGCACTTCATTATGACATACATCGATATGTAAAGTAGTTGCATTTAGGGAATGTCATACTAGTTGGAGTTTGGATATCCTATTGGGTCACGCATTGACGTGCCCCACAGTTGTCTTCTCAGGTTGTGGAGTTGGTTGCTGGAGATGGAGTTATGGTTGATGAGTTGATTATAGGATAGTGTGGTGAGGGTTGAGGAGAGTGACTTGTACTCTTGGGAATTTTGATGTATATGATGTATGAGAGGTCGATGTTGTATATGTTGGACATGATATATATATATATATATATATATATATATATATATATATATATATATATATATATATATATATATATGCAAAAAATGTACCTAAGAACGTGCGCAGGTAGAATTACCTGCGCACACCCCCTCTGTTCGGTGTTTGTAAGTATTTTTTTTTGAATTTTTTTTTTGCAGTAGCTAGATATACTTGTTATGAAGCTCTCCACAAAATTTCAGGTCAATACGACACCGTTTGAGCCTCCGTTCATCGATTTCAAAAACGTTGCGCAAAACTGTCCAAATTCTGGACAGTTTTGCGCAACGTTTTTGAAATCGATGAACGGAGGCTCAAACGGTATCGGATTGACCTGAAATTTTGTGGGGAGCTTCATAACAAGTATATCTAGCTACTGCAAAAAAAAATTTCAAAAAAAAATATTTCGAAACCCCGAACAGAGGGGGCGTGCGCAGGTAATTCTACCTGCGCACGTTCTCAGGCACATTTGCCCCTATATATATATATGTATGTATGTATGTATGTATGTATGTATGTATGTATGTATGTATGTATGTATGTATGTATGTATGTATGTATGTATATATGTATGTATGTATCTATATATGTATATATATGTATATATATGTATATATATGTGTGTGTGTGTATGTATTATATATATATATGTATGTATGTGTACATCTATACATATATACACATATATATGTATATATGTATAGATGTATGTATATACATACATACACATACATACATACACATACATACATATATATATCTATATACATATATACATATAGTCAGTGTTTCTTTTGTTGTCCTTGTGGATGTTTGATGTCTCTGTGATGCTTTGTGTTCTGTGTTTTGGATGTGGAAACATTACAGGTACTATCCCAGCAGTGCGCAGTGGACCTGCTTGAGGTTTATTTTTGTATTTCTCTTCGTAACACTCGCTGCTCTGGGATCACCTGAGATGGATTCGTACTTCTCGGGTATCCCGGGGAGCGGGGCGTTACAAAGTGGTCGACTAGCAAGCTTCTCGGCAAGCATCAAATAAAATCCAGGCAAAACAGCCCTAAGCAAGATCAAAACGCATGCACGCTTTTTTATTCTATGTCAAAGCATTTTTTGCATTAATAAAGTCTGTTTTTCCATCGAAACATATTTTCTCAACATAGCACTCACGAATTTTGTGGGAATCACTCCGTCTAATACTTGGTTAAACCTCGACAAGCATACTACTCACAAGGATCCAATCCTTAGGAGAAATTTAGATGGACCATGCTCATTTCAATTCATATTGTTTTGATGAAAACAGACTTGGAGACTATTCGGTCATCAGCCGTAAGACGAAGGGGCCACCCCCTTGCAACTGAACAACTCTACCATGTCGTTGATCGTAAGACGAAGGGGCCATCCCCACGCTATCAAACGACCATATCCAGTTGTCAGCTGTAAGCCAAAGGGCTACCCCCTCGTAATTGAACGACCCTACAATGTCGTCGACCGTAAGACGAAGGGGTCACCCTCTCGCTACCGAACGACCATAATCAGTCGCAGCTGTAAGCCGAAGGGGCCACCCCTCCCAACTGAATGACCCTACTATGTTGTCGACCGTAAGACGAAGGGGCCACCCCCCTCTCTACCAAACGACCATACCCGGTCATCAGCCTTAAGGCAAAGGGGCCACCCACTCGCAACTGAACAACACTACCACGTCGTCGGCCGTGAGACGAAGGGGCCACCCCCTCGCTACCGAACGATCATACTCAGTCGTCAGCCGTAAGCCGAAGGGGCCACCCCCTCGCAATTGAACGACCCTACTATGTCATCAGCTATAAGACGAATGGGCCACCCCCTTGCTACCAAACGACCATACTCGGTTGTCAGCCGTAAGCTGAAGAACCGCCCCCTCGCAACTGAACGACCCTACTACGTCGTCGGCTGTAAGACGAAGGGGCCACCCCCTTGCTACCGAATGACCATTCCCCGTCATCATACATAAGCTAAAGGGGCCACCCCCTAGCAACCGAATGACCCTACCACATCGTCGGCTGTAAGACGAAGGGGCCATGTCACTCGCTACCAAACGACCCTCCTATGTCGTCGGCCGTGAGACGAAAGGCCATCCCCCTTGCTATCGAAGGACCATACTCGGTCGTCATCTGTAAGTCGAAGGGGCCATCTCCTCGCAAACTAAATGACCATATTATGTCATCGGTGATATATTTTTCCCAGCAATTGGAAAATGAATAAGCGGCTTAATTTCAGCCGCACGATCTTCATCCTACGGCCTACAGCGCAGCGGATCTCAGCATCATCAATCGAAAGCGGGATTAAATCATGACCGTTCGATTTCGATCGAACGGCCGTGATCGGAGCGAAGCGGCAGCCTTCTCTCGCGCGACGTGGCGTCCATCGGATCGTCCGATCACAATCCAACGGCGGAGAGCTCGCCCGCTTCGAATTCGAAATCGCGAGATTACAACGACGACGTGGCTCAATTCCATACGTTCGATGTCGATCGGACGGACACGCTCAACCCCGCATTCAGCAGCGAGCGAAAGAATATCCAGCCGTTCGATGTCGATCGGACGGCCATCATTTAACCCCAGCCGCATGCGGAGGCAATATCGGATGCGGGCCGTTGCACGAGAATTAGCGCACACGTGGCGCTACGACGTTTAATCCCGCCTTGATCCGACGGCTACGAATTGCGCCGCTTTAGATCAACGGATGGGATGACTTCGGGTGCGAATTTGAAGCGGGTTTTGAACCCGATAGCTTTCTAAACCCGCAATGATTTATATATAAGGTATTTAGGGTTTTTTTTGAGCGTATTCAAGCAGATTGGGGCGTATTTTGGGCGTATTGGAGGCTCTAGGAGCCGTATTTTCCCCCTGAAAAATTCTGTAAAATTCCAGAGGCTTGTTTCTAATTTCCAGAGAGTTTTGAAGACTTTTCAGAGAGATTTGGTGATATTCTCTTCAACTTTAGCTTGTATTTGGGTGTTTTAGCTTGTATTTTGCCTCTAAACTTCCGTATTTTGCTATTAAACCTATGAATTCTGATCTGAAACTTGTTTATTCTGATATTATGAGTAGCTAAATTGTTATTGTGCATGGTATGGAGTAGTTAGGGGCTATGATTTGTGTTAGTTTGGTTGAAATTCCTTGTGCTAAATCGTTTAACGTCGCTAAAATTGTAATCGTTGTTCGTAAATCGACTTTTTTAGATTCCAAAAGAATTAATTTAGTTGTCTCTCCAAAAGGGTGACATCCTCCCTCAAGGATTGCAAAGGTACGTCTACACTTTGCTCTTCTTGATCAAGGCACGAAGGCTCCGTTGAATCGCTCTCTGAAGTCTCTTCCACGGTTTCTTCGTCTTCTTGCAGAGACTCCATGTATTCCCACGCCACTGTCGGCGTCATGCCTCTCAATAATTCCTGCAGCTGAGGTTGTAGTCCTTCTAGGAAGAACTCCATAAGCTCTTCATTTGTGAAACCATGCTGTGGATAGCTCGATATTAGGTCTGTGAACCTCCTCCAGGCCTGAAAGAAAGTTTCACAGTCAGTTTGATTAAAATTAACAATTTTGAGCTTTTCCATTCTATGTTTGTGTGCATTCGCATATCGTGCATCATAAAGATTGTTCGTGCAATAGAAGTTCATATATTCCATTTTGAAATAAAATAAAATAATAAAAAAAAAGTTTATGTACAGTAAAGTGGAAAGATCTCACCGAAGGTCCTCTAAATGAAATAAACCGTAGTCACAAACCATTCCTCCCCGGCAGCGGCGCCAAAAACTTGGTGGGACCGAAAAGGTGCTCTCTCTCAAGTGCAAGAGTCCGTACAAGTAGTAAAACCTGGGAGTCCAGGTGTCGAATCCACGGGAAGAAATCTGTTGCAACCACAATTTAAATCAAATAGAAATCTATCGGAAAGAGACTAAACACTTCAACAATGGTGACGGTGACGGTGATGTGAACACGTGAACATAGAAAATCGTGTAAGAAAATATCTATAAAGAGTTTGTACATGGTATGGGTTCGCTAGGGTCAACGATTCGTATTAATTTGGTTGATAGGTATAACACAATGAATTCTTCTTTTGGGAGCAATTCACCGGAAAATACCCAATATAACTCAATGAATTCTCCTTTTGGGAGCAATTCACCGGAAGATGCCCTTTTGGGGGTTCAAACACAAAATTCAAAAAGATCGTCGCTAAGATTATAATACGATATGAAACTCTCTTTTGGAGAGATCAAAACTACGGTATGAAACTCCCTTTTGGGGAGATCAAATCTCACCCTTTTGGGGCGATCATCAACTAAATTAATTCTTTTGGAATCTAAAAAAGTCGATTTACGAACAACGATTACAATTTTAGCGACGTTAAACGATTTAGCACAAGGAATTTCAACCAAACTAACACAAATCATAGCCCCTAACTACTCCATACCATGCACAATAACAATTTAGCTACTCATAATATCAGAATAAACAAGTTTCAGATCAGAATTCATAGGTTTAATAGCAAAATACGGAAGTTTAGAGGCAAAATACAAGCTAAAACACCCAAATACAAGCTAAAGTTGAAGAGAATATCACCAAATCTCTCTGAAAAGTCTTCAAAACTCTCTGGAAATTAGAAACAAGCCTCTGGAATTTTACAGAATTTTTCAGGGGGAAAATACGGCTCCTAGAGCCTCCAATACGCCCAAAATACGCCCCAATCTGCTTGAATACGCTCAAAAAAACCCTAAATACCTTATATATAAATCATTGCGGGTTTAGAAAGCTATCGGGTTCAAAACCCGCTTCAAATTCGCACCCGAAGTCATCCCATCCGTTGATCTAAAGCGGCGCAATTCGTAGCCGTCGGATCAAGGCGGGATTAAACGTCGTAGCGCCACGTGTGCGCTAATTCTCGTGCAACGGCCCGCATCCGATATTGCCTCCGCATGCGGCTGGGGTTAAATGATGGCCGTCCGATCGACATCGAACGGCTGGATATTCTTTCGCTCGCTGCTGAATGCGGGGTTGAGCGTGTCCGTCCGATCGACATCGAACGTATGGAATTGAGCCACGTCGTCGTTGTAATCTCGCGATTTCGAATTCGAAGCGGGCGAGCTCTCTGCCGTTGGATTGTGATCGGACGATCCGATGGACGCCACGTCGCGCGAGAGAAGGCTGCCGCTTCGCGGCCGTAAGACGAAGGCCCGCCCTCACCATCGAACGACCATACTCGGTCGTCAGCCGAAAGCCGAATGGGCCACCCCATTGCAACTGAACAACCCTACTATGTCGTTGTCGTTAAGATGAAGGGGCAACCCCTTGCTACCAAACGACCATACTCAGTCGTCAGCCGTAAGCTGAAAGGTCAACCCCTTGCTACCGAACAACCTTACCCAGTCGTCGGCCGTTAGACGAATGGGCCACCCCCTTGCTACCAAACGACTATACCCGGTCGTCAACCATAAGATAAAGGGGTCACCCCCTCGCAACCGAACGACCCTAGCATGTCATCAATCGTAAGACAAAGGGGCCACACCCCTCGCTACCGAACGACCGTCCTATATCGTCGGTCGTGAGACAAAGGGACCACCCCTCGCTATCGAACGACCATACTCGGTCGTCAGCTGTAAGCCGAAGGGGACACTCCTCGCAAATTGAATGATCCTACTATGTCATCGGGCGTAAGATGAAGGGGCAACCCCCTCGCCATCGAACGACCATACTCAGTCGTCAGCCGTAAGCCGAAGGGGCTACCCCATCACAACTGAATAACCCTACTATGTCGTCAGTGGTAAGATGAAGGGGCCACCCCCTCGCTACCAAATGACCATACTCGGTCGTCAGCCGTAAGCCGAAGGGGCCACCACCTCGCAAATGAACGACCCTACTATGTATTCAATGGTAAGATGAAGTGGCCACCCCTCACTACCGAACGACCCTACCACGTTGTCGGCCATAAGACGAAGGGGCCATGTCCCTCGCTGCCGAACGACCCTACCACGTCGTCGGTCGTAAGACAAAGGACCATGTCCCTCGCTGCCGAACGACCTTCCTATGTCATCGGCCGTAAGACGAAAGGGCCAACCCCTCACTACCGAATGACCCAACCACGTCATCGGCCGTAAGACGAAGGAGACATGCCCCTCGCTACCGAACGGCCCTCCAATGTCGTTGGTTATTCTACGATGGTTAATGAGGGTATGATTCAACAATTCAACCTCTACCACCTTGGGGCGGTTGCTTAACTTGTTAAAAGGAGGCCAAATGGAGACATAGACACACACACGCTCCTTAAAACAATCATCATTTTGTGACAAACAAAGAGGTATATGTCAACTTTTGGCAATATCATGTATTACAAAATTGCAGTGTTTCTACAATATGCACCCCCCATCCATACATTCAAAAACCTGGAGGGGTAACAAACTCTTAAGATCCCTCAGTTGGATCGGCATGCCCTTAGTCTCCTTCGATCGAAGTCGTATGCTCTAGATCCCTTGGAGCACCGACATTTGCAGCCTCCCTGTCTCGGCGACAGCCTCATCGACGTGAATAGCCCCATCCATGGCCTTGCTTTGATCATCACCATCATTGGTCAGGAAAAACACAGGGATTTTGTTGATCTCAGTTGCAAAATCAGGGAATCGATCCTTTACTTCTAATCGACACCGCTCATACCCTTGTGTATACAGCTCATCGAAGTCGGGCAAATTGTCCAAACATTCTTGGGCTGCTTTCTTCGTGATTGCCCCCGCGTCGACTTCCTGAGAGCTGTCAAGGAGTCGGGCTTGGAGTTCATTCTCTCTGGCATCCCACTTGGCCCTTTCCTCTAGCAGTGTTGTAACGACTGGTTTTCATGTATCTGGATTTATTATATTATAATATATGTTTTGGTGGATTTTCTCCTCATGTGTGGTTTTCGTCTCCGTGACTTTCATTTTCGATCGTTTCGTCGTGTTTTCTCGTTTCTTCCTTAGGATCGTCGATTTCGGAGCAAGTCATTCGTGACGGGCTTCATAACGGTCGTATCTTACTATTAGATCAAGCCTAGGAGTCTTAGGAATCGATCCCGGAGCTCCGCGCTCCGTATCGGAACTTTTGGTGCTTATTAGCCGGTGTAAGAAGGGGCACCGACCGACTAGATGACGATCCAGTCGGTCGTCAATCCTTTTTGAACCGACTAGTTGGCTTTCTAAATTTCTCAGAAGTTACTGTTTATCGTTAGTCGGTCTAAGAACGTTGGTTGACCGACTAGGTTGCAAACTAGTCGGTCGGCAATGCTTCTTTAACCGACTAACACATCATCTAAATTTTAGTATCAGTACTGTTCATTCTTAGTCGGTCTAAGTTCATCTTTCGACCGACTAGTTGTTAAACTAGTCGGTCAGTAGTTGTTCATCGACCGACTAAATCCAAATCCTATTTTCGTTCAGAAGTTACTGTTTACACTTAGTCGGTCTGCGTTGGTCGACCGACCTACTAGTTGCCAAACTAGTCGGTCAGTGGTTGCTCTTTGACCGACTAATCTGTGTTAAAACCCTAATTTCTGGGCAGCCGCCAGCCCATCCTATTTAAACCCATCCCAAACGTTTTCTTCTTCCTCCACTCGACCCAAAACCCTAGTTTCTCCCCCATTGAGCCCCCATCTTCCTCAAACCCTTATTCCTCCATTCCAAGCTCATCCTCCATCATCCAAACCATCCCTCAACACCTTCTACCTCTCATCTTCCCCAAAATCTCATCAAATCCCCAAAATCCCCCCAAAACCCTAGTTCTCCAAACTTCTCCATTCGTTTCCAGATCTGGTCCCTAGGTTCTCCGGAGTGTTTCTTCCGCCTCCTCACGGTAAGAAATCGATCTCTTGATGTCTTCATAACCTATTTGTATTTTTATGAAACCCTAATGAAATGAATGTTGTTTTGATGATTGTTTCCCCATAACAGCGATTTCCCCGTAGATTAGCATCCGCGAGACGAACCTTCGTGATCGTCATCCCCGGTGCTAGGCAAGTGAAACTTGCCACTTAGGGTTTATGCTATGTTTTAGGCCATTTGCTTGTTGTATGCGTAAAAGAGGCTAGGCGACGAAATGATACTCGCATATGCACAAATTTAGGAACTAGCTTGACAACGAAGCTAGATCCGACATTATCATGTTGCACAAATACCATGTCATGTTTAAATTCCATTAACGGTACGCAAATTAATTGTCATGTCATTGCATTCTTTAAGTGATCCCGTGATTGCGTAGCATCGCTACAATACTTGTGTTTCCTGGATCGTGACCAGAAGCGAGCATAATGAGTTGCTAACCCCAACGCTCGATATTGAATTGTGAACTAGGAAAACAAGCTCCCGTGCGGGGCAACCCTGGCTCACTTGCTGGGCTCATGTACAGGGACCCTGGCTTGTTTACATGTGGGATGGGGTAAGAGTTAAGCGGTCATTCAACTGGGGGTCTGCCTGATCAGCAACTGCAGTTGTGAGGCGTAAACTCTGGGGTGGGGTAGTGTTAAGCGCCAATCAGCGTGAATGCTATACCATTCAGCTGAAGGGCGTAAACATCTACAAACAACAGTGAAACGTGAATAGTGAATTGATTGAGATTGTTAGTAGCTTGGCTACTCTTGTCTTGTCCCGATAATTGTTCGCTTGTACTTATTGTTCACCGTGTCTTGCTTGTGCACTCATGTTATAACTGCCATGTCATGCATACTAAAACTGCTAGGTTGCTAGTTGCCTTACTTTCAGTTTCCTTGCCCAAGTCTTTTAGACTTGCTGACATGTGACCCTTTACTCTTTTGGGTGACACATGTTAGATCCTGAGCCTGAGTACCTTGTTGAGGACGAGGTGTTTATTGACGCCGAGCCCGAGCTTGTGCTTGACGGGGAGTACGTGGACACTGGGGACCAGTCCTAGTGTCTTCGTTGTGTTTTCCTTTTGTTTAGACTGTTGTTTTGTTGTCGGTGCGTAGCACCTATACTTTGTGGTGTTGTTGCTTTTGTTGGCCTTGTTCTGGGCATTTAGACTCTTTCTTTTAGCCTGGTGGCTTTTCTGGATGTTGAACTTATTTTCATGTTGGACAATTTATGAGATATGAGAATTTTATTTCTGTCTCTCCTTTTATTATTATTGTTGCTCCGTTTGTGGTTACAGGGACCTGCTTATGTTTTATTGACGCTTATCGGGTTTGGGGCTTCACAGCTCCACTCTCGTGCGGACCTTTTCACGTCTCTCCTCCATTTTAGGGAAGCGGGTCGTGACAGGTTTTGTTGGTGGCCCATGCAGGTCATTTTGTAACTGCGATTATCAGAATAGCGATAATAATATTAGAATGTCCAATAAACTAAGTTCGACATCCGAGTCATAAGCTATGAGTCTAATCTGATTCGTTTTCTGTGTCACTAGATGGCAGGAAGGCGATTCACCCGTGGTGGGAGTAGTGGTGCGCTCCCTCATGATGAGGAGCCTGAGCGGGAACCCACCAATGGGGAGATGATGCGGATGATGCTCCAGATGATGTAGGTGCAGCAGGGCGTGCTCCTGCAAGTTCAGAATGCCCCACTTGATCGAGCTGCCCGGGCTCTTCCGGATGCCCCTCGCTCTGAGCCGGGAGCGAAGCAATTTCGGGAGTTGGGTCCCGCATATTTTGATGGGTCTGAGGGTCCTCTGGCTGTCGATGAGTGGATTCGGAACATTGGGGATAACTTGAAGATGGCCAAGATCACCCCGGCTGGATGGGTTGATTTGGCGAAGAGGCAACTCAAGGATAATGCTCGGAACTGGTGGGATGCGGAAGAGAAGATGTTGGTGGAGCCGATAGCTTGGGCTACCTTTAAGTCCAGGTTTGATGAGTAATTCTTTCCGAAGGCTGCGAAGAAGGAGATGCTGCAGTGCTTCATTGATCTGAAGCAAGGGAGCTTGACGGTGGACCAGTACCACCAGGAGTTCACTAGGCTGAGTCGGTTCGCACCAAAGATGGTGCAGGATGCTGATGAGAGGGCTCAGAGGTTCCTGCAGGGACTTGCTTTGGAGCTCCAGAGTTTTGTGTCTTCCTCCGATCTGGATTCTTATCAGAAGGTTTTGGTCGCTGTCAGGAGGCAGGAGCTGAACCTGAGTCAGAGGAGAGGACATGTTTTTGGTGCTGGGAAGAGGCCTATGGAGCAGGCCAGAGCGGTGGTTAGGCCTGGTTTCAAGCCTAATCAGCCCGCTCAGTTTAAGAGGCCAGGAGGGCCTATTCTGAAGACTTGCCATTTCTGCGGCAAGCCTGGCCACATCAAGGAACAGTGTCGAAATTTTTGGGCCAGTGTCTGGTTTGTGGTGATGCGTCCCATGTCGCGAAGGATTGTCGGCATGCGGGTCAGCTGCGGAGGGCGCCTGTTGCAGCACAGCCGTTGCAGTAGCGAGCGTCTGTTCCTGCTGGACGTGGAGCAGCTCTTGTTCCGCAGAGGCAGGCTTTTCAGCAGGCTATTCCGCCGAGGAGGCAGGCTTTTCTGATGACCGCTGTGGAGAGCGAGGCTGTGGATGAGGTTATTGCAGGTAATCCTCAATCTAGCTATTACTTTCCTAGCTGGTTTGAATGTTAGATTGTGTTGTTTGCTTGAACATGGTTGTTTATTAGACTAGGGTTTGATTGTTAATTGCTTGTTAGGTTTGGTTTTGGTGTGCACATTTCCTGCACGAGTCCTCTTTGACTCTGGTGCATCGATGTGCATTATTTCTCGGAGCTTCGTGGAGAGGCATTCCTTGTCGACGTCCCCTCTTCCCAAGAGTTGGAATATCGTTACAGGGAATGGCGTGGTCTCGGTGCATCGTGGTTAAAATTCTTGCTCATTGGTGGTCTGTGGACATGAGCTTTTCGCTGATTTCATTGTCCACGACATCATCAACTATGATGCAGTTCTTGGGATGGACTGGCTTGCGAGCTTCTATGCTACGATTGACTGCAGTAGGAAGAAGGTGGTGTTCGAGATTCCCGGACATCCAGTATTTGAGTTCAGTCGTGGTAGCAGTTCGCTTGGTCCTGTCAGATTTCGGGCCAGGTCGGTGGAGGTTGTGGCTTTGCAGATGGAGTTGGAGTGGCCAGCTGTGGTGCGAGATTTTGGCGACGTCTTCCCCGAGGAGATGTCTGGTTTGCCACCTGATCGAGCTTTAGAATTTTCTATCGATCTTGTTCCGGGTGCATAGTCGATTTCGAAGGCACCATATCGTATGGCGCCAGCATAATTGGAAGAGTTGCGGAAGCAGTTGGATGAGCTCTTGCAGAAGGGTTATATCAATCCTAGTGTGTCTCCGTGGGGAGCACCGGTGCTGCTGGTGAAGAAGAAGGATGGTTCACGTCGCATGTGCGTGGACTATCGGGAGTTGAATGCGGTGACCATGAAGAATAAATACACGTTGCCTCGCATCGATGATATTGTTGATCAGCTTGGAGGTTCGAGGGTGTTTTCTAAATTGGATTTGAGGAGTGGTTACCATCAGTTGAAGGTGAAGAAGGGAGATGTTCCGAAGACGGCGTTCAGGACGAAGTATGGACACTATGAGTTTGTGGTTATGCCTTTCGGCGTAACTAACACGCCCGCAGTTTTCATGAATCTGATGAACCTGATTTTCTACGACTTTTTGGATAAGTTTGTCGTTATCTTTATTGACGACATTCTGATCTATTCGTAGTCGGAGGAAGAGCATGCCTCGCACTTGAGGACGGTATTAGAGATTTTGAGGAAGCATCGTTTGTATGCTAAGTTTTCGAAGTGCGAGTTTTGCCTGGACAGAGTTGCTTTTCTGGGGCATGTGGTAACTGGAGAAGGAATTTCAGTGGATCCCGAGAAGATTAGGGCCATCAGAGAGTGGCATGTTCCGTCGTCTGCGTCTGAGATTCAGAGTTTCCTTGGACTTGCTGGTTACTATCGGCGTTTCATTAAGGACTTTTCCCGTATTGCTGAGCCGATGACCAGGTTGACGCGGAAGGATGTACCTTTTGTTTGGTCGGGTGATTGTGAGAGTGCTTTTGGTATTCTGAAGGAGAGGTTGACGACTGCCCCTATTCTTGTTGTGCCTGATCGCAGCGGTGGATTTGAGATCTTTTGCGATGCTTCTGGCAAGGGTCTCGGTTGTGTGTTGCATCAGCACGAACATGTTGTGGCGTATGCGTCTCGTCAGCTCAAGGTTCATGAGAAGAATTACCCGACGCATGATTTGGAGTTGGCTGCCATTGTGTTCGCTCTTAAGATTTGGAGGCACTTCCTGCTGAGTGAGAAAGTGAAGATTTTCACCGATCACAAAAGCTTGAAGTATATTTTTACTCAGAAGGAGCTCAACATGCGACAGCTTCGATGGTTGGAGCTTATGGCAGATTATGAGATTGATTTGCAGTTTCACCCTGGCAAGGTGAATGTGGTTACGGACGCGCTGAGTAGGCTTCCAGCGGTGATGATTTTGACCTCGCAGTGGAGATTGCAGCAGGATTTCTGCGAGTCTGGTGTTGAGATTGTCCTTCCTGGGGAGGCTTCATCGTTGATGTACATGCAGGTACAGTCAACGATCGTGGATCAGATTAAGGCTGGCCAGGCTGAGGATCCGAAGCTGGTGAAGATTCGGGGGCAGGTGGAAGCCGGTCTGCAGGTTGACTTTTTGATTCATGAGGATGGCTCGCTGAGGTTTGGAGCCAGGTTGTGTGTGCCAGCTGGGGATATCAGAGAGGAGTTGATGGTGGAGGCACACAGTTCGCCGTATTCTGTGAATCCTGGTGGCACCAAGATGTACCAGGAACTTCGTCTGAATTATTGGTGGCATGGTATGAAGAGGAGTGTGGCTCGGAGTGTAGCCAAGTGCTTGGTTTGCCAGCAAGTGAAGGCGGAGCATCAGCGTACGGCCGGGTTGCTACAACCGCTTCCGATTCCGGAGTGGAAATGGCAACACATCACTATGGATTTCGTGACTGGACTACCTCGGAGTCCGAAGCAGAATGACGCAATTTGGGTGATCGTAGATCGATTGACCAAATCCGCGCACTTTATTCCATTCCGAGTGGGACAGTCCACTGAGGCGCTAGCAAGGAGATATATGGAGGTAAAATTCTTTTACTCTCCGTTTTTATTTCCTTTTTCCTAGTTTGGATAGTGATGTAACGTGAATCATGCAGGAGGTCGTGCGACTTCACGGAGTCCCCGTGAGTGTCGTGTCAGACAGAGACACGAGGTTCACATCTCAGTTCTGGCAGAGTTTGCAGAAGAGCTTGGGTACGCGTCTGAGTTTCAGCACGGCGTACCATCCGCAGACGGATGGCCAGTCCGAGAGGACGATTCAGATTTTGGAAGACATGCTGAGGGTGTGCATGTTGGATTTCAAGGGTTCGTGGGAGGACCATCTACATATGGTAGAGTTTTCTTACAACAACAGCTTCCAGGAGAGTATTGTCGTGGCGCCTTTCGCCGCTCTTTATAGGAGGAAATGTCGATCGCCATTGAGTTGGGATGACGTTGGTGATCGGGAGTTGTTGGGACCAGAGATGATTGTGGAGGCCGTGGATATCGTCAGGAACATTCGGGAGAGGTTGAGAATTGCTCAGGACCGTTTTAAGCATTGGGCGGATGCTAAACGTCGTCCTTTGGAGTTTCAACCTGGAGATCATGTGTTTTTGAGGATTTCCCCGAATCGCGGTGTGATTCGTTTCGGGAAGCGAGGGAAGTTGAGCCCGCGATACATTGGACCGTTTGACATTCTGGAGAAAGTTGGCAAGGTAGCTTATCGCTTGGCCTTGCCGCCATCTTTGGAAGGGGTTCACAATGTTTTCCATGTGTCGCAGCTTCGTCGATACATTAGCGATCCATCTCATGTTGTGGATTTCTCGGAGATTACCGTTCGCCCCGATATGACGTATGACCAGCATCCAGTGCAGATTCTGAACAGGCGTCAGAAATCGCTTCGGAACAAGATTGTCAATCTTGTGAGGGTGATGTGGCGACACGGCTCACCTGGAGAGTCTACTTGGGAGAATGAGGATGAGATGCGAGAGCGTTTCCCACTTTTGTTTCCGGACACGTGAGTGTTTGGAAATTCTGAGGACGGAATTTTTCTTAAGTTGGGGAGGATGTAACGACTGGTTTTCATGTATCTGGATTTATTATATTATAATATACGTTTTGGTGGATTTTCTCCTCATGTGTGGTTTTCGTCTCCGTGACTTTCATTTTCGATCGTTTCGTCGTGTTTTCTCGTTTCTTCCTTAGGATCGTCGATTTCGGAGCAAGTCATTCGTGACGGGCTTCATAACGGTCATATCTTACTATTAGATCAAGCCTAGGAGTCTTAGGAATCGATCCCGAAGCGCCGCGCTCCGTATCGAAACTTTTGGTGCTTATTAGCCGGTGTAAGAAGGGGCACCGACCGACTAGATGACGATCCAGTCGGTCGGCAATCCTTCTTGAACCGACTAGTTGGCTTTCTAAATTTCTCAGAAGTTACTGTTTATCGTTAGTCGGTCTAAGAACGTTGGTTGACCGACTAGGTTGCAAACTAGTCGGTCGGCAATGCTTCTTTAACCGACTAACACATCATCTAAATTTTAGTATCAGTACTGTTCATTCTTAGTCGGTCTAAGTTCATCTTTCGACCGACTAGTTGTTAAACTAGTCGGTCAGTAGTTGTTCATCGACCGACTAAATCCAAATCCTATTTTCGTTCAGAAGTTACTATTTACACTTAGTCGGTCTGTGTTGGTCGACCGACCGACTAGTTGCCAAACTAGTCGGTCAGTGGTTGCTCTTTGACCGACTAATCTGTGTTAAAACCCTAATTTCTGGGCAGCCGCCAGCCCATCATATTTAAACCCATCCCAAACATTTTCTTCTTCCTCCACTCGACCCAAAACCCTAGTTTCTCCCCCATTGAGCCCCCATCTTCCTCAAACCCTTATTCCTCCATTCCAAGCTCATCCTCCATCATCCAAACCATCCCTCAACACCTTCTACCTCTCATCTTCCCCAAAATCTCATCAAATCCCCAAAATCCCCCAAAAACCCTAGTTCTCCAAACTTCTCCATTCGTTTCCAGATCTGGTCCCTAGGTTCTCCGGAGTGTTTCTTCCGCCTCCTCACGGTAAGAAATCGATCTCTTGATGTCTTCATAACCTATTTGTATTTTTATGAAACCCTAATGAAATGAATGTTGTTTTGATGATTGTTTCCCCATAACAGCGATTTCCCCGTAGATTAGCATCCGTGAGACGAACCTTCGTGATCGTCATCCCCGGTTCTAGGCAAGTGAAACTTGCCACTTATGGTTTAGGCCATGTTTTAGGCCATTTGCTTGTTGTAGGCGTAAAAGAGGCTAGGCGACGAAATGATACTCGCCTAGGCGCAAATTTAGGAACTAGCTTGACAACGAAGCTAGATCCGGCATTATCATGTTGCACAAATACCATGTCATGTTTAAATTCCATTAACGGTACGCAAATTAATTGTCATGTCATTGCATTCTTTAAGTGATCCCGTGATTGCGTAGCATCGCTACAATACTTGTGTTTCCTGGATCGTGACCAGAAGCGAGCATAATGAGTTGCTAACCCCAACGCTCGATATTGAATTGTAAACTAGGAAAACAAGCTCCCGTGCGGGGCAACCCTGGCTCACTTGCTGGGCTCATGTACAGGGACCCTGGCTTGTTTACGTGTGGGATGGGGTAAGAGTTAAGTGGTCATTCAACTCGGGGTCTGCCTGATCAGCAACTGCAGTTGTAAGGCGTAAACTCTGGGGTGGGGTAGTGTTAAGCGCCAATCAGCGTGAATGCTATACCATTCAGCTGAAGGGCGTAAACATCTACAAACAACAGTGAAACGTGAATAGTGAATTGATTGAGATTGTTAGTAGCTTGGCTACTCTTGTCTTGTCCCGATAATTGTTCGCTTGTACTTATTGTTCACCGTGTCTTGCTTGTGCACTCATGTTATAACTGCCATGTCATGCATACTAAAACTGCTAGGTTTCTAGTTGCCTTACTTTCAGTTTCCTTGCCCAAGTCTTTTAGACTTGCTGACATGTGACCCTTTACTCTTTTGGGTGACACATGTTAGATCCTGAGCCTGAGTACCTTGTTGAGGACGAGGTGTTTATTGACGCCGAGCCCGAGCTTGTGCTTGACGGGGAGTACGTGGACACTGGGGACCAGTCCTAGTGTCTACGTCGTGTTTTCCTTTTGTTTAGACTGTTGTTTTGTTGTCGGTGCGTAGCACCTATACTTTGTGGTGTTGTTGCTTTTGTTGGCCTTGTTCTGGGCATTTAGACTCTTTCTTTTAGCCTGGTGGCTTTTCTGGATGTTGAACTTATTTTCATGTTGGACAATTTATGAGATATGAGAATTTTATTTCTGTCTCTCCTTTTATTATTATTGTTGCTCCGTTTGTGGTTACAGGAACATGCTTATGTTTTATTGACGCTTATCGGGTTTGGGGCTTCACAGCTCCACTCTCGTGCGGACCTTTTCCGGGTCATGACAAGTGTCTTCTTCACTTGCTCCCTCAAAGTAATTTGACCAGCCACCCTCTTTCGAGACTCACCTAACTCATGTTCAAGTCAGAGCACCTGGGACTGGATCAATTTATTCAGAAGTTGACATCTGTCTAGCTTCATTTCGACCTTTTCTACAGCCATCCTGACTGTCGCCAATGTAGCTTCATGATTATCTACTGCCAACGAGCGGCGACATAACTCAAAGTTAGCCACAAGGGCCTACAGACAAATAAAGATTGTCAAATTTCAATGTTGGCTTCATTCATTATGAAGTCAAGTATGTTTATTACCTGAATGATCGCATGAACTGCCAATGAGGACAATCTCTCTTGATCGACCCTCTCCAGTATGGCACTGTCCTTAGGGAGGGTTGAATTTTCAGCAATTCGCGAGAGGGTCCCACGACCTAAAAGAGCCGACTCGTCTTCCCTAATTGGAAAGCCCGGCTGAAGGAGATCCTCATCATGACAATCAAAAGGGGCCCGAGGCGATTGGTTCTCCAACAAAAGCAATCTAAGATCCTCAGGAATATCCTCGGCCAGAGACACAGGAGGGAATAAACCTCCACATGGCCAAGAATCATGATACAAAATAGGCTCCCGAGGAGGAGGGGGTTCCCCAAAATCCCTCTCTGAAAGAGGACTCCGTTCTTGTTCAAGGGGTTGGGCCTCATCACGTGGCTGATTCACGTCCAGAGAAGCAGACGGGTCTACGGTGTCATCCGACCTAAAAAATTTGAGTCGCTAATACGAAGCTGCCGCCTCGATCTCTTCACTCTCTCAAGTATGACCACCTTAAATTCGGTGGAAAGCTTCTTCTTTTTCCTTTGCTGAGGGCGAACTGACGGGGGGTGGCTGTTGGGTTTTGAGGGACCCTTAGGGCATAAATCTATGCACGTCCTACGTTGGACGGATGACAGAAACATAAACAGCATCGAAAAATTAGAATTATTAAACACTTTAATAAAACACCCTAAGGATATCAAGGACCATAGTCAGGATTCTACTATCTTGGGATGGGTCTGACCAGCCCCAAAATAGATCTAACTACTGCAACAATATAAATATGAAAACATTAAAGAACATACCTGAAACTTTGTTTCTGCAGAAAACAAAGCGTCGTTTTCAGCAACAACTTTAGCTCCCCGAAGCAAGCCACCTCCGCGCCTCCGAGACTGGTCCACCCGAAGCAAACTGACACCACGCCTCCGAGCCAATCACTCGTCGAAAAAAGTTTCACTTGAGTGTGATCCACGTCTAAGACTTTAGATCGAATCCAATCCTCCTCATTGTCTTGCAAGGACGCAAACGAAGGAACGGAAGAATTTGATGAGGAAAGAATAATTTTTGTCTCGGTTCGAGCGTGCTCAAAACTTTTTGGAGCTACTCGATTCGGAGACGGGTGCATTTTTTCCAAGGGTAGTCAGCCCCTATTATATAGGATGCCGGACCCCTTGCTCGTCTCACGAGCAATATGGGACTAAAAATTTGGGGAGAAAAATTAAATTAGTTTTGCCTTACCCTAAGGCAAAACTTCAACTAATTTTATATTCCTCACCATTGAGCTTCGTACGAAAACCTATCAAATCGAAGATCTAGGAACGGTGAAAGCATAGAAACAAACGACGATCAATTCCGACTTCGTTTGACCCCTCAAACGAATGCTCAAAGTTGAGCAAAAAACTCAAACTGGCTGAAAACGCAGCTGCCAAAGAGGTTTCAAAAAACCCGAGCAGTGTGCCCCACCAGGAGGGCCCACTGGCCTGCTGGGCATGCCGAAAGGGCACGCCTGCCTGCACGGGCGGGGCTGACCTGCCCGCATGAGCGGGCAGGTTTAGCCCTCCTGGCGGGTGGGCTTAGCTCGCCAGGCGGACTCGACCCGCCTACATGCGCGGGTGGGCTCGACCCGCCTGGCTGGGCGGGCTACCCCAGCCCGCATAGGCTGGGCTAGCCCAGCCCAGCTGGGTTAGGCTGGGCCAGAACTGGGCAAGTTCTGGCCTTTTGGCTATAACTTGAGTTTTATAGCTCTAATTGAGCTGACTTTCGATCTGTTTGAAAACATGGTTCGAATGGGACTATCCCAAGAACCCATGCAACAATTTCTATGCTATTATTATGCAAAATATTCTCGTAAACCTTTTACAGTATATTTTCAACCCTTTTGCATCATATGCAATAATCCCGCATAGCATTAGTCTAATGCTCATATCGTAAACCTTTTGCGACACTATTAAATCTCATTTAATAAAGACTTATTTTCACAAACTCTTTGTGACTCTAATTATTCTCGTGCACCCGAGTGCACTCCTCCTGAATCCTTCCTATTACTAAGACGCAAATTCTACTCGGTGTGAGACCATACAGCCTGACCCTACTATAGATTGGGGCTCGAAACCCCTCGACGACAGTGACCATGAGTAGCAGGTGTCACCGCTGTTTCGGCATCATAATTACGTGATTGACCCATTGACAAAAATGTCGTTGGGAACACTCTGACTATGTCCGTGATGAATACCACAGTTTTAGTCCCTTCGTCATAACTTTGTTTCTGCATAACCTAGGGTATGGTAAACCGTCAACCCTACTAGCTAGCACTGGTCAGCATATATACTTCGGCCTTTGGTATGTCCATGTTGTACTTCCTACAACATATCCCGGTCGAGGTTTAGCACAAAGAACCATACTTAGCCTGTGACACTAACTTCCCTTTTACGAAAGAGACGAATTCTATCTCACTACTTACCTCGTACACTTCAAGTGTCACCCAACCTAAGACCTTTCAATAAGTGAAGACTCGAGGCTAGATCATGGATCTAAGTAACATCATACACGCACATGTTCGTACAATGACTTCATGTCTAAAGGACCAACTAGCCTATCATCACTAGAGAGTTATCAATGATAGTTTAGTTAAGGTTAACCATTTGATAACTCTTTATTAGGTCATTCAGTGGACTCATTCTCCAATGAGCACATGTGTCTTGTCTCTGACTTTGCCAGGTCAAATGATTATGAGATCATCATTACCCTTTAGGTTAAGACAAAGACACAATGGTCTGTCCGATGTGTCGATATCCTTTTCTCGACACATCTATGACCATGAACGTTTTAAGACTTAAGTTCCTATTAGTCATTAACTTTCCGTAATCGAGATCTCCATCTAGATACGTGTATGACCTTACTTTAAGTCTAAGGAAATTATCCATGCATTTAAAATCATTTTAATCATACTAGGAGAATTAGTACCATTTATATTTGAACAAGATGTTTTCTAGGATAAATTTCCTCGAGGGCATATATCTTCCTACATCTCCCACTTGCACTGAGGCTATTTATCTCGGTATCTCATACCGCTATAACATATCAGTCTCTACGGACGTTCATATGTCAAAGCCTAAAATTGGTGCTGCTAAAACATATCTATTATGCAGTATTACGGATTCTTATTACTTATACACCATTGATCACACAGGGGTGATTTCATGAAACCGTCTTTGGATCTTATTCAACAATTTTTTTATTTTTCTGTATAGCTAACGATTAGCATATACTCCTTTATATAAGGTTTAGCATTTTATACTAGTCAGTCATATCATAGCATATTCCAATATTCATGTGTCATTTATGTCCAGCACATTAATGACACCAAATATTCTATATCTCTGACATAATCAAAACTCTTTTGATTGTACTGTTGGATACAACGATCGATGACTTCACGTTTGATGATAAAAAATGTGTGTGAACGATTTAATGTGTGTGCTAAATGTTTTCAGGAATGGCACTCTCGCGAATACTTAAAGGGAGACTGGCCAAAAGTGATGGAGGAATTTCTAAACACACTTCAAGTAGAATAAGTCAAAGATGGAGAATATGGCTATAACAAGTGGACTAAGTCAAAGATGAGAAGATAAGGAGCAAATCAATTCAAATCCATATTTGAATTAATTCAAATCAATTGGTGCAACATTTAAATCCTAATGCCATGCAAATTGGAAGCATGGTCAAAGATGGAGAGATATGGAGAATCTCATGCAAATCAAAGGCGATTAAATGAGATCCAATTCAAATCCTATAGCTACACAAATTGGATTCCATATCCATTCATATTCAAACTCCATATCTTAAGAGATTTATTTAAATCCTAATCAAATTAGGATTCCCTCCCATCTCCATCAAATATGGGATTCTAATTGATTCTGTCCTATCACATCCTCTCCTATATAAACCCATATTCCAAGAGAGGGATTTTTGAGAGAGAGGGCAACAAAACTACACAGAAAAATTCGGCCAAAACCCTAGCTAGGCCGCAACATACCATCTCCTCTCATAGCCTCCTTGCGCAACTTGCAACCCTCTTCCTCCATTGCCAAGCTCCATTGCCAAAGCTCCTATCTCCATAGTAAGGCATCTCCTTCCTCCCGTGCGCAACCATACTAAAGCCATCTTCATCTCATTGCACAACTTAGGGGGAAGCCTCATTGCAAGGATCTTATTTGCACAAGTTACAAAGGGGACTCTTCAAGCAAGCAAGCAAGCATCTCCCTCCATTGTCCAAAGCTTCAACTCCATACATCCCATGGCCACAACCTATTGATTCCTCTCCAAGGCCGCAACTTGAAGCCATCCTTTATTTTTCAAGGCCTCAAGTTATAGAAAGGAGAGCCATCTACATTGCGCAACACAACAACCAGGAGGAGGCATCACACATTGCGCAAGCACCCAAGGGAAAGCTCCATCAATGCGAAACATTGAAGGGAAGAAGCTCCAAGGCCGTAAGTTTCATTAAGGAGCCCAAGTCACCTAGGCTGCAACTTCCAGAGGCGAGGACATGACATTGGTAACGACATCCCGTCAGATACGATTTGACCTGAGCTGATTGATAGAGACGACTGCCGCTACACAAACTGAGATTCTCTAAACTCTTTACTATTATATTTGTGTATTTGTATAGACCTCTGTAGGAGAAACTTTACCATTGCTATGTTTTAGGGTCTTGTCTAGCTGGTCTATACAAGAGGGACTTGGCTAGTTGGGGCTAGCCAATAGAAAGCTATTACTCGTATTAATTGTATTGAACACGTGTGTTGTGGGGGTACTGAGAGCTAGTCGAGTGTAGAGACGTAGGTCGTGCTCTAGCTTGTGATTGTATATGTCGCATAATTAATATAGTATCTGCTTTGGGGCTGAACGTAGGTCGACGACCGAACCAGGGTAAATCTGTTGTGCATATGTGTTTGCTTATTATTTACTCTGCATATGCTTATAACTACGTGTGATTGTTCGTGGGTTGCACGAATATTTTTATTAGCCTATTCACCCCCCGCTGGGCTACGATCCAGATCCAACAAGTGGTATCAGGGCCAGTTTAGAGGATCTGGTCTAGATTTTTAGCTGACCATGAATATATCTGATTATGCATTTGCTGAAGATCAGTTTATAACCCGTCCCCTGAAATTTAATGGAGTTGATTTTGCATATTGGAAGGCTAGGATGAAAATCTATCTAGTGTCTGTAGAGTATGATGTGTGGGATAATGTTGAAAATGGTTATAATCCATCCACTATTAAAATTGAAGACACCATAATGATTAAGCCTAAAGACATATGGGATGCCTCTGATCAAAAGCTTTATTCTTTAAATGGTAAAGCTATGAATGCGCTTATATGCTCTCTTGATAAAGCTGAATTTAATCGTATCTCACATTGTTTAACTACGCAGGAAATATGGCATACGCTGGAGGTGACGCATGAGGAAACATCACAGGTGAAGGAGTCTAGACTTGCCCTGCTGAGCACAGAGTACGAGAGCTTCCGCATGCTTCTATTAGAATCCATTTCAGCGATGTTTGCGAGGTTCACCGACATCGTCTACAAGTCTAGCTCCCTCGATAAGCCATACTCTAGCCTTGAACATGTGAGGAAATTCTTAAGGGCGCTGCCAAGCTCGTTCAGGCCTAAAGTCACTACCGTCCAAGAAGCCAAAAATCTATCACAGATGAGGGTAGAGGACTTGATAGGTAATTTAATGTCCCACGAGCTTGAGCTGCAGAATATAGATGCTAGAGAAAAACTAGAGGCGAAAGAAAAAGAAGCAAAACCACTAGCTCTTCAAGCTAGAGATGCTGATGAAGATGAAGATGAGAACACAGTGCTAATGGTCAGAAACTTGAGAACGTTCATCAAAACCAAGCAAGGAAGAGCAGAAATGGAGCCCAGGTTTAACCGTTCTAATAACTCTAATTCTGCTAAAAATTCCTCTGATCAGATTGCTACTCAAAAAGTTATGTGTTATAAATGCAGGAATATAGGACAAGTAATGAGAAACTATAAGCGTCAATCACTTTAAACTGCAGGTCCTTGCAACGCGAAACGAAACAAAGATAATAATAACGAAAATAGACAAAAGAAACATCTCAGATTATCCATAATAATAAATCTCAACATCGCAGAAAAAGCCACCAGGCTAAAAGAAAAGAGTCTAAAAGAGGCCCCAGCATGGCCAACAAAAGTACAAGGTACAGAAACAAAGTAATGGTGCAAGCACCGACATCTAACAGCAACCTAAAGCAAAAGCAACGCAAACAGTCTCTAAAACTGGTCTCCGGTGTCCACGAACTCCTCGACGAACGTAGGCTCGGCGTCAGCAACCACCTCGTCCTCAACAACTGTCTCTGGCTCAGGGTCTAACATGTGACACCCAAAAGAGCAAGGGGCACATGTCAGCAAGTCTACAAGAGACTTGTGCAAGGAAACTGAAAGTAGGTACAAGTAAAGCAACCTAGCAGTTCTAGCATGATGCGATGACATGGCAGTTAAAGTATGAGTGCAGCAGGTAAAGTAAAGTAAAGTAAAGTACGAGCATGGCATTTAAACATGGCATGGATGACAAGTATTACATGAATCATTCACAAGACAAGTACAAGACAAGGAAAGTAAGCACCTCGTGCACAGAGATTCCGCCTTTTGGCTAGAGTGGCTGCGCGGGCCAACTCCTAAGCTCAAGTGATCGTTTATCCCTACCCCTCCACGTGTATTGAGCCAGGGCCTTACCCCCGAACGGGAATGCTCGCTTCACAAAAGTGTTCACAAACAAATAAAGTTTAAAATAAACACGTGCACGGCCAAAAGCACGTGCACGAACAATCGTACAACGAAAAGTGGTCGTTACAGAAACTGCCCACAAGAAACGGCTAATGTTGCAGACAAGAAAGGAAAAGCCATAGTGAGAATGTGGGACATGGATGGCGAAGATGATGAGGAGGAGCATGAGTTGGTAGCAATCTTGCTCTGGTGGGAAACCACGATGAGGTAATTTCAGGTACTAAAGCTGAACTTCTTATTATCTGTAAAGAGATGCAAGATAAAATTGTCGAGCTAGAATCTACCGCAGATGACTATAGAGATAGTAACTTTGAATTGCAACAAGAAAATTGTGATTTCTTTAAAGAAATTGAAAGCTGCAAGAAGAACTTGTTGCATGTAATGCTACTATTAATTTGCTGAAAAGGGAAAAAGCTCACATACCCGAAAATACTGAACGTCTCTCTTGTCCATCTTTGATAAATGAGATTAGCATGCATAAGCAAGATCTGATTAAACTTAAAGCTGAAAATGAATTACTTACTAAAAAGATTAGCATGCTAAATCATGAGCTTAAAGAAAAAATGATTGCTTTTGAAAAGAAAGAAGAGGAAAACAAGAGAGCTTTCATTAATAAATGCACTTTGATTGTGAATGAGAATTCTATCTTGAAATCCAAAGTCACTAATCTAGAATTGTCATTAAAGAGATTTTCTATAGAAAAACAAAATTTGGATATTATTCTTGGAAATCAATTATATGGCAATAATAGACGTGTGCTTGGATTTGGTTCTAAAAATGGTGAAAAGCCTAAGTATAAGAAATTTCACAATATGCCAAGCAAGGCTAAAAATGGTTATGCTATGTGTTTTACTTGTGTTAGTGTCGGTCATACTTCATATCATTGCAAATATAGGAACACCAATATTAAATTCAAGCAAATATGGGTTCCTAAATCTTTGATGACTAACATGAGTGGACCTTGTTGGATTCCAAGGTTATACATAACATCTACCATGTAGGTAAGATGAATATTTGGCGAGGAATTACAAATTGAACGCTTCATTATTTAGTTCCTTAGCCAAGCGACGACACGAAGGTATATTTTTCTAATTTGCACTTAATGCATACCTTTATAGCATCTTTTTTTATTTTGTGTGCTTGATTTTTTTTATTTGTGTGTTAACTTGCTTGATGTTTAGTTTGTTTTAGTTCATTATAAAACAAAAATCAAAAGAAAAGGGATCTTAATGTATATCTTTTCTTTTGAATCATTCAAGTGATATTAATGAATGATAATCATATCCATGTAGAAATTGATGTATTATAGTCATGGCTACATGCGCATGTTATATTACCTAAATAGCCATGACATGTTTAATGAATTGAATAACATGATTTCTACACCTACAATTTCACTTCCAGTTGTATTGAATATTGTTGTACAATTGGAGATTCGTTTATTAAATATTGGAAAGTGAATGTAGGATGAATAATTACTGAAAATCTAAGGGATATGATGTGTCTTGCCATGGATAAAAATTGAGCTAAAAAGAATTGGTTTTCATGTTATGAAAAATGAAAAAGAAAGTAAATTGCTCCATATGTAAAATGGATACAATTCATGGCAAGTATACTACCCACGAGTATCCAACATATGCTTTATGGGTAATCTTTAGCATTGGTGTTATACTCGTCAAGTAATGCCACCCCCACATCTAAGAGTCCTTATAGGCTATGTTTTTGGGGTGTGGTATCTTGAACTCATTTGTAATGAGGTGGAGAAAATCAATCCTAGATGATTTAATGTTTTACGGAAAATGTGGATTGGTTTAGGTTGTATTTCTTGAGAGTATCTCCCTTTGTGCTTCAATTATTTAATCATCACACTTACACGATGGTGTAGAAGTCTACATTACACTTTTCATTAAATTTGAAGTGCTTATTTTAAGAAAAATGACATGCAAGTGCTAGTCGTAATTTATAATCTCTATTTTTTGCATGTGACATGAATTAGACTTCTTTTATACACTTTTGATGATAACAAAAGGGGGAGAAAATATTGAGAAAGATTTGAATGATTTGGTGTGTGCATTAATTCTTATATGTTGCTTATAAGAATATTGGTTTAAGGGGGAGCATTAATGAACAATGAAAATGTGCTTATTGAATATATGAATATTGGTTCAAGTTGGTTGGGATCATGCATACATGTTTGAATGCTTGAAACATCATTGTTACATGCTTGTATGTTTGCACATCATTGCCATACTTGTTGCATATTGCATACATCTTCCATCTTCACACTTCACACACACATGTCACGATGAAATCAGATGAATCGTTACTGCTCAAATCTTGTATTAGTTTGTCATCATCAAAATGGGGAGATTATTGAGTACAACGATCGATGACTTCGTGTTTGATGATAACAAATGTGTGTGAACGATTTAATGTGTGTGCTAAGTGTTTTCAAGAATGGCACTCTTGCGAATACTCAAAGAGAGACTAGACAAAAGTGATGGAGGAATTGCTATACACACTTCAAGTGGACTAAGTCAAATATGGAGAATATGGCTAGAACAATTGGACTAAGTCAAAGATGAGAAGATAAGGAGCAAATCAATTCAAATCCATATTTGAATTAATTCAAATCAATTGGTGCAACATTCAAATCCTAATGCCATGCAAATTGGAGACTTGGTCAAAGATGGAGACATATGGAGAATCTCATGCAAATCAAAGGCGATTAAATGAGATCCAATTCAAATCCTATAGCTACACAAATTGGATTCCTTAGCTATTCATATTCAAACTCCATATCCTAAGAGATTTATTTAAATCCTAATCAAATTAGGATTCCCTCCCATCTCCTTCAAATATGTGATTCTAATTGATTCTATCATATCCCATCCTCTCCTATATAAACCCATATTCCAAGAGAGATATTTTTGAGAGAGGGGGCAACAAAACTACAAGGAAAAATTCGGCCAAAACCCTAGCTAGGCCGCAACATACCATCTCCTCTCATAGCCTCCTTGCGCAACTTGCAACCTTCTTCCTCCATTGCTAAGCTCCATTGCCAAAGCTCCTATCTCCATAGCAAGGCCTCTCCTTCCTCCCTTGCGCAACCATACTAAAGCCATTTTAATCTCCTTGCGCAACTTAGGAGGAAGCCTCATTGCAAGGATCTTATTTGCGCAAGTTACAAAGGGGACTCTTCAAGCAAGCCAGCAAGCATCTCCTTCCATTGTCCAAAGCTTCAACTCCATACATCCCATGGCTGCAACCTATTGATTCATCTCCAAGGCTGCAACTTGAAGCCGGCCTTTATTCATCAAGGCCACAAGTTATAGAGAGGATGGCCATCTACATTGTGCAACACAACAACGAGGAGGAGGCATCACTCATTGCACGCGCACCCAAGGGAAGACTCCATCAATGTGCAACATTGAAGGGAAGAAGCTCCAAGGCCGCAAGTTTCATTGAGGATCCCAAGTCACCTAGGCCGCAACTTCCGGAGGCAAGGACGTGACGTTGGTAACGACATCCCATTAGATACGATCTGACCTGAGCTGATTGACAGAGACGACTGCTACTACACAAACTGAGATTCTCTAAACTCTTTACTATTATATTTGTGTAGTTGTATAGATCTCGGTAGGGAAAAATTTTCTATTTCTACGTTTTGGGGTCTTGTTTAGTTGGGCTAGACAAGAGGGACATGGCTAGTTGGGGCTAGCCAATAGAAAGCTCTTACTAGTATTAATTGTGTTGAACACGTGTGTTGTGGGGGTATTGAGAGCCTATCGAGTGTAGAGATGTAGGTCGTGCTCTAGCTTGTGGTTGTATCTGTCGCATAATTAATATTGTGTCTGCTTTGGCGGCTGGACGTAGGTCGTTGGGACGACCGAATCATGGTAAATCTGTTGTGCATCTATGTTTGCTTATTATTTACTCTGCCTGTGCTTATAACTGCATGTTATTGTTCATAGGTTGCACGAATATTTTTATTAGCCTATTCACCCCCCTTAGGCTACGATCCAGATCCAACATGTATGTCGCATATAGATGTTTTTATAACTTGGAACTTTTCTTAGCCCAAAACGGAACCAATCAACATGCTAGCTCCCACTGACTTTAAGAACTTACTGGTCTTAATACTTCAACTTGATTTTCTAAATTTCATTTAGAATGTTGATTAATAAGTATAACCAGCCCATTTGTGTTGAATGAGTTAAAATGGAATGTACTTGTGTCGGGTTGTATTGACGAATAAGTTATATCAAAATTCATCTATAGGAGTATTGATGATAACTTACTCAATCATAACTACTTACACTATTTTTCCTTTATCTGCATTAATCTTCTAACTTGAAGTATTACATGCAGGCAAACAAGAACTTTTCTCATTGTGCGCATTATCAAGATCGCATCTAATGTATATGTGCCTGGAATATACTCGTTACTATAGATTTGAAATACTGATTCTTCCAATTAATCGCATCAACTCAGAAACATACACAACAACTCAGAAAACCACCAGCGTATACTCGTTAAGATATAAAAAAACAATGACCTTAATTAAAGAAAATTGCTCACAACATTTTCGTTCCATGTGACAATCACTCAATCATTGTTCAAATTCGCATCGCCTCATTTATTCAAAAATAAAACTACGACAACATCCTTGATATCTCCGAAGTCCCTTGACGGGTCCCAGTAGCAACGATTACTCTGTTTGCCGACCGCACCAGGAACTTCACCCATCCACAGCTTCAAGCACCTATAGACAATATACAGATGTTTAGTAATCATACTGGTATCTCATACCACGTATTAAGCTTTATGGAAATTAACATACTCTTAGACAAGATTTATATCTGAGGTGGATGCATCACCATGCCCCCTTTTCTCTGTAAGGTAAGCCTTGCAGTTCCTCTTCCACTATCCCGGTGTGTGGCAATGGAAACATTCAGACTCAGACAATGCCCCTTTCTTGTTCTTCCCCTTCTTGCCCTTGAAAGGTTGAGGGATCTGCCTCTTCTTACCCTTGCCCTTAGGCTGGTGAGAAGAAGAAGAGCCGCCACCAACAGTGGTAGGTTCTTCTTGTTCTCTTCCCGAACTGTCGGAGTATGTTCAGGAGACCTGGAAGTTCCACCTCGGTGTTGTTCATTATAAAGCTTGTAGGCAGGGGTCAAAGACTTTAGGATTATGTCCGTGCTCATCTCATTTTCAAGGACAAATCCTAGCTGGGTTGTGTCCTCTCCGTACCCAATCATCTTTATTACATGATCCTGGATGGGGCCCGTTATCATCTTTGTTTCCCAAAGTTGCAGGTGGCCTCGAATCTGGCAGCCCTAGAACGCTTACCATACAATTCTTCTGCATTTAAAAGCATACTCTGAACATCTATATGTTCATGCTTTCTCTGCAGATCATTATTCATCGAGGCAAGAGTAAGGCAGCTGGCCTTCTCTGCATCCCTTTGCCACATCTTGTAGGACTCCTTCTGTTCGTTGGTGGCTTTGTTGTCGGGTTTCTCCGGAGCAGTTTCCGTCAGTATATAACCGATTCCAGCTAACAAGAAGACAAGCTTGATGTTCCTTAACCAGTCCATATAGTTGGTTCCATTCAGCACATTCTTCTCGATGATTAACTTAAGTCCTGACTCCATTTAATAGAAGTTTGAATTAGCATATGTTCTTATCTAGTTTAAAAGGTTTTTATTAAACTATATTCTCCCACTATTTTATTGAACAATTAAGCCATAATAATGAACAATTTATTATATTTAAAATTTGTGGGAGTGGAATCCAACCACCCTGAGCTTTACAACCTTGAGGAGACTCAACAAATTGATCGACTCTGTAATGTGTATATGAACTTTTCATCAATCACATCATATGTGACTCCCTAAACGTTTTTGCCCCTAGTCACTTATGATCTTGACTAAACTAGTCGAACCCTTATTTTCATGTCTAAACTTAACTTGCACCAACACTCGAGGAGACCCGACGCGAAGGTTTGGGTTAAGCCGAGACTACATCATATGTGTGATGGAGTCGGTTTCTAAAAGAGACCATGTCATAGATTGAGGATACTCAACAACCATGACAGACGTCTTTTAGTCCCCTAATCCAAAAATAAGGAGGGTTACGATTAATCTTGAAGAAGATTTTTATCGTATTAGACAAGATGTAGTCAACGATGTCACATAATCATAATTCACATCCTTGCGGTCTAGCGGAACGCGGCCAGAGATTTGGCTAGGCCAGGATCAATATCTCCAGTCTAGCTAGGGTGATCCACAACACTAGTCAAAAAACACTAGACCGGATCATGGTCCATTGAAGGAAACTAATTATTCATATGTGTGCCATCGACTAGAAATGGCTTCATTAAGACTAGCTAATCCTATTAACTAGTTAAATCCTAAAATTCGAAATTATTAGGATTAGTAAATAACTTTTATTAGAGTCCTTATCAACTATAAGGATTTATGGGTTTCAACGTGCTATCCAAATCATGTAGTAGGATTTTAATAAATTCAAATTACAACAATTTATAATATAGCCTTTTATCAAAATTATTATTAGAACGATTAAAATAATAATTGTTGGAAAGGGCTACTCTAATCAGGAATTAGGAATTTAACTGTTGTAACAATTTATTAAACATATCATGTCCATCGAAAGTTTATCTCATAAGTTTTAGAAGAATTTTAATGGTTATCCTAGGAGGTTCTCTTGAATTATCATATAATACGCAAGAAATTAAAATTTCCATTAAAACACATCAACTAAATTTTATCGCATAAAATTAGCATGCTGACTAGAAACTTAAAATATCCCATAAAATAAAGTTGCTATCCTTTTTAATAACCATCTCATAATTATTTATGTTACGAGGTGGAACTCGCGTACAATGAATTTGTATTAATGGGAACCAAGGGCACGGTGGTTATGTGGAGTAGGGGGTTTAGGTAGGCTATTTGACAAGCGATTAGTGGGGTGAAGAAGTCGATCTCGACGCCAGTGACGGTCGCGGGGCTGAATCTCGCCGGATGCGGCTGGACAAGGTTGAACGGCAGGGGGGTGACGCCGACTGGTGTTGATAGGCGAGCTCTCCTGCAACACGAACAACTCGTCAGAAGGGCTGGGTTGGGGGTTCAACCCTTAGCCCCTCCGATGCCTAAGTCAGTGATAGGGCTTAAAATGGGGGGCTGGTCACGCCGGTCGGACTAACGGTGTATCGACCGCGCGTGGCGAGCTATAGGTGGGAGAACAAAGATATGGAAGACCTTTGCACTCGTGTGTGAATAGTTGAATGAGAGAGAATTCTGCAGCCTCCTCCTTTCGTAAGAGGAGGGGGGAGTATTTATACCTGACGGATGATGACTTGGCACGCTGAGCTGGCTCGGTTGTCAGCGGAAGCTTCGGACAAGGACATCGGGAACAGGAGTTTCTGACCTGCCACTGTCAGGCGGCGCAACGGCCAAGAGGTGCTTTTGTCGGGATGTCAGGGCCGAAAGCACCAACCGCCGGTCAGGTCTGCCGCCTGGGGGTGCTTTGTCAGGCGGTCGGGTGACGTATGTGTCAGTTGTGCCTTTGTCCTAGGCTGTTTGTCGTTAGCGTCGAACTAAAGGTCTGGCTTATTTTAGGCGCCGCGGTTCGCGGGAATCGGACGGGCCGTTCCGGTCGGGGGTAGTCCGGCCCGACCACGCCCGTCCGTAGGCTTGGCCTTGATACCCAAGCGTCCCCAAGCGCACTACCCCGATGGGCCGGGCGGCCGCGGTTGTTCGCCTCGGCCGGCTACAGTTGCTCGCCTCGGCCGTTTCGGGGGGGCGCCGTAAGGCGTGCCTATCTCCATGATGGCCCGGGTCCTCGGGGCGGCGGCCCTGAGTGTTAAAGGGCGAGCTAAAGGGGTATGTTAGCGGATCCGGGCGGGAGTCGGGCTATTATGATCTTTAGGTCGTAACAATTGCCCCCGGCCTTCGAGTCTGAGGCGGCAGCCCGACTCGGCTCGGAGGGCGAATCATATCCAACATTCCGGACCCTCAATGTGGGCCTTGGACCCACCGGGTTGTGACGGCGGCGGCTTCGGAACTCCCACTTCAGTGGTCATCATTGCGATTTGAAGAAAACGAAGCGTCTCTGCGATTGAGTTTGCGACACGTGGATGAGGTGACTCTCACGCCAGTCGAGGCGTCGGGGATGTCTCGATGGACGCCGCGTGGCGAAAGTTTGACGGCCGAGATGGCCCGGGGGCCCCCTGTACCGCCTAAAATGGTCTGGGAGGTGGTCGGCGGGAATTTTCTGTCTTTCTCCGATTCTCCTCCGGCGCTCGATTTTTCTATTTGGAGCTTACTGGCTAACCTGTCCCTTCCGTCGCCGGCCGTCTTCTTCTGATCGTCTGCCAGGTTCAAGGGAGCAACAGGTAACAACAATCAATTTCCTTCCTTTCCGATCAATGGCTTCTCGATTCGGGATTGGAGGGAGTAGCCGGGTGGGGGAGGGAGAGTCGGCGTGCGAGGGGGCGTCGCAGCCGGGGGTGCAGCGGATCAGGGAAAGATGGTCATGGTTATCCGTTGCACCGAGAGACATTGAGTCCTCCCGACGCAGGTTGGATAGGATCAACATCCGGGAGATTCGCGTGCGGTTTGTGCGACAACCCTATGAGGTGCGGGTTCCCGGGTCGGGGGAAGCAGTGAGCTCACCGGGGAATGATGAGGTCGGGGTCTATGTCCGGTCCTTTGAGTTGGGGCTCCGCTTTCCGATCCACCCGTATTTGTTTCACTTGCTGAATTTCCTGGAGCTGCCGATATTCGCCTTAGCGCCCCGTTCCTGGGGCCTGTTAGTGGGATTTGTCGTTTTGTGTCTCGCTTGCTCCGTGAGTCCCTCCTTGGCGTTGTTTCAGCATTTCTTCGTGGTTCGGAAATGGGGGGTGTATCATCGTGTTTGCGCCAGGAGAGGGCGAGAACTCATCCTCGAGGTGCCTGATGATGTCGGCGATTGGATGAGGGAGTTCGTCTTCGTGACGGTGCCAAGTGACGTGGCGCTGACGTCGAATTGGGGTGCGCGGAATCCTTTCGTGAATGAATGGGTGGAGCTGACCGGGGAGGATATTGTCAAAGCTCAGATTTTGAGGGAGCTGCCCGAGGCGTGTCGTCATTGGGCGAGTCTGACGCAAAGCAGTCGGCTCGCCCAGGACTTTTGGGCCCTAGGTATCTTTGACGTTTTGTTAACTTTGGGCTAGGCTCGCCCTGATGGTCTTTCTTTTCCTTTCAGGCGAAGACCCGATGAGGGAGCCGGAGGTGGTGTCTGGTTCGGTCGGTGCCCCGACCTCGGGGGGTACTGATCCTCGCGGGAAAGGCAAGGGGGCGGCTAGTGAGGCGGGATCCTCGGACCGTGGGGGCGGGGCCCCCCGGGGGGAGAGATTGCACCCAGGACGGACGTCAGTCGGACGAGACCGCTCCGCCGGTGGGTCCAGCGAGGATCGTCCCGAGGGCGTGCCCGGGGGAGGGGCCCGACCCTCCGTCCCCCCGCGGGTATCCGAGGTGGTTGCGCCCCGCCGGGCGCATGTGGTTCAGAAGTGGCCATACGGGATCCCTTTGCGGGAAATGGGGGCGTCATCGAGTCAAGCCTGTGAGGGCGCTCTCATTCGTTTTAAGAGGACCCGAGAAGAGGTTGAGGCGTACCCTGATGACCATCTCTGCAAGTTTCCCTTTCGAGTCAGCCGCGACGAGTCGGTATTCGAAGATGCGGGAGTGGCGGCGCGGCTCGCCGAGTATTGCGGGTTGCCGCGCGATCGTGAGTCGTTGACTCGCGTGGGGGTGGAGCGGCTGTGTGGCTCGGCTATATGGCACGTCGTACAGGTAAGCTGGTTTTCTTTACTCGCACACCGGCTTTGTGTGCCCGTGTCTCACTGATTCAAGGTTTAAGCAGATGCTTACGAACGTGCTAGCCCTGCGGGGCCGTCCCGCCGCGGTCGCCACCCGGGTGGCCCTGCGTGAAGCGAGGGAGAACCTTGGCGAGGTCAAGGAGAAGCTGAGGGACACGGAGGCGGAGCTGGAGAGGGTTAGGGAGGCCTGCGGCGTGGAGAAGGGGCGGGCTGCGTACTTCGATTTGTCCAAAGCGGCGGTCGAGAAGCAGCTTCAAGAGATAACGCGAGAGAGGGATGATATTCGGGCGAAATATACCTCAGAAGTTGCCAGCAAGGAGTCTGTGATTGGGTTGCAGAGGCAGCAGATTGAGGATCTAAAGGTCGCTCTGGCGGCCGAGAAGAGGGAGAAGGGTCTAGCGGTGCAGCGACTGGAGGATAAGCGGGACGCTGAGGGCAAGCTGGTCGAAGCCGCTATCCGCCGGTATCATGACGAGCATGTTGTGCCGATGCTGCAAGAGGCTAAGGAGGCGGCGATTCGGCAAGTGGTCAAGGATGTGAGGGAGCGGTCGGTCGAGAAGCGGCGCCGCTAGAAGCGTGGGTTCGGGGAGGGCCGTAACTTCTTGTGATGGGGTTATGAGCGATGTGTTGTTGTAGTGGGTGGGGAGTCAAAGGTTCCATGTAAGGGTTAACGGTTTGAGTAAATAAATTTTGATTGTTTTGTGCCAGACTGTATTCGTGTAAGGTTAGCCCGTAGAATATACGATTTGTGGGGATGTGATTGCCCCCAACTTCGCTCTGCCGGGGATCCCGGTAGAGGGGAGTTGAGATGAGTCACGGTCTCTGTTCGTTTGCTTGGGCGCCCGTGCCAAGTGTTGGAATTGAGATGGGTTCCCGCGACGGCCGGGCCGAAGGGGAGCGGAAATGGCAATGATGCGAGGGAAGCTCCTGTTTTGGCCGTACTGGCGGGTGTTAGACCAAATATTGGGTCCAACTCTGAGGGTGTTTTGGCCGGACTGTCGGAGGCCGGACCAAAAATTCGCAGGCCGGACCAAATCTTGGGTCTGGCGTTGGTTCCATGATTTGGCCGGACTGTCAGAGGCCGGACCAAATCTTGGCTCTAGCGGCGATATCGTGGGGTAATTTCAAAAGAGGGTAATCATTTCGTAGGGATTTGGGCGGGATTTGTTGGCGGTCGTCTGACTTGACGTCATCCTGGCGAATCGACGGCGGGCGGGAACCGAGGCGGCCCAACCACTGTGGTTACGACACGTGGCGCAACTGATGGTTTTGACGGGACGCGAAGCGGCAGAACACGTGGGTTGGTGATGGACAGGACCCAGATTGGTGACGCGTGTTGTTGGTTCGACGGTCACGATGCCGATGTTTTGCGGGACCGCTTTAGAGATATATAACCTGTGGGGGGGTAAAAAAGGTTGAATGTCGAGGAGCTAGGGTTTGTAAGAGGATTAAGAATCCTTTCCAGAGCTGTTCTCGTAGGAGCGGTCGGCGGAGCAAAGCGAGAGTCCGAGGCGGCAGCACCCGTTAGGTAAGATGCCCATTTGACTAATGTCTTCCACGATGTCTCCGATTCTGGGTCAGGGTTCTGGGGGAGTTGGGGAGGGAAGTTCAGCCTCGGAGACCGGAGGGGTGCCCGTCGAGATCGCGGGAGTGAAGTCGGTGCTGAGGAAATCCATTGGGGAGATCTTCGCAAAGTACGTCAGGCCGCCATACTCGGTTCGTGAACCGGAGCCGCAGGAAAGGGTGTGTTTTGCGGGGGACCGGGAGGTTGGAGTGTACGTCTCTTCATTTGAGCAGGGTTTGCGCTTTCCCCCTCATCCGTTCATGCTGGAAGTGTTGAACTTCCTGGAACTGCCGCTGTATCGTCTGATGCCCAATGCCATCAGTGCCATTGTGGGGTTCCTAGTGCTGTGTGTAAGCAATCAGGTTAATCCGTCCCTGTCCTTATTTCGCCACTTCTTCTTGGTCAAGAGGTATGGATCGTGCTACTATTTATCCGCGAAGAGGACGCATCCGCTCATCAAAGGGTTGCCTGGCAAAATTAAATTATGGCGCCAGCAGTATGTGTTTGTGGGGGTGCCGGAGGGAGTGCTGATAAGGGCTGATTGGGCCGAGCAGAATCCCGAGACGAGAGAGGTGGTGGAATTGGGGGACGAGGAGAAGTTGGTGGACTTTAATGGCTATACCAGCAGAGGGCCGAAATTATCGGACGTTATCTCGGCCTGAGATGATAACAGCCTATATATGGCCCGAAGGTACAGAAGATTTGGGTGGTCCTGCGCCTGATATGCTTACGCTGAACTTTCTCTCTTTGGCAGGTGGCACGATGAGTCTATCTCTTGAGGAAATGATGCGGAGGGCCGCGGATCAGGCGGGGCGATCGACGACGAGAGGTGGCCCTAAGAGGGCGCGAGCGGAAGGAGGGGCCGGGAGCTCGACTAGGGTGCCGGCGTCAACGAAGAGGAGGAAGAGGTCGACAGGGGATGGTGTGGCGGACCCCATCATCGACCTGGAGGGCGACGAAGAAGGGTCGACAGGGGGAGGGGGGAACTGCCCCGAATGACTTCGCCTAGCCCCGTGGCGCCTGCAGGGGCGAGGGGGCGGATCCCAGCGGTCAGTCGCATGGGGTTGAGGCGTCGAGCGGCCCGACCGGATCAGGAGGATGGGACCATTGGCCTTATGGTTGTCCCATGTTTGGTCTCGAGAGGCCGACAACCGACCCCCACTGTGAGGCCGCCCTGGCCAAGTTTAAGGCCAAGAGGGCCGATGTCGAGGGCTGTCCCGACGGGGAGCTTCATCGAGCGCGGTACAAAGTGGCGAACAATGAGTCCGTGTTTGAGGATGGTAGCGTGGCGGCGAGGCTGGTGGAAAACATCTTCCTGCCTCGCGACAAGGTGGCGCTGGAAGCGGTGGAGCCTGAGGGTCTGTGCGGGACCGCAGTGATGCATGGCGTCCAAGTATGTTATGTAAGACGGGTGACGTCTTTCGGCGGGTTTTAGCTTTCGCCCTAAATGGGTCTATTCTTTGGTGTTTCTTTACGCAGATCCTCAACTTGATGCTCGGGCTGATGCGGCACGTGCCGGCCATACACAAGGCCGAAGGCGCCGTGGCTAGGATGGTCGCCGAGGTCGCTGCCGTTCGTAAGAGAGCCGGCGAGGACCTGGAGAAGGAGAGGGAGCGGGGCGGCCGATATGAGGCTGAAGTAGAGCGCCTGAAGACCGTCGTGACCGAGGCTGGAGAGAGAGCGAAGGAGCTGGAGGGGGCCCTTCGGAGGGAGGAGGCTCGTGTGGAGGATTTTGCTGCGCGTGCCAAGGCCGCCGAAGAGGAGTTGGCCCGTAGGGTCGAGGAATTCCGGGCGTATCAGGAGACAACCGTCGTCCCCGCCCTTACAAATTCGATGATCGAGGGCATAAGGAAGGGCCGCGCGGAGGGGTGGGATGACTGCCTTGCGCGGATGAAGGAGAAGGCGGCTGGCCTGGTCCCGCCAATAGAGGTCGATCTTGACGGGCTCGTCGCAAGCGGCGGCGGGGAGGGAGATGGAGACGAGAAGGGTGAGGAGCAAGGGGACGAGGATGGTGACGAGCCAGAGGACGAGGATGGGGACGAGCCCGAGGTCGGCGGGGCGGCGGGGGATTCTATGGAGGGAGAGGGCGTCGTGATTGGTGGGGGCGCCGAGTAGTTTTGTGTAGGCCCCCCCCTTGTGTATGTTTAAAAATGAAAGAAAGTAAGGATTCGCATGACTCGCCCCCGCCTCTTTTGGGCTTTCCGCCTGTGTATGCCTAAATTTACTTCTTAGATTTACGCCTTGGTGCGGCCGTTTCTATGTTGGCGTAGGCTGAATCGTGTCGAGTCCCTTTATTTCGCGTATGGCGCCTGAGAGATTTGACAACGGGGTCGCCTCCCTTTGCGTAGGTTGTTCGGGTTGAGGTCTATCCGAGTTATGACCAGCGGTAAACCGGGACTTGCCTTTGGCCTTTTCATCGGCTACGATCGAAAATTTAATAAAACGGGGGATTTCTATAGGCGTAACGTTGAATTGGCACGAAGGCGTAACATGGTAGCGGCCCGTAGGCGTAGCATGGTAGCGGCCCGTAGGCGTAACATTGTATCGGCCCGTAGGCGTAATATTGTAGGCGTGACCGTGTGTCGATCTAGGTAAGTGGACGTTCTTTTCGTAGTTGATCCGCCTCTCTGACGTCGCGCCCCTAACAAGGTGGGGTGGCGGGATTCAGAGAGTTCCCCCTTGGCGTAGGGGTGATGATCGCGTCGGAGCCCGGCAGTGGCATTGGCCCTCGTTCCCAGAATTGGGGGGAGAGGGAGTCCTTGGTGGTTGTTCTATCCCACGGGGCCCTGTTGCTCCCCTCGATTGGAGGCTCCGCGTGGTAGGCGCGAAGGGATGCGGGTTGTATCCCCTCCGTGCGTCCCCCCGGTGTTAACGGTTTAGGGGAGGCCGATGAGTGGAAGGGGTGGCGCTGGCGGCTGCCGGGGGGTCCGGTGAGGTGATTTGGCAGGTCCGTCCCATCCATCGGGTTGCCAGCCAGCCGCTCCTGCGTACCCCGGGCGTTCGTGGAGAGGCCTGGTGTGCCCACGGAGCGCCCGGTCTCCTGCCTTAAGTTGTCCAAAAGAAGGAGGGGAGCAGCAGGCTGGGTAGCCGTTGTGTAAGCGGGATATCCGGTTGGTGGATCGTCTATCTTTGCGGTCGGCGAAGCTTGCGTTTTCCGCGCATTTCAAGGGAGGGAGGGTGGTATAAATGACGAGTTTTCCTCCACATCCTTTCCTTTGCCTTTCTCCCCCTCTCCATGAAGCTGAGGAGAGGGGGGATTTATAATGGCGAGCGTCTGCGCTCATTTATTCTTCCTTAATGGGTGATGTGACCCCGATGGGTGACAGGTGATGTGACCCCTCAGGCATGCCTGGCATTTGTCATTGGCGCTCGTCCCGAGGGTCCTGCTTGAGTTTGGACAAGTCGTTTCGGGCGTCTGCTTTAAGGGGGTCTAGCGTTACTCCTCGGGGATGGCTTTCCGTAGGGGTGGCCTCGATTCGCGGACCGCGAGTAGGTTCCCGAGGTTGGAGGAGAAGGGTGACGGGCCCTTTCGGGGGAGGGAGGGCATCGGTCCGTTTCCGACCCTGCCTATGGCGCTCTGGTTTGGGCGGCTAAGCTCAGTGAACTTGCCCCGGAGGTTTTCTTAGAGGGGGGGGGGGGGGAGCGAGTGAGCAGCTCGGCCCGTGCCCCTCTCCGGTTTGGGTGGCGAGGACTGGTCCTGCCCCGGAGTCATTTAGAGGGGGGGGATAGGGCCGACGCCTCCCCACAACCTCTATAGTCGGACGGGTATTGGGTTATCGCCTACCCCGCATATGGCGCTCCGGTTTGGGTGGCCAAGCCCAGTGGACTTGCCCCGGAGGTCTTCTTGGGGGGGGAGCGAGTGTGCAGCTCGGCCCGTGCCCCTCTCCGGTTTGGGTGGCGAGGACTGGTCCTGCCCCGGAGTCTTTTAGAGGGGGGGTATAGGGCCGTCGCCTCCCCGCAGCCTCTATAGTCGGACGGGTATTGGGCCGTCGCCTACCCCGCATATGGCGCTCCGGTTTGGGTGGCCAAGCTCAGTGAACTTGCCCCGGAGGTCTTCTTGGGGGGGAGCGAGTGTGCAGCTCGGCCCGTGCCCCTCTCCGGTTTGGGTGGCGAGGACTGGTCCTGCCCCGGAGTCTTTTAGAGGGGGGGTATAGGGCCGTCGCCTCCCCAAAGCCTCTATAGTCGGACGGGTATTGGGCCGTCGCCTACCCCGCATATGGCGCTCCGGTTTGGGTGGCCAAGCTCAGTGAACTTTCCCCGGAGGTCTTCTTGGGGGGGAGCGAGTGTGCAGCTCGGCCCGTGCCCCTCTCCGGTTTGGGTGGCGAGGACTGGTCCTGCCCCAGAGTCTTTTAGAGGGGGGGTATAGGGCCGTCGCCTCCCCGCAGCCTCTATAGTCGGACGGGTATTGGGCCGTCGCCTACCCCGCATATGGCGCTCCGGTTTGGGTGGCCAAGCTCAGTGAACTTGCCCCGGAGGTCTTCTTGGGGGGGGGGGAGCGAGTGTGCAGCTCGGCCCGTGCCCCTCTCCGGTTTGGGTGGCGAGGACTGGTCCTGCCCCGGAGTCTTTTAGAGGGGGGGTATAGGGCCGTCGCCTCCCCGCAGCCTCTATAGTCGGACGGGTATTGGGCCGTCGCCTACCCCGCATATGGCGCTCCGGTTTGGGTGGCCAAGCTCAGTGAACTTGCCCCGGAGGTCTTCTTGGGGGGGGAGCGAGTGTGCAGCTCGGCCCGTGCCCCTCTCCGGTTTGGGTGGCGAGGACTGGTCCTGCCCCGGAGTCTTTTAGAGGGGGGGTATAGGGCCGTCGCCTCCCCGCAGCCTCTATAGTCGGACGGGTATTGGGCCGTCGCCTACCCCGCATATGGCGCTCCGGTTTGGGTGGCCAAGCTCAGTGAACTTGCCCCGGAGGTCTTCTTGGGGGGGGGGGGAGCGAGTGTGCAGCTCGGCCCGTGCCCCTCTCCGGTTTGGGTGGCGAGGACTGGTCCTGCCCCGGAGTCTTTTAGAGGGGGGGTATAGGGCCGTCGCCTCCCCGCAGCCTCTATAGTCGGACGGGTATTGGGCCGTCGCCTACCCCGCATATGGCGCTCCGGTTTGGGTGGCCAAGCTCAGTGAACTTGCCCCGGAGGTCTTCTTGGGGGGGGGGGAGCGAGTGTGCAGCTCGGCCCGTGCCCCTCTCCGGTTTGGGTGGCGAGGACTGGTCCTGCCCCGGAGTCTTTTAGAGGGGGGGTATAGGGCCGTCGCCTCCCCGCAGCCTCTATAGTCGGACGGGTATTGGGCCGTCGCCTACCCCGCATATGGCGCTCCGGTTTGGGTGGCCAAGCTCAGTGAACTTGCCCCGGAGGTCTTCTTGGGGGGGGAGCGAGTGTGCAGCTCGGCCCGTGCCCCTCTCCGGTTTGGGTGGCGAGGACTGGTCCTGCCCCGGAGTCTTTTAGAGGGGGGGTATAGGGCCGTCGCCTCCCCGCAGCCTCTATAGTCGGACGGGTATTGGGCCGTCGCCTACCCCGCATATGGCGCTCCGGTTTGGGTGGCCAAGCTCAGTGAACTTGCCCCGGAGGTCTTCTTTGGGGGGGAGCGAGTGTGCAGCTCGGCCCGTGCCCCTCTCCGGTTTGGGTGGCGAGGACTGGTCCTGCCCCGGAGTCTTTTAGAGGGGGGGTATAGGGCCGTCGCCTCCCCGCAGCCTCTATAGTCGGACGGGTATTGGGCCGTCGCCTACCCCGCATATGGCGCTCCGGTTTGGGTGGCCAAGCTCAGTGAACTTGCCCCGGAGGTCTTCTTGGGGGGGGAGCGAGTGTGCAGCTCGGCCCGTGCCCCTCTCCGGTTTGGGTGGCGAGGACTGGTCCTGCCCCGGAGTCTTTTAGAGGGGGGGTATAGGGCCGTCGCCTCCCCGCAGCCTCTATAGTCGGACGGGTATTGGGCCGTCGCCTACCCCGCATATGGCGCTCCGGTTTGGGTGGCCAAGCTCAGTGAACTTGCCCCGGAGGTCTTCTTGGGGGGGGGGAGCGAGTGTGCAGCTCGGCCCGTGCCCCTCTCCGGTTTGGGTGGCGAGGACTGGTCCTGCCCCGGAGTCTTTTAGAGGGGGGGTATAGGGCCGTCGCCTCCCCGCAGCCTCTATAGTCGGACGGGTATTGGGCCGTCGCCTACCCCGCATATGGCGCTCCGGTTTGGGTGGCCAAGCTCAGTGAACTTGCCCCGGAGGTCTTCTTGGGGGGGGGGGAGCGAGTGTGCAGCTCGGCCCGTGCCCCTCTCCGGTTTGGGTGGCGAGGACTGGTCCTGCCCCGGAGTCTTTTAGAGGGGGGGTATAGGGCCGTCGCCTCCCCGCAGCCTCTATAGTCGGACGGGTATTGGGCCGTCGCCTACCCCGCATATGGCGCTCCGGTTTGGGTGGCCAAGCTCAGTGAACTTGCCCCGGAGGTCTTCTTGGGGGGGGAGCGAGTGTGCAGCTCGGCCCGTGCCCCTCTCCGGTTTGGGTGGCGAGGACTGGTCCTGCCCCGGAGTCTTTTAGAGGGGGGGTATAGGGCCGTCGCCTCCCCGCAGCCTCTATAGTCGGACGGGTATTGGGCCGTCGCCTACCCCGCATATGGCGCTCCGGTTTGGGTGGCCAAGCTCAGTGAACTTGCCCCGGAGGTCTTCTTGGGGGGGGAGCGAGTGTGCAGCTCGGCCCGTGCCCCTCTCCGGTTTGGGTGAAGAGGACTGGTCCTGCCCCGGAGTCTTTTAGAGGGGGGGTATAGGGCCGTCGCCTCCCCGCAGCCTCTATAGTCGGACGGGTATTGGGCCGTCGCCTACCCCGCATATGGCGCTCCGGTTTGGGTGGCCAAGCTCAGTGAACTTGCCCCGGAGGTCTTCTTGGGGGGGAGCGAGTGTGCAGCTCGGCCCGTGCCCCTCTCCGGTTTGGGTGGCGAGGACTGGTCCTGCCCCGGAGTCTTTTAGAGGGGGGGTATAGGGCCGTCGCCTCCCCGCAGCCTCTATAGTCGGACGGGTATTGGGCCGTCGCCTACCCCGCATATGGCGCTCCGGTTTGGGTGGCCAAGCTCAGTGAACTTGCCCCGGAGGTCTTCTTAGGGGGGGAGCGAGTGTGCAGCTCGGCCCGTGCCCCTCTCCGGTTTGGGTGGCGAGGACTGGTCCTGCCCCGGAGTCTTTCAGAGGGTTGAACTGAAACTGTTATGTAGGAAAGGCGAAATTTGAAGATAAAAAGAAGGGAACATGGTACTTCGTTCAGGACTTACAGTTACCGGCTATGCCCCGGCCGGCGCATCGTGCCCCTTGGAGTGATTAGCCCGTCCTTCTCGGGGGGTGGTTTAGTTGGGCGCGTGGTCGATCCTGTTTCCCTCGGCCGTGGCATTGGCTGGGGTTAACTCTGGCTGGAGGGGGTCATAACTCCGCCTTGAGGAGTCGATCTTCAGGTTTACCTCTGGTCCTTTGTGCTTGGTCGACCCTACGTAGCAGCTCCTAGACAGCTTCTGGCTTCCCCGTGCGATCCCCACCCCTCGAGGGGTCTGGAACTTGACCATCTGATGGAGTAGGCTGGGGAGCGCTCCGATGGCCGACATGTAAGGTCGTCCAATGATCCCATTGTACGCCGACATGATGTCGACCACAACGAACAACGTCATTCGGGTGACGACCTGTGGCTCTTCTCCGAGGGTTATCGGCAGGGTGATCACTCCCATGATGGGGGTCGAGTGACCGGTGAAACCGACGAGGGGTCCCGTACAGGGTCTCAGGTCCGTCGGCCTTAACCCCATCTTTTCGATCGTGGACATGAACAGGATGTCGCAAGAGCTCCCCGTGTCGATCAGGAGGCGGCTGACGATGGCCGTCCCGATCTGTGCTTCGATGACGATGGCATCGTCGTGTGGCAGCTCGATCCCCTCCAGATCCTCGTCGCTGAAAGTTATGGGTGGGTAGGCCATCCTTCTCCCTCTCCGGTCCCCTCCGAGACCCGCCGTCATTACTTGTCTCGCATACGCCTTCTTTCTTGACGACGATGCCCCACCTGAAGATGGGCCGCCGCATATCGTATTTATGCGCATGACGGGTTTTGGGGGGTGAAGCTCTTCCCGCTCGTCGTTTGCCGGAGGGTCTGCCCTCCGTGCCCTTCGGTGGTTCCCCTCTTCCCGGTCAGGTCTCCGGGCTCCGACGAAGTCCCCCAAGTGGCCCGCCTGGATCAGCCGCTCGATTTCCCTTTTGAGGGTGAAGCAGTTGTCGGTGTCGTGGCCGTGGTCCCGGTGGTAGCGGCAGTATTTCTTGAAATCTCTCCGGGCGGGGTCCGACTTCATTTCTCGGGGCGGCTCCGGCAGCAGTCCGGCCCGTGTAGCCGCGGCCATTACCTCAATCAAGGAGGCGTTGAGTTGGGTGTAATGTGCCCTTAGGGGGCCTTCTTGTCTCGGGGCGACTCGAGGGAGCCCTTGGGCCGGAGCGAAATCGCGCGCCGGGCCAGGTCGGTCTTACGGACGGGGCCCGAGCTGTTCCCTCCTTGGTCGGGCCAGTTGGTCGCGGCCACGGTGCCCCTCTTCCTGCCTCGGCCGTGGGTGTGACCGGGGTTCGCCTTGGGGGGGTTTCGCCGGGGGGAATAAGGCCTTGGCGCCGAGAGTCTCCTCGGCCAGCGCGTGTCTCTCCGCCATGGCTACCAACGCTTCATAGTCGGTCGGCGGATCCCGGAGCAGTGATTTGTGGAGGCTCCGAGTCCGCAGCCCCGTCTTGAAGGCCAGCATAAGCACTTCATCGCCACACGTCACCACCGCCCGTCTTTCCTCCTGAAAACGGCGGAGGTATCTACCCGTCGTCTCTCCCTCTCCTTGGACTATCGTGCTGAGATAGTCTAAGGGCTTCTTTTTTGTTCGCCCGGCCCGGAACTCTTGGCAGAACTTATGGGATAGTTCGCCAAAGCTCCCTACGGACCTCGCGGGCAAGCCGAAGTACCAGTCCAGCGCGGTGTCCCTCAGGCTCTGGGAGAAATGTCGGCAAAGGAACGCCTCATCCACGTCCTGGGCTTCCATCGCCCCCCGGTATTGTTGCACGTGCGTGGAGGGGTCGCCCCTCCCATTATAGGTGGCCAAATGAGGGGGTTTGAACCTTACGGGCCTGGGGGCAGAAGTGATCCACCGGGCGAGTGGCGTGGCCTCCTCCGGGTAGGTCGGGCGATCCGGCGCATCCCCCCTCCGCCACTCGGGGGTCGGGCTTCGGTCGCGCCTCGGCCGCCGACGGTCCTCCGTCCCCGGCGAGTAGCCCGACGGTCTCCGGGCGGGGCTCCTTCCTTGGGCCGAGGATTCGACGGGTTGCGGGCTACGGTCCTCCCAGCGCCCACGCCTCCTGGCCAGCTCTCCTCGGGCCTCCATCCGTTCTTGATTCTCCCGAAGGAGTCTTTCACGCTCGGCGGTGAGGAAGCGTAGTTGCCGACAAACGGCTTCCTCGCGCAGGGTATCGGAGGGGGGTGTTGGTGATGGGGGCCGCCCCCTCCAGGCGGGGACCTGTTCAGCATCGGGTCCCGCCCGTTCCCAGGCCGCCGGGCCGTCGTCGCCTCGTCCAGGAGTTCTCGGTTGCTCCTGCTCTCCATCCTCAGCCTCTCGCGCTCCGCGATGATGAAGCGAAGCTGGCGGCGGGCGGCCTCCTCTTCCTGGTAAGCCTTCCGGGTGGTCTCGGCCGCCTCGTCCAGACGCCTCTGCGCGGCGGCCGCCTCCCCCAGGCGCCTCCACCGCTGCGCGACTTCTACCTCCTCTTCCAGGAGCCTTTGCTGGGCCGCGATCTCCTCAGCGAGCCCCCTATGCTCCCCCTCCTCCTCGAACTGAGGGTGAAGGTTTCGCCTCACGTTCAGGGGCTCTGAGGGGCCGGGCGGAGGTCCCGTTCCAGCCGTCTGACAGCCTCCCCTGGCCTGAGCAACGGCCTCGAAGCTCTTCAGGACGGCGGGGAATGAAGTGTGTTCGATCTCGGGGCCCATCCCCAGAAGGGGGTCGGACGCCGGGGTGATTTGTAGGGAGAGCGGTTCCTGTCCCACGGGATCTTTGCCGTGGTCCGGGTTCCGCGAGATCGGTATGGGATCTAACATGGGTGTGACCCTTCCTTCCCACAGACGGCGCCAATTGTTACGAGGTGGAACTCGCGTACAATGAATTTGTATTAATGGGAACCAAGGGCACGGTGGTTATGTGGAGTAGGGGGTTTAGGTAGGCTATTTGACAAGCGATTAGTGGGGTGAAGAAGTCGATCTCGACGCCAGTGACGGTCGCGGGGCTGAATCTCGCCGGATGCGGCTGGACAAGGTTGAACGGCAGGGGGGTGACGCCGACTGGTGTTGATAGGCGAGCTCTCCTGCAACACGAACAACTCGTCAGAAGGGCTGGGTTGGGGGTTCAACCCTTAGCCCCTCCGATGCCTAAGTCAGTGATAGGGCTTAAAATGGGGGGCTGGTCACGCCGGTCGGACTAACGGTGTGTCGACCGCGCGTGGCGAGCTATAGGTGGGAGAACAAAGATATGGAAGACCTTTGCACTCGTGTGTGAATAGTTGAATGAGAGAGAATTCTGCAGCATCCTCCTTTTGTAAGAGGAGGGGGGAGTATTTATACTTGACGGATGATGACTTGGCACGCTGAGCTGGCTCGGTTGTCAGCGGAAGCTTCGGACAAGGACATCGGGAACAGGAGTTTCTGACCTGCCACTGTCAGGCGGCGCAACGGCCAAGAGGTGCTTTTGTCGGGATGTCAGGGCCGAAAGCACCAACCGCCGGTCAGGTCTGCCGCCTGGGGGTGCTTTGTCAGGCGGTCGGGTGACGTATGTGTCAGTTGTGCCTTTGTCCTAGGCTGTTTGTCGTTAGCGTCGAACTAAAGGTCTGGCTTATTTTAGGCGCCGCGGTTCGCGGGAATCGGACGGGCCGTTCCGGTCGGGGGTAGTCCGGCCCGACCACGCCCGTCCGTAGGCTTGGCCTTGATACCCAAGCGTCCCCAAGCGCACTACCCCGATGGGCCGGGCGGCCGCGGTTGTTCGCCTCGGCCGGCTACAGTTGCTCGCCTCGGCCGTTTCGGGGGGGGCGCTGTAAGGCGTGCCTATCTCCATGATGGCCCGGGTCCTCGGCGCGGCGGCCCTGAGTGTTAAAGGGCGAGCTAAAGGGGTATGTTAGCGAATCCGGGCGGGAGTCGGGCTATTATGATCTTTAGGTCGTAACAATTTACATGAACAACAAATTAAAATTTATCTTATAAATAATTAGCATGCAACTTAAAAATTTATCACATAAATTTTAAGCTTAATTTTAAAGCACCTACAAATTTATTAAGTTGTTTCATGTTCAAGAATTATCTCATAATTTTAAAACTAGATAATCACATTATGAACAAGTTTTTAGCAAACATATATGCATTTATATCCTTTGCAGTTTTAAGATCAAAATATACCTAGGCTCTGATACCAATGTTGGGTTTTGAGGGACCCATATGGCATAAATCTATGCCCATCCTATGTCAGACGGACGAAAGACACATAAACAGCAGCGGAAAATTAGAATTATTAAACACTTTAATAAATCTTCCTAAGGATATCAAGGACCCTAGCCAGTATCTCTACTATCTTGGGGTGGGTCTGACAAGCCCCAAAATAGATCTAAACTACTGCAATAATATAAATATGAAAGCATTAAAAGAACATACCCGGAACTTTGCTTCTGTAGAAAACAAAGGGTCATTTTCAGGAACAACTTTAGCTCCCTGAAGCAAGCCGCCTCCGCGCCTCCGAGACTGGCCCACCCGAAGCGAGCCGACACCGCGCCTCCGAGCCAATCACTCGCCGAAGAAAGTTTCACTTGAGTGTGATCTGCGTCTAAGACTTTGGATCGAATCCAATCCTCCTCCTCGTCTTTCTAGGACGCGAACGAAGGAATGAAAGAATTATAGGAGGAAAGAATAATTTTTGTCTCGGATCGAGCGTGCTCAAAACTTTTTAGAGTTACTCGATTCGGAGACTTGGTGCATTTTTTCCAAGGGGAGTCAGCCCCTATTTATATAGGATGCCGGACCCCTTACTCGTCTTCTCTCTTCCTCTTTTCCTCCCCCTCACCTAATAAGGCCTCAACTTAGGCAGACAGGTCTAAGGCATCCCTACCCTCCTTAGGATACACCTGCTCCAAACACCCTGGAGCATTACTCATACTATCCGCGCGTCTATTACTTATCTATATCGCTACATACACACCATATATGGCCATAGCACAACACCTATCTTCACACAATAGCACAACCCACAACCATAAACCAAATTAAGACAATATACCGGTTCATATAAGTACGTAGGCAGTACATAGACATACTCACAGTTATTTAAAATTTTAACACATTAGGAATTCATACCCTAGCAATGCAACATTAGCGATATATATGTACCATTATTCCATATCTATATCTACACCTCATGCCCATACAAATACACATAAATTCACTATATACACTTTCCCCCATATGCCCCAAGACGATATGGACACTCCACTACTCTATCCATACAAGGATAGATGTACACACATTGGTGATTTTCCCATATGAAACACAACTATAACGTAGGAGATAGTAAACCTCATACATGCACTCATATCACATACGTACACATCCCCACTCACACCTCTACCATGTATGTATGTATGTATGTATGTATGTATATATATATATATATATATATATATATATATATATCTCTCTCTCTCTCTCTCTCTCTCTCTCTCTCTCTCTCTCTCTCTCTCTCTCCCCCCACTAAATTATATGTACCACCCGTATACATGTACAAAGAATCATGTATACATCACTTATAGCTCAGAATCACACACGTATAACACATATCTATTCGCATATCTGCATCATAAATTTACATAGAGACTATATATATATATACTCTCAAGTATTCACGCACGTAATACATACACTCATGCACAACCATGTACCACTATAATCATCCAGAACACGTGCAACTTTCATGTCATTCCAACATACGAGCATACCTGCAACATGTTTAATTCAAATATCTAAGCACAATAATGCACTTATTCACACGAATTCACACGGTTATAAATACACATGTGTACCCACATTATACACCTATAGTATACTACACTGTAGAAAATTCATCCTCTGACTTCCTAAAATTAGGGGTTCAGTGGTGGATCACTTAAACTCTAAGGTCACTAAGATCACTACCCACCTTAGGGTAAATCTATCCCAATCAAATATTGAAGCATTACATATACTATCCTTACGCACATTGCAGGGTGGTGACTTGCATGGGCCACCAAAAACTATCACGCCCCATTTCCTATGATACCCGGCATTTAATTTTTTTTCCTTTCCAAGTATCCTGAAGAGTGAGGGTGGTGAGAGATGAAGAGAGAGAGAGAGAGAGAGAGAGAGAGAGAGAGAGAGAGAGAGAGAGAGAGTGTGTGTGTGTGTAAGGGGAAACTGAATATGTAGGCCACTGCGCACATGCTGTGATAGTACAAGTGCAACTCCATTATAATATCAAACAACTCATAAATAACATAGAACAACAACAACACATTTTATATAACAACTTTCATGTATATACATAACCCAGTTACATCATTTCACATACACCAACACTCTCCACCTCCCAAGACAACCAAGTCACTCTACAAGATACAGCTCACACCGAGTACTACTCCTGGAACCCACACTAAGTCATCACCAACAATACTACCCCTGCTACCTGAAAAATAGGGAGGAGCACGTCAATGCGTGCCCCAGTAGGAATCCACTTGGATTTGGAACACCGTTTTAATGTTATCAATTAATAATCCAAGCATGAGAAATAAGGCATGTAAACTAAGTAGTGTAACTGAAAGTAATCTGCCAAGTAAGGGATCATACCTGCGGTCCAATGTCGAAATACTGCAAGAGAAGAGTTAGCACGAATAAGAAAGCAAGTGTTCATACCGACATGATCTAAAAGGGGAGGTATTAGTGCCAAAAGTGTAACACAGTATACGATATCATTAGTATAGCAGATAAGGACAAAGAAAGTGCTGCAAGCAAAAGAAGTAACATGCAAAATTATTATTTTATAATTGAATTGATTGGAGACGTGGGTAAACTGTGTGATTCCAGGACCTGGACTTCACCCCAAATTTGGGGTGAATATAGCACACGTCGTAGTGGACACGGACACTGTACGACACCGGGCCTCTCAGCTCCCCCGTCCTTGGCAAGAGTGAGGATCTCCACATAATAACACAACCTCCGTATGTCCCCTCCACTCCCGGTAAAGGTGAGTGTGTATAAATATCACATCCACTCCCGGTAAAGGTGAGTGGGTATAAATATCACATATCACATAATCATTCCCCAACTTCTCAGTCTAGGCATCATATCCACAATTTACTTAAATCCCACCTAAACCCCGAGTTTTGCTAACTCTCCCTCATTAAAGAGGATTGAGACATTCCAGAGTTTCATTTTATTATTTTAGTAACGAAGGAGTCATGTTGCATGGCATCACATCCCATATTCATACCAACATGGGTCATGCACCGAAGTGTCATGCCCTCCATCATAGCCATATCATCCCATCATAACATCACATATGGTACCATACATGACATGCTCCCAACATTACATGTTTATATCAAATCTCATATCATAACTATAGAATTGAGTATTTCTCACATTTCTGGCATTTGCCTTCACTTAGGCATTTTCACAAACACATGTTAGGCATCATGTTCCACATCTTAATCACATTAGTAATTTAATAGCATATCACATCAATCAAACTTCCTTTTATGTAATAACAACAATCATGGACAATAGGAGTATAATTGGCAACATAGCACAATTCGTATCACCATTCTAATGTTTCAGCTTGCTGGAATTTGCAAACAGTCACCACAAATGACCATACATCATCAGTTTTCAGTGAGAATTTGACAAAACTTCCCAAATTAAAGTAGTAGATATGTTAGTCCTAGATTCACAGATAAAATTTCATACAAAAATATTAAGTAGGTGATTTATGGTGAATTATTTGGTGAAGTCTGTCAAATCTGTTTTTCAGACAGATTTCATGGCCTGTAAAGATTGCTGTTTTTGAGCATGTTTTAGCTAGAATTTCGAAATATAAGCATTGTGATGAAATTTTAGAAAAACTTGTTAAATTTTCAACGCTAAGAACATCAAATTCCATTGTGTGTGCAGGTACTTAGGTCAATTTTACTAAACTGTGTTCAGATTGAAGATCAAACAGACATGTTGTAAATATGGAATTTTTGCTCCTAATTTCTGAATACAAATCTAAACTTGCAAATACTAACAACGCACACTAGAGGGGGGGTGAATAGTGTAATGGCAATAAAAATTGTCCAATTAAAATTAAACTTGCAAATGCGGAATAATAAATGAAAGAGAAAATAATTGACACAATCAATCCAACGCAAACACAACATTTTACCCTGGTTCCCCAAACTTGGGTACGTCCAGCCACACCAATATTCACTATATTCCCACAAAGAGAAGTGAATACAAATCTCACAAAGAGATACCCCACCAAGAGGATTTATGCCCTACACAAGGACACAACCAACCCTACACGAGGGTCAAGACTCCCACCAAGAGAATCACTAACTTTCACTTAGAGAATTGGGGTTAGCCCTACACTAGGACATTAAACTCCCACTAAGAGAGTTTCTCTCACAAAGAGAGTTATTCCCACAAAGAGAATATCCTAATCCCACAAAGAGAGAAAGACTAATTTCCACAAAGAGAATTAGTGTTACAAATTCACCAAGTAAAATAAATACTCTTACCTATGCCTTGAGATGCTTAGTCAAAGATGAATGCAAGGCATGGAAGAGGATCTCCAAGTGTTGAGATTGGCTTGAAAGCACTTGGATGAATTCCCTTGAGCTGGACTTCAATGCATGAAGAGGAATGAGAGCTCACATGAGGGAATTGAGAGAGTTTATGAGTGGCGTAAAGATCTCTTGTGATATTCAATGGCATCAAGAATCACTAGAGATATCAGCACACCCATATATAGGAACCCTATATCAACCCTCAAAACCCAAGAAAACAGCCAATAGCCCAAAGCTGCAACGGCTAGAAACTGGGCGAAAACGACATCAACAGTCGACTGATAGTCAAAAGATAGTCGACTGATCAACGGCTAGAAATTATCTAACGGCTATAATCTGTGCCAGGACAGTCGACTGAAGAAGACACTACAGTCGACTGAAAACAGGACAGTCGCCTGTAAAACCTTTAGCAGGCGACTGCTGTAGGGGATGGAATAAAACAGAGGGCTGCACTCTTTCTCCAGATAAGCATACAAGCGACTGATGTCAATAATACAGTCGACTGTCTTATAGTCAGGCGGCTGTAATAAAGAGAAAAGACAGAGAGAAGCAGCGATTGCACTTATGCTACTCAGGCGACTGTTGGCCAATTCCCAGGCGACTCTAAATCTACAGACGACTGTAAACTGAGCAGCAGTCGACTGTGCGTAAAGCTCAAGTTTGAGTCAATTAAAATGTTGACTTGAGCAGTGCATATCAGTCAACTGTAGAAGGATCTACAGGCGACTGGAAATCACCCAATCGACTGTGTATCCTTCAGCAGGCGACTGATGGAAAGCCAGAGACTCCAAATGAGTCTCTGGACAAGATGAACCTATTGGGTTGGATTCTATGAATAATCCTAAGGCTCACTAAGATGGTTAGATGCATATGCATGTATGAGTAGACCATCTAACAAGGCATTACATTAACCTAGACTCAATGAGAGAGAAAGCAATAAAGTAAATATTACATGGATTACGTTGCTTTCCTTAGAGTCTATGTCTTCAATCTTGATGCCTTGATTCTCCCCATCATCTCCAAGCTTTGGCACCCCTTGAGTCCAAGCTTTGGCCCTTCTCCACTTGATGTCCATCCTTGCACCAAGTGATTAGTCTACAAGAAAGATATTCTAGGAATGAAACTGTGAGACTAAAAAAAGAGAGTCATTAGCAACAACATAATGTTGTGATCATCATCAAAATAAGATTGGTATGAAACACCAATGCTCAACAATCTCCCCCCTTTTGATGATGACACACATTATGTAAAACACAAAGAATTAAAGCACAATGCTAATGAGCTCCCCCTACTTATATGAACCAATTATACAATGAGCTACACAATAGTAAAAACTCATTCTACCAAATAAGATCATGGTGACATATAATAGGCATGGATTACATAAACCAATTGTAATGGACAATATCATGCAAACATGAATGGTTTATCTAATCCCATATATCTCTCCCCAGAGATATATCTCGCCCCATATGCATACACATATATCTCTCCCTATATATTTACATAATGCATATATCTCTCCCCCTTGACATTGTCAAAAAGGTGGACATCAACAATATCCCCCTTTGTCATCTTTATCAAAGATGTAACAATATGCAAGAAATAAGGAGATGTATGATACCAAATTGAAAATTTTAGTGGGTATCAATCATTATCCCATGCTCCTCCTAGATCATAGAAATGGTCAAGTTTTGACTTCTAGGATCTAATACCAATTATAAAGAAGGAGATTAGCAATCTCTAACAATTGAGGTAAATACCAATTGTAGAAAAAGAATCTTGGAAAATAATCCTCTTTACTAATTGATGTACAAATAATGGAGTCATGGGCCTAAAGTGTATCAAAGCAATAGATATGGAAAAATCAAGCTTCAAAGATACATAATGATATTGCCAAAAGAAATATAACATGAAACACCATGGCAATATCTAAGGGGTTTGGTTTGAGACCACATAATAACCAATTGAAAAAAATGATCTCAAACACACCCCAAAAGGAAGAGTCAAAATATGTTTTAAAATATTTTAAACATATAACATATTAACTCCCCCATTGACATACATATGGATCAACAAATGCCTGTATGTCAATGTCATCCCCGAGGTTCCCATTTTCATGAAAAAAATAAGTTTGAAAACATTTTCAAAGTCATGAAACACACACAAACAGTGGGTATGCAAAAATAAATATTTAAGCACAATACCCATGCAATATTCATATGTGTGAGGAACCTAAACATTAGGGAACCAAACCCAAGTGGAGTTTGACTTCCTAATGTAATCACATGAGGTGATCACATCCCTAACTAGAGAGTTGATATAACTATCCCTCTCTTGCACACTAACCTTAGTGGGAATCCATAAACTCAAGGATTTCCTATGCAAGGGTTTTGCCTTTTCAAGAGAGGTGGATGTGGCATGCTTAGGTGTAGAAACGAATTTCTTGGCATGCAAAGAATGAGGATTTTGCTTCTTAGCAATAAATGAAGATTTTTCATTCTTCCTTATTACCTCGTGATCTACATGCTTCTTTTTGATGTTATTATTGTACAAGAAAGCATGGTAATTCTTCTTAGGTGCTTTAGCAATATTTCTTGTATTTGCACCATAAGAGGAATTAGAGGTGGGTTTGGGTACCATATTTTGAATATAACCCAAACCTCATATATGATTTTCTGGATGTTGTTTTTCCAACAAATCGTGGAGTGAATCACTAGAATACACAAAGCTTTTGAGCTTCCGGGATTCCTCGTCACATTTCAACATAAGTTGTTGAATGCGAGTTCCTAAGCTAAGGTTTTGAGCAACAAGATTCTCATTAGTTAAACTCAATTCCTTAACTTGAGAGAGAAGTGTGTCTCTCTCACTAGTGTCATTGTGATGCAACGCATTATGATTATTTACACTAGTAGATTCTAAAGCTTACACCCTACTCATAGCATTCTTAAGATTAGCTTTCATTTTACCATATGAGTTGATGCACTTACTTGCCAAGTTAGAGGCCACATTAAGGCGGTATTCGAGCTCCACGTAGGATAGCTTTTCCTCCTCAATTTCCTCATCGCTTTCCTCCTTGACTTCCCCATCGCTTTCCTCCTCTCTTGAGCTTGACGAAGACTCTTCCTCATTAGCCATGAAACACATTTCTTCTTTGGAATTGGAATCCATCTCTTCATTGCATGAGCTAGAGGAGATTGATGAAGAATCATCAAAAGCTGCGAAACACCTGTGATCGTGCTCCTTGTCATCATTTTCTTCATCACTAGAAGTGTCCACATTGGAATCATCAAAAGTACCGACAAGTCCCTTCTTTTGGTTCTTGATCTCGGACTTGATTTTCCAATACTTCTTCCCTTTCCCCTTATAGGTATCTTTGGTGGGTTTGGAAGGACATTCAGTAGCAAGATGACCTTTTTCTACACAATTGAAACAGATAAACTTGTTAGACTGGGAGGTAAACTTTGACGAAGATATATCTTGTCTGTCCTTGAGGAAAGCCTTGAAATTCTTGAATTGCTTGGCAAGCTCGATGTAGTCATCGTTGCTATCATCTCCTTCTACATCATCTTCACTCGGAGCTTCCCATTGGAAGTTCTTTCTCCACTTGAATGACTCCTTCTCGACATGTAGTGCAACCCCCTTTTTCTTCTCGGGATTGATTTGTTGAACCTCTTCCTTATGTTGAAGTAACACTTCATGAGAAATCTCCAATGTATGACAAATTTCGTTGGCCGATTTGCACATGGAGATGCGGTCGAACTCATCCGGAGTGAGGGCGAAATGGAGTACACACATAGCCCTAGCATTGACTCTGATCAAGTCCTTCTTCGCTTTAGTTCTCGAGGCCGCATGTGAAGTAGGCTCCTCAAATGGTGACTCCGCGATGTCCCAAAGGTCGTGACCCTTCAAATAGACCATCAGCCTGATCTTCCAACTTGGGTAGTTGGTTCCGTTGAAGAGCGGGGGTCGAACGGTTGAATGATCTTCTTCACGAGACGCGGATGAGGCGTTGAATGCCATCGTTGCAGTATGCTATAACCTCGTTCTGATACCAATTATAAGGATCGTCTTACTCTTACAATAGTAACAACACACACTAGAGGGGGTGAATAGTGTAATGGCAATAAAATTGTCCAATTAAAATTAAACTTGCAAATGCGGAATAATAAATACAAGAGAAAATAATTGACACTATCAATCCAAACGCAAACATAAAGTTTTACCCTGGGTCCCCTAACTTGGGTACGTCCAGCCACACCAATATTCATTATATTCCCACAAAGAGAAGTGAATACAAATCTCACAAAGAGATACCCCACCAAGAGGATTTATGCCCTACACAAGGACCGAACCAACCCCACATGAGGGTCAAGACTCCCACCAAGAGAATCACTAACTCCCACTCAGAGAATTAGGGTTAGCCCTACACTAGGACACTAAACTCACACTAAGAGAGTTACTCCCACAAAGAGAGTTATTCCCACAAAGAGAATATCCTAATCCCACAAAGACATAAACTCCCACAAAGAGAGAAAGACTAATTCCCACAAAGAGAATTAGTGTTACAAATTCACCAAGTAAAATAAATACTCTTACCTATGCCTTGAGATGCTTACTCATAGATGAATGCAAGGCATGGAAGAGGATCTCCAAGTGTTGAGATTGGCTTGAAAGCACTTAGATGAATTCCCTTGAGCTGGACTTTAATGCATGAAGAGGAATGAGAGCTTACATGAGGGAATTGAGAGAGTTTATGAGTGGCTTAAAGATCTCTTGTGATATTCAATGGCATCAAGAAGCTCTAGAGATATCAGCACACCCATATATATAGGAACCCTATATCAACCCTCAAACCCCAAGAAAACAGCCAATAGCCCAAAGCTGCAACGGCTAGAAACTGGACGAAAACGACATCAACAGTCGACTGATAGACAAAAGACAGTCGACTGGTCAACGGCTAGAAAATATCCAACGGCTATAATCTGAGCCAGGACAGTCGACTGAAGAAGACAATACAGTCGACTGAAAACAGGACAGGCGCCAGTAAAACATTCAGCAGGCGACTGCTGTAGGGGATAAAAAAACAGAGAGCTGCACTCTTTCTCCATATAAGCATACATGCGACTGATGTCAATAATATAGTCGACTGTCTTATAGTCAGGCGACTGTAATACCTTCATCAGTCGACTGCTGTATAAGATGGAGAAAAGACAGAGAGAAGCAGAGATTGTACTTACCCTACTCAGGCGACTGTTGGCCAATTCCCAGGCGACTGTAAATCTACATACGACTGTAAACTGAGCAGCAGTCGACTGTGCGTAAAGCTCAAGTTTGAGTCAATTAAAATGTTGACTTGAGCAGTGCATATCAGGCAACTGTAGAAGGATCTACAGGCGACTGGAAATCACCCAGTCGACTGTGTATCCTTCAGCAGGCGACTGATGGAAAGCCAGAGACTCCAAATGAGTCTCTGGACAAGATGAACCTATTGGGTTGGATTCTATGAATAATCCTAAGGCTCACTAAGATGGTTAGATGCATATGCATGTATGAGTAGACCATCTAACAAGGCATTACATTAACCTAGATTCAATGAGAGAGAAAGCAATAAAGTAAATATTACATGGATTACGTTGCTTTCCTTAGAGTCTATGTCTTCAATCTTGATGTCTTGATTCTCCCCCATCATCTCCAAGCTTTGGCACCCCTTGAGTCCAAGCTTTGGCCCTTCTCCACTTGATGTACATCCTTGCACCAAGTGATTAGTCTCCAAGAAAGATATTCTAGGAATGAAACCGTGAGACTAAAAAAAGAGAGTCATTAGCAACAACATAATGTTGTGATCATCATCAAAATAAGATTGGTATGAAACACCAATACTCAACAGGATGAATATTGTTTTATGAATGTAAAAGGAAATTACGCCTAATTAAAATCCCAAATGCAACCAAGAGTAAGGAATAGAAATAATGTAGACAACAACTCAGAAAATGCAAACGCAAACAATGATATACACTGGTTCAGATTTCCCTGATTCAAATCTCGACTCCTTGAAATCCTTCTCCAGCAACCCACTAGTAAACCCACTAGTAATTAGGGATCCACTAATATCTCACTTGCCAAATACCGACAAGTGTAAATCCAATACAACTTAATCACCACTTCCCACAACCCAGGTATGGCCAACTCTTACAAACCGAGAGTAAATCCCAACAAAGAAAGCGAGAAATTGAAATACTTCAATATGAAATAAATACACAACCATATGGCTTGAATATGAACTTACTTAGAAGTGAAGGCTATAGGTGGGGGGGGGTGTGTGTGTGTGTGTGTGTGTGTGTGTGAGTGATGTTCTAATAAATGAGATGTCAGCACTTACTACTTGTCCAAAGAAATAAGCAAACTTGCTTGAAGATTGAGATTGAATGCTTGTGGGCAAGTGATGAACATGAGGGCTTGAGTGAGTATGGAGCCTTGAATGCACTTGTAAGAGAAATATTAATGGTTCTAAGAGTTCTAAACTAAAGACATAAAAGCCCTATTTATAACACCAAAAAATCCCACCAAAACCAATGCAAAACTTCGGCATTAAATACTGGAAACAGTTAGTAACGTGCAGAATTTTGAGTCACCAGACGCCTGGTGAAGGCCTATCAGGCGACTGGGACACTGTGCTGACAAGATCATCAATGCAGTCTAACGGCTAGAAGACAGATGTCTGTTGAAGTCTTCCCAAACGCCTGGTCTACTGTGCAGACGTCTGGCTCCAAAGCTTTAGACGGTTGATCAGTCAGTCTCAGAGAAACTAATTTACTGGAAATTTTGGTCTAAAATGGCCAGACGTCTGTAGGTCATCACCCAGGCATTTGACGCACTGTGCAGATGCCTGGGAAAACAACTGTAGACATCTGTATGGGTTAGGGTTTAGAAGCTGTTGAATGCATGCTCACCAGGCGTCTGGTGGCCATGTAACAGTCGCCTGGTTGAGGCTGAAAAACTCTATTTTGAGTTTTAAGAAATTCTAACCCAATGGGATTGCATAATGAATGAACTAAGGTGTTGTGTGTGACATATATGTGCGTGTAGCACGTCTATTCAAGGCTCAACATTCTAATTCAATAAAGAAGTAAAGAATAGAAAATATTACAGGTTAATTCTCTTCACTTCCTATTAAGTCCCATGAAATCTTCTATTTGAATTCCATGAGCCCATCACTTGATTTCCTCGTATCATTGGCTCAAATCATCGTCGCTTTTGATATATCTTGATTTATATCGATGATACTTTAATTAACTACAAAACAGAAGATTAGTCATAAGTAATTATGTTTGTTCATCATCAAAACCAAATTGGGAGATTTAATACCCAATACTATGGTTGCCTGAGATCGTGCCATGTGGACAGTATGGGCCAGGCCGAGTCGCTGAGGGCCAGCCTAGAGCAGGGAAGTCACTCTGAGGGTGTGGGGGAGCAACCCGCAGATCCTAAGGCCGGGCACCCCCTACCGGGATATGCCGAGGTCGATTCTACCGACCCCTTGAGCCAGGTCAGGAGGTTCTACTGGTGGGTCCCATCCGACATGTCGAGAGGTTCCCACTAGTGGGTCACATCTGATATGTTGGGCCAGATGCCCCTGTTAACAGGCTGAGCCCAATTGCTGATATCGGTATCTGCACAGAGAAAACCGCACAAGAATCGCTCGAGAATTGCAACCAAAAACCTAATCAAACACTTGTTTAAACAACATTGCGTGTCTATATTGTAAACGGGTCAGAATCAAATCCGAGTCTGATTCGGATTCGCCTACTACAACTGCTTGTGACCTTTGCTCGTTGGATTAAGGCGGGACAGCTTTGATGATGCCACGTGGCCACCCTAGATCGATCTATGTCATGCCCACTCTCTTGCAATCTACCACATGTAAACCAGTGGATCAAAGTGGACGCTCGCTCAGATGAAGACACGTGTCCCAGTGGATCAGTCGACCCGCCTGTTACCGCGGTGCTAGCTCAGCATTGGCCTATGCCTGGGCTTGCATGCGTTGGGCTGCAGTCGCTTGCTCTAGGGTGCACCCAAGTTGGGTTGCCACTTAATCGCACTTGCGTCGAACATGCGATGTTTAGCGGGCTTGGGCTTTACTGTATCACCGACTGGGCTTTAGAAAATCCAAATATTTATGAGTGGGCTGCGCTTCAGAAACTCTTGATTTTGGGCTCTAAAAATCTCCAAAAATCCTCATAAATTCTGAATTATTCCTTAGATATTGCTGGTATTTTGTATCATACTTTTCAACACTTTTAAAGTGATTTCTTCATGTATAAATTAAGACACCATAACGAGAGATAGTAGAAAGTTGAGCAAAGAGACCTTCAAAAAAAGAAAAATCAGATCAAATTAGGAGTGCCCATCATTAATCCATGATCTGCATTACAAAGCCACCTAATTTACTTCACTCACTCCATTCATAAAAAACAATGGCAATCACAATTAAGAGGGTGGCAGAAAAATTAAAAAAGCTAATCAAGCTAACAAATTAAGCACATCTCTGACTTGACATCCTCTCATTTCCCATCACTCAATCTACCAAGCATTAACCCAAGAATCTAATCTTCTATCGTCTTCAACATTTTCATTGATGATCCCCTGCCACCAGGAAAAAAAAATCAAACATAAATCTTAGTTTCAGAGTTCTATGTGAAAATAATATTGATCTCAGTCTAAAGATGCAATGTTAAATCAAGACAATGTATGTGTTCTTAAAGCCCTGGCCAGTCTACCAAAACTCCCTACTCATTCTCGTAAAAAAAATTATTTATTATTTATGTACGTCATATAAATTTGACTTGATAGTTCTGATATAATTTTGGGAAAGTGCTACATGCACCTCAAGAAATGAAATGCATGTTGAATTTAGTCTGAATTTTTGCTTTTTTATTCGGATGATTGAGAAGCTGATTAGACCTTGTGAAGTGATGTGTGTATATTTTTTCACATCATGGAATAGGGTGCAAAGAGCATTTGCTTAATTTTAAAGGCAAATGCTCTATGCATATCAAGAAATGAGATGCATGTATTACTTACGTTCATTAAAACAGAATTTAATAATCCCAAATGCAATTTATTATCCCGAAAAAATAGGACTTACTGATCCACAACAATAGAGGACTCGGATATTTAGGACCAAACTAGTTTATCTTTGAAACTATCTTTTTTTTGTGACAACCAATTTCCTAAAATCAAGCTCAACTCACAATCAATATAGTAAACTTTTTTTTTTTTTTGAAATCGTTCATTTTAATCTATACATGAATATTGTAGATTTAACGGGTTTTCATGAATAGAACTTTTGCGACGGATCATGAATAGAACTTTTGCGACGGATGGATGAATAAAGAAAATTACCAACGAGGAACGACGGGGCATGAGCTAGAGGGTGCAGGAGAAGCCAGGGGGAGGGGGCTTGCCGCAGGTGAGGAGGAGCTGGAGGGCGAGGGGGAGGTAGAGGTTGATGTCGAGAAGCCGGAGCCTGATGGTGGTGCAGAGGCACATGGCGGCCTCCATCTCGACCAGCCCCCCCAGCACCGGGCAGCACTGGTTCGCCACCGGGTCCCCTATCCCTATGTGCACCAGCCCCCCCAGCAGGTCCACGCACATTCCTATCTTCAGCGTGTCCGCCGGGCACGTCGATGGCCCCGGCGGCGTCGGCCCCGGCGGGCACGGCGCGTTCCCTTTGATCGGGGGGAGGACAACGGGGGGCTTGAGTTTGGGTGGGTGGGTCTTTGGGGGTGGGCAGTAGGCACATGAGAGGGCTGGGGGAGTGACTGAGACTAAGATGGTGAGGACTAGGAGAAGGGGTGAGATCCTTGAGGAGCCCATCCTCGTCAACCAATGATCTCTGCTTATCTTTGAGTGTGGGTTTTGAGTGGAGACGTTGGCCTTGATTTATAGATGCATGCAAAATGCAAAGAACGCGGCAGCGTACGTATTTGATGCAAGTTACAGATTCTGGTTTTTAACTTTTTACCACGTTTCGTCGTTTTTAAAAAGGGAGTTAAGATGCCTAAAAAACTCTATATCTTCGTTAGATAAGTGCTGGATGCGCGACACGTGTCCCGTTAGCATCCGTAAAAGCTGACTGAGCGGTTAAAAAGCAAAAACTGGGTCAACTTTAAATAAAAAATACTTATCCAACTTAAACCCACAGAGATAAAAAAAGGGGTTGTTTTTTGCATGAAAAAAAGCCCAGAAACGTAATATCCAGCCCACAACGTCGTGCATGCAAGTACATGAATGAGACGAGAACCCCCACCCCGAGAAAAACCGACGACAAAACGCCAAGATCTCGCAGCTGGCAGCCCTCCACTTGCCCATTGTAAATCTTAAAGAGTATTAAAACTAGCAGCCAAAGTTCCTGAATTTGACGCCAAAATAATAGTCAATTATATCAAATATATAGACTCTCTCTCTAAAAGCTCGGCCCGTGACTCCATGTTCTCATTTGCTCAGCGTATCTTGGCTCATTGTGTGTCCGTGAAAGCCTCTTTTGGTCGGTGCTTTTCTCGCAGTGTGATGGCCTCTGACAGGAGTGATTTTAGCCCAAGAAGACACTTTTAGATTCGGATGACCTGCTGAGGTTTGTACACTGTGATGAAGCTCACGGACTGTCGAAATTTTGACTTGTTTATATCGGTGGCTTGTACCAAGGACCAAGGAATGTTCAACAAACATGGCTGCTGCTGGAAGAGCACAAGACCAAAGCTTTTAGGCCCCCCAGCTCGGCAAAACCCTAGTTTCTGAAACCAAATCATATCGCTCGGACAAACCCTAAAAGATTTATTCACATGGACAACCATCAAACACGCATCAAAAAAAAGGCACCAATCCATCTCATGTCATATACAGGAAAGTAAAAACAACTCAAGAACGCTGGAACAGTGAAATTTAGGGCCATGCGGCAAGAGATCCATTCTAGCATTACAACATGCTACAATAGCAGCAGCCATAGAGTTTCAGTTCAAGTCCCAGAAAGAATTACACTTTCTCGAGTTCGTTTGATTGAACAAATTGGTTACCGTGAGCTACTTCTGCAAAAGGGAGAAAAAAGATTTACAACACCTAGTAAACCTCAGTACTCTATATATGGTAGATAGGAAACAAACCACATGATGCTGTGACTAGAAGGCCTTGCATTAGACTTTCCCCTAAATGAATGAAATTTATCGACTGCGCCTGTCTCTTTCCTTGGGTCCTAAAACTACATCTTCGATTAAAAATGTTGGCATCTGCGGATCAGAACGCCGTGGCATGCATCTGACCTAATTACCATGGGGAAAAACTGAAATTGAACAACTTATCCTACGACAACTCTATGTTATATTGTACAGATTAAATCTGGAATCCTCGTCGCATCCAGCTAAAAACTCACCGGGGGGCCAGTCATCAATCAGGGAGCAAATACAGAGTTCACGCCATCACCACCTCTGCCACCACCATCATCAGCTGCTCAATGTGGCATCAGTCGAAAGAAACCTCGCATGGCTATACTGCTTCAACTTGGAAAGTGCATCTTGCTTTCTCTCTTGTAAAAGATCGACATAGACTGCCGCAAGCAATGCTTTCGGATGCTTGGGGAGCAAAGATTGAGCTTGGGAGGCAAAACGGCTGGCCTTTTCAAGGTCCCCTTGCATTGCAAACATCGCTGAGAAATTAACCAAAGCAACCCCACGAGCCTCTTCGGGGGTCAAGAACGTCGTGACCTGAGACTCTTCGGTAGTAGCATTAGTCCGGGGTGGCAAAGGAGTGTTCGCATCTTCGCAATCACCAACACCTCTCTTTATGCTCCACTTATCTCTGTCATCATTACTGTATGGCAATTCAACATCGCTCCCATCCGTGAGGTAGACTGACAAATGCTCCGCCGCCTCTTTGGATCGGTTCAACTGACAAAGTGCTTCAGCAGCAAACATGCGACCAAGAAAGACATAAATTTTGGAACATTCTGGAAGGCCGAGGAGTGATTTTGCAGAAGACATGGCTTTTAAAGGGTCTTCCAAGCATAACTCAACGTATGCTAGAGCTCCAAGAACAGCCTGCCTAATCATATGGTTCTCTTCTCTCCGCATGTCTTCATACGCAGCAACGGAGCTCTGCAAAGTGGTGTGCGAGCTCATATTTCCCTTATTTTCTTTGAAATCCCCATTCGAATTGACCGTCGTCAGATTTGAGGCCTTTGCATCCCCTGTCAATGTGTTCTTGTGGTTAGAACTCTTGCCTGATTTTGCCTGGCTGGAATCATCCTCGTCCAAGGCAGTTACTGAAGCACCAGATTTCATCATCTGGTCGTTTTTGTTCAGTAAAAGCAGGGCATTTTGAAGACAATATCGAGCAAATGGAAGCGAGAGCTTGAATTCATCTTTATTTGCTGCTTTAGAATATCCATTTCTTGATGTCAAGTCATCGACGACTAGTTGTCGCCATCTGCCTGAACCAGCAACATGTACTCTGACTTCTTCACCACCCGACCTCAAAAGCCCCTTCTCCAGAGCCAAGAGGCAGCATTCCGCAAGACGAAGCCACAACAGTGGCCAGTTGTAGAAAATGAGACTGGCTTTACCAAAACACTGGGCGGCAACCACTGGGTTTCCGCAGACCAAATTCTGAATGCCACAGTTGTACATTATGAGAAGCGATCTATCCTGTGAAAATGTAGAAAGCTTCAGAGGTTTCTCTTTACGAAGCATCGAGCTGTTTTTCAATGCCTTGGAGAACAAAAGCCCTGAAGTATGGTGACTTCTCAGCTGAAAATGAATGCAGCCAAGATTGTTGTTGAAAATGCTGAGCATTGCGGGTTCTGTCCTGTTGCTGGATGTCGTCAGAAGTTTAACCGCCTTGCGATGGTTGCCACGGGCATATTCTAGTTGAGATTTCATAAGTAGCTCTGTCGATGAATCTCTACCTCTTGCCATGTTCATAGCAAGCTTCACCTCGCGCTTTGCAGCCTTTAAATTCCTGGTCAGGAGGAGTAGCCGGACCTTGTAAAGATGCATTTTGAGCTTTAAGTCTGTGGCAGGAGCAACACGATCTGCTGATGCTTTTGCAAGATCATTCGAAGGCCTCCCCAAGTTCTGACCACTACCATCCAGAGTTGAGTACAAACTCTCGTACTCCAGGGCATCATCTGATAACGTTATGGACAGAGAATTCTCATTGATGTTGGCACCTGCATTTGGATCAGAATTTGAGGCATCTGGCATGGTTGTGTTGCTCGTTGTGGATGTTTTAGGTCCCTGGTTTAGAGATTGATGTGCGGTGTTTCCATTATCAATCTGGTTTGCCATGAACCCAACACCAAAACATTTTTCTAAATATTGGATCACATCCTGAAAATCAAGCCATAAGATATTACAGCATAATAAAGAAGAAACTAGCAAATTAGAAAAGAACTAAAAGAAGACCACGATTATATACATCCACAATCACAATGGAAAAAAAAGAAATCAAAAAATATATTAAATAAAGCACTTTTTGGCATAGAAGAATTTTTATGCTCATCCTATGTTAGGATAGCGATGACGTGGCCCAGACTCCAGAGTAAGAATACACAAGTTGCTACCTAACGGAAGAATATGAAAGGCAAACCAAAGGAAGCAAGCAGCAATCATCAAGTGCATCAGACGGCGTCCATGAATTCTTCCATGCATTCCTAAGAAAGTTCGCCTGGCAGCAACTACAGCTTCTGTTATGTTCTTGATTAACCACAACAGATTGTTTAACCCGAACCATTAGCAAATAGCACCAATGTTCAGTCGCATGTATCATTTATTACATGGATCACGAGTGCGTGGTAACTAGAAGCTATGATGGATAGACAATACAAAGGTTTTTCCAGATTTATATGCAGATGAGACTGAAATTACAGAAAGCCTAGATGGCATGGAAAAAATTTCAATATCATGTGAGTTTACGAGCTTGCTTCACGTTACGTGTTCACATACTAATGTTAGATTATGACGAGTGTGAGTTTCCTACGACTGGTATGTTCATCTACAGGCCTTTCAAGTTAGGTTCAATGAAACATACCACTAATCATGAATCATGAATGTGATTACTAATCATGAATCATGAATGTGATTGAAGAAAATGAACAAACTCCACGTGTATTCAATGGGCATTTAACACAACTGTTCAGCCTTTGACCAGCACTATCGACCTATGTCCATTCATTCTGAAAAAGGAATGTAGATAACGTTCAACATTAATCTTCATGAAAAGTCCACCCCACTAAGATTAGAGAAGGAAGACTCTGGTGAGCCTTGAGATATATTCTGGGTAAGAAATTATATAATGTCATCACAATGTATGTGGATGTGGCCGTCAAAGTTCAATCCTCAACAATAAGTAATTAGTGGGTTGACATATCATTTACAAATCTCAATGGAATATTCCTCCTAATCACTGGTTTTGCTACTTCTGCCAGTAAAGTTGATATTAAATTCCCACACACGAAAGCATCATCTGTGTAGTGTACAAGAAACGAGTCACATCCAAAGTTATCATCTTGTTATGTGTGTGTGTGTGGAATATGGACATCAGCTAGCCTAGGAAATTCCTCCTTGACTAGCATCAAAAACATTACTCCATGTTTTTCCCAACGATCGGATCCATTCATTTTGATCTTCATATTCTAAAACCTCAAACCATCAAATATCAAATGAACCCAAGATTTTTTTATTCATCCACTCATCACAAATTTAACGGTTTCATATGAACAACTTTTTGCAACATCTAGATGAACAAATAAAAATTATTGGGTTCACTTGATAGTTGGTGGTTTGATGTTTTAGAATATGAAGATCAAAATGAATGGATCTCACAATTGAAAAAAAATTGGGTGTGGTGTTTTTAACGCTAATGAAGGAGTAAATTTTCTCATCGACTAGCCGATGCCCATATTCATGCATGCGTGTGTGACCAAGATCACTTGCGAAATATATATATATATATATATATATATATATATAATAATGGGTATCATACGCCATATGAGACACCTCCTCATATGCCCCTCTCACATAAAGTGGGTAAGTACAAGCCCACATGGGCTTGTACTTGGTTGTACTTGCCCCCTTTATGTGAGAGAGCATATGAGGGGGTGTCTCATATGGCGTATGATACCCATTATTCTCATATATATATATATATATATATGGCCGAAATCGCATGTGAAAATTTCACACGCGATTTTGGTGCGAAAATTTTTTTAAAGCATTTTTCAAATTTTTTTTCCAATGTTTAATCCATACATATATATACCCAGTGAAAATTATGAGTGAACCCTAAAGGAATTTAACCATCGATCAAGCTATTGCAAATTTAACGATTTCAGAACAATAGTCTTTTTGTATTAATTCGATCAAAAGAAAATAGGAAGGATTTTTTATTTTTAGTACGTAAGTATATTAACATGTGTAGAACACATTCACCGGTTTGGATCATTAAAAAACTCCACAAAACTCTTTTCTCATGCTTTTTGCATTGAGGGTTTTTCTCACATGAAAATTTGTCTATATATATAATGTCATGCTTTATAATTATTGTTTCATATCATGTTTCGTAAGAAAGATTTATCCTATACAAAAATTAAGCATTTTACACATGTAACTAAAAATATTCCAAAAATATGAAGAGAATTGCCATAAAACATATAATAAAATCTAAATTTAAAAAACCCCTCAACTTTGTTGCATTTTTGAAAACCCCCAACCTTTTTTCCCAAAACCCCACCAAACTTTACCTCTTTCAAGAAAGCAATTAATGCCGTTATCAGCGATTGTTAATTGCACGTATTACCCTTATTATTAAATAAAGTTAAGTGTGCTTTTTTGAGAAAAAAATGCAGCAAAGTTGGAGGGGTTTCTTAAATTTATTTTCAGCATTGTTCTCTCCTAACACATTATCCCTTCTCAAATGTTGAAGTCGGGTAGATCTTGGTGGTTTTAAGCTCACCTAGTAGATGAAAGAAAAGATGTCACAAGTGATTTTGGGGGGAAATTGGGTTGGATTTAGACGAATGTGGGGTCAAACATGTGACAAGTTTGGGTCTGGGTAAGTAGGGGAGGAATGAGAGAAACTAAGATAGTATTTAGATTTAAAGGAATATGGAAGGAAGAAGCAAAAGCTTGGGCCTATAGTTTAGATTTGAGTTTTGAGAGAGTTATGTTAGGGCATAGTAATAAGAGAGAAAGCGGGGGAAGAAAAATCGATTTTAATTATTCTATTAATATAAATATTCTATTTTAAATAAACTTTATATAACTAAATAATGATTATATATTGATATAGATATTACATTATTTACTAACAATATTGATTGTTATATGATTATATTTTTAATAAATAATTAATTTTTAAAAAGATTTATTTATTTTTAAAATTCAAATACTTGTTATTTTATACATTCTTTTAACTTTTATTCTTTATAAGGAAATGTTATATAACTTTTTAATGTTGCATTTGATTTTTAATATGTTTATGTTATAAAAATTTAGTTTGTAAACATTTTATGCAATATTTTGTGAGAAATAATTATTTTTTATTGTGTGATATTTATTTTAAAATTATGAGAAATGATTTAAATATACAAAATCAAATTATGCATGATGTTTTTGAAAAATATTACATATTTATGTATTTTTATGAGAATACTTTTCATATTGGTGTTCTTTATGATGAGATTTATTTTGCATTTTTTATGATTTGTAATATTTTTGTTATATACATATATCAATTATACAATTGACGATATTTTAAAAATCGAAAACCGCAGGCACATACCCTTTGCACTTTTTAATTGGTGACTATGACATACCGTTTAGAGAGAGATGGGGGTGTAGGAGTCAGTTAAGAAGAGAGGAGTGTGGAAGTGAGAAGTGGAGGTGGTGGGAGAAGAGCTCTGGCTTAAGCACTAAACAAGTCCCAAAATAGTTAATTAGCGAATTTAATTTTGTTGAAAAAAAACTCAAAAATAGATCCCCCCATTCTCTCAAGAAAAGTAATTTGAATGCATGGGATAATTCTTTAAGCAGTCCACTGTCATACCCTCTTCTTTTTTGTAATTTGAAATTTTATGTATATCGGTTGATTGTACAAATATATCTGTAAAATTATAGTAACATATAGAGGATGCAAGAGAAGTAAAATACGTGGATATAAATATCATTTTATCTTCTAATCGCATGTACACAAAAATGATATAAATTCTTTAGTCACAGTCATGCCCTGCTGACTATATAAATGAATTGGAGAACTGGCACCCTTCTTCTTTTAATTATAAGGCTATAAATTTTGGGATGAACTAAGATTTTGGGAGGAACTAAATTTCTTTAGATGAGCTAAATTTTCGGGGGAACTTAGATTTTGAGAGGGGATATCTTAAATGAACCGTGCCCTACGGGTTATGACTAGTTTTTTAACATTTTATGCAATTTTTTGTTAGAAAAATTACTTTCTATTATGTGTGATATTTTTGCTTTGTTAAAAATGGTTTAAACATACAAAAAATTATGTATGATATTTTTCGGATAAATATTATATATTTATATATTTTTGTGAGAATATTTGATTTTTTGAGAACATTTGATATACCTGATGAGGGAACTTTGCTCAAATAAGGTCAAGTGATGACCACTAATAATTTTTCAACGTCTGCAAGACGAAATGACTGTTTTGAAAAAAAATTATGGTCGAGTTAAAGGGGGTTTTAAGCACAAAATAGTTCTGGGTTTTTCCAAAACGCAACAAAATTGAAGAGGTTTCTTAAAATTTAGCATATAATAATGAGATAGGATAAAGCTCAAAAAACATGAGTCGGTACGAGTCAATGAAGGTCGACGAGGGTTAGCAGGACATCAACAAGGACCAACGAAAGTCAAGCAAGCTTTTTAGAGAATCAACGAGGGTTGGCAGATCCTTGAATGTTGCACGCACGGCTTAATGAGTTCTATTCTATAGATAATCGACATGGCTAGTGAGCATTAACAAGGGCGACGCGCATCAACAGCTCAAATGAGAGATTTAAATGTTTTTCGCTAAGAGTAATCGATAGATTTTAACCCTCATATGAAATGGATCAAATTTAAAAATAGATCCAATCTGACAAAACTAAACTTATACTAGTCTTAACTCAACTTCTTATTAATGATATATATATTGATCGATATGAATATTGGTCGATATATATCATATTAGTCTAATATAACACCTATATCATAATATATTTTACATATATGATATGGTACTCTGATATTAATCGAAATGCCTTCATATCATATCGTCATTGTTCAAAAAGACAGAAAATACAGCCTTTTATGCGGGCCATGTATAAGGAGGTGGTGGTTAGCCTCATCAAATTAAAGATATGATCTCAAATGAGGTTATCGTATTTACAAGAATATATCCATTATGCGCCATAACCTGCATATAACCCCATATGAGAGGTTATCTAGGCATGGATAAAATAAATAAATTAAAAAAATGAACCAATTTGTTTTTTAAACCCAACCCCAATCTATTACATTAAAGAATGAAGAGATCAATCTCTAAGGTTCTCTCAAGTCTCTTCTCTCCGAAATCTCAATCTAATCATTCTTTTCTCGTCATATCCTAACTCTCAATGGTTGCTGCGACAACAGCCCGCAACGACAACATAATCAACAACCACCAAGTACTCTCCTCATCCTACTTCATCCTTTTCTTGTTCTTTTCCTTGTGGGGATTTCTTGCTTTGCAATGCAGTGCACTGCAATCAATCACTATTTTTCTCTTTATCCCCTCCCCCTAAAGCATATTTGATTTCTAGAAATGACCTACTGCTAATTAAAATTACATGCTTCATAGTCAATTTTTGTTATAATTAATTTTTAAATTCCACAATTTTCTTTAAAAAGTGGTCTTTATTATAAATTTAAGTAGTTACAATTAGTTAGTTTTTGCTACAATTAATTTATGATCTTGCTATTACATTGCAAATTTAATGTTGCCTAAGAATTATACTTGTCGTAAATTTAGTATGTTATATTGTTTTTTTTATTCGTATAATATATATTTACACTCACGTGTTATATTACTCCATGTTTTGGTAAGTAGAGAAGATTTTGTTTTTGTTTTCCAACCTTATACGAGAATTTATACATTTAATATATGCATATACATATATGCATATATATTTAATGTTCACTTATATATAAAATATTCATTTTCACGTCATCTGCATAATCCGCATAATTGACCATATAAACCGATTACATGTTATACGTTGTCAAACCGCACACATAATAAAACCGCTTTTTAGAACAATATGCATCGTATCAAACAATATATATCATGTATCGTAAGATATTAACAACTATGATCAACTCACATTCCCGCACCATAATTGGCTACTTTGTATTCAAATTACCTCCAATTCTGAAGGCGCATTTTGAGCATTATCTAATCATAATTTACGAATTGAAGTGACACAAATGGATATGACTAAGTGGGTAGATTTTATGTTATGTGCATGTTACTAGCAAATAAGTTTTGATAATGGGGCCGCATTTCACGTGAAACTTAAAGCATGCAAATATGTTGGGCCAACAGATGGATATATATGTTATAAGGACCACCCAAATATATTCAAGGGAAAATCTAACTTAATTTTGGATATTCACATAGGATAGCCACTTGCCTATACCTAAATCTCTCATTAGCTTGTTGATACTCACAAATGATTGATGCCCTCATCGATGCTTTGCCAACACGTCAACCATCTTTGGAGCTTATACGATCAGCCTATCATTACTGACCTTAGGATGCTACATTTGAGTATCATCGGCTCTTGCGAAAGCTCTGCCAACCATCACCAACCTTCATGTCTGTAATTTTAGGACTCTTATCATGTATAATTATTATTATTTATTTTATGATAAATCTCTTCATATTTTTGAAATATATTTAGTCATATACATAATTTACTTAATCTTTGCATAAGATAAATTTATTTACAGCATGTGATATGTGATATGATATATAATATGATAATCATAGAAAACCATATATATCATAATATGACAACTTTCCACCATCCAACAATGAGTTGATCTACTTTTTTATAATAAAACATATAGATCAGTTACTTTTTCAAAATAAAGGTGCATACATTTCAAATGCAGGGACTATAGCGTGAAGATGCACATGTAGGTTTCACAGATTTCATATTAGTAATTCAGTACATGTGACATATACATGTATATACACATATATAGGTACACACACATACATACATATATGTGTATACATGTATGTATGCATGTATTTATTTATGCGTGTATGTACACGTATGTATATACATGTATGCATGAATATATGTACATATATACATGTATGCATTCATATACATATATACATACAAGTATATTATGTATGCATGTATGGATACATATATAAGGAAAGTTGGCTAATGGAAAGAGTCGGCGTAAAAAAGAATGCAAGCACAAAACGTGTTACAAATAGTCTCGCATCAAAAAGAATAGAAAGTTAATGACGTATATTAATAGTTGGGTCTCTAACTAATAGTTTAAGCTTTTGGGTTAGAATGTATTAACCAAGATCTTAGATTACACCTCCACCAATTTGACTCATTGTGTGCCCTCTAATCTTCTGTCCTGTTCTAACACTGTATCAAAGCTCTAGAAACCATTCTTCATATACTTGTAACATAAGCCATGAGCTTCCGCTAGGCCATGCTCTTATAGCACATGTCTAGCATCGGGATAACATCACGTGTTTCCTCCATCACCAATCACCTCGCCTCCTCAGCTTGACTATCCACAGCTACCTCAATCTATTGGTCGTGGTTCTTTCTCAATCATCTCTCATGTAAGTTCATCCTTGTCATCATCCTTGTCATCAGATCTAACACGCTCAACAAACTACATTCACAAGCAGCACCCGTGTCTTTTTCCCTTACATTTTCTTATATGGGTTGTTATCAACTTTTTCTTCTTTATTTATTTACTTTATTTTTCATATCTAAACTCGTTTTGTAAAAAGAAATAGAAAATAAAATAAAATAATAAACAAAAGGAAAGAGGCTTTTGCAAACCTTCCATTACCTTCCATTGTCAGTTCGCAACTTTACATGCTCCTTCCCCTCAACTTCATCGTCATCAACTGGAACTATCCATAGTTTGTTTAGGATTTGATTCAGCATCAGCATTGTCTCTATAACACAAGGTTAGGCAATGATAACTTGTCCTTTCATATCTTCTTGATTTTCTCTATAAAACCTCAAAACATTAATTTCTCTTCATTTCTCACTCAATCCACAATTCTATTGTCTTTTGCTTAGGGCTACAGAAGTTTCTCTACTTCCCTTCGACCCGCCCTATGTCTCTATCAAAAGCCTTCTGCATCTGCAGCCATCATCCAGTCGCCGGCTCTACCTCCACTACTAGTACCTTTTCTCCTCTATTTCTATTTTTCCTCATCTCCATCTCTTTAGATCCCATCATGATTCTCTCACCATCTTTTGGTCTCATCAGTTAACATACTAATTCTCTAAAGGAATTCTCTTTCCTCACATCATCTTCTTGCTGGCAATCTATTTTCTCGAATTATCAGTGTCCTCTTTGCTCACTTTTCTTCCAACTAAAATACTACCCTTCAAAACAAAACTATCATCAAAGTCTTTGATCATCATGTGTTACCTCTTTCAAGCAAGCGAATCAACTATCATCCGTTTCTTTCAGCCCGTCTTCAAAACTTTAATCTTTGCTTAGTAACCCCTTTTGTAGTCCGAATTAAAACTTCTACATCCTAGATCTGCTCATCCATTACATCATCAAAACCCATAAGTTTCTTTCGATTCATTTGATTCAATCTTGCAATCTAGTTCCACTCCCACCATCATCAGATTTGTTTAACTTGAAGATCTCTAGAAAAATCACCTCTCATAATGCTTTGTTCTCTGTCTCTCCTCTAAATGTTTCACTTTATTTCTCTGTACTCTCTTTTCCCACTACGCTTCTCACGATCTTTCTTTCTTTTCGATTTCTCAGCTGCTATAATCTACATTTGCATCCTAACCGATTCACCATCATCACCATAATGATCACCGACATCTTCACCATCATGCTCAGAAGAATTCAAATCAGATTCAATTTCCCAAATTTCATCGTAAAACCTTTTTGCAGAAGCACATGCCCACAGCATTCTTCGACCATCCTCTTCCAGAGCAGCTTCGTCCCACTTTACCCTATGTAAGTCAAAGCTCTTATGGGTAACATCACATAGGAGTCAAGTGATTACTCTCCAAATTCAAGGTTGACCCACCTTGAGTTTGAGGGGATATTAGAAATTACCATTGGTTGTATATTCTAAATTCTTTGTAAATATTGTCTTCTCTTAGGCTCCAACGTTGTTCCTTTTGAATAGCTATAAGGCTATTTCTTCCTCGGGCTCCAAATTTCCTTTTTTCTAGACCTTCTAGAATAACCTAAAGATTGCATATAAAAAGGGCCCAACCTGTACATGAAGATCAATGAGAATAATGAGAAGTTCTTCAATTTTAACATGGTTGAGCCATCATTCTAAATCTAGTCTAGCACTTCTCAATTCTCATAATCCATACTTTACAAACTCCAGGTAAATTCATCTTGAGTTCAAGAGGGTTAAGAAAAGGGTCCACATTGAAAAGAACAAAAAAAGTAAAAGTCATCTATTGAAAGTTGGGCATATACCTAATAGCTTAAGCTTTTAGGTGAGTGTCTCAGACCAGATCATGCCCTCACCGGTTTGGCTCACCGTGGGCATCACAATCCTGTTCTATCACATTCTAATAGAAGTATATAACGATACAAGCGAATACGGCAGGTAAACACACTTTAATTTAAACCATTGCAAAACTTAAAATATATTTAGTTCCTAAAATATACTTATAAAGGAGCTATGCAAGCCTGAACGAATAGTTTAGTATGTGGTTAGCAACCCTCTTACTGATATATATTTGAGATAGGATTAGACTAGAAATATGCTCAAAAAGCTTAACTAACATTAAACAGCTTGATATGGTGTGGAAATGACCAACGTGTACAACCAATAAGAGTGCTACAAATAAGAGAAGGGCGAATAGGACCCCAAAGAGACTGACATGCAAGATCAGCTTTGCATTTCAGGAAACTTGAGGCAAAAGATGAAGTTAAATTCATCAGTGTAATTTAAATTGAGATGTGAAACTCTGATGATAATATGTTGGCATTTGGTTATAAGATAAGGAACTAGTTTCATGGAAATGGTATAATTCATGAAAGATGATAGCATAAACATGTTGGCATTCAGTTATATGTTAAGGAAGTAGCTTTCATGTAAATGGCATAATTCATGAAGGATGATAGCATAACTGCAAAATCACTAGACTCCTCAGAAAGCGCAATATCTTAAAAAATCAATTAAATGTTGGAAAGAGGTTTTGAACTTACTGCAGCTTTTGATGCATCATGGGAAGCAAATGCAATATCCAGCAAGAGAAGGCATACATGAAGAGCTGTTGTCTGTCAATGACCAGGTGAAGTATGAGACAAATAAGATTGAAAGATTAAACATACCAACATAAATAATTACAAGTAATACCTCGTCTATGGGATCTATATTTTGATATAAAGGTTCCAAAATCGTACGTGCATGTGCATATTCATGGAGATGATAAAGTACAATTGCCTGCAAAAGTGCAAAATTGAGGCTAAGTATTTCAAAAAACTACCTTGAATTTTTGAAACACAACACAAAACTACCCTGAATTTTTTTCCAAAAATTTCACAAAATTACCCTTCATAAGTTCCGATAGCACGTGGCCATCACGTGAATTTTTATACCTAAAATGCCCTTACTTATTTTTGAGATATCTAAAACTTAACAAACAACCCTTACTTCCTGCACCCTATGCACAAATGGCAACGAGGAGGAAATGATGGGGCCAAAGAAAGAGGAGAGCATTGGGATGGATTTGGGTTTGGAAGGTAGAGTGGGGGAAGATAGATTTGTTTTGGTTTTGGATCAGGTTCGGGTTGGAATATAGTGCTTTTGGGTCGGATCTAACTATTTTGAGGGTCGTTTTGAATAAAGAAGGAAAGGGGATATCTTGGGGTAGATTTGGTTTGGTAAGTAAATGAGGGCGAGGTTTGGTGTTGTTTTGAGTCAGATTTGGGTTGGATTGAGATGGCTTTAGGTCGGATCCAACTAATGATGCTTTGGGCTTGGGCTTGGGCTTGGGCTTGGATGAGAAAAGTAGGGAAGGAGGAGGTGATTGAGTCTTGGATAATGAAAGGAGGAGGAAGAGAGACTTTAGAGTTCTGGTTTGGGTATAGATGTACAGAAGAGTTAAGTATAGTGCATAGTATTATAGAGGAAGAAGATGGAAGAGAAAAAAGGAAAATGTGTTTTTTAAGTAAATTATTTATTAATAAAATAATCTTCGTAATTTCCATTTTTTTCAAACAAAATTAAGTATGATTATAAAAGCTAAATAATGACTCTTAATTTAATGCTAATGGTATATTAATAATAATTCATGACTATTATATTATTTTTAATGATTTATTATTATTTTTAAATATTGATTTTTAACAATTCTTATTCACATCATTTTTAATATTCTTTTTAGTCCATACTCTTTATAATAAATGCTAAATATCTTTGTAAATTATGCATTATATTTTGATTTTTTATGTTAATGTATTTTAAAACATTTGTATGCATTTTAGTAAGAAATAATTTAATTGCACTTTATTATTATTATAAATATTTATTAGTTAAATTAAAATGGATATTTAATGGATATTTATATATCCATGAATTTTGTGAGAATGAATTTGTATAATTTATGCAAAAAATCCAAAATGTGTTATATTCTAAAAGTTTTATAATTTTTAAATTGTAATAAACAATTATATTTAAACATTATGATATGTATTATACATTTTTAACTAATAACTCAAACATAATTAGTTTTATAATTTTTAATAAAATTCTACTTTATGAAAGAATTTATGGCTTTTGTGAGCTTTTATATGTTAGTTCATGATATTTTTCAATTTAAAAATATATTTTAGTCAATTTAAAATTTATATTATAAGAAAAAATATGATAAAATATACAAAACAAATTAAAGAAATAAGTTTGAAACAATTAGAAAAGTATATCACATTAAAATAAAATATAATGGTGTCATCATATAACATGAGCTAAGCCCTCATATGCGGCCTCAAAAAGTTTAACCATCCAATATTTTTATTCTAAAATCCCAAAACACCTAATATTAGGTGAACTCAATAGATTTTGCTCATAAGTCCACCCATAACAAATTTAACGGTTTCCAAAAAATAAAACTTTTACGACTAGTGGATGAAGAAGCAAACACCCTTAAGTCCACCCGATATTTGGAATTTTGATGTTTCAAAATATAAAGATCAAAATGAATAGTTTCAGTCGCCCGAAAAAATAAAGGATGGTGGACTTTATAAGACTTTAGCTCATATGTCATATGATACATATAAATCTCTTTTTGAATATATGGTAGTTTTTTAAAACATGTCTAAAAGATTGGATATTTTCATGAAACTTACTAAAATGGGCATCAAACCTATGAGCCCTTCTCAAAATAAATAAATAAGGACATATGATCATTTTTCATTTTTCAAATGGTCATGTGATAGTTTTGAGAAATTTCAAATTTACTGGTTAGTTTTGTATTTTTTTTCCAAAGTTCAAAGTAGTTTTTTTTATTCAGCACAAAATTTAAAGTACATTTTTTGAAATTTAACCCAAAATTGATCGACAAAGATATCAATACACAACTCTATAATTTCCTTCAAGCACAAGAGAAATCTTTTAAACATTCCAGATACATACTGTGTTCAGTGAGATGATAGAAGTGTCAAACTGATCGGCATATCCAGTACTGCTGGTATCCGTACTAGATAACTGATGCAGGTTGGTACCACTCCCTTTAGATCCAGACATATTATTACCAAGATAGCATGCACCATCCCCTTGGTCACCCGATGAATGAGCAAGTTCTTCGCTTCTCTTCTGCATTGTAATTAACATCCAAAAGCATATTGAACACTATTAAAAGGCTAGAATAAAATGTTGCAGAACATATATAGTGTGAATGTTGACAAAGTGGCATAAAATAGAAAGATCAAATCAATCAAATGCAATAGACATCTTCGGGCATCGTGCTTCAATGCTTGCAAAATAGCAGAAGTGACAAAAACCTTTCATATTAATAAACTTTCAAAACCAGTTGAAGGAATGAACAAACAAATCTATGCAGTGCACAATGAAACATGCAAAGTATATTGCATAGGGTAAACGTGTTTAAGAAGAAAACTACACTGATGTGCTACACTCTCATTTTTATGCCAAAGAAATTGATTTCCATACTGTTCCTAAAAAAGTTGCTGAATGCAAACCTCATCAGTAAGAAGCAGCTCTGACAAATTTTGAATAAATAGGTCTGACGAGGCATACAACAGTGGGTAGTGAAATGCATGATTGGACGTGTCTAAGCAAGGGCCATTGGTTGCCGTAATAAGAGCGTGGGTGATTCGACAAGCTGAGAGGATATGGATTAAGCAAGCAGCACATCAAAAGAGAAGAAAGCAACTGCTGTATCGACAGCTTAATGGAATCTCAGAATCAAAGTTGCACAAGAGATACAAGCTCAGGCTGTTCAAACTTCAAAGTACCCAAACGGCACCTGAGTATGACTTTGTTTTAGAAACAAACTTATAAACAATGATTGAATAGAGGTGTGCACGGGTACATGGTACCCAAATACTCGATAGGAACAGATAGATTCCGGGTAGATACCCATTAATTCCGGGTAGGTTCCGGGTAAGAAAATTAGTAACCGGTGTGAATCGGGTCCGGTTTCGGTTCCCATCTTTAGGGAACGGATACCCGGACCCAGAACCTATATCCGGACCCTGTGATTGCTTAATCTCAACTACATATTGTTTCATACTACTTGCAATTTTTTGTGTGGGGTCAATTGCAGGATGTTTATTACAACTACCAAGACACTGAGTGTGCTTAAGAGCTCTGCGCTTTTGACCCTCGCCGAAAGTTGATCATTTTGTATTATAGCATCCGCTTGCAAAGGACTGAACCTGTTCCCCAGTTGGGTTCAGTGAGCAGGAAGAGAGCGACGGCTGAATGATGAGGTTGGGATGAAGATGAGAGCTTTCCTCCTTTGGGGCATGAAAAATTTGACATTTTCTTCCTCATAGCATAAAGATGAACGAGTTTCTCTTCTTTAGGTCTGCAAACATGAAATTAGCAATGACAGTAGAATTATAATTATGTAAATGTTTCAACCTATGGTGTTTTGTATTGGGTTTGGGATATTGTCAAAGTAGACGCTTGTTCTCATATTCTCGGTGCCTGCTTGCAACACTTGCGTGTCAAGCAATTAATATTCTTGTTTCCCATCCTATGGACAAAAAGCTTACGGGTCCTAAGAGTCCCAGAACCGATTTTGTCCTCAAATTCGTGCATTGGCCATTGGGTCAGAAATTTCGGCTAGAAAAACATCAACTTGGTGATGTATCTGGTGACAATTGTGCGAATGCTTTTCAAACACATACGCATGTACATAATTCAAGTCGGGATAGTTCATTGGTAGCTTGCAGGAAGAGAGGAAGAGAGGTGTATGAAAGCGTTTGGAGGGAAATTTAATGTTTGTATTGGGATTTGAGAGATAAAAAGGGATGGTCTCTTTCATCTTGTGTTGATGAACGACTAACTCGATCCAGACACCAAACACGAAGGAATTTGAGTAGGACACGTAAGAACACGAAGGAATTTTATAGGGTACCCGGAACCACAGGGTGCGAGTAGGTTCCGGGTATATGGTCCAAGTGGGTAGGTTCCGAGTCCAAATTTTAGGAACCGGTCACTTACCGGGCAGGGTGCGGGTCACATAAAAAAACAGAATACCCGGACCCGCACATCCATAGGATTGAAATCGTGGTTTTGGTCGCAATGTTTGTATTGTTCGTGTCGGCTGTATTGGAAGCATCAAGCAACACTAGCTAGATTCATTAGGCATTAGGTACCGGAAGTATTGTGTGATAGTAATACATCCTTGAAGCATCAATTATTAGGTATCAGTTGCATAATGCTAATCCTGATTGTTGGTAAAGCTTTTCACTTCATCTTCAACAAGTGTTCGTCAATCCATGAATTCTCCTTAATATTCAGCGTTCTGCACTCTCTTTTACTAACCCACTCTATCGAAGTGCTGCCTTCATGGAAGACATCACCTAAGATTCCAAATGGATGAGCTCATCTTCAATTTGCTTTAACTTGAGAGTTAGATGTCTTAGCATCATACTATAACCAAACCGACATGATACTGTATGTGTCTAGTTGAAATTTTGAAGAGGTCCATCCCCTAACAACAAAAAAGGATTTGACATTCATATCATCACCAGTAAATACGAACCGAAGTACTAATATTTATTGGTCCCTACCAACAAATCTGATCTGAAATGGCAATAAGTACTGGTATCAGCCCTTTATGGAACCATGTTTCTGACTAAATGAGATTTTTCCAATGAGATTCTTTTGACCATTAAGTGGAATAGGTCCGAATTACATACTCTGGGACTTTAAATCCCAACCCTCATCATAAAGTAGGTGTTCCGTGCCATCGGCTAGTTTCAGATGGATAACATCGTCCTGCTTGAAATCTGATATGATACAAGTGATATAGTATCGTATCGATCAATTAATCCGATCATGCTTCAAACAACCCCAATACCCATATCACAGGGCAAGAAATTGAGCATAGTTACCAAATCATGATAACAAGTCTTGAACATATGCATATGCACTGTGTTCACCTCGTGGTGCTTTTGAAGAAAATAGAACCATCTCAAATGAGCATGCACGCCGTAGAATGAAAGATCTAAAAGGGGAAAAATGAAAAGCTAATAGACCCGATGTTCTAACTTGGGACACTTAAGGATTCTAAATAGATAAGAGATGTTGAGAGTCTCTTACACCAATCATCCTCCACCTATTCTAACAAATCTGCATGCTAGAGATTTAGAGATCTAAACCTCTCATCAAGACTCTTTCTCTCCCACTCTCTCGCATCTCACAAGAAAACTTCAAATGAGAAATCATTTCTCAGAGCAATTATTATTCATTCATTAGCTATCTCATTTTCACAGGGATGCAACTTATTTTTAGTATAAGATACATGCACGACATATGCTTACATAAGCAAATCTATATAAATCTAATAAAATTCTAATAAATAATACCAAATAAAAGCATATAAGATTTATTGAACTTGGCCCCTATCATTCATCTGATTTTTAAAAATTCACCACATGATGAATGGTGTTAATAGAGTGCAAATCGATAGTAATCTGCGATCTCTTATTATTAAAGAATATCCATCGGCGATCTCTTATTATTAGAGAATATCCATCCTTGAACTTTGAAATGAAGCAAAATAAAAAATTATGGATGATCGTCTTCATAAGGATGTACCAAGATCTCAGGAGAAAAAAGGGCAAAATCTATTGGTTAGTAAGTTGTGATGGATCAAGAAGGATGAAAACATGCTCACATATTACAAATGTCTTCGTCGCTCTAACGTGGGATCAACAAGTGTCTCAAACTGAGGCTCTAGCTCAGATTGCGGTGATGGAGCAGAATTACTTTGATGCTCTAGCTCTGCTTCAAGCTCAATCTCGGGCTCCAATGCAAGCTTAAGGTCTAACTCAGGTTCATGCTCAACTCTGTTTTAGGTTCTAGCTCGGGCTTGAGTTCAAGCTCGATCGCGGACTCAGACGTGGGCTCAAGCTCAATTGTGGATTCAAACATGAGTTCAAGTTCTTGCTTCCTCTTTAACTGTTCGAGCATTTAAAGAAGTTTATTGTTACTTTTACGTAACTCTTCTAGTGAATCGTTCTCAAGCTTTGGATTTAATAATTGTTGGACCGACTGATGGATTGATCAACATTTGAAAAGATATCGGTGTCAAAAAACTATTTTAAACAGTGAACACCGAAAAGAAATTTGGTATTACCTATTACCAAGATAATGCTTCTCCAATGAACTTATAACTTACGATACGTATAGATATATATTTTTCTAGTGAGCATTTAAAACATGAGAAGAGATCTTCCAAATGATACTCTCAATCATCATATACAGACATATCGCCGAAATCATAAAAGAGTGACATCTGAACATCTCATGCTTATATTCTGTCAAAAATGAGAACCAGTGTAGTAATGGTCATTATACTATCTCATGAAATTAGTATCAATCTGGCAAAAAGAATGGCTCAAATCGGTAAAATTTCTCAAAAGATGTAGATGACTCGGTCTATCTTATAATGGTTCAAACCAAGGTTTTAGGTCTCGGTTTCGGTCTGGGTATCGTTCTTCCCAAAATTTAGGTTTCTGTATCGGTATCGCCCGTTTCGACGGGTTCGGAAGCAAGTTTCGGTTCCGTCAATATCGCTAATTTCGGCAGTTTCGTTTCGGGTATCGGTATCAGTTTCAGAGATACTATAAATATGTATATACTATATACACACAGTGATGGTTTCGGAGTTTCTTAAATCTAAACCTATCAAATACTATTAAATGCTTAACAAACTAAAATATTAATCATATACTATCAAATACTAAATGCGAAATAGATAAACTAAATTTGAGTTCGTAATCATATCAAATACTAAATACCTAAAATTTGGTACTTAAATACTAAATAGTAGATAAATGAATAGATCCTAAAGCTTACCTTACGCACCCACCGTTTTACCTTGCGCACATACTACTTATTTACAAGTTTGCCAAAAAATCGTTGGGCGTTGCTTTGCACACCACCATTTTGCTTTGCATACATACCACTTATTTATAGGGCTGCCACAAAATATCCACTTGATATGCACACCGACTGTTTTACTTTACGCACATACCACTTATTTACACGTTTGCCTTTTTAAAGAACATAGCATCTCCTGAAAGGGGACTCGGACCTCTTTCTCACTCTCTCTTTGCTCTCTCTCACTCTCACGCTAGATAGTCGAGGCCGGTTCGACGAGGCAGGAGGCAGGTTCGGCGATGCGGCGATGCGATGAGGTGATTTCAAATTTTTCATCATCTTTTGTCATTTTTCTTCTTTTTTCAGCAATTTTTCTTGGTTCTGCCTCTTCGTCTAATTCTTCATCATTTTCAAGCCGAAACCCTATGATTTTCTACTCTTTTTTAACCGAGCTTTCTATGCAACCTATTGATTCATTAATTTTTTGGGTTTTTAGAGAATTTTTATTTAATTACACATTCTTCTTCATCCGTCTTCGACCGACGGCCAAAACTGACCGATACCGTTCAGTATCGGCCGATATTGAAACTAACCCTTGGTTTCGGTATCGTCAACTGCCGACACCGATACGATACGGACGATACCTAATGGTATCGGCCGATACCTCAAACCCTGGTTCAAACAGCTTGAAACGGCTTTAAAATCTTTGAAATAGCGAACTGACATGAAAATGGCTGAAAAAATCTTTAGAAAATTTCTTTAAAATAGCAAGCTATATTGTAGCATGACTCGGACAGCTCGGTCAACTGATGGGTCAAAGTCATTGATCAGTCAACAACATGACAATCGGATCGGGTCATTGTCAAGTTTGAATGATTGACATAATGTTAGAATATATTAAATGAGTAGCTAAGGAATAAGTGATATAAATGTGTATGGTTGACGTAATGTTAGTATGTATTAAATAAATAGTTGGTAGATAAGTAATATAAGTGTGAGTGGTCGAGAGAGCAGCATAAGTTTGAGTTGTTGGTAGCTTATTATGTATCTATAAATAAGGTAAGTTTGGGAGAATAAAATATATCATATTCTCTTTATGTATATAATTCTCCCTATACCTTCCGAAATAATACCTCTGATATTTTAAAACTACGAAAACACGTTCTTTGTGAAACTATAAGCAAATACATTCATCAGGTTAATGGTGAGACTTGCACTTAGAAATACATCCTCCTCACATATTTCTTTAAGCTCTTTGATAGTATTGCCATATCTCTTGGTTTGGTGTATTGTTAAAATATCAAAATTGATTTGAGGTTATCAAAGGATATTTTTGAAATAGTAATCAGAGAATATGCCCAAAATAGTAGTTGTGGCAAGTTTAGATTGTCCTAGTTCAGATGTAGTAGCAGAGAAAATGTTCTTTCTAATTAAGAACACTATCATACACATCATAACTAGAAAGTTGTTGCATTTTTCAACTATATTTGATATTTCACCAATATGCAAAACACAATACATCAGAAACCCACCAAATGAAAAACCAAATCGGTAATTTATTCACCATAGTGATTGTTGACTACGAGAGGAAGGTGCAGCAAAACTTTATTTCAAGCAACTGTTAACTCAAGTTTGTAAAGATTTCGTACTAAAACTAACAAAAAGAGCCAAGCTACCAGAAACGCCAATGGAGAGGAAAAGAGAAATAATCAGTAGTGCATGCAAATGATATCAACAACTGGAAGTTCCCGATCAGAATTGGTCGACCGTCATAAACATATATGAATAATGAAATATATCATTCGTATTGTTTGATACCGACATCTGCCAATATTTGTTATATCATCAGCTATATCGGCCTACATTGGTCGCTTTTTTTAAAAAAGAAAAGATGTATAGCCCGTTTAGATCCAAAATTTGGACCCAACCCTTCTTATATAATTATATAGTCTATCTTACCCTAGATCAATCAATCAAGGAGGAAAAAAGAAAAAGAACACATACAAAGAGAGAGCGACTGTGGCATCTAGAGTTGTCACTAGGATTTTGATAAACAATATATCTGGAGATGTACTTTGTCAAGTAATATTTAACAAAATCTATAATGTTTACCAATATTACATGAAATACACATCCTTTTTATTCTTATTTTTTCCTTCAATGTCCTTCCTTTTGCTACGGTTTTCCATCTTTTAATGATTATTTCGCATATCCATGCCAAGTAGTAAATAAAACCTTTTTATGCTATATCAGTGACGGGTTAATTGAAATTCTGTTTGATGTATTTTTATTCATGATCTATTTTACACTTTGTAGAAAATGTCATACTTCATTTTGTTAATTTCCTCCATTCATGATTATTTTTATTACAAAGATAGTATCTAAGATGTTATAACCAAGGTTTGATAATCCGGTTTTAGTTTCGGTTCGGTCGTTGGAAAAAATTTAGGTTTAAAACATTTTCGCCTGTTTTGTATGTTTCATTTGAGTTTCGGTTTCAGTTTAAGATTTATATGTATTTTTACATATATATTTCTATAACAATGCGTATATAATAAAAAAATTTAAAATTTTAATAAATTTTAAGAATTTTTATAATATACTTCTTAGAATTTCAATAAAATTTTAAATTTTTTATTATTATTAAAAAATTAATAAATATTTTTTATGTATATGGTTCAAATAGATTTGTGTATTTAAATCTAAACGCATATTTTAGTGTAAAGAATGAGATTTCGATCGAAACCGACCGAAACCATTTGATTCCGACGAAACCGACAGACCCTGAATTTTAGCAACAACAGTTCCATCTCGTCCTCGTTCGAAATTGAAACAAAACAACCGAGACCGAGTAATTTCGACTGAAACCACATTCCTTAGTTATAACTACATTTTGGTTGTGTGTGAAAAAATGAGTATGTGAGGGCAACAATGGAGCTCAATCAGCTAAATGAGTTGTCATCCCACATGGGCAGGCCCCAGCTCCACATAACAAACTAGCTCATTTCGGTAAATGAGCTGCCACCTCATAAACATTATTCCATACAAGCCCGCAACATCTTACCCCTGCTGCATTGTTTGAAAGACATCCAAAATGGAAGAACCACATCCAACATGATTCAAATATCCAATATTTAGACCCTTGAACAATAGATTCCATTCCTTAAAAGGTTGCAAACATGTTATTTCTATCTACTGTAATTACCAGCTAGAAATTAGTGGCACGTTTATGACATTTATGCAATATCCTAAAATTTATTATTTAGTGAATCATAGTTATCTAATGAAATGCGTGTATGCCATTATGGCCAGCATGGGTTGGGTTATGAAGGTCCGGAGCTACAATGTTTGTTATGGAAAAGAGAAGGAATCAAGAAGAAGAAGAAATATGGTTATTGGATAACAAGAAATGCAACTGGACCCAACTTAATAAGGAAGAAAAGAAAATTATTATTTATCACATTCATATGCCGTGAGAGCTGGCTGGAACGGTTACACAATTGCATATAAATCCTTTTTATGCACTCTAGCTAGGTCAAGGAGTACCAAATCAACCTGATGCATAAATTCTGATTTTATTTTTGAGAAGGCCAAAACCAATTTTGTATTTTGCATTTTCAGCATTAGTATATGATCAGGATATAATTTATTTGTTGATTATTCTTCATCTTCATACAAAAGAATAAGGAGATCAACATTTATAGATCAGTTGTCTAAGAAACCAAACAAGTATGAGTGGTTTCATTCAGAAGTCTTTGTGAAGAAAAATGCACAGAATGTGGAGAAATAGCATATGTGCCAACAGACCAAATCTGTCGTCTATCTCATGTTGTCATGAATCACCAACACCAGCGAAACACACCAGAGGAACACAGATTCAAGATTAAAAGGCAGTATCACAAATTTGTGCATATGTGGTAGTGGGTTGACCAATCCTAGATTTCATCAGAATACATGCTTCCGCACGGAGGGAATAACTTCACACCAAAGCACATAAAAAGACGAATTTAAGGCTGAAAGTTGGATTCCAATAGCATAGATAAAAATCCCCTGCAACTTCATCTTATCTTAATACTGTATAAACAGATTTGACTAGCATAAAGCATCGCAATCTTATATAATTCATTACCAAGATGGTTTTCATTAATGAGACTGAAAACAAAGCCTTAGAATTTTGAATTTTAAGATTTTGAAATCATTCTATGTCTAATACAACAATAACAACAATAATAAAGTGATATAGAATTGCAATAATAAGATGGTTTCCGAGTTTTTGAGATCATTTGAATCAAGAACTCATTTCACACAAATCACTCGGTATGATGTTCTTATGTATTCCACTATGGAATATACAGGACCTCTGAATGCAGGAGAATAATATCTCAGTAAAGACCTAAATTAAAAGTGCCTGGAATTTTTCATCAGCGTTGAAACAACAAAACCCAACACCAAAATTTTGCTTTTATCATCTTGACCATCAAATTGACAAACCAGTTAGAAATTTTAGAATACAAAACCTCGCCTGCAGGTAAGGACATCAGCCGAAGCAATTTTTAAGGCTGCCCAATCAGATAAATGATGCAAGAACCAAAGGGTGTATAAGTTCGAGCATTGAAGGCCAGAAGGGCTGCAAGCCAAGGTACTCCATCAAGACTGACAAACAAACTCATCTGAATAGTAAAATGGATTATCAAGCAACCAAAATTCTGCATAAGCAGAGCAACTCTAGCATCTCAAGTAAAAATGAAAATTGCTCATTCTCCTTGACTGAAGAAACTTAAAGCAAGGAAGAATTTTAGAAGCAGATGAAGGCTGAAGTTGTTAGTAGAATGACATCTTGGGTAGATATGAAGTAAGGCATCAGAATGCTATGCAAAGGAAAAAATACCAACATTCGGTGCCTTCTGCAAGAACAACGAACCTTTTGCCCACTAGCATGAATCATGATACTAAGTCCTTTGTATCGCAGTCAAACCCAAGCCAACTAATAGAAGTGGTGATACATTATTTATCATGATGTAAATAAGGATAGTTTCAAACGACAAACATGCAGGCAACTCTAAGCATGAATGTTATACATGGTCCGCATGAGTAATGAAATACCTTATATCACTGGCAAGACACATTGTTCTGCAAAATGGAACAGTGCCAAGACTGGCTAAATGACCAACCGAGGGGTGCATTAAAACGTATAATCATTACAAGCAGAGATGACAATTCTTTTCAAAACTAACATATAGATGATGCCACCAGACTCACAAGATCCATCAGCAAATGGTTATGTTATAAGGCAGCAATTACAAACCACGAAATGTAAAAGGATCATGCATATCATTTATTTATTAAAATTCGGACAAATCGACAAGTGGAATTAGAGACTAAAAGGTTTCATTCCTGTAGTAGGAAGATTTTCCATGCAAATTGGAATAGTAAACAACCAATGATCCCTACCATAAAACTAGACAGATGCATTTCTAATTTCCTTAATTTCTGGAAACCGGTAACAACCTCTTTCATGATAATAACACCCTTGAGTAGTCGACAAAATGTGCCCTAGGGTTGGATCGAGATCCTCCAAACACACCAACCCAACCCCCAACCAGAAAAAGAGTTAAAAACAAACCAAATGAAGCAAGCTATATTTTCGTTTAACCCAAACACACAATAATATTAATCTAGAAAATGCATATTGATACATGTTTTTGTGACTTTCCCCATCTTCAAATGATAAAATAAGATCAAGTTCAAAGATCTATCTTTTTGCTTTCTTTATAACTGTTTTCATCAAATTTTCTTCATAAAAGCCGCCCCAGTGTGCACAATTATCAAAAGGCATATGTTTTTAACCAGGGTGACGGTTAATAAATCTCTGGTTATCTCAAACATTATCTCAAAATTTACCATCTTATTGTTTGTCAGTAATTGACACAAGATTACATGAGATAAAGAAAAGATCTTAGCAATTATTTAACATCCATTGGTGTGAGAAGCAAATGAACATACCTTAACCTTATTAAGATCATCAAGAAGTTTCCTCGGATCAGAACAACCATCACGGAAGTATTCAGCTACAGCAATGTTATGAAGAACCTGCGCAGTTACAAAAAAGAATCAACACAAAGCATTCATCAAAGAAATATCAAGTGGCCAAAAGAAACATTTTATTTCATACAGTTCCATGTCAAGCAGACAAGCATGCATTCAAAAGGTAGGTTTTGAGGAAGCAGGAAAATGCTGCATTTTACTCCCAAATCGATAATTTGATATGATCCTCATAATCATTGTTCAAAATTTAGATGCTTTAGTTGAGCAGCATCTCTGTCAACATAATGGTATCAGTGAGTATCTCAGCAAACCATATAACTTAATATAGTTTTCCAGAAATTTCTATACATGCAATTTTTTTGCCCTTCATGTCTAGAGGCATGCATGTTTGCAAATATAAAAAGTTATTTTGATTTATGGCAGAATGCCAGTATAGTTAATTCAAGTAGAAGCCCTTAATGCGATTATATCATTGATGTCAGACAACAACAAAACATTAGGGACTCCAATTAAATATTCCTTGATAGCTTATCCTTCGAATTCTGTCAAACAGAATTGAGTAAATGTCAGCCTTCAAATTATATATTCTCCCTGTTTTGACAACCATTGGTCATGTCAGGTCACCAAATTTCTGAATAGCATATCATCAGGCTTGAACTATATAAAAAAGACACGAATTTTTAATACAATGCTATACTTACATAATAATAAAAACACTCTCCTCATGTGACTGATAGTAAAAAATGCTACACGTCGCTCAGAACCCTCATAAACCTTATGGATACATGCTTGCTCCACTTGGGCAGGCAAGCATGTTAGATCAAATGATTTAAATTTATCATCCACCAGCTATCATCCACATTTATGGTTGTTGTTTTTCATACAAATAGCAGAGTCAAATGGGAACCTTGCTTCCATGTTCCCAGCACATCAGAATAAACTATTTGGATGCTTCTAGGAGATTGAAGATGACTTTGAAGCTTTCCCAGAGGCTTAAAGCAAATAGCAACACAGTAGCTGTTACACTAGTCTATTCTAGTTTTGCTACAGCCTCTAAATGAGTGACAAGTAGTTATCGGAAGAATAATTTGCTAGAAGCCTCCAAAAAAGCTTAAAGGTTCACTTGAGTCACAACAGCAATGCTTAATGATTGACCAAGATCTCTGTAATGCATTTATTTCGTTCTTTCCAGTGCAAACAATTCTCTTTTAAAAAACTCCTGCACTTCAAATCCCTCTGCAATCTGAATTTTAAATAGATGATATCAAGGGTGACGTCCACGGATCGTCATCAACAGATGAATTAGAGAGAGATGATGATAGACAATGGTTACATTTGTAGACAATAGTAATATTTTGGTAACTTTGGCAGTACACCAGTTGCTTACCCGACTAAAGAGCCAAACCCAATCTCCAGAAAAAAAGGGAATTTGGAGTGGCAAGAGAGTGAGATACCATGATGTCAGCAAGGACAAATCTAGAAAGGTAGCCTATAAAGGCAATCGCATGCCCTAATATGCCCATTATACTTTTGTATTTTGCCACAATTTCACTAAATCACATATACATGTTTGATTGAAAATGTCCCTTCTGATAAGCACATTGGCTCCATCCCTGGATGGAGGTTGGGATATGACGGAAGCCATTATATACCTCATACCATTAAGGAGATTGCTGGAAGATCAAAGGAGATTGTCGAAAGAAGGACAAACTACACTATAATTTTCTACAAGCTTCTTCTTAATCTTTTTGGTGACATGTGTTTGCCCGGTTCTTCCTTTTAATTCTGGTTTGATACCTTGCTAGCAAAATAGGCTTACTCATTATTTATTCATGCCCGTGTAAATGTGGTCCCATTACTACAGGAGAACAAACTTACATCTTTGAAAGAGTTTGCATGCTATCATTTGTCTAATTACACCAGTAAACATATGTCAAAATTAAAATTAACAATTTCCGCACATCAAGCTTTATAGATGTCATGTTCTTAATAGTACACGTTGATGCAATCTACTGATACATTGTCACAAATCAGGGCAACAAATCATACCACTATTTCTTCTTTCAATTAAAACAAACTCAGTAAATCAGCTCCCCCTTGAAACCCCACCATTTGTGACCAAATGCTTAACGCATCAAAAGATTATGGTATCTGAAGTCAACAGTATTCTAAGAGATGGTTTCATTATACGTGCGGTCCAGAAGCACATAACACATATGCGGATTATGCGGCTGATTATGCGGATTATACGGTTTACGTGAAAATGAATATTTTAATAAATAAATAAACAGTAAGTATATATACATATATATATGTGTATATTAAATTTAAAAAAATCCTAAAATATGGTAACAAAAAATCATATTAACTGTTAAAAATATGGATTAATTCATACTAAAACATCAGCACCATCAAGGCGATCAATACATAAAATAACTAAAGTCTAAAGCAATCTACACATGCAAAACATAAATATTTAGTTTTACATCCAAATCAAAAGCATGTCAAATATAAATATCTTGACATAACAAAAAATCCATTCCATATCAACTCATCATCTTTCTTGTCAGCTTCATAACAAATATCATATAACCCCCATCAGAAAAAAGGAAAAAGAAAAAGGATAAAAACATGCGGCAAGCCACTGCTTCCTACTAAGAAAAAAGAAAAAAACATGCGGATATAGCTGCTTCCCGTCGCAAAATCGCTCTGTTGCTTCCCTTTGCGATCTGTTGTTGCTTTGCTTTACATAGGATGGAGCTAGTGGTCGCTGTTTTTTGTTTTGAGGAAAATCCTTAAAATAAAAAAATGATTTTAATGCTTAACAGGTCGGGTTTCTTAATAGTTTGGGGTTTTTAGTTGCCGATTATACGTCCATATGTTCGCTTATGCTGGTGCATAACGGTTATGCGACCGGTTATGCGTCCAACGCCCAACCGCATAATTTGACCGCATAACTGATTTTTTATGCGGCAAGAGGCCGCCTCCTTATATGTGACCATATATGCGGCCGTATATAACTTATTTTAGAACACTGGAAGTCACACACAAGGGCGTAAGTGGCAATATATTGCCTTGGGCAGCAACCAGGGCAATAAAGCAATAAAAAACAAAAACTATTAGTCCATGTTTATGTTTTAAATGAATTTTGTTTCAAATTTTCATTATATTATGATTTTACCATCCATTGTTATACTTGTTTTATACGTATATGTTTATTTGCGTCTGCATAGCAATTATTTCTCGTGACCCTTCACAGAGATTAGTAATCCAAATTTTCATCAACTCGTTGAGTTCTTCTAAAGGTAAATTTTCTTTTTTTATTGGGTGTTAAGGTAGGGTTTAAGGGTATTTTGAGGATGTGTATATTCTATTTGCATTAAAAGATTAGATTTTTAATATGATTTGATGGATGATGATGGTGTGGCTTGTTTGAGTGTTAACTGTGTGAGCGACTTTGTATCTTTATTGATGATCATGGATTAAGATACTGCCCGTTTCTTGCAAATTAAATCAAATTATATCGGTATGTATTATTTTGTGAAATGGAATATAGAGGTCTCAAAGGTGATCCGATGGAGTCTCTGTCTCTTTTTCGTTTGTTACAGAGAACATCTCTTCTCATCATCCTCTGTCTCAGCTTCTTGCCTTCTGTTTCAGGTACTGCTTGCCTTCATTTAAAGATGAGATCTTGTGCTTATTTGGTGAAAAATGGTTGAGTTTTACTCCTCGAAAGAAGAGATCTTGGCTCTATTTTCCCATCCTTTCATGCCTTGTAGTAAAGCTATGATTTTCGAGGATTGATGTTATGGATAAATGTAATTTGAGAGCACAAACCACCTCTTTATAATTCCAACCCCAACCTTACAATTGATGGTATGGATATTTGTTAGTGGATGCACAAATTTAATGGAAGGGAATGATATTTTCGAAAGGATGAATATATGTTACACATCTTATTTTAAATATATGTAAGCTGCTATTGTGTTACTATAATCAATAAATAACCATCTTAGTGATTTTTTACTTTGGTATTTTTTTTAAATTATTCTTCGCATCGTCTTTATTTTCACCAAGGTCAAAATAAATTACTAATTAAGCCGCTGGTCACTCACAGTTCACAAAACAAACATTCTAACCTACATGTGCATTGGCTTTTGTAGTCCATAGCATGAATTCACATATTAGCATCAATCACTTGTCACTTGTCATGTAACAAATCAATCTGTAATCAATCTGTAATCAATCTGTAGATCACGTCGAGCCATAATTAAATCTAAGTTAAGCAGCCTTTTAATTTATGTTTTTTGTACAAAACTAAATTGATGTTCTCTAGTTCTACTTGGGGGGTGGGAGGGGGGTGGGAGGGGGGTAGAAAAAACCATTTCATAACTGTGAAGCAGTAACCCTCGTAAGGAATATGTGACTATATCAATCAGTGCTATAGCATTGACCATTTATATGAAACTAATCAATTAAAATGGAACAACTTAAAAAACTCAGAGGAGCCATTTCCTATTAGGATGAATACCTTCCATACTAGTTGTTTAACCAAGCATCACATTTAAAATCTAAACATCAATAAAAATAAAAATCATATATAACCTACTACGAAATTCCAATGTGCACAGTCGACATAGTCAACAAGTTCCATTCTTTTTTCAACTCTAAACAGATAGCAATCAGGCCACTCAAGATTCAACCTTCCCAGCAAAAATGAACACGATTCAATAATTGAGCTTAAGAAAATGAACGCCTGGAAACTTAATAGAGAAAGCAAAAAAAATCAAAATACTCACCTTCGGATCTCCTTCCTTCTTCTCCAGCAACTGATTCAAAACATCCACACACTCCGAGAATCTCCTACTAGAGAACAGCGCCTCCGCCTCCTTCGCCAACCCATCGGTCACCGGCTCAACTCGCTCGTCCTCGCCCGCCGATGCCGGCGACGAATCCCGACCGTCCATCTTCAAATCGACCGGCACCTATCAGATCCCCAATCCTAAACAACCCGACCAGCACAAAGCCAGCGAAACCAGAGCTCTCACCTTCGTACCCGTCCCCTCCCCAATCGACGCCGGGTGAACAAATCGGGATCAGCGAGCCCCGGCGAATCTATAGGGTTTCCGCTTCCATGGCTCCGACATAAGAATGGTTATGGCCGGGATCAGGGCTAGTGTTAGGGTTTTGACCTAGGGTTTTGCGACGTCGCGGATTTGATCGGGGCTGTGTACAGAAGGAAGAGATAGGTGTTAAAAAATGAGGAAAGCGAAACGGATTTTATTTTATATATGGGTTGAGATTTTTTTTTTTTTAAGGGTAGCAGAGAGAAGCAATCGCCATAGAGAGCGACGGGGGGGAGGGGAAGAAGATAGTCTCTCTTTTCTCTCGTTCCTTTTCTTAGCGGGTTCGGATTTTTAACTGTTGGCGGATGATCTGACAGTGGCGAGTTGGAGCAGTAAATATGGACATCGGCCGACAAACGGGTCGGATCATTGTTGGATTGTTATCCGATGTTCCGCTTGCGAACATAGCATGAGTGAAGAATTGGTGGGAATAAAACGTTTGCGGTTTAGTTCTTTTCTCTTGAATCAAATTCGGGGAGAGGGTGTTTGAAAGTATTGTTTAAAATATAGAAATGTGTTAAAGGGTTACGGAGAAGAGTCAAATTATCTCCAATCGGAGTAGCCATGGCATAAGCCATGGCTCTCAATATATTCACTTCATCATGGGATTTGGAGTCCAAGGGACTCCCCACTAAGTTAGTGGGAAGTAATGGTGAGATGATGAGTGGAGGGAGGCCAAAAGCCTCACTCAACTCACAACACTCCCCCTCATCTCTCTATTACCTTGGGTTAAGCATATGAATACTTCAGGATTCAGTATGCTAATAGGGTGGATACATCTGGATCCAGAGCCACAGTGGTTGCCTCGTTAAAACCTTAGCTGTGGAAAACCCAGTGGGAAAAACCAGCAGCTTAAGGGAAAAGAGTACAACTATCGAGGGACTCCCCCTAATCTGTACAAGATTCAGGCTTGCAGATCTCCTATGTATCTATACAATCATCTCCTATTCGTCTATACATCCATTATGTTCTGAAAGAAAATACAATCATCACTCATCTATACAAGTTTCACTCATCTAGCGGCTATTGGAAAGTAGTGGCGCTCTGGAGTGGAATGCTCTCCGAAGTTGATAGATGACTCCACTAAAGTATTCTTTGAATCAGTCTTCAGTGTGTCTGCAATGTACTGCTGGACCTGGCTGAGCGTTTTCAATACTTGCTTCTTGGATGATGAGCTTCTCAGAAGATGTAGACATAGGAGGATGATGAGTAGATATTTAGTCATCGCGATGATCTTTAAACCTGCATATGCGATATATATTACTTGACCCTTGGAAGTTGCGCAGAATCAGCTTATCCTTGGTCTAGTGGTGCTCTCCAGGACAACACTGTATCTAGTTAACAACTTTACTGTAGACGTTCTATAAAAGACACGTGCAGTTGGCCAGATAAATAAGTGTAACAAGTACACTAGAGCTAGGCTCTTCGGGACCTAGGATGTCCTCCCCCTCTTCTAACGACTGGAAGGTGTCATAAATAAGCATCCATTTTTAATAGGTTGCAAATGGACATCATTCTTCATAAACTCCATGTGTATGAAGGATATTAAGGGGTTACACCACGAAGGTGTTAAATATGTAAGTCGAGACAATACCTTGTTATTCCTAGGTTTTTCATTTCCAATGTATGCTTAAAGCTATCTGATATCTCAATAGTCTCTGCAGGAGATCCTATTTGCTTTAAGTCGATCACATGAACGACGAATATCACAAATCCTGTCAACGATCTTTCGAAAAAGATATACGGGTAGAATATTGCTTAAGATCAACTAATGATCGTTGTAGCCTTTATGGAGAAGACGTTTCTACGTCTCTCTATCATCTCTGGGGGTAGAGTATACCCTTCTAGGAGTTGGATATTGATCTCTATATCTATATTGTCGTATATGTAAGCAATCACAACGTCCATGAGCTGCATTTATTGGCTTGTTCAGAGAAGTTTAGGCTTTAGTAGGAAAATGATCACATTTCCTACATTTAAATTTCTTATGAAATCCAACTTATACTCCACAGGTTTTACACATTCAGGTGTATGGACTACTGGTCCCAAGACTTTGCTTTTCAAGAGTGAGTCCAGCTCTACTCTTATTGCCGCGTCCCACTTTGGCCAATTTATGCGTTTACGCTATAGAAAAGTGGGTTGACGTCATCGTCGTATTCAGCGACGTGAACGGCAATAGCGAAAGCAAAACCGTCGTCGACGACTGTGCTATATCTGTCCAGTACCTCTCCAGTACGTACGTAATATAATGATTTTTCTCCTGTTATTTCCTCTGCAAGGGAAATTAGGAGGGGAGAGGTTGCTGGTCTGAGCTCAGCACCCTGTGGATTGATCAGTTTAATATATCCAGGAATCTTCCTCTTTTGAGGAACTTTATATTTTGAACCTGGCAGGCGTCCTCTTTTCATTTGAGGTACAACCAATTCTGCTGCCGGTGGATTGCATCCATCTTTTGGGAATGTCAATCCTAGCTGGCGTGTTGGCAGCAGGGACGTGTGAACGAACAATTTTCTGGTTGTCCGTAAATTTATCCGGCAATTGATGTACTTTAGTCTGAATGTGAAGGATCTTCCGAATCTCATCTTCACACAGAAAAAGTATGCGGATCATAACGAGATTAGGACTTTTGTGTCATATGATATGGTCTCAGAAGCTTCAGGCTTCTTTAGACTGCGTGCCTATTCCAATGAGACTTTGCTCATCAAATTTTATCAAGACTTGGTGGTAAACCATAAGCAAGCTGCATCAGCAATAAGATATGGCCACAATTAGGCCATATCGTGATATGCGAAACGGAATGCAGTGTTTTGGTCCCTAAACATTAACATGCAACTGGGATTTAACAATGGACGTGAAATCCATTGCAGTCTCTTTACCTGAGCCTCTAATAACCCATTATGAGTATGAAGATACTACAAGATGTTCAATTTCAATGTCAGTTGCTTGGCAGAAATCTTCAAAGATATGTGTAGTAAATTCACCCACGTTATAAGCTTTGAGAAAGCTATGTTGCGAGTGAATATAAAGGCACACATAAGACCATCTTATAGATGCATCAATCAGTACAATGAAGTATCGAAAATGGGCCACTTGCAGGGTGAATAGGCCCGCAAAGTCACCATGTATTCTCTCAATGAAGCCAGTAGACTCTCATCCCACTTTCAGGAGGGAAGTTCTCTTTAAAAGTATGCCCTTACGACAAAGGAAACTCAATCTTTAGGATCTCCAATGGATTCATTTGATGATGCGTCCATCATCGCTGATCCAGGATGGCCAAGTCCATTTTGCCAGAGTTAAAAAATATGGCAATGAAAAACACTTCTGGTGCTCAGTCAAGTTGGCTTTATATAGGATGAATATCTGTAATTATAGGGGCCCGATGGTGGTCCAATGAAATCGTAAGTAGATGGTCTTCTGGCCATCCTCTTCACGAGTTTTATATTGATATTCAATATTTATTATCCACAGTTTTCAAGTTATGTTCGTTTAAACGAAATATGCTTGAAACTTGGAAAATTCCTATATGTTTAAGGTGAGAATTTTGCATCTTATAATCTCGTTTTATTTGGGAGCAATATAAATGCTACACCAGTGCAACAAGGCATTGTCCACAATATTACATACTTCATCTATAAACAAAACGAAATTTTATTTAAGTAAATGTAAAATGACATTCAAATAAAACTTTGTACAAAAGCAAACAAAGATGAAGCTATTTGTAATTTTAAATGCATAGACATATAGATAGGGCTCAATCGAGCAGGTCTTCATTCTTGAAGTCATTTGCAGTGAAATTTGTTGGCGGCTGAACAGCCGCCAAGTTTGTTTCAGGCAGAGACTTCTGGCTCGCCTGATACAGTTCCTGGAGGTGGCGATGAGTGCGGCAGTTTCTGGACCACTGTCCAGTCATGTCACATCGATGGCATTTATCCTCCCAGTTCTTGTTAAGAATTAACACTTGGTCAGTATTCTTACGATTCCATGTGAGGTTTCTCATTTCTCTGTTGTTGTTGGTCTGGGTTGCTTCTCCTCGTGCTGGCTGCATTACAGCCTTCCCTTTATTCTTTCTAGCCTTCTTATTGTTTTTCCACTTCTGGGGAGAAACATGGTGGGCTTCAAGGATAGGGGCAGTACCAGCTGGTCGTAGATTATGAGTAGCAAGAAGTAAATCTCTATTCTGCTCTGCCCTACGGAGGCAAGAGATCAAGTCAGAGAATTTCGTGAAGTTGCGTTCACGATACTGCTGCATGAGGATTGCATCTTTCTCGTGAAACGAGATAAATGTCTTTTCCAACATGCGTTGATCTGTCACTTCTTCACCGCACAACTTCAAGCGTGAGGTAATATTATGAAGTGCAGAGTTATACTCAGAGACGGACTTATAGTCCTGAAGTCTGAGGTTTTCCCACTCATAACTGGCACACTGTAATATTACATCAATTTGATGTTTATACCGTGCCTCCAACGCTGTCCACAGCTCCATTGGGTCATCTACCGTTAGGTATTCGGCCTTTAAGGTCCGATTTATATGTTTCCTAATGTAGATAATGGCTTTCGCCTTATCCACATCGGAGACAGTGGTAGGAGTGCTGCTAGACGATTGGGCCGCTTCTGGGGCCTTACTAGCAGAAGCATCGACAGCTGCTGGGGCCGATGAAGGAGATAAAATTGAGCCAAGGAGGGCCATCGAACGCAAGTGGAACTTCAGGTCCACTCGCCAACTCAGGTAATTCTTTCTTGCAGCATCAAGAACTTCGAAATCGACGCTTGCCAATTTTGCCATTTATCTATGCAATTTAAAGTAAGCATGAATTAATTAAAATGTAAATTCATGCAAAAAGAATAAAAATAAGTAAAATGTGGGGATCGGCCAGATACCCAAAGAAATACAAAGTCCAAAGTCCGAATATACAGTCCATAAAGAGAAAGAAAAATACAATTTGGAAACCCAGAATGGGTCCATATATTTTCCAATTTTCGCCTCCATCTTCATTTGTCGGTACACCGTCCATTGGCATAAATACATATAATCCTCACTTACAAATTCTCTTAAAAAGAAAATAAAATTGCAAGGAATATAAAGGGTATCAAATTGGCTGATCCCAAAAATCACATTTTAGCTTATATAAACATCCACGCAGTTTATAAATGCCACAGGCACAAAAGAAACAACCACGCATGTATACAACACAGGCATATATAATATGTAAAAAGAAAAAAATATAATAATCTCTTGGACCACGGGGAGATGTCATACACCGTTAGGTTAGATGACTAACGACAGAGCGGTCGCAGGATCCTTAAGATAATTATATTTTGAAAAATTCTAATAATCCATAAATAATAATGCAAGAGTGATTTTTAACATTGACTAACTGGGCTACAGGCCCAAACAAGAATTTAAAATGAATTATTATTATGATTGGAGCTGCAGGCCTATAAGTAAAATAATAATCATTTTAATAATTAATTTAATATTTGGGCTGCAGGCCCATTTGAAAAAAAATTTAATTAACATAATTATTTTGCAATTGGATTAACTGGGCTGCTGGCCCAATTTGGAAGTCAAAATTAATTATTAATCTGAATGGGGCTGCTGGCCTATAAAACTTATATTCGTTGTTATGAACTGGGCTTCAGGCCCAAATTAGGCCACAAAATTAATTATTATTCTAATATGGGATGTAGGCCCATAATGAAAATCATTGTAATGAGCAATTTTAATTATCTGGGCTTCTGGCCCATCAAGCCAGGGGAGTCAAAAAGACTACCCCTATCCACCTTCCATTTTATTTCGACGGTCCCCACTTCAGGTGGGTGCCGAAACGACGCAGGCAGAGACCCCAAGAAGGGCGGTGATTCAACGCTGGCAGAGGCCCCTTTCAATGGGATGAAAAGAAATGGGGCTCGTCGCATTCGCCGTTAGAACAATTAATGGGCTCAGAACAATTGCCAGTAATAGGCTCTACAACATTAAATGGGGCTTTTTGCATTCTCCTGCAAGTAATGGGCCCAGAACAATTGCCTCCGATCAACCGCCCTTGGATCGTCTCCCCCCATTCGGGGGTGGCAAAATCGAAAGGCCCCGACAGGGGGGTGGTTGCACGCAGGTAAGTCTAACCCCGAGAAGGGGCGCGGCCAAAATCAGAAAGCAACTCGGTGATCTGAGGCTGCCGACGAGACCGGGCGCTTCAGGCGATATTCCGATGAGACCCCGGCGCTTCAGGCGCTTCCGAGGAGGCCCCCTCCAATTACGACGGTGGCGGTGATTCGGTGCGCGCAACCCCGACAGCGCGCCTGGGTGGCACCTCCCCGCCGGCGGCGATCCGGAGACAGTCCCACGCAGACCCCTCGTCGGGGGGGTCGCCGGGATCGCAGTGCCCCCCGGCGAGGGGGGGTCGAAAACGCAGACCCCTATCGGGGGGGGTCGCCGACAACTAAGCGCTCCCCCCGTCTGGGGGGGGTCCCGAGATCGCAGCCCCCCGGCGAGGGGGGGTGGGGGAACGCAGAGAGCCCCTCCCGGGGGAGGGGGCGGCGATTAAAATCCCCTTTCGGGGAGGCAAAGGTTAGACTTTTATTTTATTTTTTTAATTATTATTCTTATTATGACTATATTAAATAATTATAATAAGAACAAAATTACATGAACATAAAATTCTGAAGATCGAAATATAGGCGTAAAATATGATTTTCACCTAAATTAACGAGGTGTTTGTTCATGATTTTTAGCAAAAAAATGTATCTAATTTTTTCATATTGTATTTCTACGGGATAAGAAATTATACCTCTAGATCAAAGATCTAGGGAAGATCGTGATAATAAAAAAACCGTAGATAGTTCCGCTCCCGATACGCTCCAAAGAAAAATCCCCGCAAAGCTTCGCTGCAACAATAGATTCCTTCACGCGTAGGGGTTTAATTTTTGAGGGAGATGGGATGAAAAGCTCAAAGAAGTTAGAGCAAACGTGCTAATAACATGTTAAAGGATTATGGAGAAGAGTCAAATTATCTCCAATCGGAGTAGCCATGGCATAAGCCATGGCTCTCAATATATTCACTTCATCATGGGATTTGGAGTCCAAGGGACTCCACAATAAGTTAGTGGGGAGTAATGGTGAGATGGTGAGGGGAGGGAGGCTTTTATGGTGAGGGGAGGGAGGCTAAAAGCCTCCCTCAACTCACAACAAAATGTTATTACTTTTTTCTTGTTTGGTAATTGGTGTTTGAGTTGTTAGTGTTGTGACTAGTAATTTTAATTTATAGGCAATTGTAATTTATAAACTAATACGACCCTCCCAAAACGGGCTAAGACGGAACGGACCGAGCCCACGATCCGAGCCCATCGGTCAGGACGGGATTGGGCCCCAGCCTAAGGCCCCCCGAAGGCCTGGGGCCATGACGGCCCCAGACCGGCGTGGAGGGAATTTCTGACGGTTGTAGGTTGAGGAAACCAATCCCCCGAATTGCGCCCACCTTCACTACCATTCAAGAGCCCCATTACGCCCACCTTGATGACACATCAAGGGACGATCAAAGCGGCGGGTACTTAGGGCGAGATGGAAGGAGGATGAGGGTGTCGTAGGCGGTTCAGCCCCTACAAAAGACCCAAAGATCGAAAGACAAAGGCATGAAATTCTGAATACTCTACACTCAGATATTCTTCATCTTACAACATTGTCTTCCACCTCATAATTCTCCTCCATAGACCGGCCTGAGGATTCGCGCGTCGGTCTCTCCGTGAACTGCACTCGATCTCACCGGGCCTCCCTTAGATCATGTTTGACTTATTCATAGGAGGGGACTTGGTCGGAACCAAGGTCTGACCCCCCCCCCTGACGAGTTTTCTTGTCCACGCAGATCAATGAGACTTCACATCGCTGGAGCTACCCTCCAGCGCATCATTTATCGGAGCCGAGCGATCTCGACCCCGAGCTCATTCATCTCTTAATCGAGGAGGACGTCGTACTCCCGAAGCTATCCTTCGGGATACTATCACATGGATCCACGCATTCCCGACCGAGCAAACACGCCGCTTCCCGATCTCGAAGGACGCACATGTCTCACATGTCCACGTCGACTCCGACCCTCGAGACTGCCAAATAGTGGTGAGAAAACACCCCGAAACATTTGGCGCCGTCTGTGGGAAAAATTTTCTAAACCCACATCAAACAACCACACCGAAGATGACGCGGCCGCGCACCAGGGGGCACAAGAATACTGCGACAGCCACACCAGCGCCAGGGCCTGCCAGTGACCTCCGTGGGAAGGCCGCAACCGCCCGACGCCCGCCCCGAATCGAGGAGCCAAGCGTTCCACGAGCCACAACAATAGGCATAGACCATAAGGGAGCGACGAGCAACCCTCAGCACATCTCCTTCTCCAAGGAGGACCTGAAGGGGGTAGAACTGCCCCATGAGGATGCACTAGTCGTCTCGGCCCTAATCGACACCGCCCTAGTCCGACAGCTGCTCGTGGACACATGAAGCTCATGAGACATCCTGTTCATGTCGACCTTGGAGAAAATGGGGCTGAAGGCTGAAAACCTTGAACCTTGTTCGAGCCCCGTGGTGGGTTTCACAAGACATTCCGCACCCATCATAGGAATGATCTGTATGGATTTTCAAGGTCCCTTAGAGCTAATTTTAAAATTATTCGTCCTAAGTCGGACAAACAAAATAAAATGAACAGCGGAAAAAACAATTTATTAAACCATTTAATAAATATAGCCCTAAGAAAAATTCCCTAAGCCAGGAAATCTACTGACTCGAGTTGGGTCTGACCAACTTGAGAAAGTTCTAACTGTAGGGTTTTGTGGTACCCTTAGGGCACAAAAACTCTATTCCCGTCCTAAGTCGGACGGAACATAGACATAGAAAAATTTATGCAGCGGAAGAATAAGTTAATCTAATTAACTTAGCCCTAAGGTCCAAGACCCTTAGCCAAGATCTATGCCGACTTGGGATGGATCTGACCATGCCAAGAAGGATCTAACCTACTGCGATTAAATTAAACTAATGCTAATAAACACATACCCAGAATCTCAACCCTGGAGCAGGCGAGATGTTTTGCACCGTCTTCCGAGCTGCTCCCCATCCCGCTCCTCGATCCGCTCCCCGAACCGCTCCTCGAACCGCTCCGCATCCCGAGGCGATCAATCCCGTGTCGCCGAGCCAACCACGCGCCAAAGAAAGTTTCACGCAAGTGAAACCTCCGTCAAGATTTCAGATCTGAATCCGAACTCCTTTGCGGCTTTGCTAGAGCCCTCAAGAGTAAGGCAGAAATTTAGGGAGATAGAAGAAATATTAATTTAAGCTTAGATCCGAGCGTGCTCCAACATTTACGAGAGCCGCTCAGATCTAGAGCTTGGGACGAGTTTTGAGGAGTAGAGCAGGCCCATATTTATATAGACGGCTGACTGCTCCCCTTCACTCAAAATCCGATGTGGGACTAATAATTAGAGTTAATAAAAATAATTTAGTTTGCCTATCACAAACTGCAAACTTCCGTGAATTTTAACTCCCTCACCGTTGAACTTCAGGATTGATACAACATATCAATTCGAAGGGTGTTCAACGGTGAACGCATAGGAAAAAACCGTTCGTCAATCGGAGTTCGTTTGACCATTCAATTGTATGTCCAAAGTTCAGCCTACGACTTGTTTTTCGCAAAAACCAGCCGTCAAATCTGCCCAATAAACCTAGGGTTCTGCACCCATTAGTGGGCCCCATCAAGTGGGCCCCACAGCCGCCAAAAAGCTGACTGGGCGCCTGCCCAGACCTGGGCACGGGAGCCCAGGCCTGCGCCAGGCGCCAGTCGCCAGGCGCCCAGGCGGGCGCCTGGGCCACCTGGGCCTGCGCCCAGGCGCTAGGGCGCTAGGGCGCCCCAGCCCTGGCAGGGCCCGGGCGCCCGGGCCTGGGCCTGGGCCTGGGCCGGGCGCCCGGGCCCAGGCGGGCTTGGGCGCCCAGGCCCAGGCGGGCCTTGGCTTTTCTGAGTATTGGACTCACCGGATTTGGTTTTGGATGATGAAAAAACATAAATATATCGTGAACTAACACTTTATGAGCGCAGTTATGGAGATCGTCGCCAAACTAATTTGAACATCTAAAGCGACGTCTCGAGACTTTTCAATACGCGTGATCGTATGCTTGAAGCTTCGTTGAAGCTCAAGGACCATTATTGAAGTCATGAAGATTCGATCGAAGCTTTTGAAGACGGTTCGTCAAGTTTAATTTAATGTCTTCTAGCTTCGTTTCGTAGAATGTTAAGCCTTGAGTATGTCTTACGTTTTAATCTTCATTTCGCTCATATCATTAGATCTGGGATCTTAGTAGAAGTCCATACTGTTGGATCCTGTGGATGGCAAGCAACACTAGAAGGGGGGGTTGAATAGTGTTGATCAAATAATAAAGCTTTTTCGCTCAAAGATATTAACACAAATAAATTCCTTCTAACGTTGCCTAAGAAACCAAGTAGAGTGATCTACGCTTGGTTCTTAATCAACAATATAATTTTAAAGTGCACAGCGAAATTTCACAGCAGGTAGTCGACTCCTTATGAGCAGTAGTCGACTCCCAGAGAATATGTTAGAACAAATAATGTTATAAGTAAGAATTTCAGCGTATAGAGATAAAATTGATCTTTGCTGTAAATAGAAGATATAAATGTAAAGATAATCAAAACACAGATCAACAAGCGCAAACAAAAGGATTTTATCCTGGTTCCCCGCAACCCGGGTACGTCCAGTCCCCGACCAATCCGGTACGAGATTTCCACTATCTGCCTTGGCAAATACAAGCACCTAACTTCACTTGTTAGGATTTCCAACGACCTAGCCTTGACCAGGATTTCCGAACGCAACACCTAGACTTGTCTAGGGCTTTACCCTTGCCTCACAAACCGAGGACTTTCCAACTGGCAACAACTAGACTTGTCTAGTGTTCCAACAATCAACACAATAAGAAATTTGTCCAATACTCTACAACAAGTGATAGAGATTGGAAATACACCCGATTCTATAGCCAATCAAAAAGATAGACAATTGTGCAGTGGCTTAATAGAATGATAGTCTAGATCACACAAAGATACGAGATAAGTTCTTTGTGATCTAGAGCTTTTTCAAAAATCCTTCAAATAAAATTAGAGAGAAATAATAGAAGGGATTTTGAAAAACAATTTAGCCAATAGAAAATAATGATACGATCTTAAAAAAAGATGAGAAAATATTGCAAGATCAAAAACTGAAATTAAAATTGGCTAGAGAAGAAATGAGAGAGCTTTGATTCACGAGAGCTTTTACGAATTTTTGATTTTCAATATTGTATTTTTCACAAAAGAATTAAGCTCTCTTTATAGGGAAAAACTGAGATTTGAATTTCAAATTTCGTTTGACTTTTGTCCCAAAAATTTCGGAGTAAATTGCTCAAAAGAATTTAAAATTCAAATTCAAAACGTCTGAAAATTTCCAGCAGGTAGTCGACTCCCTCTATAGGTAGTCGACTCCCAGAGGAGTCTAGGAAATTTTCATCCCTGACAAGTAGTCGACTCTCTACTTTTGGTTGTCGACTCCCAGAGGAGTTTTTCCTGTTGTTCTAGTCAAAAGAGTAGTTAATCTCCAGGGTGCGTGGAGTTTCACTACGAGAATTATGGATTGACTAAAAAGCTCTTGAAAACTATTTTGAAGATAGTTTAAAATTGTTTCGAAATCATTTGTGTGTGTGTGTTGTCTATTTGATATGGCTTTGACAAATATCCTAAAAGACACGACACACTCACACTAGACTCTGAACATGTCTTCGGCAGTTTAGTCAACTTGATGAAGTGAAGATGAGCTTCTCTTTGAGCTTCTTGTTTTGTTTGAGCTTGAGCTTCATCACTTGAGTTTAGCCATGTTCGTCTTTGTCGTGGAGCGTTGATACGTGATTCTTGGAGTATTAGTAGAGCTTCACGAAATCTGTATACTTAAAGTGTAGTGTAGTTAGTACACTAAGCATTCATTTGGTGTGCTCATCATCAAAATTACTTAGGGGTGGAATTCAATTTCCATCACTCTCCCCCTTTTTGATGATGACACCCAAATGCAAAATTTGAAGTAATGAATATGAATAGTATACTTACCCCCCCTGCTTTGATGCGGGAATAGTATACTTACTCCCCCTGAATAGTATACTTACTCCCCCTGCTTTGATGCGGTTCTCCCCCTGCATCGAAGCTATTAGAAATACAATTCATATTTTTGCATTATATATTTTTCTCCCCCTTGTCATCAACAAAAGATAAAACAGTAATTTCTACGGATCATTAAAGATAAGAGGAATTCAATTCCATATGCCTGCAATGGAGATGTTAGTTCATAGAACAACTAAGTTTGGCATAGTAGATAACTTCATAGTAGCTAGCATCACACAATAAGAGTTATTACAAACCATAGTTAAGAAAAACATTGTTTTTGAAAAATAGAACCATTGTTTTTGAAAGAGAAGTTCATGAGGCTAAGGATGACCGCTGTTCTTTTTCAGTTCCTTGATTTCTCCAAGGATCATAACAAGCGTCTCCTCAGTCATTTTGTTGCTTTTCACAACGATCTCCTTGAGGTCGTCCACCTTTTGATTGAGATCTTCAAATCCTTTCTCCTGTGAGATCTTCAATTTTCCAATCTTTTTCAGGAGCATCTCCTGAAGTTCAAGGATGTAAGCAGGAACTTCTTCTTCTTCCTCGCCGCTTTCTTTTTCTTCTTCTTCACTTTCTTCATCTGAATCTGAAATAACAACCTTCTTACCTCGCCTTGAGGATGATGATCCTCCTTCGGTAGCGATTTGCTCTTCAGGGACATTCTCATCAAGGTCATGATGGAGATTCATTCTCCCAAGAGCATGAACATCAAAGACACGGGCAGGTTCTAGAATGGTTGTTTCATGATCCAAAGACACGTTAAAGCTAATGAATAGAATGGTCAGATAGTGCCCATGAGAAAGAGTGGAGGAAGGTCTGTCAGATGAAGCTGAAAGTAGGATGGAATCCATGATGACTTTAGCCCAATTCACACGAATATTACCAAGAATGGCATAGATGCATTTGGCTTGTTTTTCAGAAAGAATAGCATGACTCCCAGATTTTTGAGTTATGTTATATGACAGAATATTAGCTAAGATTCTCGCCGGATAGCGAAGATGTCTACAAGGAAGTTTAGTCTGAAAGTGTTTACCAGGCAGATACATTCTCTCTAGGGTATTCTCGTCAGTCATCTCAATTTTGTCAAGGATCATACCGGAGTATGGGATTCCTAGGGCTTCACCTAGGGATTTTACAGTTATTGCAAGTTTGGTATCCAGAACCTTAGTAATGAAACGACTTTTCACGAGATCATAATCCATGTTTGCATAAAAGAGATGAACAAGCCTAGGATAACACAGATACACATTTTCAGAGGAGAACAAATTTGCTAAGTTTTGGAAATCTAGCAGACTGTCAATACCGTAATTGATAACATCATTAAGTTTGACAAATCTTTCATGCAAGATTGGTTTCTTAGAAACTTTAACAAAATGTTCATAGGTAGTTGATTTGAAGAGATAGGGTAGGATGATTTCTTTCTCAGAATCAACATTAGCAGTAGCAATTTTTCTCTTCTTAGGGAAAGCTCCTTTGAAAGGCATCTAGATAGAGTAAAACAAAAAATATATATTTTTACACTACTAGATAACCAAGAGAAAAGAAATAATAAAGTTCATGGAAGTAAAAATTTTTTACCTTGGGTAAATTTGAAGGAAGATGAAAAGAAATTGCTCCAAAAGTCCAAGCCTCAAGATGAAAACCCAAGAGAGGAGAGGGGAAAAGGAGGTAGTCGGCTACCTCTAGGGTTTTCTTGGGGTTTTGTTTGAAGAGGTGAAAAGATGAAGAGGAGTAAGAGCCATTAGATCTAGATTTGGGTGGCTAGGATGGGTTTTGGGCTTAGTGGGTAAGTTATCTTAACGGATCTTGACCCATTCACTCAAATAGAACCCAATAGGAGTTAGTCAAAAAAAAGCAACCCAGAAATTTTCGCGCTGGTAGTCGACTCCCTCCTGTAGGTAGTCGACTCCCTGCTGGGTAGAGTCGTTTTCTCATTTCGGAGAAAGTTTGGTCCAGGTTGAACGAGCTCTTTTAACAAAAATATTTTAAGCAATAAAACACAATCATGTATACAAATTTAACTTATTTCAACTCATTTAAATAATTATATAAATATAAAAAAAACATTTGTTCCGATTCAGCCGTTATGACTCCCTGAATTTTCTTCATTGTTTTCCTCCTTTTTAGAGCACCTAAAAAGTAAGCGTTTATGGTACTCTTTGGTTTTGAGTCCGAGGAGTTAGTCTTTAGGAAGCCAAACCCAATACGGTTTAGTTCCTTCATGAACAATATACTTATAATTTTTGTTAAAATGAATCTGTTGAACAAAGTTAGTGGCGTACCTTTCTTTTTGCTGATCAGATAATCTCTTTGGTACCCAGATGCTTAAAACATTATCGTTAGCATGATGCATCCTAGTGTGCTTAACCCGTTTCATGGTATGATGTGAGTCATAGCCAAGTCCGGTTTTGCTAGATGAAGCTTTTTGATTATCTATTATATTATCTAGCTTCCCTTTTTCTTTATTGAAATTCTCAATAATTTTCATCGTAGCGTCGTATTTATTTTTGACGGATACGAGAAGATTATTCAGACTTTCAACTTTTTCATTTATTAGCAAAATATCCTTTTGTAAAAAATCATTTTTCTCTTTAAGAAGGCTATTTTCTTTAATGACTTCTTCTTTTTCCTTACTCTCTCTTTTAGCAATTCTAAGTGTTTTTCTATGTTCTTTAATGAGCTTTTCATGCATTTTGCATAGCTCTTTATATGCTCCACTATAGTCCAAGTCTTCATCATCGCTTGACGATGACTCATTATCGCTAGATGAATCATGATGCGAGCTTCCCTTGGAGGATGTAAATGCCATGAAACACATATGTGTCGTCTCTCTTCTTTCATCATTATCTTCGTCTGAGGATTCGTCGGATGAAGAATCGTCGCTCTGATCGAAGGCTGCATAGGCTTCTTTCTTTGGTCGTCGAAACTTGTTTCTTGTATTGGTTCGTCTTTCATTGTTCTCTTTGTTCTTCCCACGATCTCTGGAATCACGGTTGTTTCTTTCCAATGGACAGTCTCTCTTGACATGCCCTGGTTTATTGCAACCAAAACAAATAATACCGTTAGTGGGTCTAAAAGATCGTTTTCCATACTTACTTGTGATGAACTCTTTAAAGTTCTTTGAAATGAACGCGATGTGATCTTCTTTGTCCGTGTAGTCGGAGTCTTCTTCTTGAGCTTTGAATGCAAGATTTTTCTTCTTTGGTTTTTCTTCGATTTTCTTGTCTTCTTCAAGCTCGATCTCATATGCCATGAGATTTCCCATCAGTTCTTCGATGGTGAGGTCCTTTACATTGTGAGCTTCTCGAATGGCCGTGGTCTTTCCCTTCCATTCGGGTCGGAGAGATCTTAGTATCTTCATTACTTGTTCATACTCGAAAAGTTTCTTAGTAATGTTAGTAAAACGAGTATTCACATCGGTGATACTCTCTCCTTCTTCCATTTTAAAAGTTTCGAATTTTGAATGTAATACATTTATACGAGATTCTTTTACCTTTTCTGTACCTTCGTGACTTACCTGAAGAGTGTGCCAAATTTGATGTGCTGTCTCACATTGGGAAACTCGATTGAACTCATTTCCTGTAACAGCGCAAAACAAGGCATTCATTGCTTTTGCATTGAGATTAGCTCTCTTCTTGTCATCGATAGACCATTTTCCAAACTCAACGTCGGTGGGTGCGATGTACGGGACTTTGGTGATAGTCCATGCTTCAATGTCCAATGACTCTAGGTGAGTCTTCATTCGGATCTTCCAGCTGGCGTAGTTGGTTCCGTTGAATAGAGGTGGTCGCATGGTGTTCAGTCCTTCGAAGTGAAAGGATGTTGACGCCATCACTATTGTAACCTTGCTCTGATACCAAGTGTTGGATCCTGTGGATGGCAAGCAACACTAGAGGGGGGGGTTGAATAGTGTTGATCAAATAATAAAGCTTTTTCGCTCAAAGATATTACCACAAATAAATTCCTTCTAACGTTGCCTAAGAAACCAAGTAGAGTGATCTACGCTTGGTTCTTAATCAACAATATAATTTTAAAGTGCACATCGAAATTTCACAGCAGGTAGTCGACTCCTTATGAGCAGTAGTCGACTCCCAGAGAATATGTTAGAACAAATAATGTTATAAGTAAGAATTTCAGCGTATAGAGATAAAATTGATCTTTGCTGTAAATAGAAGATATAAATGTAAAGATAATCAAAACACAGATCAACAAGCGCAAACAAAAGGATTTTATCCTGGTTCCCCGCAACCCGGGTACGTCCAGTCCCCGACCAATCCGGTACGAGATTTCCACTATCTGCCTTGGCAAATACAAGCACCTAACTTCACTTGTTAGGATTTCCAACGACCTAGCCTTGACCAGGATTTCCGAACGCAACACCTAGACTTGTCTAGGGCTTTACCCTTGCCTCACAAACCGAGGACTTTCCAACTGGCAACAACTAGACTTGTCTAGTGTTCCAACAATCAACACAATAAGAAATTTGTCCAATACTCTACAACAAGTGATAGAGATTGGAAATACACCCGATTCTATAGCCAATCAAAAAGATAGACAATTGTGCAGTGGCTTAATAGAATGATAGTCTAGATCACACAAAGATATGAGATAAGTTCTTTGTGATCTAGAGCTTTTTCAAAAATCCTTCAAATAAAATTAGAGAGAAATAATAGAAGGGATTTTGAAAAACAATTTAGCCAATAGAAAATAATGATACGATCTTAAAAAAAGATGAGAAAATATTGCAAGATCAAAAACTGAAATTAAAATTGGCTAGAGAAGAAATGAGAGAGCTTTGATTCACGAGAGCTTTTACGAATTTTTGATTTTCAATATTGTATTTTTCACAAAAGAATTAAGCTCTATTTATAGGGAAAAACTGAGATTTGAATTTCAAATTTCGTTTGACTTTTGTCCCAAAAATTTCGGAGTAAATTTCTCAAAAGAATTTAAAATTCAAATTCAAAACGTCTGAAAATTTCCAGCAGGTAGTCGACTCCCTCTATAGGTAGTCGACTCCCAGAGGAGTCTAGGAAATTTTCATCCCTGACAAGTAGTCGACTCCCTACTTTTGGTTGTCGACTCCCAGAGGAGTTTTTCCTGTTGTTCTAGTCAAAAGAGTAGTTAATCTCCAGGGTGCGTGGGGTTTCACTATGAGAATTATGGATTGACTAAAAAGCTCTTGAAAACTATTTTGAAGATAGTTTAAAATTGTTTCGAAATCATTTGTGTGTGTGTTGTCTATTTGATATGGCTTTGACAAATATCCTAAAAGACACGACACACTCACACTAGACTCTGAACATGTCTTCGGCAGTTTAGTCAACTTGATGAAGTGAAGATGAGCTTCTCTTTGAGCTTCTTGTTTTGTTTGAGCTTGAGCTTCATCACTTGAGTTTAGCCATGTTCGTCTTTGTCGTGGAGCGTTGATACGTGCTTCTTGGAGTATTAGTAGAGCTTCACGAAATCTGTATACTTAAAGTGTAGTGTAGTTAGTACACTAAGCATTCATTTGGTGTGCTCATCATCAAAATTACTTAGGGGTGGAATTCAATTTCCATCACATACGAACTTTTCCGAATCTTCGCGCTTCGATTCGCGACTTCTAGTGCATGTTAGTTGGTTCAAGAAGAAGAACCAACCGACTAGATGGTGATCTAGTCGGTTGGCAAAGATTCTTGGACCGACTAGTTTGCCTTCTCAATTTCTAGCTCATTTACTGTTTACAGTTAGTCGGTCTAAGAAGGTTCACCGACCGACTAGTTGTGAAACTAGTCGGTTAGGAATCCTTCTTAGACTGTAACGACTGGTTTTCATGTATTTGGATTATCTATATTATATATATATGTTTTGGTGGATTTTCTCCTCATGTGTGGTTTTCGTCTCCGTAGCTTTCATTTTCGATCGTTTCGTCGTGATTTCCTAGCTTCTTCCTTAGAATCGTTGATCTTGGAGTAAGTCACTCATAACGAACTTCAAATCGCTCATATTTTAGAGTTAGAGTGATCCTAGAAGCCGTAGGAATCTTCCCGAAGCTTCGCGCTTCGATTCGGCACTTTTAGTGCACTTTAGTTAGTTCAAGAAGGGGGACCAACCGACTAGATTGAGATCTAGTCGGTCAGGAACTCTACTGGAACCGACTAGTTCATTGAATCAATTGTACAGGAGTTACTGTTTACTTTTAGTCGGTCTAAGAACAACCACCGACCGACTAGATGCGCAACTAGTCGGTCAGAACTTGCTCTCAGACCGAATAGTTTCTGTCAGTAAATTTCACCTAAGTTACTGTTTATCGTTAGTCGGTCCATGAACACTCACCGACCGACTAGGTTGCAAACTAGTCGGTCGACGGTCCTTCACAGACCGACTAATTCATTACCCAGATTTTTCCCTACTTTCGCTGTTTGGTTTTAGTCGGTCACAGTTGGTCGACCGACCGACTAGTTGTTGAACTAGTCGGTCAACAACCCTTCTTTGACCGACTAATCAGTGTCGAAACCCTAATTTCTGGGCAGCCGCCAGCTCTTCCTATTTAAACCCCACCCACGATTTCTTTCATCCCTCTTTCATTCTCCTGAGCCATTTTCTCCCCCAAATCACCCTCCAACATTTCCCCAAGCCATTCCTTCCTCCCTTGGAGCTTCCCTCTCGCCATTTAGGCCGGCCACCTCCTCTAGGTCGCCGGAAAACCCCCAAAAATCCCCAAAACCCCATTTCTCCATATTTTCTCCCCATTTCCAGATCTGAACCGTAGGTTCACTGGATCGTTTCTTCCGTCGCCGTGCTTGCTCGGCATCGTTCTTCCGCTAACGATTCGGTAATAAATCGATCTCTTAATATTCTCATAACCCATTTGTGTTTTTGTGAAACCCTAATAAAACTAGGTTGAATGTTGTTCTAATGTTGTTTTGCCATGGCAGCGACCTCTTCCCCGTAGATTAGCGTCCGTGAGACGAACCTACGTGATCGTCATCCTCGGTGCTAGGCAAGTGAAACTTGCCACTTAGGGTTTTGGGCCATGTCTTAGGCCATTTGCTTGTTGTAGGCGTAAAAGAGACTAGGCGACGAAATGATACTCGCCTAGGCGCAATTTCAGGAACTAGCTTGACAACGAAGTTAGATCCGTCATTTATCATGTTGCATAACTACCATGTCATGTTTAATTTTAATTAACGGTACGCGAATTAATTGTCATCCATGCTATCCATGTTGAATGTCGCATTCGTAGCACACGCTACAATACTTGTGTTTCCTGGCTCGTGTTCCAGAAGCGGGCCATGTGAGTTGGTTGATAGCCAATGCCCGATCTACTTGTTTCTGGCTAGGCACCTGCGTTGCAAGCATAACCCTACGCCATACGTGTTAAATACACTTCCTGGCTCGTGATCCAGAAGCGAGCATTCCGTGTTCGGGGTAATGCCCTGGCTCGATACACGTGGAGGGGTAGGGATAAGCGGTCACCTGAGCTTACGAGTTGGCCCGATCAGCCACTCTAGCCAGCAGACGAAATCTCTGTGCACAACTTGTTTACTTGACGTGATCACTTGACGTGAACCACTTGACTTGTACTTGTCCGTGTTTTACTCGTAAAACTTGTTATCCATGACATACTTGCTACTTGCTACTTGTTACTTGTACTTCCCTTTACTTGTCACTTCCATACTATACTTGCCATGTCATGCATCATACTATAACTGCTAGGTTGTTAGTTTACCTTACTTTCAGTTTCCTTGCCCAAGTCTTTTAGACTTGCTGATATGTGCCCCTTTACTCTTTTGGGTGACACATGTTAGATCCTGAGCCTGAGTTCATTGTTGAGGACGAGGTGTTTGCGGACGCCGAGCCCGAGCCTGTGTTTGACGAGGACTTCGTGGACACGGGCGATCAGTCGTAGAGACTGTTTGTGTTGTTGTTTAGACTGTTTTGTTGTCGGTGCGGATCGTTCCATGACACTTGTCGATAATTCTTCAAATCCCTCTGTTGCAAATCATGCATCCCTTAAAAAAAGTGTTTTCGAAACTCATTATTAAATTCTTCGCTCGGTTTAACTCCCTTGAAAACCCTTTATTATATATATATTTAAAATTTCTTGCTTTTCGGTTGAAGTTCCTTCTTGGATTTTGAAATCTCCTTGGTCGTCAATTTTCAAGTTACTATCTGGTAATTATTTCTAATCGGTATCTTTCATATTTTCATTTTTAAAGCCTTGTTAACATTCTAATAATTCAATTTATATTTTTTCTGGACTACAAGATCTATTTCTAAATCACTTACCGTACATACTTTTAAATTATTTTCTAAACTAGGGGGAACTTCAATTATTTTATTATTATTATTATATCAGTTCTATGTTCTTTGTGACCACATTTCAAAATCTTTGTGTAAACTTATTTTCATTTGCAAAACAATCGCTACCTCATCCTACTTTTATTTCTTCATCAAACTTTTTTCCAAATCGTAATAATTTACCGTCTGCTCACTTTTTCCCTACATATTTTTATAAGTATAAAAGTATACGATACCATATTTTACACGTAAATCTCCTTCATCTATCTAATTATTTTGAAAATATTTTTGTCTCACCCAACCAACTATCTCCTTCCACCGTCTTATTCGAACTCGTTCTTTCTGATCTTATTTCGTTACGCTCTTGATCTAATTTTCGTTTCTTTCTATTATCTAGACATTAGTCCTTGTAGTTGTCCATGCTATCTCCAGTTTAGGAATAGGCCCTTGATAGGTGATGTTGTCGTGATGCATGAGTATAGGTAGAGTGTGTAGACCTGTATGAGTGTGTCATCGTTAGGATCCTGATGATTGCCCTTGTGCCTTGAACGTGTACTTAGTGTTAACCATGTTATGTTTGAAGTTGTCTGAATGATAGTATTCGTATGATGTGAATAGTGTCATAGCAGACAGTTCCTTAGACTTAGTCTTTATATTAATGAATAGTTCATCTTTGCTACATATGAATGTATCAAAACTTTGTTTTCTTTTAAAACCAAATCTTTAAAGTTTTTGAAATTAGCTCACAAGATCACAAATCAATTATCCTTCCTCATCCGTTACCACGACTCCACACATTTTTTCGAATGTTTTAAAAATGTGTCACCGGTTTTAAGTTTCCCTTTCTCCTTCCTCTTCTCTCTCCTTTCTCTTTTCGAAATATTATGTTTATTATTGTTACATTTTGGAACTAGCTATTGTTATTATAGGACCTTGTGTGCGGGTAGGTATAGTGTGTGGTGAGGTGTGTAATAGCGATGATTAATTGATTTTGGGACACCAAGATAGGAGATTGGAATCATTGTATGAAAAGAATAAGCTGTCCAAGACTTATTTATAATACAAATGTGTGACGGACTCAATGGAGAACTCTGGTTGGACGAAATTATATACTGGGGATGAGAACTTATCAACCCGAAACTTGGACGAGTGATAGATAGGAGTAGCTATGGAGGTATAATATGATTGAGAGTGATCATGAGAATGAGTAGAACATTTAAAGCATCAATACCTGAATGTTAGGTTGGCGTGAGAAGACGTTGGAAGTAACACGACGTGTTGAGATGAATGGATGATTAGGTAGACGGATTTGGTATGGTTAGGAGAGTAGATGATATGGGTAAGGATCGGTGTGGTTCGATGGTTCATTGATGATAGAGATTAGATTTATGAGTCGATAATATGGATGATACATTGGAGACGTGATGATTGCTAATTTATAGACAGTGGTGTGGGTCTGTAGTCAGGTGTTAGGATGTGAGTTGGTCGTGGCATTATTCAGTGAAGAGACGGGTTATGATGGATTATTTGAGGAACATCGTTTAAAGTTATAGTATTAGCAATCTATACGTGTAGATATGAGAGTTTCGGGTATGAGATTAGATAGATAGTGTTATTATTAGTATAAGTGATTCCGAGGGCGGAATCATTTCTAAAGTGGGTAGAATGTCACGGTCACTTTCCGACCGTACGTATTTTAGCGCATAGCTGTGTTTCGTGTGAGTTTTGTGTATTTGATTTTTATTACTATTGTCTGTAATTCAGACGCACGACCAAACCTCGTTTTTACAACCCTCCCGGAGGCGCGATCATCCCGATATTTTCCTTGTAATTTTTGGACGTCGGGGGACTTATCTGCTTATCTCATTATAAATTTATAAAATATATTATTATAAACTTTTGTTTAAAAAAATGGCTTGTATTAAGAAGTCTGTGCGTCCATTTTAAAAAAAAATTCAAAACACAATGGGTTTTTTTAAATACCTTTAACATATGCACACGGTTTGTAAAGAGGAAGCTTAAAGATGTTTAAAAAAAAGTCTAACTAACTAAACCAAATATTTGATTTAATCTAATCCCATATCCTAACCACCCCCTAACCGTACCCCCCACTTTCCCCCCCTCTCTCCCACGTGAATGAACCACCCAATCCTATATAGAGTAGGTTACCTTGCAGCTTTCAAAAAAAAAGCTTTCACCCTATCCTCTTTCTTTAGAATTAAATGTCATAACCTAGGGATAGGTTCTGCAAGCCGCACAAAATGTTTTAAAACCTAGCCTTACTCTCTCTCCCTCTCAACTCTCTATCTTCTCCTCCCTCTATCAGAACCCAACGAAACTCAGCCGCCGACCTCCCTATCTTCTTCACGCGACTTGCTCCTTCCTCCTCCCTGCAACGGCAGGCCGCGCAACTCCATTCTCCGGCCAACCGCACTCCCCTCTTCCCCGGCGGCCCAGACTTTCAGTCCGCCGTGGCCCTCTCCTCCAGTGACCGTTCGAAGGTGCTTTGCGTCCAACGCCTCACAGCTCCGCAGTGCACACGTGTCCGTCATCGCACGATGCCGCCGCCCCTCGACTGCAGCGACGCCTCCCATCCGACATGACGTCGCCGTCGACTAGTCCTTCACCGCTGCCATAGACGTCCGGCCACGCTCACCAGCGAGCGCGCACAAGAGCCGTTAACACGTAAGTCTATATTAGATAATTACTTGGTATGCATGCATGCGTAAGAAGTGTAAAAATATAGTGTGGGATTGTTTTTATTTTACTCTAAGCATGCTGTGAATTTATCATTGCCTATACATCCTATGTACATCCTAACCGCTTGCATTGGCAGCATGTTACTATGTAAGATATATCATGGTTATTATATTATTTGCTTACGATTGGTGTACATGTAATATTGGTGATATTATGATGGTGGCAGCATATCTGATGCTAGTGTATTATTTCCAGTACATTAGTTTTTAACCCTAATTAGGATGACAGTATGTAGTTTTATATGTATGAGCAGCAGTAAGATGATATGTTATGAACCTTATAGATTATTATATGTTAGCAGTAGGTATATGTATTATAATTCGTCTAAGTTATTTTGGTGTTACGTTCTATTTTACCAAAAAGTGTATAAGTTATTTATGTGTGAACCATAATGCTAAAGTAATTATAATAATAAGTGCATGAATATAACCAGTTGGATGGTAGCCTACAAGCGATTCATGTATAAGTGAACTTAATAATATTTCTTTTAGATTCTTGGCTTAATGTTAAATCTTATGACGCAGAGACAATCACGCTTTCTGTTCGACCACGTGAACGCTAAAGACCAGTGACGAGACGTTCCGAAAATTGGAGTCGCGACGTGATCCGCTACTGTTTCCAGACCCGACACCGGATCCACGCACTATCGTTATACCAGGTTGGTTCCCCAGACTCGTAGCACAACCCACCCGTAGCGGAAACTGAAAACCTAACTAAAACTGGACAAATACAATTAAATTTACTTTTCGCTCATTTAAAACGTTGTGCAAATCTAGAATATCGACGAACGGACTTTTTGACTGTGCACATAGGATAGATCGTCGATTAGGCTGATACATCAAAATGTGACTTTTGACGAATATGATAGTCCCGATAATCTAGAAACGAACCCTTATAGGATTTCTGTATATTGAGACCTGACACCGTCACCGTGGCGATATTTCAGACGGACTTCCGCGGACGAGACGCTTGGACGAGACGCTTCGAGAGGACGACACACTCGCCATCGCAGGCAAGTGTACCCACTTGCGTTTTTGACCGTGCTTTGGTCTTAGATTGCTAGAACTGTTAGACTGTGAATGTATAGAACCGGACGTGAAATGATAGCGTCCGGGACGCCCCTGACGATGTAGACTTGACGACGAAGTCTAAGCTCGACAAATAACAACTTTTTGACACCGTAGGGCTATCTTGTGTGTGCGTGCGTGTGGACACCCTAGAATAACAATTCCTTACACTTGTCATGTCCTGTCCCTGTTACACAAAAAGCCTGCGGGCGTTTCGGATGCTCTCCATGCGAGAGTGATCCCCGTGACTGTTATACAAAAGCCTGCGGGCGTTTCGGATGCTTTCCCTAGCGGAAGTGATCCCCGTGATACAAAAAGCCTGCGAGCGTTTAGGATGCTCTCCATGCGAGAGTGATCCCCGTGATACACAGCCTGCGGGCAATAGGGCACTCTCCAAGCTAGAGAGAGTGATCCCTTGTACGGATACACAGCCTGCGGGCAATAGGGCACTCGCCAAGCTAGAGCGAGTGATCCCTTGTACTGGTGTCTTGTCTTGTCTTGTCTTCCTTGGGGTTTGGGGTTGGGTTGAGCGTGCGCACGGCAAGAGGGTCTGATCCCCCTCGAACCGTAAGGCGTGAACCCTTTCGTGTCTCACTTGTCTTGTCTTGTCTTGTCTCGTCACGTCCCGACTCGTCTTGACACCTGTAGGTTAGTCCCGTAGTTGGTAGCACACGCTACTACTACTACTTGTCCCGTTTTACTTTCCTGCTACGTTACTTCCTGTTGTGTTACTCTGTTATAACCACAGCATGCTAATCAACCAGTAAACTGTTGTGTAATAGAACCTCAGCATGCTAATCAACCAGTAAACCGTTATTTAAAGTTCGGTGCACTTGCAGTAAAGTCTAACCCTTCTTGTAGACTTTACCTGACGTACAGTTCCTTTCTCTTGGGTGCTGTACGTCAGGTGTTCAGCCAGAGATCGTGGATGAGGCAGACTCACTGGAGTACGAGGAGCCGAGGACGTCGACCCAGAGTACGTGCTTGACAAGGACCAGACCTTGAGGTCTTTTAGTCGTCACTTTCAGAGGTTACTACTTTCAGTTTGCTTTTAGATAGTTTGTTGCCACGCTTAGGCTTCTTTTTAGACTTTGTACTTGTTGGATATTATATCTATAATTTAATGAATGCAACTTTCTTTCCGTACTTTCTGTTGTTTCGAACTATATTAATGCAAGAACCTGAAAATCTTTTAAAATGGTACCCCTACAGACGCTTATTGGGTCCGAGCTTCTCAGCTCTGGCCTAAGCGGGCCTTGTCACGCTTCGCCTCCGTATTTTTGGGAAGCGGGGCGTGACAGTGCGTGGCACCAATACTTTGTTATGTTTGTCCTTGTTGGCCTTGTTCTGGGCCTTTAGACTCTTTCTTTTAGCCTGGTGGCTTTTCTGGATGTTGAACTTAATTTTTAATGTTGGACAAATTCTGAGATTTGAGATTTTATTTCTGTCTCTCCTTGTGTTATTATTGTTGTTCCGTTTGTGGTTACATGGACATGCTTATGTTTTATTGACGCTTATCGGGTTTGGGGCTTCACAGCTCCACTCTCGTACGGACCTTTTCACGTCTCGCCTCCATTTTAGGGAAGCGGGGCGTGACATGGACCGACTAGTTGAACTTCCATTTTTGAGCCTGAGCTACTGTTTATCGTTAGTCGGTCTATGTACATTTGGCGACCGACTAGTTGATGATCTAGTCGGTCAACATTTGTTCTTGGACCGACTAAATCAATTTGTTCTCAGACTATTTGTTTTATCTCTTAGTCGGTCTATGAACACTCACCGACCGACTAGTTGTGAAACTAGTCGGTTGGCAAGTCTTCTTGGACCGACTAGTTCTTTAAGTCTGAACTTCATCTATTCACTGTTCACCTCTTAGTCGGTTCATGTTGAATCACCGACCGACTAGTTGATGAACTAGTCGGTCAGTGGTTGTTCTTTGACCGACTAGTCTGCTTCAGAATAGAGCCGTTGGAGCATTAAATGCCACGATTTTTGCTCTCTCTTTCCTCTATCCTATAAATACTTGGAGTGCTGCATTCATTGCACTCAAGGCTGATAATTAAGAGAAGTTTAGAGATCAAAAGAGAAGCATTCAATCTCATTCAAAGCTCATTCATTTCCATTCAAGAATCTCTCCCTCACTCTTATTTCAAAAGAGAGATTCATTGATTGTGAGCCTTCCAAGCCAAGTGCTTGATTCTAGGTCACCAACAAACTCATAGCTCTCTATTGCTGATCTACATCTTGGAGCTAGGGTTTGGTGCCTCTTCTTCTTCCTCAAAATCATCTTTGCCCTAATTCGTAAGTATACTCAAGGCATAGGGATTTTGTCGGTAAGAATTTCGTATTTCATTTACTTTCATATTGTAAGTGTTTTACTCTCGGTTGTGAGAGTTTGTTTGTGATCCCGGGTTGTGGGAGTCACATTTCGATTTGCGTATGATTTGATCTTGTAGAGGTTTTCTACAAGAATTTCATAGTGCAAATCTTGAGTTAGGGTTTCTAACTCAAGTATCCGGAGGGGATCCGGGTGGTTGGGACGTAGGATCACCGAGAACAAGTCGGGGAGACTTGGGTGGATCCGAACCCGTTAATTTGCTTGTTTGCGATTGTTTTGCTTGTTGTCAATTATTTAAATTTCCGCATTTCCGCATTGATTGGTAGAGTTTGCAAGATAATTAGGAATTATCCTCTTCATTATTTTAAAGTACTATTCACCCCCCTCTAGTACTTGTGCAGTAGCTTCGTAGGGCATTACATTTGGTATCAGAGCCAAGTCTATAGCTATGTCTGCCAACGACAACAAGACCGTTCGTCCACCTTCAGATTACAGCACCTTCAGGAACCGTGAAGGAGTGTCTTCGGTGATGGAAGGACACTCCTCGACGAGGCCTCCTTTCTTCAACGGTACCAACTACGGGTACTGGAAATGCCGGATGGAAACTTTCCTCCGGAGTGCTTCATTATGGAGAGCCACAATGAAGGAGTATGTCGAGCCCGCCGAAGAAGATTTCGAGAAGTGGACTCCCGTGGAGGTTGCCACGGAGGTAAGCAATGCCAATGCAATGAACGACTTGCAATGCGCTTTGGAGCCCGAGGACTTCAATAAGATATGCACATATAAGAGTGCATATCAAATATGGAACTCCCTCCTCATATTGCATGAAGGAACAAGTAGGGTAAGAGACTCTAAACTCGTTGCAGTAAATAAAGAATACGAATTATTTCATATGCTACAAGGTGAGAAGATGAAGGAGTACTATGCTCGCTTCGTCGACATCACAAACGAGTTAGAGGCTCTTGGGAAAACCTACACCCAAAAGGAGAAAGTCTCGAAGATCATCGATGGACTTCCTTCTTGTTGAAAGAAACGTACCTTCGCCATAGAGGAAGGTAATGTCATGAAAACTTATACCGTTGTTCAACTAATGGGTACCTTAATGTCTTATGAGGTACGCAAGGATAGCAAGCTAAAGTTGCAGGACAAGATGAAGTCCTACTTGAAGCAAGACGAGCCAAAGAAAAAGGCTATTGCTTTCAAGGCTGCTCCATACACATCCACATCTACCGATGATGAAGACTCGGAAGACGAGTTGGACTTGGAGTCCATGGCCCTCATGGCAAAGAAGTTCAACCGGTTCTTCCGAAAAGGTAACTTCAAAAACAAATCGAAGTTTAGTTCTACTAACGCCTCCTCTCCTTTATGTTTTAAATGCAATAAGCCAGGACACATGAAAGCGGATTGTCCTCAAAACAAGCAAAATGAGAAGTGGAAGGCGCCGAAATTCGATAAGTCCAAGAAGTACAAGAAAGGGTACAAAAAGGGGCTTGTTGGGACTTTCACCGACTCCGAGGACTCCTCAAGCGGAGAGTCGGATGATGAGCAAGTGGAGCAAGCACACACGTGCTTCATGGCTAGAGAGGAGCAAGATAAGGATTCCTCCTCCGATGATAGCGATAACGAAGGCGATGAGGTACTCAAGAGAAAGAAAAGGAGCAACAAATCCAAATTTGGCTCCAAGAATAATTGGATACTCGATAGTGGGTGTTCAAAACACATGACGGGTGACGCTCAATGGCTCTCCGGAGTGGTGCCCATTGCAAATGGAAACCGGGTAGTCTTTGGAGGAAACGAGAGCGGAACCATCATAGGTGTTGGAAAAGTGGGTAATCCTTCTAAACCACTTATAAGTGATGTTTACCTTGTTTAAGGATTAAACCACAATCTTATTTCAATAAGCCAACTTTGTGACAAAGGTTACAAAGTTAGCTTTGCGAAAGGAATGTGCCATATTTTGAATAAAAATACTAATGATGTATTATTTTCCGGCACACGCCATAAGGATATATATATCCTAGATCTTCCAAGATCACATGAACAATGTCTCATTGCCAACACAAGTGAACAACACTTATGGCATCGACGTTTTGGTCATGTGAACTTTGGAATACTTTTTAAGCTTTCCAAGTTAAATTCTATTAGAGGCTTCCCTAAGCTAGTCTTTCAAAAGAAAAGCTTTTGTGACTCGTATCAACGAGGCAAGCTTCCAAAATCGTCATTTAAACCTAAGAAAAGCATTTCATCTAAGCGGCCACTAGAGCATTACATCTAGATTTATTTGGGCCAACTAGAGTTGCTTCATTAGGAAATGCACGTTATGGACTTGTCATCGTTGATGACTTTTCTAGGTTTACTTGGGTATTTTCATTGTGTAATTAAAATGATGCTTTTGAAAACTTCACAATTTTTGTTAAGAAAGTACAAAATCTCATTGGAACCACCATTGTCACTATTCGTAGTGATCATGGAGGGGAATTTGAGAATGAGTCTTTCTCAACTTTTTGTGATGAAGTTGGTATTACACACACCTTTTAATTCCCTCGCGCACCTCCTCAAAATGGTGTTGTTGAGAGAAAGAATAGGACGCTAGTGGAATGTGCTCGCACTATGCTTGATGATAGCCAACTTGGCCATCAATTTTGGGCGGAAGCGGTACATACCGCTTGTTATGTGTTTAATAGGATACTTTTGAGGCCCGGCACCAAACAAACTTGTTATGAATTGTTGTTTGGTAGATTGCCTCAAGTTAAACATTTTCGAGTTTTCGGTGCGAAATGTTTTATTAAAAACACGTATGGTAGTTTGGACAAATTTGATCCAAGATCCGATGATGGGATATTTGTTGGATATTCCTCCCGTAGCAAAGCCTACCGGATATACAACAAACGAACCTCAATGATCGAGGAATCACTTCATGTTTCATTTAATGAAGGTTTTGTTCCGACTAGAATTACTAATGATGATGACTCCATGGATGTCTTATGTGATTCAATTGGTAATTCTAATTCTATTGATTCTAATGCTACTAACCATACTAATGAATCTTTTGAGAATGTTCCTAGTGATCAGGGAATTCCCAAACGACTTCATACCGTTCGTGACCATCCTCATGAGCAAGTCATTGGCAATATCCTTGATAGTGTCAAGACGAGATCGCAAGTGAACTACTTCCCTCATTGTGCCTTTGCCTCCTCGATAGAGCCAAAGAATATTAATGAAGCGTGCGAAGATAGCGCTTGGATCCTTGCCATGGAAGATGAACTCATTCAATTCGAGAGGAATGAAGTTTGGGAGCTTGTTCCTTTGCCATCGAAGAACCACACCGTCATAGGGACGAAGTGGATTTTCAAGAACAAGACCGACGAAAACCAAATCGTCGTCCGGAACAAAGCTCGGTTAGTAGCTCAAGGCTATCGGCAAGAGGAAGGTATCGATTTCGAAGAATCCTTTGCTCCAGTAGCTAGATTAGAATCTATTAGATTATTGTTATCTTTTACATGCCATAAAGATTTTAAACTCTTTCAAATGAATGTTAAAAGTGCATTTTTAAACGGAGATGTTGTTGAGGAAGTTTATCTTTCTCAACCTCCAGGTTTTATAAATGAAAAATTTCCAAACCATGTTTTCAAACTTAAGAAAGCACTTTACGGTTTGAGACAAGCTCCTCGAGCTTGGTATGACCGTTTAAAGAATTTTCTTTTGGATTTAGGATTTAAAATGGGAGAAGTTGATTCCACATTATTTGTTAAGTATTCGAATAATGATATAATTTTAGTTCAAATTTATGTTGATGATATCATTTTCGGTGCTACTAACTTCACTCTTTGCGAAGAGTTTTCTAATGTGATGAAGGATCAATTTGAGATGAGCCACATGGGTGAGCTCAAATATTTCTTAGGTCTCTAAATTCGCCAAATGAACGATGCAATCTTCATCTTCCAAACCAAGTACACGATGGAGTTGCTAAAGCGATTTGGAATGGAGAATGCCTCCGGGAAGAAGACTCCAATGAGCACTACTACACATCTTGATAAGGATACGGGCGGAAAAGATGTAGACATTCGTCTATATCGAGGTATGATAGGTAGTTTATTATATCTTACCGCAAGTAGTCCCGATATTATGTTTACCGTATGTGTATGTGCTCGTTATCAGTCTCAACCTAAGGAATCTCACTTAGTAGCGGTAAAACGCATTTTCCGTTTTCTAAGTTACACACTTGATTTTGGATTACTTTATCCAAAATCTAGCACATATGAGTTAATCTCATATAGTGACGCAGATTATGCGGGATGCAAATCCGACAGGAAAAGTACTAGTGGCACTTGCCATTTTATAGGAAATTCTCTTGTCTCTTGGTTTTCCAAGAAGCAGAATTCCGTATCACTTTCAACCACCGAGACGGAATATATTGCCGCCGGTGCCGCGTGTGCTCAGGTTCTTTGGATGAGACACACTCTTAAAGACTTTGGTATAAACTGTGATACTTGCCCTATCATAGTGGACAACCAAATTGCAATGTCTCTCTAAGAATCCGGTACACCATTCCCGTTTTAAACACATAGATGTCCGTCACCATTTCTTAGATGATCATGTTGCTAAAAAGGACATCATATTAGTGTACGTTAAAACCCAGAAGCAAATCGCCGATATTTTCACGAAACCCCTAAAGGAAGACTCCTTTGTGCGGTTGCGTCGAGAATTGGGGATTATGGTTGAATCTGAGATTTAGGATTCATATTTTGTTCAATAATCGTGCATGCTATTCAATTTCGTTATATTTGCACATGCTAGATTTATTGGAATTTTCTGGATTTTTCGGTTAATTTTCGGAATTTTCGCTCGATTTATTCTTGAACATCAAATTTAAGATTTTCGATGTTTAATGGGGTAGTATAATGATTAATGAGAGTATTACGATGTTTCGTCCAAGTGCGATTAGGAGAGAACTCAAAATTTCAAATTCTAAATTTTTTGACCTCTGTTAGTCGGTTCATGTTCATTGACCGACCGACTAGACCGTCATCTAGTCGGTCAGTGAATGAACTCAGACCGACTAACTCAAGCCCTAAATTTTGGCTTCAGTTACTGTTTGCACTTAGTCGGTTCAAGCTCATTGGCCGACCGACTAGATGGTCATCAAGTCGGTCAGCGCTTGAACTCTGACCGACTAAGTGCTCAGGGACAGTTGCGTCTTTTCGACTTCAAATCGATTTTATTTGCCTCAAACCGACTTGTTTTCATTTTAATCGGTTCGAAGTCTCTCTCTCAGCTCAAAAATCCCCGTGCCCCTTCGACTTCCACTCCCTCCTCCGTCGATTTCCGGCCATCTTTCCGACCAACTCCGGCCACTGATCTCTCCCTCTCCTCCTGCCGACCTAGGGTATCTATCTTTTCCCTCTCTCAGTGTCTAGGGTTTGTAGATTTCATTTCTAGGGTTTCGGTTTAGGGTTTGAATAGGTTTCGACCTATATTTCTTGTTGATTCGTGCGTGTCTTGCCTCGCTTATGGCTAAGACACGCATCCCGATCGATCCCTCTCGCTCGTCCCCTATGACCGTAGAGTCACCTCCTAGGGTACCCTCGCAACCTAAACGTCGTTCGAAAACAACCCAACCCCCTTCGTCGTCTTCGCCTCCTCTTAAGAGAAAGAGGACGGCGATAGCGAAACCCCGAGCCCAATCTCAGCCCAAGCCTAGGAAGCAACCTGTCTCTCCAGCTTCATTCCGTGCACCCACTCCTCCTTCTGATTTCGACACGGAATACATTCCTGAGTCCGAGCCTACCGCTAGGGCTCCTACTCCTCCTCCTAGGACTAGCACTCGTCCGACGTCTAGCTCCCCGACTCCTAGTACACGTCAGCCTAAGGGGAAGGCTCCGATGCCAGCTGGCGATGTCGATATCTCGCTATGTCGCGATGACCCTTTGTGTCTCGCGGCATACAACCGTATTGAACACTGCCCGCTGCTGTTGGAGCACTTCGTTCAGTTCTCCGACTTCCCAGGCCTTGCCGATCTCCTATCCTATAGCGGACTTCTAGATTATCTTCGCTTTGACCCTAAGGCGAATCCTCATCCATACCCTCGCCTAGTCAAACTCTTCTACGCGAACCGCATCCGGGGTCAGTACGACGAGACCCACTCCATTGAGACGACTGTCTTGGGGACACCGATTGTCCTCACGGCATAAATCTTAGGGGAGTTGCTTGGTGTCTCCTCGTCTGGCCTCCTCCCTTCCGACATCTCCGTCAACGATATTTCTTCTCTTGACCAGACCATGCTTTCCGAGATCTTTTATGAGATTCCTCCTGCCATGATTGGCGTCCCCTCGAAGTCTTTCAAGCCGAATGCCTGGGTCCTCAATCTGATCTTGAAGTCGCGCCTCCTCCCGAAGTACGGCTCTTCTTCGTTGCCATCCCAGCCATTCCTGAAACAGATTTATGCTCTTTTCATGGGGAGCGAGATTAACTGGGCTAGGGTCATTCTCAATAAGATGGATTCTTTCCAGTGTATCTGAAAGTCCACGAAATCTGCTCATATCCCATATCCGTGCCTTCTGCCTCTTGTCTTTCGTCACTTCCGTGTCCCTCTGCCCCCTTACGATGAGCGTCCCCTCGGTCCCCCTCTGAATGCGACGGCTGTCAAGAAGTATCTTGCGGCACTACGTCACGTTCAGAGGACGACCCCTTCAGCGTCAGCCTCTGCCTTTGCTGCTCCTGCTCCCTCTCCTACTCTCACCGAGCTCACACGTTCGTTGAAACGTGTGGAGTCTCGGTATGCTCACACTGAGGAGATTCTCTCTCGCATTGCTTCTCATTTGGGTATTGAGATCCCTCCGTCAGTTTCTGACGAGGATGAGTTGGATGAGGATGAGATCGAGGATCTTGCTCGTTCTGCTGATGTTCATGCCCCTGAGGGTACTTCAGGTGCTGCTGCTTCGTCTACCGGTGACCCCGAGATCACTCCTGGTGCCACCATACCTGCAGTGTGTACTTCGTCTGGTGCTCCCGAGGCCACTCCCGTCGCTCCCGTTGACACTCCTGCCGTTACCGTGACCACTCCTCCTGCAGAGCCTGCTGCTGCTGCAGATCCTCCAGCTGCCTCCTGAGCTTCTCTGAGGACTCTCCTGTGCACATTGGATGATTTATGTAGTGTGTGTGAGTTGGGTAGGATAGACGGTGGTTATGATATTTTGTTGTATTTTGATGTATCTCATATGCTGTTTTGAGATTTTTGTATGTTTTGTGATACTCTGATATCAGCTGTGATAAATGTTGTATTTTGTGCTTTGATCGTTGGATCGCTTATATGTACGTTGACGGATGTATCATTTTGTTGTATCATGTTTGATATATATATATACTAGTCATAACCCGTGCCCGCAGGCACGGTACATTTAAGACTTTCATTCGCAAAATTTGTGTTCCCCAAAAAATTATTTCCACACCAAAAATTTAAAAGAACAAAAGAATTAACGGCATATGCACATTCGGTGTAGGCGCCTTCAGTGCGAACAAAAAATTCGACGCATGCGTCTTACACACGGAACAACAAATTTAACGCGGACAACTTTGACGCGGAACAACAAATTCGGCACGGGCGCCTTCGGCACGGAACAGCAAATTCGCGTAGAACAACAAATTTAGCGAAAAAACCGTGTCCGTGGGCACGGTTCATTTAAGTTTTTCCTTGCGAAAGAATAAATTAGCTTAACGCGGACGCCTTGGACGCGTAGAACAAAAAATTCGGCGTGAGACAACAAATTAGCGTAAAAAAATTCTGCGCCCACGGCATCCGCAGCGCCGTCATCGCGGAAGAACAAATTAGCTTAAAAAAATTTAACAAATGCCCTCGGGCACGATATATTGAAGATATCCCCTCAAAATCTTTCTTCTCCCTAAAAATTATTTCCCCCTCCAATATTTAAACGAATAAAAATTTAGCTTCATCACGGGCGCCTTCGGCGCGCGACCCGTGTCCTTAGGCACTGTTCAGTTAAGATATCCCCTAAAAATCTTTGTTCTCCCCTAAAAATCTTAGTTTCGACGTGAATGGCTTCGTTGCGTGCCAGTAGGATTCATTTAAATTTGCAACCCTTTTGCCCAATTCAATTAATTGCTTTGATGACGATTGCTTTAAATGTGGATGATGATTGCTTTGAACTATCATATAAATACACACAGTCTTCATGCGGGCGGGTCACCATGCATTGCGGGGTTTTATTTTATTTTACATGTAATGTGAGTGCGTTTCTATTGTGAACTATAAACAATTTGTTCACTCAAAACCATCCGTTGACAGCCGTGGCAGACGGAATTTTGTATCAAATTTCATTGGGAACAGCAATAACAGCCGTAAGCTCCTCTTTCCCGTGCAAGGATTGTTAATGCGAGTGAGAGAGGGGTTGTATTTAATTTTGTATTCCAACTTTCTCAAAACTCATCTTAACCCTTCATTCTCCAAGATCAAATCACAGCCACTCTTTATCTTGTCCTAGTCAGCCCTAGAATTCAAAAACAGCTGTGTTTTAATATATAGATACATCGATGTTGACATCTATTCTCTTGTGCACATTATATTCATTATATGTTTGCCTCTGATGATTGATTTCATCGCTCGACGATAATAACTTGGTTAAATAGAAATTACTTCTATGAAAACATAGATTTGTTTTCCATGCACTAAATTAACCAAGAATATTGATATTGGAGAGTATATTCCATAACTCAATCCGTAAAATTGATTTGAGTTTTGATGCTTTTATTTATCGATTTTTGACTTTGGTCTCATTGACAAGCTTTGATTTCCTTCGTATTTTCCTTTGGTGTTATTTGGACCATGGCCGTATTCTACGACTCCCGTGCTTTTATTTGAAGCCATTGTTCTTGTCGTTGATCTCCTCCCACTCTTTTTGCTAATGCCAAAGGGGGAGAGATATAATAATGACGATGTGCTAAATGATAATTTAAAGCAATTTTCCAAGAATCTAATTTGATATGTTAAGATTTAGGGGCAGTTAAGATATAAAAATGGATTTCAAATCCGATATTTCAATAATTGAAATCTCATGTTTTACTTTACTCGTCTGCTTGATGCGTATGAATATTAATTATTTTGGAATTAACGTGTCATCAATGCAGGGGGAGTAAGTAAATTACATTTGATTCATTATTTTTGATTATTATTTATGTTGGTTTGTCATCACCAAAAATGGGGAGAATGTTGAGTATTGGACTCCCCTGATTTGGTTTTGGATGATGAACAAACATAAATATATAGTGAACTAACACTTTGTGATCGCTGTTATGGAGATCGTCGCCAAACTAATTTGAACATATAAAGCGACATCTCGAGACTTCTCAATACACGTGATCGTATGCTTGAAGCTTTGTTGAAGCTCAAGGACCATTATTGGGGTCATGAAGATTCGATCGAAGCTTTCGACGATGGTTCGTCAAGTTTAATTTAATGTCTTCTAGCTTCGTTTCGTAGAATGTTAAGCCTTGAGTAGGTCTTACGTTTTAATCTTCATTTCGCTCATATCATTAGATCTAGGATCTTAGTAGAAGTCCATACAAACTTTCCCGAAGCTTCGCGCTTCGATTCGCGACTTCTAGTGCATGTTAGTTGGTTCAAGAAGAAGAACCAACCGACTAGATGGTGATCTAGTCAGTCGGTAAAGCTTCTTGGACCGACTAGTTTGCCTTCTCAATTTCTAGCTCAGTTACTGTTTACAGTTAGTCGGTCTAAGAAGGTTCACCGACCGACTAGTTGTGAAACTAGTCGGTTAGGAATCCTTCTTGGACCGACTAGTTGAACTTCCATTTTTGAGCCTGAGCTACTGTTTATCGTTAGTCGGTCTATGTACATTTGGCGACCGACTAGTTGATGATCTAGTCGGTCAACATTTGTTCTTGGACCGACTAAATCAATTTGTTCTCAGACTATTTGTTTTATCTCTTAGTCGGTCTATGAACACTCACCGACCGACTAGTTGTGAAACTAGTCGGTTGGCAAGTCTTCTTGGACCGACTAGTTCTTTAAGTCTGAACTTCATCTATTCACTGTTCACCTCTTAGTCGGTTCATGTTGAATCACCGACCGACTAGTTGATGAACTAGTCGGTCAGTGGTTGTTCTTTGACCGACTAGTCTGCTTCAGAATAGAGCCGTTGGAGCATTAAATGCCACGATTTTTGCTCTCTCTTTCCTCTATCCTATAAATACTTGGAGTGCTGCATTCATTGCACTCAAGGCTGATAATTAAGAGAAGTTTAGAGATCAAAAGAGAAGCATTCAATCTCATTCAAAGCTCATTCATTTCCATTCAAGAATCTCTCCCTCACTCTTATTTCAAAAGAGAGATTCATTGATTGTGAGCCTTCCAAGCCAAGTGCTTGATTCTAGGTCACCAACAAACTCATAGCTCTCTATTGCTGATCTACATCTTGGAGCTAGGGTTTGGTGCCTCTTCTTCTTCCTCAAAATCATCTTTGCCCTAATTCGTAAGTATACTCAAGGCATAGGGATTTTGTCGGTAAGAATTTCGTATTTCATTTACTTTCATATTGTAAGTGTTTTACTCTCGGTTGTGAGAGTTTGTTTGTGATCCCGGGTTGTGGGAGTCACATTTCGATTTGCGTATGATTTGATCTTGTAGAGGTTTTCTACAAGAATTTCATAGTGCAAATCTTGAGTTAGGGTTTCTAACTCAAGTATCCGGAGGGGATCCGGGTGGTTGGGACGTAGGATCACCGGGAACAAGTCGGGGAGACTTGGGTGGATCCGAACCCGTTAATTTGCTTGTTTGCGATTGTTTTGCTTGTTGTCAATTATTTAAATTTCCGCATTTCCGCATTGATTGGTAGAGTTTGCAAGATAATTAGGAATTATCCTCTTGATTATTTTAAAGTACTATTCACCCCCCTCTAGTACTTGTGCAGTAGCTTCGTAGGGCATTACATTTGGTATCAGAGCCAAGTCTATAGCTATGTCTGCCAACGACAACAAGACCGTTCGTCCACCTTCAGATTACAGCACCTTCAGGAACCGTGAAGGAGTGTCTTCGGTGATGGAAGGACACTCCTCGACGAGGCCTCCTTTCTTCAACGGTACCAACTACGGGTACTGGAAATGCCGGATGGAAACTTTCCTCCGGAGTGCTTCATTATGGAGAGCCACAATGAAGGAGTATGTCGAGCCCGCCGAAGAAGATTTCGAGAAGTGGACTCCCGTGGAGGTTGCCGCGGAGGTAAGCAATGCCAATGCAATGAACGACTTGCAATGCGCTTTGGAGCCCGAGGACTTCAATAAGATATGCACATATAAGAGTGCATATCAAATATGGAACTCCCTCCTCATATTGCATGAAGGAACAAGTAGGGTAAGAGACTCTAAACTCGTTGCAGTAAATAAAGAATACGAATTATTTCATATGCTACAAGGTGAGAAGATGAAGGAGTACTATGCTCGCTTCGTCGACATCACAAACGAGTTAGAGGCTCTTGGGAAAACCTACACCCAAAAGGAGAGTCTCGAAGATCATCGATGGACTTCCTTCTTGTTGGGAGAAACGTACCTTCGCCATAGAGGAAGGTAATGACATGAAAACTTATACCGTTGTTCAACTAATGGGTACCTTAATGTCTTATGAGGTACGCAAGGATAGCAAGCTAAAGTTGCAGGACAAGATGAAGTCCTACTTGAAGAAAGACGAGCCAAAGAAAAAGGCTATTGCTTTCAAGGCCGCTCCATCCACATCCACATCTACCGATGATGAAGACTCGGAAGACGAGTTGGACTTGGAGTCCATGGCCCTCATGGCAAAGAAGTTCAACCGGTTCTTCCGGAAAGGTAACTTCAAAAACAAATCGAAGTTTAGTTCTACTAACGCCTCCTCTCCTTTGTTTTTTAAATGCAATAAGCCAGTACACATGAAAGCGGATTGTCCTCAAAACAAGCAAAATAAGAAGTGGAAGGCGCCGAAATTTGATAAGTCCAAGAAGTACAAGAAAGGGTACAAAAAGGGGCTTGTTGGGACTTTCACCGACTCTGAGGACTCCTCAAGCGGAGAGTCGGATGATGAGCAAGTGGAGCAAGCACACACGTGCTTCATGGCTAGAGAGGAGCAAGATAAAGATTCCTCCTCCGATGATAGCGATAACGAAGGCGATGAGGTACTCAAGAGAAAGAAAAGGAGCAACAAATCCAAATTTGGCTCCAAGAATAATTGGATACTCGATAGCGGGTGTTCAAAACACATGACGGGTGACGCTCAATTGCTCTCCAGAGTGGTGCCCATTACAAATGGAAACCGGGTAGTCTTTGGAGGAAACGAGAGCGGAACCATCATAGGTGTTGGAAAAGTGGGTAATCCTTCTAAACCACTTATAAGTGATGTTTACCTTGTTAAAGGATTAAACCACAATCTTATTTCAATAAGCCAACTTTGTGACAAAGGTTACAAAGTTAGCTTTGCGAAAGGAATGTGCCATATTTTGAATAAAAATACTAATGATGTATTATTTTTCGGCACACGCCATAAGGATATATATATCCTAGATCTTCCAAGATCACATGAACAATGTCTCATTGCCAACACAAGTGAACAACACTTATGGCATCGACGTTTTGGTCATGTGAACTTTGGAACACTTTTTAAGCTTTCTAAGTTAAATTCTATTAGAAGCTTCCCTAAGCTAGTCTTTCAAAAGAAAAGCTTTTGTGACTCGTGTCAACGAGGCAAGCTTCCAAAATCGTCATTTAAACCTAAGAAAAGCATTTCATCTAAGCGGCCACTAGAGCATTACATCTAGATTTATTTGGGCCAACTAGAGTTGATTCATTAGGAAATGCACGTTATGGACTTGTCATCGTTGATGACTTTTCTAGGTTTACTTGGGTATATTCATTGTGTAATTAAAATGATGCTTTTGAAAACTTCACAATTTTTGTTAAGAAAGTACAAAATCTCATTGGAACCACCATTGTCACTATTCGTAGTGATCATGGAGGGGAATTTGAGAATGAGACTTTCTCAATTTTTTGTGATGAAGTTGGTATTACACACACCTTTTCATTCCCTCGCGCACCTCCTCAAAATGGTGTTGTTGAGAGAAAGAATAGGACGCTAGTGGAATGTGCTCGCACTATGCTTGATGATAGCCAACTTGGCCATCAATTTTGGGCGGAAGCGGTACATACCGCTTGTTATGTGTTTAATAGGATACTTTTGAGGCCCGGCACCAAACAAACTTGTTATGAATTGTTGTTTGGTAGATTGCCTCAAGTTAAACATTTTCGAGTTTTCGGTGCGAAATGTTTTATTAAAAACACGTATGGTAGTTTGGACAAATTTGATCCAAGATCCGATGATGGGATATTTGTTGGATATTCCTCCCGTAGCAAAGCCTACCGGATATACAACAAACGAACCTCAACGATCGAGGAATCACTTCATGTTTCATTTAATGAAGGTTTTGTCCCGACTAGAATTACTAATGATGATGACTCCATGGATGTCTTATGTGATTTAATTGGTAATTCTAATTCTATTGATTCTAATGTTACTAACCCTACTAATGAATCTTTTGAGAATGTTCCTAGTGATCAGGGAATTCCCAAACGACTTCATACCGTTCGTGACCATCCTCATCAGCAAGTCATTGGCAATATCCTTGATAGTGTCAAGACGAGATCGCAAGTGAACTACTTCGCTCATTGTGCCTTTGCCTCCTCGATAGAGCCAAAGAATATTAATGAAGCGTGCGAAGATAGCGCTTGGATCCTTGCCATGGAAGATGAACTCATTCAATTCGAGAGGAATGAAGTTTGGGAGCTTGTTCCTTTGCCATCGAAGAACCACACCGTCATAGGGACAAAGTGGATTTTCAAGAACAAGACCGACGAAAACCAAATCGTCGTCCGGAACAAAGCTCGGTTAGTAGCTCAAGGCTATCAGCAAAAGGAAGGTATCGATTTTGAAGAATCCTTTGCTCCGGTAGCTAGATTAGAATCTATTATATTATTGTTATCTTTTGCATGCCATAAAGATTTTAAACTCTTTCAAATGGATGTTAAAAGTGCATTTTTAAACGGAGATGTTGTTGAGGAAGTTTATGTTTCTCAACCTCCGGGTTTTATAAATGAAAAATTTCCAAATCATGTTTTCAAACTTAAGAAAGCACTTTACGGTTTGAGACAAGCTCCTCGAGCTTGGTATGACCGTTTAAAGAATTTTCTTTTGGATTTAGGATTTAAAATGGGAGAAGTTGATTCCACATTATTTGTTAAGTATTCGAATAATGATATAATTTTAGTTCAAATTTATGTTGATGATATCATTTTCGGTGCTACTAACTTCACTCTTTGCGAAGAGTTTTCTAATGTGATGAAGGATCAATTTGAGATGAGCCACATGGGTGAGCTCAAATATTTCTTAGGTCTCCAAATTCGCCAAATGAACGATGAAATCTTCATCCTCCAAACCAAGTACACGGTGGAGTTGCTAAAGCGATTTGGAATGGAGAATGCCTCCGGGAAGAAGACTCCAATGAGCACTACTACACATCTTGATAAGGATACGGGCGGAAAAGATGTAGACATTCGTCTATATCGAGGTATGATAGGTAGTTTATTATATCTTACAGCTAGTAGGCCAGATATAATGTTTGCCGTATGTGTGTGTGCTAGGTATCAATCACAACCTAAGGAATCACACTTAGTAGCGGTAAAACGTATTTTCCGTTATTTAAGTCACACACTTGATTTTGGATTACTTTATCCAAAATCTAGCACATATGAGTTAATCTCATATAGTGACGCAGATTATGCGGGATGCAAATCCGACAGGAAAAGTACTAGTGGCACATGCCATTTTATAGGAAATTCTCTTGTCTCTTGGTTTTCCAAGAAGTAGAATTCCGTATCACTTTCAACCACCGAGACGGAATATATTGCCGACGGTGCCGCGTGTGTTCAGGTTCTTTGGATGAGACACACTCTTAAAGACTTTGGTATAAACTGTGATACTTGCCCTATCATGGTGGACAACCAAATTGCAATATGTCTCTCTAAGAATCCGGTACACCATTCCCGTTCTAAACACATAGATGTTCGTCACCATTTCTTAGATGATCATGTTGCTAAAAAGGACATCATATTAGTGTACGTTGAAACCCAGAAGCAAATCGCCGATATTTTCACGAAACCCCTAAATGAAGACTCCTTTGTGCGGTTGCGTCGAGAATTGGGGATTATGGGTGAATCCGAGATTTAGGATTCATATTTTGTTCAATAATCGTGCATGCTATTCAATTTCGTTATATTTGCACATGCTAGATTTATTGGAATTTTCTGGATTTTTCGTTGAATTTTCGAAATTTTCGCTCGATTTATTCTTGAACATCAAATTTAAGATTTTCGATGTTTAATGGGGTAGTATAATGATTAATGAGAGTATTACGATGTTTCGTCCAAGTGCGATTAGGAGAGAACTCAAAATTTCAAATTCTAAATTTTTTGACCTCTGTTAGTCGGTTCATGTTCATTGACTGACCGACTAGATCGTCATCTAGTCGGTCAGTGAATGAACTCAGACCGACTAACTCAAGCCTTAAATTTTGGCTTCAGTTACTGTTTGCACTTAGTCGGTTCAAGCTCATTGGCCGACCAACTAGATGGTCATCTAGTCGGTCAGCGCTTGAACTCTGACCGACTAAGTGCTCAGGGACAGTTGCGTCTTTTCGACTTCAAATCGATTTTATTTGCCTCAAACCGACTTGTTTTCATTTTAATCGGTTCGAAGTCTCTCTCTCAGCTCAAAAATCCCCGTGCCCCTTCGACTTCCACTCCCTCCTCCGTCGATTTCCGGCCATCTTTCTCATTTGGGTATTGAGATCCCTCCGTCAGTTTCTAACGAGGATGAGTTGGATGAGGATGAGATCGAGGATCTTGCTCGTTCTGCTGCTGTTCGTGCCCCTGAGGGTACTTCTGGTGCTGCTGCTTCGTCTGCCGGTGACCTCGAGAGCACACCTGGTGCCACCATACCTGCGGTGTGTACTTCGTCTGGTGCTCCCGAGGCCGCTCCCGTTGACACTCCTGCCGTTCCCGTGACCACTCCTCCTGCAGAGCCTGCTGCTGCTGCAGATCCTCCCGCTGCCTCCTGAGCTTCTCTGAGGACTCTCCTGTGCACATTGGATGATTTATGTAGTGTGTGTGAGTTGGGTAGGATAGACGGTGGTTATGATATTTTGTTGTATTTTGATGTATCTCATATGCTGTTTTGAGATTTTTGTATGTTTTGTGATACTCTGATATCAGCTGTGATACATGTTGTATTTTGTGCTTCGATCGTTGGATCGCTTATATGTATGTTGACGGATGTATCATTTTGTTGTATCATGTTTGATATATATATACTAGTCATAACCCGTGCCCGCGGGCACGGTACATTTAAGACTTTCATTCGCAAAATTTGTGTTCCCCAAAAAATTATTTCCACACCAAAAATTTAAAAGAACAAAAGAATTAGCGGCATATGCACATTCGGTGTAGGCGCCTTCAGTGCGAACAAAAAATTCGACGCATGCGTCTTACACACGGAACAACAAATTTAACGCGGACACCTTTGACGCGGAACAACAAATTCGGCACGGGCGCCTTCGGCACGGAACAACAAATTCGCGTAGAACAACAAATTTAGCGAAAAAACCGTGTCTGTGGGCACGGTTCATTTAAGTTTTTCCCGGCGAAAGAACAAATTAGCTTAACACTGACACCTTGGACGCGTAGAACAAAAAATTCGGCGCGAGACAAAAAATTAGCGTAAAAAATTCTGCGCCCACGGCATCCACAGCGCCGTCATCGCGGAACAACAAATTAGCTTAAAAAAATTTAACAAATGCCCTCGGGCACGATATATTGAAGATATCCCTCAAAATCTTTCTTCTCCCTAAAAATTATTTCCCCCTCCAAAATTTAAACGAATAAAAATTTAGCTTCATCACGGGCGCCTTCGGCGCGCGACCCGTGTCCTTAGGCACGGTTCAGTTAAGATATCCCCTAAAAATCTTTGTTCTCCCCCAAAAATCTTAGTTTCGACGTGAATGGCTTCGTTGCGTGCCAGTAGGATTCATTTAAATTTGCAACCCTTTTGCCCAATTCAATTAATTGCTTTGATGACGATTGCTTTAAATGTGGATGATGATTGCTTTAAACTATCATATAAATACACACAGTCTTCATGCGGGCGGGTCACCATGCATTGCGGGGTTTTATTTTATTTTACATGTAATGTGAGTGCGTTTCTATTGTGAACTATAAACAATTTGTTCACTCAAAACCATCCGTTGACAGCCGTGGCAGACGGAATTTTGTATCAAATTTCATTGGGAACAGCAGTAACAGCCGTAAGCTCCTCTTTCCCGTGCAAGGATTGTTAATGCGAGTGAGAGAGGGGTTGTATTTAATTTTGTATTCCAACTTTCTCAAAACTCATCTTAACCCTTCATTCTTCAAGATCAAATCACAGCCACTCTTTATCATGTCCTAGTCAGCCCTAGAATTCAAAAACAGCTGTGTTTTAATATATAGATACATCGATGTTGACATCTATGTAGTGCCCTGTGGTAGCTACTGCACACGTACTAGAGGGGGGGTGAATAGTACTTAAAATAATCAAGATAGTTATTCCTAATTATTGTGCAAGAAACAAACGACAATGCGGAATTAAACAACTATCAACAAGAATTAAAACAAACGCAAACAAACAATATTACTGGGTTCGGATCCACCCAAGTCTTCCCGACTTGTTCCCGGTGATCCTACGTCCCAACCACCCGGATCCCCTCCGGATACTTGAGTTAGCAACCCTAACTCAAGATTTCCACTATGAAGTACTTGTGAAAAACCTTCACAAGTCAAATCATACACAAAGTAATTTGTGACTCCCACAACCCGGGATCACAAACACAACTCTCACAACCGAGAGATAAACACTTACAAAATGAAAGTAAATGAAATAAACTCTTACCGTACAAAATCCTATGCCTTGAGTAAATCTTACCAAATTAGGGCAACGATGGATTTTGAGGAGAGAATGTCACCAAACCGAATCTCCACCAATAAGATCAGCGATCTAAGACTAGGATGGAGGATGGTGACTTTGGATCAAGCTATTGGCTTGGAAGGCTCACAATGGAGAGAATCTCTCTTGAGGAAATGGCTCAAAGAGTTGAGGGAGAGATTCTTGTGAGGAAGAGAAAGCTTTAGAATGGAGTAGAATAGCTTCTCTTAGATTTCTCCAAATCTCTAAAATGGCAGCCTTGGATCTTATGAAAGAGCCCCTCCAACTATATATAGGATAGAGGAGAGAGAGAGAGAGAAAAACGTTTGAAGAGAAACTCCAACGGCTCTTTTCTGAACCAGACTAGTCGGTCAAAGAAGGATCACTGACCGACTAGTTCATCAACTAGTCGGTCGGTGATACAACGTAGACCGACTAACGGAAGAACAGCCAAGAAGTCGAAGTACAGGCAAAGACAACTAGTCGGTCTAAGAAGACTTGCCGACCGACTAGTTTCACAACTAGTCGGTCGATGAATGTTCTTTGACCGACTAACGTCGAAATAGAATAGGCTGACTTCAAGTTGACTTAGTCGGTTTAAGAACAAATGCTGACCGACTAGTTTCTCAACTAGTCGGTCGACAAACGTTCTTTGACCGACTAACTCGAAACAGTAGCTCAGGCTGAAAATGACTGTACACAACTAGTCGGTCTAAGAAGGATTACTGACCGACTAAATCGTCATCTAGTCGGTCGGTGACTCTTCTTTGACCGACTAACTGTAGTCATAGAAAGAGCTGAATTAGAGAAGGCAAACTAGTCGGTTCAAGTAGAGTTGCCGACCGACTAGATCGTCATCTAGTCGGTTGGTGACTCTTCTTGAACCAACTAACATGCACAAGAAACCGAGGGAAGAAGCGATAGGCTTCGGGAAAGTTTCTAATGGCTTCTATGATAATCCTAGCTCTAAGATATGAGCGAAATGAAGATTATAAAGTAAGTCCTACTCAAGGCTTAACATTCTAATCTATGAAGCTAGAAGACTATAAAATAAACCTTACGAGCCGTCTTCAAAGCTTCAATCTTCATTCCTCTTGACTTCAATATTGCTCCTTGAGCTTCAACGAAGCTCCAGGCACACGATCACGCGTATTGAGAAGTCTTGAGACGTCGCTTTTGATGTACGTGGTATTTTGGCGACGATCTCCATAACTGCGCTCACAAATAAGTTAGTATACATTATTTATGTTTGCTCATCATCCAAAACCAAATCCGGGGAATCATATCACAACATTCTCCCCCTTTTTGGTGATGACAAACCAACATAAATAATAATCAATAATAATGATTCAATAGAAATTTACTTACTCTCCCTGCATTAATGACACGTTAGTTCCATATTCAATAAAATTCATTCGCATCATGCAGATGAGGAAGAAATGAAATATGAACCACATATTGACATATAGGATCTAAATCCATTTTATATCTTCACTCCCCCTGAATCTAACACATCAAATTAGATTCATGGTAAATTCCTTTGAATTATTAGTTAGCACATTGTCATTATTATATCTCTCCCCCTTTGGCATTAGCAAAAAGAGCGGGAGGAGAACAACAACACAACCAATGGCTAAAAATAATGCATGGGAGTCGAAGAATACGACCAAGGTCCAAAATAACACCAATGCAAAATATCAAATGTAAAATACCGAATAAAAGCAAAGCGTGTCAAGGAGACCAAAGTCGAAAATCGGAAACCGAAATCATCAAACCATAGGCGAAATACGAAATACGAAATCATCTAGCCATAGGTGAAACTCGAAAACCGAAATCATAAAATCATCGGCGAAAATCGGAAAACGAAATCACCAAGCCATAGGTGAAAATCGAAATACGAAATCATCAAGCCATAGGCGAAAAACGAAATCCGAAATCATCAAAACTCAAATCAATTTCACTTATTGAGTTTTGGAACATACTCTCCAAAATCAATAGAATGCATGGAAAACAATTCTATGTTTCCATAGAAAGAATTCTATTAAATCCATAAAATCGTCGAACGACGAAATCAACATCAGAGACAAAAATAATCCGATGTGCATACTAAATGTTGCATGCAAGAATGTTATGCCAAAAAAGATAGAACATCATATAACAATGGCATACACAAATCTAGCATACCAAATGAAGCAAAATGATACCAATTGTAATATATTCTACCAATGGATACCAATATGAATCAAAAGTATGAACATACTTACAACATTAAGCTCCCCCTACTTTGGTGCATCACTCAAGCACCAACAACTCCAATCGAACGAAAATCCTTGCAAATCACGGAGTTGGTAGGGTTGGTATCTCATGGTGGATTTAACCTAGAGAATATCATTTTGGTATCCAAAAATCCTTTTGGATCCTATGGGTTAGGCAATAAATTTAGCTAACTAAATTCAAATTAAATGTAACCCATACATACCACAATTGCTTTGGTACCCATAAAAATGAAATTAAACTTATGGTACCAAGCAATGAAGGGTCAAAGGAAACTAACCCTTCGGAAACCAAGTCCAAGAGGAACTTGATTTCCCAACATAATCATCATTCAAAATAACATCATTAATAAAAGATTGCACATACAAATTCTTATTATGCATGCTTGTGTTCTTCGGACCCCAAATAGTGTATGTCTTGGGAGTCCTAATCCTATTGGGAACATGCATACGTTGTTGATTTCTATGTGATGCATGTCGTGGGTAAGCATATGGCATGCGATGCAATGGTGCATGACGATAATTATTCATATGAGAATGAGGATGAACATATGAATGTGGAGGAACACGTGCATGAGTGTGTCTCACATGGTGTGCACGTGCTCGTGGATGCGGAGCATAGAAATCGGCATATGTGCTAACATGTGGGGTAGGATGTGTGTTCCTACGAGGCATGGTATACATGTAAGCATGACCCTTCTTAGGAGGTCCACCCAAAGTGGGTTTCTTTCCAAATGGGGGCGTGTTCCTAGCGGAAGCACCATTGGTAGAAGATCTACCCATGACGTGTTTACTTCCACTAGTAGAAGCATCGGAAGATGGCCTAACAAAGGTGGCGGACGATTTGGATGACTCTCCCATCTTATACCCCAAACCAATGTGATGATTGGCCGGAGGTAAGTCATTTAGGATATCATCCAACTTGCCCTTACCTTTGTTGAATTCATGAATTCGGCCTAATGTGCTCTCATGCTTCTCGGTGAGAGAATGCAAAGAAGCATCCAAAGTGGACACTTGCGATGCGAGTGCACAAACACGTGACTTGAGATTTTTATTCTCAATACTCAAAGTTGAGATTTGAGACGTCAAATCCGCTATCACATGTTCATCCGAATCCTCGATATGAACATGCTCAAGTTGAGACTTGAGATTTTCAATCTCATTTCTCAACCCATCAACAACGGTGTCGTTGTTGACGATGAAAGGCTTAGGCGAGTTTTTAAGACTATCTAATTCATTTTTAGTCTTCATAAACTTAGTAGCCATATTAGAAAACTTATTCCATAGTTGTTCATTGGCTATTCTAAGTTCATCATTGGTTACCTCTTCGCCTTCATCCTCGCTTCCATCCTCGCTTTCATCGGAGGAAGTCTCTTCATCACAATCCTCTTTTCCCATGAAGCACGTGTGTGCATTCTCCATTCTTTCATCGTCCGACTCTCCACTTGAGGAGTCGGAGTCGGTGAAGGTACCTACAAGTCCTTTCTTGTGCTTTCTCGACTTGTCGTGCTTGGATGCCTTCCACTTCCCCTTATGTTTGTAGAGAGGACAATCCGGCTTGATATGTCCTGGCTTATTGCATTTATAACACACGGGAGTAGAAGCATTAGTCGAAATAAATTTTGATTTACGATTCAACTTACCTTGTCGGAAGAATCGGATGAATTTCTTTGCCATATTGGCCAATGCTTCCATGTCCAATTCTTCGTCCTCTTCTTCTTCCGAATCTTCATCATCGGTAGATGGAGCGGCCTTGAATGCAATTGCCTTTTTCTTTGGCTCGTCTTGCTTCAAGTACGCCTTCATCTTTTCCCTCATCCGGATCTTACTATCCTTGCGTACCTCATAAGACAACAAGGTACCCATTAGTTGTACGACGGTATATTTATTCATGTCATTACCTTCCTCGATGGCGAAGGTACGCTTCTCCCAACAAGAAGGAAGTCCATCGATTATCTTCGAGACTTTCTCCTTTTGGGTGTAGGTCTTCCCAAGAGCTTCCAAGTCGTTTGATATATCCACGAAGCGAGCGTAATAATCTTTCATGGTTTCGCCCTGCTCCATATGAAACAACTCAAATTCTTTATTAGCAACGACGAGTTTAGAATCTTTTACCGTACTCGATCCTTCGTGCAATATGAGGAGTTGGTTCCATATTTGATATGCACTCTTACATGTGCATATCTTGTTGAAGTCCTCGGGCTCCAACGCACAATTCAAGGCATTCATTGCCTTGGCATTGGCTACTTCCGCGGCGACCTCCACGGTGGTCCACTTTGCGAAATCTTCTTCGGAAGGCTCGACATACTCCGTCATGGTGGCTCTCCATAGTGAAGCGCTCCGGAGGAAAATTTGCATCCGGCATTTCCAGTACCCGTAGTTGGTACCGTTGAAGTGTGGAGGCCTGACGGAGGATAGTCCTTCCATAACTGAAGAAGCTCCATCGCGGTTCTTGAAGACGTTGTAGTCGTTGTTCGTCATAGCTTTGAACTTGTAGCTTTAACCTTGGATTTGATACCAATTGTAGTGCCCTGTGGTAGCTACTGCACACGTACTAGAGGGGGGGTGAATAGTACTTAAAATAATCAAGATAGTTATTCCTAATTATTGTGCAAGAAACAAACGACAATGCGGAATTAAACAACTATCAACAAGAATTAAAACAAACGCAAACAAACAATATTACTGGGTTCGGATCCACCCAAGTCTTCCCGACTTGTTCCCGGTGATCCTACGTCCCAACCACCCGGATCCCCTCCGGATACTTGAGTTAGCAACCCTAACTCAAGATTTCCACTATGAAGTACTTGTGAAAAACCTTCACAAGTCAAATCATACACAAAGTAATTTGTGACTCCCACAACCCGGGATCACAAACACAACTCTCACAACCGAGAGATAAACACTTACAAAATGAAAGTAAATGAAATAAACTCTTACCGTACAAAATCCTATGCCTTGAGTAAATCTTACCAAATTAGGGCAACGATGGATTTTGAGGAGAGAATGTCACCAAACCGAATCTCCACCAATAAGATCAGCGATCTAAGACTAGGATGGAGGATGGTGACTTTGGATCAAGCTATTGGCTTGGAAGGCTCACAATGGAGAGAATCTCTCTTGAGGAAATGGCTCAAAGAGTTGAGGGAGAGATTCTTGTGAGGAAGAGAAAGCTTTAGAATGGAGTAGAATAGCTTCTCTTAGATTTCTCCAAATCTCTAAAATGGCAGCCTTGGATCTTATGAAAGAGCCCCTCCAACTATATATAGGATAGAGGAGAGAGAGAGAGAAAAACGTTTGAAGAGAAACTCCAACGGCTCTTTTCTGAACCCAACTAGTCGGTCAAAGAAGGATCACTGACCGACTAGTTCATCAACTAGTCGGTCGGTGATACAACGTAGACCGACTAACGGAAGAACAGCCAAGAAGTCGAAGTACAGGCAAAGACAACTAGTCGGTCTAAGAAGACTTGCCGACCGACTAGTTTCACAACTAGTCGGTCGATGAATGTTCTTTGACCGACTAACGTCGAAATAGAATAGGCTGACTTCAAGTTGACTTAGTCGGTTTAAGAACAAATGCGGACAGACTAGTTTCTCAACTAGTCGGTCGACAAACGTTCTTTGACCGACTAACTCGAAACAGTAGCTCAGGCTGAAAATGACTGTACACAACTAGTCGGTCTAAGAAGGATTACTGACCGACTAGATCGTCATCTAGTCGGTCGGTGACTCTTCTTTGACCGACTAACTGTAGTCATAGAAAGAGTTGAATTAGAGAAGGCAAACTAGTCGGTTCAAGTAGAGTTGCCGACCGACTAGATCGTCATCTAGTCGGTTGGTGACTCTTCTTGAACCAACTAACATGCACAAGAAACCGAGGGAAGAAGCGATAGGCTTCGGGAAAGTTTCTAATGGCTTCTATGATAATCCTAGCTCTAAGATATGAGCGAAATGAAGATTATAAAGTAAGTCCTACTCAAGGCTTAACATTCTAATCTATGAAGCTAGAAGACTATAAAATAAACCTTACGAGCCGTCTTCAAAGCTTCAATCTTCATTCCTCTTGACTTCAATATTGCTCCTTGAGCTTCAACGAAGCTCCAGGCACACGATCACGCGTATTGAGAAGTCTTGAGACGTCGCTTTTGATGTACGTGGTATTTTGGCGACGATCTCCATAACTGCGCTCACAAATAAGTTAGTATACATTATTTATGTTTGCTCATCATCCAAAACCAAATCCGGGGAATCATATCACAACAATCTATTCTCTTGTGCACATTATATTCATTATATGTTTGCCTCTGATGATTGATTTCGTCGCTCGACGATAATAACTTGGTTAAATAGAAATTACTTCTATGGAAACATAGAATTGTTTTCCATGCACTAAATTAACCAAGAATATTGATATTGGAGAGTATATTCCATAACTCAATCCGTAAAATTGATTTGAGTTTTGATGCTTTTATTTATCGATTTTTGACTTTGGTCTCATTGACAAGCTTTGATTTCCTTCGTATTTTCCTTTGGTGTTATTTGGACCATGGCCGTATTCTACGACTCTCGTGCTTTTATTTGAAGCCATTGTTGTTGTCGTTGATCTCCTCCCACTCTTTTTGCTAATGCCAAAGGGGGAGAGATATAATAATGACGATGTGCTAAATGATAATTTAAAGCAAATTTCCAAGAATCTAATTTGATATGTTAAGATTCAGGGGCAGTTAAGATATAAAAATGGATTTCAAATCCGATATTTCAATAATTGAAATCTCATGTTTTACTTTACTCGTCTGCTTGATGCGTATGAATATTAATTATTTTGGAATTAACGTGTCATCAATGCAGGGGGAGTAAGTAAATTACATTTGATTCATTATTTTTGATTATTATTTACGTTGGTTTGTCATCACCAAAAAGGGGGAGAATGTTGAGTATTGGACTCCCCGGATTTGGTTTTGGATGATGAACAAACATAAATATATAGTGAACTAACACTTTGTGATCACTGTTATGGAGATCGTCGCCAAACTAATTTGAACATATAAAGCGACGTCTCGAGACTTCTCAATACGCGTGATCGTATGCTTGAAGCTTTGTTGAAGCTGAAGGACCATTATTGAAGTCATGAAGATTCGATCGAAGCTTTCGACGACGGTTCGTCAAGTTTAATTTAATGTCTTCTAGCTTCGTTTCGTAGAATGTTAAGCCTTAAGTAGGTCTTACGTTTTAATCTTCATTTCGCTCATATCATTAGATCTAGGATCTTAGTAGAAGTCCATACAAACTTTCCCGAAGCTTCGCGCTTCGATTCGCGACTTCTAGTGCATGTTAGTTGGTTCAAGAAGAAGAACCAACCGACTAGATGGTGATCTAGTCGGTCGGTAAAGCTTCTTGGACCGACTAGTTTACCTTCTCAATTTCTAGCTCAGTTACTGTTTACAGTTAGTCGGTCTAAGAAGGTTCACCGACCGACTAGTTGTGAAACTAGTCGGTTAGGAATCCTTCTTGGACCGACTAGTTGAACTTCCATTTTTGAGCCTGAGCTACTGTTTATCGTTAGTCGGTTTATGTACATTTGGCGACCGACTAGTTGATGATCTAGTCGGTCAACATTTGTTCTTGGACCGACTAAATCAATTTGTTCTCAGACTATTTGTTTTATCTCTTAGTCGGTCTATGAACACTCACCGACCGACTAGTTGTGAAACTAGTCGGTTGGCAAGTCTTCTTGGACCGACTAGTTCTTTAAGTCTGAACTTCATCTATTCACTATTCACCTCTTAGTCGGTTCATGTTGAATCACCGACCGACTAGTTGATGAACTAGTCGGTCAGTGGTTGTTCTTTGACCGACTAGTCTGCTTCAGAATAGAGCCGTTGGAGCATTAAATGCCACGATTTTTGCTCTCTCTTTCCTCTATCCTATAAATACTTGGAGTGCTGCATTCATTGCACTCAAGGCTGATAATTAAGAGAAGTTTAGAGATCAAAAGAGAAGCATTCAATCTCATTCAAAGCTCATTCATTTCCATTCAAGAATCTCTCCCTCACTCTTATTTCAAAAGAGAGATTCATTGATTGTGAGCCTTCCAAGCCAAGTGCTTGATTCTAGGTCACCAACAAACTCATAGCTCTCCATTGCTGATCTACATCTTGGAGCTAGGGTTTGGTGCTTCTTCTTCTTCCTCAAAATCATCTTTGCCCTAATTCGTAAGTATACTCAAGGCATATGGATTTTGTCGGTAAGAATTTCGTATTTCATTTACTTTCATATTGTAAGTGTTTTACTCTCGGTTGTGAGAGTTTGTTTGTGATCCCGGGTTGTGGGAGTCACATTTCGATTTGCGTATCATTTGATCTTGTAGAGGTTTTCTACAAGAATTTCATAGTGCAAATCTTGAGTTAGGGTTTCTAACTCAAGTATCCGGAGGGGATCCGGGTGGTTGGGACGTAGGATCACCGGGAACAAGTCGGGGAGACTTGGGTGGATCCGAGCCCGTTAATTTGCTTGTTTGCGATTGTTTTGCTTGTTGTCAATTATTTACATTTCCGCATTTCCGCATTGATTGGTAGAGTTTGCAAGATAATTAGGAATTATCCTCTTAATTATTTTAAAGTACTATTCACCCCTCTCTAGTACTTGTGCAGTAGCTTCGTAGGGCATTACAGGCGTAGACCGGGACATTCACGTCTTCGCCGTGAACTTTTCATTGCGTTTATTTTATTAAATATTGTCTTAAACTATTTAAAACATATTTAATCTATTTTGCATCATATGCAAATAAGTCCCCTATCTAGGCTTAAATGTCATTTGCATCAAAATGCAATTTTCTCTTCCTTTGCATCAAATACAAATTATTCTCCTTAACTAATTTCTACCTATTACTAGACGAAGATCGCACTCTGTGTGAGACCCTACAGCCTGACCCTTACAACAGGTTGGGCTCGAAGCCCTATACGACAGTGACCACGAGCAGTGGTTGCCATCCCTGCTTCAGGAATCATCATTATGTGGTTGACTCATTGACATTAGTATTGTCGGGACCACCCTGACTGTTTCCGTGATGAATTCCGTAGTTATAGTCTCGTCGTCTTAACTATGTCGTGTAGATCAAGTCTAGGGTACAGTCAAACTGTCAACCCCAATAACTTGACTCCGGTTAGTTTCTATCGATCTTTAGTCAAATAATGTTGGACTTCTTCCAGCAAACTCTGGCCAGAGATTTTACTAAAGACCGAACTAACCCTACGACACTAACTCCCATTGACCGGGAGAGACGAATCCTCTCTTGGTCATTACTCTACTCATACGCTTCAAGTGTCACCCAATCAAAAGACCTTTCGACAGGCCTTGCCTCGAAGCTAGGTCAGTTGATCTAAGTGGCACTGTTCACGCATAGGTTCGTCAAAATGACCTCAAGTCAAAAGACCAACTAGCTTATCATCACTCAGAGTCATCATTGACAGATTGGTCAATATAACCATATGATAACTCTTGTGGATCGTTCAGTGAACTCACTCTCTAATGATCACCTGTGTCTCGTCTCCGACTTCGCCAAGTCGAACGATCATGAGATCATCACCACCGCTAAACGGTGAAGACTAAGACACAATGGTCTATCCGATGTTTCGATATCCTTGTCTCGAAACATCTACGACCACGAACCCTTTTAGACTTATGCTACAGACGGTCAAACATTTCTCCATAATCGAGATACACATCTCGATACCTATTTGACCTTGCATAAAGTCTCAGGACTTTACCTAAGTTAATATCTAATGTTAACTACATTATTAATAACTTAGATAAATCATTACCAAACAGCTTACTTTATTTTGAACAAGACGTTTGTGCTATTCACACAGAGATAAATAGCCATGAGGGCATCATATCTCTACATCTCCCACTTGCACTCAGGCCCATTTATCTCGGTATCTTATACCGTTTTTACACATAAGTTTTCCCGACTTCATGTGGTAGAGCCTTCGTGAGTGGATTTGCTAAAACCGTCTACATTATAGACTTAAGGGGTTTCTATGTTCACGTTAGACCAACCATTTGAATCTCATTCAAATAATTCACTTGGTCTTTTGGAATCCATAATATTTTATTTCCTTGGATCTTATCCAGTTCATCGTACCTTACGATAATCATTTAAATTTGTTAATGGTCATTTCAAATGGCTCATATCTATTTCTGATAAAGTATCAAGCTTTTTGATTACTTTTTCAAAATATATGTTCCATTTCTTTGATGCCTCGCATGTAATTTATACGCTCTCACTGACCTTGAAAGCTTTCTGGCTAATTCATATAAGTTGATTCGTCTAAATCATATTTAGAAAAAATGAACTTATAAGTGAATGCTCCAATTTTCATGGTCAACATGAGCGTTTCACATCGAGTTTGGTCCGAGTAGATCTGTACACATCTGCTGGCGAGACGGTTTCAACATAATCCGTTTATAGGAATTAATATGAAAAACCGTTCTCGACCAACATGATTGCACTTCACTATTTCCTTTCTGCACCAATCTTTCAACTCAAAGATTTACTTGCAGAAAGTGAGGAAACATTTTCCTTGGGCACGTAAACTAAATTCCAAAATTTATTTACGCACACGGCCCTATTCTGATTGCATCAAATTTTAAATCGGAGTTACTACTCCGAATTTTCATCCTAGAAGTTGACTAAGTCATCATCAATTATGATGTCTAACTCGACTCTTCATCTCACGAGATTCGAGTAATTATACAACTTCTTAATGATTGATTTTATGAATATCTTATTTATAATGTCCTCATAGATCATTATCAAAACTTAGGCATTACTATCTAGGACTTAACCCAGAAGGAGGACTTAACTCAGAGTCACTTACAATGGATCACACCAAGTCTAACTAAGTGTGATTCATACCTTTTAACACACGGATGTGTTAACAGACTTGACCTGAGAGAAAATCACATTTTCTTTTAATTACGCAAGATTTAATGTAGCTAAGTATTTGACCATTCGATCTAATCGAATCAGTTTAAATACTTTAGTCATTTCGTTCTTTATTTTATCAGACTTGTGTTTCATCAAGAACACGTGTCTTAATAAAATATACGAACAACTTATTTTGGTTAATCTAGACTCGGGTACATCAGTATGTACGAGACTGAGTTCGACAACTCATTCTCCCACTGTCTTACAGATGGGTTTCAGCCATTATATCTACGAGGATAAGACTCACAAGTGTCCGTAGACTTCATAATACGAGAGGTCAGACCCCTCTTTATGTGACTTGTGAAGCTTAGTCTCTCGATACGGCCTAGTCTATTTTGCCATATAAGTTTGCTAATATCTTGTGAATTTATATATTAACATTTAATATATATATTATTATCGTTATACATATTACTCATTGCTTCAGAAGTAATGTGACGACATTCGTCAAAATGTGTTAATCCTTTTGTATAACAATAATTATGAAATCGTGACATCAGAATATGTCACATTTTTATTTCCTCCTCCTTATGCCTTTACTAATGATAAATTAAACTAACTTTCTCAATTGACTTTCCGAAGTGCCTTCTTCCTTTTCTAAATCACATTTAGATATTAAATAACCCAACATAAATAAATAGCTATGCAAGCATCTCATGTATCCAAACGCCTGAGACTTACAATCTTGAGTGTAGCTCAAGAAGTTGCTTGTCTCAAGATCTGGTTGGGATACATAGTCTTGCACCGCTCATGCACTCGTATTCGACTCAAACAGGTCGATCGAATTCTCGAACTTTGCGGATCAAAATTGTTTGTCCATACAACCTTGAGGGTAGCTCGACAAGTTGTAGGGAGAAACATATTTCGAATATCCTATGTTTCAAGCTGCCTCATATAGAGACGAGTAGCATGTAGCGTGAATTTATTTGTTGGACCCCGAACTTAATGAAAACATATTTCTTAAGTCCGTTCTTTAGAAGGTCATTTAATTGTCAACGAGAATATAGTTTAATTTTATCAATTAGAATTTAACTTGATATTCAATTAATCAACCTATTTGACTAGTTAACTTATTCCATTAAAATATTATAAGTTGATTCCTTCGGTAAACATAGTCTTACCCTAGTTTTGGCATATGTTCAAAATTAAATATAGGTAGAATGGCTTTTATCTATCTATATCCTCCCACTATTTTTACGATCGTTTCAAAGCTTAATAACGAATGATTTAATCGAATTAAAATTAATGGGTAAGAGGTCCAATCACCTTGAGCCTAACAACCTTGAGTGTAGCTCAACAAGTTGCTTGACTCTGTGATCGGAAGATGACTCTTCATCGATCATATCGGATATGACTCTCTTATCGGTTTTTGCCCCTAGCCATTTGTGATCATGAGTGTGCTCATCCAAATCATAATGTCTAGTCTAGTCGGACCCTTGTTTTCGTGTCTAGCCTGACTTGCCCCGCCGCTCGGTGTATTCACGACACGTCGGTTTGGGTCAGGTCTTAGACTACATCAAGTCAGACTACATCATTGATTTAACTTACGCCGGCGCTCGGTGTATTCACGACAACATCGGTTTGGGTCAAGTCAAGATTTCATCTTATGTATTTAAGGAGTTGGTTTCTATAAGGTTGTCATGTCACAGCTTGAGTGTAGCTCAACAACTGTAACACGGGTCCTATAGTTGCCAGCCCCTAAAACAAGGAGGGCTACGGCTAATCTTGAAAAAGATCATTAACGTATTTGACTTAGATATAGTCCAGGGTGTCATACAATCATGATTCGCGACATTGCGGTCCAGCGGAACACAGCCAGTGAATTGACTAAGCCAGGATCACTACCCCTTAGACTAGCTAGGGTTGATCCAGAACTCTTAGCCCAGCACATTGACTGGATCATGGTCCATTGAATGAAGCTTGTCATTTTTATATGTGTGCCATAGACTAAACATCTTTTATTAACAACTAATTAATCCTATCAACTAGTTGAACCCTTAAATTCAAAATTTTAGGATTTGTTTAATAACTTTTATTAAGTCCTTATCAACTATAAGGTTCACGTGCTATCCGAATCGTTATTAGGATTTTAATAAATTTATTAACCAACGCCAAAAGCGAAGTCCTTTAATGAGAATTAATTATAACAATTATAATTAAAAATTCATTAAAAGGACTACCCTAATCAGGAATTAGGTCTTGGAGTGTTGTTAATGTTTTATTAAAACATAGCATGTCATTAAAATTCAATTAATAAATTTTAATCATTTCTTAATGGCTAACCTAAAGGGTTGTCTTGTGTTATCAAATAAGGGACAAGAGGAACTAGCCATTAAAATAAAGCTACACTAATTTATCGCATAAAAGGTATACAACTATTTAACAATTAAATAGATTAAAGTTTATCGCATAAACAATTTTAGACTTTTAAAATCAGTTTTAAAAAATATCTTATAAATTTAAAACATCATTTTAAAAATTTCCATGTTCAAAAATTTATCTTATACAATTTTTAAACATCTAAAACATTTTAAACTTATCGCATAAATTTAAAAAGCCTTAAAATCAATTTTAAAATTATCACATAAATTTAAAATACCATTTTAAAATTCCCATGTTTAAAATTTTATCATATAAAATATTTAAACAAAAATCCTTTTAAAATCACCTTTAAAAATATCGCATAAATTTTAAAACATTTTAAAAGGCATCTAAAATATTTTAAAAGTATCTCATAACTTTAAAACATTTTTAAAAGTATTTTAAAAAACATTTCAGAGTTTAATAAATCCGTAGGCTAGATCGTTACACAAACCTGGCTCTGATACCACTGTAGGGTTTTGTGGTACACTTAGGGCACAAAAAATCTATTCCCGTCCTAAGTCGGACGGAACATAGACATAAAAAAATTTATGCAGCGGAAGAATAAGTTAATCTAATTAACTTAGCCCTAAGGTCCAAGACCCTTAGCAAAGATCTATGCCGACTTGGGATGGATCTGACCATCCCAAGAAGGATCTAACCTACTACGATTAAATTAAACTAATGCTAATAAACACATACCCGGAATCTCAACCCTGGAGCAGGCGAGATGTTCCGCACCGTCTTCCGAGCCGCTCCCCGTCCCATGCCGAGCCGCTCCTCGATCCGCTCCCCGAACCGCTCCTCGAACCGCTCCGCATCCCGAGGCGATCAATCTCGTGTCACCGAGCCAACCACGCGCCAAAGAAAGTTTCACGTGAGTGAAACATCCGTCAAGGTTTCGGATCTGAATCCGAACTCCTTTGCGGCTTTGCTAGAGCCCGCAAGAGTAAGGCAGAAATTTAGGGAGATAGAAGAAATATTAATTTAAGCCTAGATCCAAGCGTGCTCCAACATTTACGAGAGTCGCTCAGATCTAGAGCTTGGGACGAGTTTTGAGGAGGAGAGCAGACCCCTATTTATATAGGCGGCTGACTGCTCCCCTTCACTCAAAATCTGATGTGGGACTAATAATTAGAGTTAATAAAATCAATTTAGTTTGCCTTTCACAAAGTGCAAACTTCCGTGAATTTTAACGCCCTCACCGTTGAACTTCAGGATTGATACAACCTATCAATTCGAAGGGTGTTCAACGGTGAACGCATAGGAAAAAACCGTTCGTCAATCGGAGTTCGTTTGACCATTCAATTGTATGTCCAAAGTTCAGCCTACGACTTGTTTTTCGCAAAAACCAGTCGTCAAATCTGCCTAATAAACCTAGGGTTCTGCACCCATTAGTGGGGCCCAGCAAGTGGGCCCCACAGCCCCCAAAAAAGCTGACTGGGCGCCTGCCCAGACCTGGGCGCGGGCGCCCAGGCGCCTGGCGCCCAGGCGGGCGCCCAGGCGCCCGGGCCTGCGCCCAGGCGCCCGGGCCTGGGCTTAGGCATGGGCCGGGCGCCCAGGCCCAGGCGGGCTTGGGCGCTCAGGCCCAGGCAGGCCTTGGCTTTACTAGGCTTGGCCAGCAGTCCAGGACAGACCCAGTCTGGCCTGGGTCTGCCTGATCTGGCCTGATCTTACTCTTAGATCTGTTTTGGGCATAACTTGGGCATTTGGCATCCGATTTGGACGCCGTTCGAACCTAGGCGTAGACCGGGACATTCCCGTCTTCCCTGTGAACTTTTCCTTGCGTTTATTTTATTAAATATTGTCTTAAACTATTTAAAACATATTTAATCTATTTTGCATCATATGCAAATAAGTCCCATATCTAGGCTTAAATGTCATTTGCATCAAAATGCAATTTTCTCTTCCTTTGCATCAAATACAAATTATTCTCCTTAACTAATTTCTACCTATTACTAGACGAAGATCGCACTCTGTGTGAGACCCTACAGCCTGACCCTTACAACAGATTGGGCTCGAAGCCCAGTATGGCAGTGACCACGAGCAGTGGTTGCCATCCCTGCTTCAGGAATCATCATTATGTGGTTGACTCATTGGCATGAGTATTGTCGGCTCCACCCTGACGGTTTCCGTGATGAATTCCGTAGTTATAGTCTCGTCGTCTTAACTATGTCGTGTAGATCAAGTCTAGGGTACGGTCAAACTGTCAACCCCAATAACTTGACTCCGGTTAGTTTCTATCGATCTTTAGTCAAATAATGTTGGACTTCTTCCAACAAACTCTGGCCAGAGATTTTACTAAAGACTGAACTAACCCTACGACACTAACTCCCATTGACCGGGAGAGACGAATCCTCTCTTGGTCATTACTCTCTTTATACGCTTCAAGTGTCACCCAATCAAAAGACCTTTCGACAGGCCTTGCCTCGAAGCTAGGTCAGTTGATTTAAGTGGCACTGTTCACGCATAGGTTCGTCAAAATGACCTCAAGTCAAAAGACCAACTAGCCTATCATCACTCAGAGTCATCATTGACAGATTGGTCAATATAACCATATGATAACTCTTGTGGATCGTTCAGTGAACTCACTCTCTAATGATCACCTGTGTCTCGTCTCCGACTTCGCCAAGTCGAACGATCATGAGATCATCGCCACCGCTAAACGGTGAAGACTAAGACACAATGGTCTATCCGATGTTTCGATATCCTTGTCTCGAAACATCTACGACCACAAACCCTTTTAGACTTATGCTACAGACGGTCAAACATTTCTCCATGATCGAGATACTCATCTCGATACCTGTTTGACCTTGCATAAAGTCTCAGGACTTTACCTAAGTTAATATCTAATGTTAACTACATTATTAATAACTTAGATAAATCATTACCAAACAGCTTACTGTTATTTTGAACAAGACGTTTGTGCTATTCACACAGAGATAAATATCCTTGAGGGCATCATATCTCTACACTAACTACTACTTAAAAGAAATGCATATTAAATTAACTCACTCGGAATCTTGCCCTGGAGCAGGCAAGATGTTCCGCACCGTCTTGCGCCCCATCATCTGAGCTGCATCCCGAACTGTATTGCGTCGCTCCTCGTCGTGAACTGGATCAGCTCCTGAAGCGCACCTTGCCTCCAAGCCCATCACTAGCCGTAAAAAGTTTCACTTGAGGAAACCCGTGTCGTCGACTTCCGAATCAGATTCGGACCTCCCCGTTGTCTTGCTAGGACTCGGTTGGAGGACATGAAAATTTATAGAGGAAGAGGATAAATTTAAGTCTTGATTAAGTTTGCTCAAATTTTCCGGAGCTCCTTAATCAGTGACTTGGTTCAAGGAACAAAGAAGGGAGTGCTCACCTATTTATATACGAGGCCGGCTCCGCTTCTTTTGTCACGAGCAATGTGGGACTAATAGTTTGGATGAGGCTTAGGATTTAATTCATTTTTAGTTAGAATAGCTTTCACAAAGTCTAACTTCAATCAATTAATCCTCACTCACCATTGAGCTCCAGAGATGATACAAGTTATCATTTCGAAGGGCTAGTAATGGTGAACACGTAGGAACAAACGACGACGAAATCCGAGTTTGTTTGACCCTTCAAACAATTTCTCAAAGTTGTGCAAAAACCCATGTTTCGTAGCCGTCAAGGGTTTCACCAAACCCTAATGAAACGACTTAAGTTGCAGGCGGCCCGCTAAGCTTAGCGGGCGCGCCTGCCTAAGGCAACTAGGCGCGCCCACTGGGGCGCACCCATGCGGGTGCAAAGCCCACTGTGACCAGCGGGCTGCGCCCGTTGTGAGCAGCAGGCCGCGCCCGTTTTACCCAAGTGGGTTTACCCACTTCCTTTTGTGCCTTTCTTGCGTTTCTGGGCTCATCCGAGCTCCGTTTCCTACAAGGTTTGATCCTCTGGATTCCACACGAAATCCCCTCCAATCCCATATGCTCCAAACTCACAACCAACTTGTGAATTTAACATTCTCATTGCATCTTATGCATTCCTCTATACTATCTCCCTGTTACTAAGACGTGAATATTACTCGGTGTGAGACCCTACAGCCTGAACCTACTACAGGTTGAGACTCGAAGTCTCTAGACGACAGTGACCACTAGCAGCAGGTGTCGTCCCTGTTTCAGAATCATCGATTACGTGATTGACTCGTTGGCAAGAGTGCCGACGGGACCACTCTGACTATGACCAAGATGATTTCTGCAGTTTTAGTCCCTCCGTCGTATCTATGTCACTTGACTAGCCTAGGGCATGGAAATCTATCAACCCCACTAGCTAGCAGTGGTCAGTATTCGTCGGTCTCTGGTACTTTTATGTTGTACCTGTTACGACATACCTTGGCCAAGGTTTTACCGAGAATCGTAATGACATATGACACTAACTTCCCATTAACGGAAGAGACGAATCCTCTATTGATTACTACTCAGCTCGTATGTTTCAAGTGTCACCCAGTCTAAGATCTTTCAGCAGGCCTTGCCTCGAGGCTAGATCTTTAGACCTAAGTGACACCGTTCACACACAGCTTCGTACAATGATCTCAAGTCCTAAGGACCAACTTACCTATCATCACTTAGAGTTTTTAATGACAGTTAGTTAATGTTGAACCATTTAATAACTCTGTGTTTGGGTTGTTCAGTGAACTCATTCTCAAGTGAGCACCTACGCATTATCTCCGACTTCGCCAAGTCGCATGGTTATGAGACCAACTAGACTAAGACACAATGGTCTATCCGATGTGTCGATATCCCAATCTCGAATCATCTATGACCACAAACACTTTTAAGATTCAAGTCATTATCGGTCAGACATTTCTCATAATCGTAATCTACATCGCGAAACAAGTGTGACCTAACTTTGAATCTAAGGGAATAGTCTAAGTAATTAATAAATAACTCAGACAATATATTACCAGAAAGAATACTTTCATTTATTAAACAAGATGTTTATTCAGATAAATAGCCACGAGGGCATACATCTCTCTACATCTCCCACTTGCACTCAGGCTTATTTATTTTGGTATCTCATACCATATTTACACGCTAGTTTCTCTAGACGATCTCGTGCCAGTACCTTCGTGAATGGATCTGCTAAGTTATCTTCTAAAGAGACTCTAATGAGTTCTATGTCCTGCCTCTGCTCAATCTCCCGTATCAGGTGATACTTGCGAAGAATGTGTCTGGATCTCTTGTGGACTCTTGGTTCTTGAACCAGGCTGATGGTGGCATTGTTGTCGCAATACAACGGTATTGGACTTTCAACAGCAGGCACCATTCCTATCTGGTTGATGAACTTCCTCATCTAGACTGCTTCCTTTACTGCATCGTTGGCTGCTATGTATTCAGCTTCCATCGTGGAGTCTACAACCGTGACTTGTTTGGAACTCCTCCAACTGACTGCGCCTCCGTTGAGAGTAAAAATATATCCAGAGATCGATTTGTTGTCATCCATATCACTCTGAAAGCTAGAATCTGTGAAGCCTTCAACTTTTAGGTCTGCACTTCCATAAACCAAGATCAAGTCCTTAGTCCTTCTCAAGTACTTAAGTATTGTCTTGACCGCTTTCCAGTGTTCAAATCCAGGGTTAAACTGATATCAACTTACTATACCCAGTGCATAAGCGACATCGGGTCTGGTACAGATCATGGAGTACATGATAGATCCCACAGCAGAAGCATATGGGATCTTGGTCATCTGGCTCCTTTCCAAGTCAGTCTGTGGAGACATCTTCTTGGAAAGGTTTATTCCATGATGGGCTGGTATGAAACCACCCTTACTGTTTTCCATGCCAAAATGTTTTAGCACGGTGTCAATGTACCTGGTCTGGGAGAGTCCTAGCATCCGTTTAGATATATCTCTATGGATCTTTACATCTAGTATGTAGGATGCTTCTCCCAAGTCTTTCATGGAGAAATTGGTTGACAGCCATCCTTTAGCAGACTTCAACATCTTTATGCTGTTATCTATTATCAGAATGTCATCTACGTATAGAATGAGGATAACTAAAGAATTATTATCATTAATGGTTCTTTTGTAGATGCATGGATCATCCTCGTTTCTTACAAAACCAAACTCTTTGACAGTTTTGTCGAAGCGGATGTTCCAACTCATTGAAGCTTGCTTAAGCCCATAGATGGACTTATGCAGCCTACACGCTTTTCCTTCACTCCCACTGACTTCGAAGCCTTCTGGCTGTGTCATGTAAATCTGCTCCTCTAAATCACCGTTTAGGAAAGCAGTCTTTACATCTATTTGCCAGATTTCGTAGTCGTAGTAGGCAGCAATAGCGAGTACGATCCGAATAGATTTGTGCATGGCCACTGGTGAGAAGGTTTCATCGTAATCTATTCCTAAAATCTGACGATATCCTTTTGCAACCAGCCTAGCCTTGTACGTTTCTACTTTTCCATCTGCACCAATCTTCTTCTTGAAGATCCATTTGCAGCCTATGGGAACATTTTCCTTGGGCACGTCTTTTGAGGTCCATACCTTATTCACGTGCATGGAATCTATTTCGGACTTCATTGCATCTAGCCATTTGTCGGAGTCTATACTCTTTATGGCTTCCTGGAAGCTAACAGGGTCATCATATAATATGATACTATCCTCAATCCCACCGTCTACGAGGAAACCGTAGTACCTTTCGGGGACTCAAGAAACCCTATTGGATTTCATACTGACTGATTTGGAGATGTCAAGTTCTGACTCTCCCACCGGTTCCGACACTTGTTCCTGTGTAAGTACTTCCTCTGAGCATTCATCTAGATCAATTACCTTGCCAGTGGATTCCTTCACAAGAAATTCCTTTTCCAGAAAAGTGGCATGTCTAGAGACAACAATCTTTTGTTGTTCTGGATGGTAAAAGACATAACCTAATGAATGTCTCGGGTACCCTATGGATTTACACAGTATAGATCTGTCTTCCAGTTTGTCTGGATTTTGCCTATTTGACATATGCAGGACAACCCCATACCTTAAGGTGATTAAGGCTGGGTTTCTTGCCAGTCCATATCTGATATGGTGTCATATGCACAGATCTTGACGGAACTTTATTTAGGATGTATATAGCAGTTTCCAGGGCATAGCCCCAGAGGGAAATGGTTAATTCAGCTTCACTTATCATGGACCACGTCATGTCTAACAAGGTGCGGTTCCTCCTCTCTGATACACTGTTATGTTGAGGTGTGTAAGGAGGTGTGACCTGAGAGAGAATCCCATTCTCTTTTAAGTAAGCAGGGAATTCATGGCTTAAGTATTCTCCTCCTCGATCTGATCGAAGGATCTTAATATCTTTCCCAGTCTGGTTTTCAACTTCGGCACGGTACTCTTTGAATCGCTCAAAGGTTTCGGACTTATGTTTCATCAAGAACACATGTCCAAACCTTGAGTGGTCGTCAGTAAACGTGACAAAATATGAAAATCCACATTTGGCTATTGTAGACATGGGTCCACATACATCGAAATGTACTAGACCCAAGAGTTCGGTAACTCTCTCCCCTTGGCTCGCAAAAGGAGTTTTGGCCATCTTACCTTTGAGGCAAGACTCGCAAGTGTCGAATGACTCATAATTCGAGAGGCCCAAGAGCCCCTCTTTATGTAACCTGCTGAGTCTCTTCTCTCCGATATGGCCTAGTCTACAAAGCCAAAGATAGGTTTCATTAAAACTAGATTCCTTACGTTTTCTTGTATTAACGTTTAATACAACCTTATTGCTTAAAGTGTATATTCCATTACTGAGTGTCCCAAAACCTAGCAACTTTCCATCAAAAGCAATGTTCATGACATTTCCGCTGATAGTAAAATTATAACCATCTCTAGCCAAAGCTGAGACAGATATAATATTGCATAGGAAGTTTGGGATGTGGTAACATTGCTTCAAAAGCAAGTTAGCTCCACCAGCTAATGTGTGTTTAAGATCTCCTACGGCTACAACATCAACATTTGTTGCGTTTCCGACTTGGAGAATTATCTCATTCTTTTCGAGTTTTCTAATGATTCTCGTTCCTTGTAACCGGTTACATATGTGAGAACCTACACCTGTGTCTAACACCCATGCATTAGAATTAATTGAAAGAACTACACTTCGCATTTTAGAAGTTAAGGCATAAACTTGCCATTCCTTCATTTGTTCCCTTTCTACTATAGATTTCTTTGACCAGTCATTATTTTTGTTATAACCAGTTAATAAGTTCTTATCTCGGATATTATTTATCTTACGCATCATGCTGTAAAGATTAGAACTCCTAATTAGCATGTGTTCAAAATATTTTTAAAATATAATTAGAATGGTTTTTATACAATTATACTCTTTCATTAATTTAAAGATCGTTTAATCCAAAACATGATTAATCTTAAATGGGCGCAGGAATCCAACAACCTTGAGTCGCCCGACCTTAAGTGTAGCTCAACAAGTCGTTCGACTCGGCTGTAGGTAGACGAACTCTTTGTCGATCATATCGAATATGACTCCCTATTTGATTTTTACCCCTAGTCGTTTGTGATCATGAGTGTGCTCATCCAAATTACAATGACTAGTCTAGTCAGACCATTGTTTTCGTGTCTAGCTTGACTTGCCCGGCACTCGGTGTATTCACGACACGTCGGTTTGGGTCAAGACTTAGACAAAGGCATGAAGAGATCGGTTTCTCTAGGGTTGCCATGTTACAGCTTGAGTGTAGCTCAACAACTATAACACGGATCCTACAGAATCCAATGTCTAAAACAAGGAGGGCTACGAATTATCTTGTAAAATATTTATTAACGTATTTGACTAGATATAGTTGACAGCGTTGCATAATAATGATTCGCGTCCTTGCGTTCCAGCGGACACGGCCAGGAAATTGACTAAGCCAGGACCACTCGGCCCCTAGACTAGGTAGGGTGGTCCATCAAACTTAGCCAAGCACATTGACCGGTATCATGGTCCATTGAAGGTTGCTTGTCATTTATATGCGTACTATCAACTAACAGCTTTTATTAACTCTAGTTAATCATTATCAACTAGTGGATCCTTAAAATTCAAAATTTTATGGATTTGTTAGACGATTTTTATTAAGTCCTTATCAACTATAAGGGTTTTAAAAAATATGCGTTGCTACCCTAATCGTCCAAATAGGTATACTTAAACAATTTATAACATAGCAGAGTATCAAAGAATTATCTCATAAAATTTGAGGAATTTTTTTAATGGCTATCCTAATAGTCCATTAGGCAATTTTAAACAATTTAAAATTTAGCATGGTGTCAAAATTTATCTTATAAAATTTGAGAATTTTATTAATGGCTAACCTAGCAAGTTCTTCTTGTGTCATCAAAATAAAACAAGAATATGCCATTAACCTAATTATCACATAATTAAAACATGCAGTTCATATAAAAGTAGTATAAGAACAGAGTAGATCTGGCTCTGATACCACTGTATGGATTTGCATGGTCCCTTAGAGCTAATTTTAAAATTATTCGTCCTAAGTCGGATGAACAAAATAAAATGAACAGCGGAAAAAACAATTTATTAAACTATTTAATAAATATAGCCCTAAGAAAAATTCCCTAAGCCAGGAAATCTACTGACTCGAGTTGGGTCTGACCAACTTGAGAAAGTTCTAAGTACTACTTAAAAGAAATGCATATTAAATTAACTCACCCGAAATATTGCCCTGGAGCAGGCAAGATGTTCCGCACCGTCTTGCGCTCCATGATCTGAGCCGCCTCCCGAACCGTATTGCGTCGCTCCTCGTCGTGAACTAGATCAGCGCCCGAAGCGCACCTTGCCTCCAAGCCCATCACTAGCCGTAGAAAGTTTCACTTGAGCAAACACGCTTCGTAGACTTCCGAATTAGATTCGGACCTCCCCGTTGTCTTGTTAGGACTCGGTTGGAGGACAAGAAAATTTATAGAGTAAGAGGATAAATTTAAGTCTTGATTAAGTTTGCTCAAATTTTCCGGAGCTCCTTAATCAGTGACTTGGTGTAAGGAACAAAGAAGGTAGTGCTCACCTATTTATATACGAGGCCGGCTCCGCTTCTTTTGTCACGAGCAATGTGGGACTAGTAGTTTGGAAGAGGCTTAGGATTTAATTCATTTTTAGTTAGAATAGCTTTCACAAAGTCTAACTTCAATCAATTAATCCTCACTCACCATTGAGCTCCAGAGATGATACAAGTTATCATTTTGAAGGGATAGTAATGGTGAACGCGTAGGAACAAACGGCGACGAAATCTGAGTTTGTTTGACCTTTCAAACAGTTGCTCAAAGTTGAGCAAAAACCCATGTTTCATAGCCGTCAAGGGTTTCACCAAAACCCTAATGAAACGACTTAAGTTGCGGGCGGCCCGCTAAGCTTAGTGGGCGCGCCCGCCTAAGGCAACTGGGCGCGCCCGTGCGGGCACACAGCCCGCTGTGACCAGTGGGCTGCGCCCGCTGATTTCAGCGGGCTTGGCCCGCTGGAACAACGGTCCGCGCCCACTGCTCCTAGCGGGCGGGCCCGCTGGGTCAGCGGGCCGCGCCCGCTGCTCCCAGCGGGCGGGCCCGCTGGGTCAGCGGGCCGCGCCCGCTGCTCCCAGCGGGCCGCGCCCGTTTTACCCAAGTGGGTTTACCCACTTCCTTTTGTGCCTTTCTTGCGTTTCTGGGCTCATCCGAGCTTCGTTTCCTACACGGTTTGATCCTATGGATTCCACACGAAATCCCCTCCAATCCCGAATGCTCCAAACTCACAACCAACTTGTGAATTTAACATTTTCATTACATATTTTGCATTCCACTATACTATCTCCCTGTTACTAAGACGTGAATATTACTCGGTGTGAGACCCTACAGCCTACCCTACTACAGGTTGAGACTCGAAGTCTCTAGATGACAGTGACCACTAGCATCAGGTGTCGTCCCTATTTCAGAATCTTCGATTACGTGATTGACTCGTTGGCAAGAGTGCCGACGGGACCACTCTGACTATGACCATGATGATTTCCGCAGTTTTAGTCCCTTCGTCATAACTAGTCACTTGACTAGCCTAGGGCATGGAAATCTATCAACCCCACTAGCTAGCAGTGGTCAGTATACGTCGGTCTCTGGTACTTTTATGTTGTACCTGTAACAACATACCTTGGCCAAGGTTTTACCGAGAACCGTACTGACCTGTGACACTAACTTCCCATTAACGGAAGAGACGAATCCTCTATTGATCACTACTCAGCTAGTATGCTTCGAGTGTCACCCAGCCTAAGATCTTTCAGCAGGCCTTGCCTCGAGGCTAGATCTTTAGACCTAAGTGACACCGTTCACACACAGCTTCGTATAATGATCTCAAGTCATAAGGACCAACTTACCTATCATCACTTAGAGTTTTTAATGACAGTTAGTTAATGTTGAACCATTTAATAACTCTGTGTTTGGGTTGTTCAGTGAACTCATTCTCAAGTGAGCACCTTCGCATTATCTCCGACTTCGCCAAGTCGCATGGTTATGAGACCAACTAGACTAAGACACAATGGTCTATCCGATGTGTCGATATCCCAATCTCGAATCATTTATGACCACAAACACTTTTAAGATTCAAGTCGTTATCGGTCAGACATTTCTCATAATCGTAATCTACATCGCGAAACAAGTGTGACCTAACTTTGAATCTAAGGGAATAGTCTAAGTAATTAATAAATAACTCAGACAATATATTGCCAGAAAGAATACTTTCATTTATTAAACAAGATGTTTATTCCGATAAATAGCCACGAGGGCATACATCTCTCTACATGATCCGCCTTCTTGTTACGCTTGGGAAGCCGCCCCACTCAACCACTCTAGCCATTGAGTTTATGTCCTTGAGAATCAAATCGGTGTATAACGGGATAATCGGCCGGCCGCTCCTCAACACGGCCGGAGCCGTTGTCTCGACCCTCCATCATATGGTGAAGTTCCGGGCCCCAAAGGGGGTCGGGAAGTTATCAATTGTCTGGGGAGGAGTGCAACATGGAGCGGCCCGACCCGATGGACCTCCTCGGTCGAATGGGCGGCTCGGGCAACTCGAGAGCGCCCCCGTAGAGGAACCAGAGCTCATCCCTGTCACCTGCATAGACGGCAGGTTCGTGTCCATCAAATCTGAACTTGATCCGGCCCTGAGGGACGAGTTGATCAGTTGCTTGAAGGCCAACCTGGATATCTTCGCTTGGTCACCATACGACATGCTGGGCATGGACTCCCATGTGATCACCCACCGGTTGCACGTCGACCCCAACTTCAAGCCAGTCAGGCAAAAAAAGAGGAACTTGGGCGGCGAACAGATGAGGGCTGCAGCTGAGGAGGTGGAGCGTCTCCTCGAAGCAGACTTCATCAGATAAGTCTGCTACGCCGACTGGCTAGCCAATGTTGTAATGGTGAAGAAATCTATCGGCAAGTGGCGAATGTGTGTAGACTTCACTGATCTCAACAAAGCCTGCCCTAAGGACAGCTACCCGCTGCCCCACATCGATCATCTTGTAGATAGCGTCTCGGGCTACGAGATGCTCAGCTTCATGGACGCCTACTCCAGATACAACCAAGTTCAAATGGATCTTGAGGACGAGGAGGAGACATCGTTCATCACTGACCGTGGGACATTCTGGTACAAAAATATGCCCTTCGGTCTGAAGAATGCAGGGGCGACCAACCAAAGAATGGTCAACTAAGTCTTCGGCTCTCAGATTGGGAGGAATCTGGAGGTCTACGTAGACGATATGCTGATCAAATCCAAGGACCCCATCGATCACATCGCCGACCTCCGGAAGACCTTCGAACAGTTATGGAGACACGACATCAAACTCAATCCCACGAAATGTACGTTCGGGGTGAGGTCTAGGAAATTCCTGGGCTTCATGATCACCAACCGTGGCATTGAAGCCAACCAGGACAAGATTGAGGCACTGATCAACATGAAAGAGCCAACGATGATCCGAGAGCTGCAAAGGCTGAGCGGGAGGATCGCTGATTTAGGACGCTTCCTATCTAAATCGACAGAGAGATCTCTCCCCTTCTTGAGGATCCCAAGGAAGGCCCTCATCGAGCCGGTCGGGAAGAGGAATGCTATGGAATGGGATGAAAGCTACGCTCGGGCATTCGCAGAGTTGAAGGATTACCTTTGCAGTCCCCCACTCCTCTCCAAGCCCAAAGAGGGGAACCCCTGAGTCTGTACCTGACCAGCATCGGAGAGGCAGTGAGCTCGATGCTGATCAGAAAGGACACATGGGTGCAAAGACTGGTGTACTACACCAGCCGGATCATAAGAGACGCAGAGGAGTGATACAGCCCGGTAGAGAAGCTGGCTTACGCCCTCGACCTTTCACACGGCGACTCCGTCCTTACTTCCAAACGCCCACTAAAGTTAGGTGAATATGGATCTTAGCCCACTAGTGTTGCAATTGTTGTAATTAATATTGAGGGTTATTAATTTTGTGGGAGTTTTATGAAACATTTTAAAAATGAAATTGGTACTAATGTTTATTTTGCATATCTGTAGATCAATGGCATCTCATAACACTTCTACACTATCACTGCGATCTGTCCTTGAGAAGGACAAACTGAAAGAAAATGGCACCAACTTCCTTGACTGGTTTAGAAACATGAGAATTGTTCTCAAGCATGAAAGGAATCTGTATGTCCTGGATGATCCCCTCCCTGAAGACCCACCTGCTGATGCTTTAAAGGCTGTAAAGGATAAGTATAAGAAACATCTTGATGATTCTATTGATGTTGGTTGTCTTATGTTAGCCATTATGTGCCCAGAACTTCAGAAGGATCTGGAACACATAGAGGCTTATGAGCTGAGTATTCATCTCAAGGAGACTTTCCAACAACATGCAATGCAGGAAAGGTATGAGACTACCAAAGCTCTGCATGCTTGCAAAATGGCTGAAGGTGCATCAGTGAGCTCTCATGTTTTAAAGATGAAAGGCTACATTGATCATATTGAAAGGCTTGGATTTCCCATCAGTTTAGAACTGGCTACGGATTTGATCCTTAATTCATTGACTGATGGTTTTGATCAGTTTGTCATGTAATACAATATGAATGTCACGTAGAAATCCCTTGCTGAGCTGCATTCGATGCTCAAAACTGCTGAGCAAAGTATTAAGAAAAAGCATAGTTATGTACTTATGGTCAACAAAGGGTAAGGAATGAAACACAAGGGAAATGCTAAAGCAAGAGTTGCAAGTAAGCCTAAAGGAAAGGCTAAAGCAAGAGTTGCAAATAAGCCTAAAGGAAAGTCTAAAGCAAGAGTTGCTGATAAGCCTGCAAAAGTTTCAAAGGAGGGAGTTTGTTTCCATTGCAATGAACCTGGTTATTGGAAGAGGAATTGCAAGCTCTATTTGGAAGATCTGAAGAAAAAGAAGAGTAGTGAGACTACATCTTCGGGTATTTATGTTATTGAAATTAATTTATCTACTTCTACTTCCTGGGTATTAGATTCTTGATGTGGATCTCACATTTATACAAATGTGCAGGGGTTGAAAAGGAGTAGCCAACTGAAAAGGGGTGAAGTGGACATACGAGTAGGACATAGAGCAAGAGTTGCTACGTTAGTGTAGGATCCTATGAATTGTCTTTACCAAATGGGCTTTTATTGGTTTTGAACAATTGCTACTATGTTCCTACTTTGAGTAGGAATATTATTTCAGTTTCTTGTCTAGATGATGAATAATTTTATTTTCTTATTAAGAATAAGAGATGATCCATTTATTATGATGATGTGCTTTATTGTATTGCTGATTCATATGATGGCCTTTACGTCCTAAATCTAGACAACTCCAACAATAGAGAAATCTATAACATAACTGCTAAGAAATCCAAACCCAATGATATGAATCCCACGTATTTATGGCATTGTCATCTTGGCCATATAAACGAGAAACGCATATCTAAGCTCCATCAAGATGGACTTTTAGAGTCATTTGATTTTGAATCATTTGAAAATTGTGAATCTTGCTTATTAGGCAAAATGACAAAGAATCCTTTCACTGGATATAGTGAAAGGGCCAATGATTTATTGGGCCTAATACATACTGATGTATGTGGTCCATTAAGCATCCATGCTAGGGTAGGATTTTAGTACTTCATTATATTCACTGATGATTTCAGTAGATATGGATATATCTATCTAATGAAACACAAACATGAATAATTTGAAATGTTCAAAACTTTTCAAAATGAAGTACAAAATCAACTTGGCAAAACTATTATGGCACTTCGATCTGATCGGGGTGGTGAATATTTGAGCCGAGAATTTGATGATCATCTCAAGGGTTGTGGAATTGTTTCACAATTAACTCCACCAGGAACACCACAGTGGAATGATGTATCTGAAGGGAGAAATCGAACCTTATTAGATATGGTTCGATCCATGATGAGTCAAACAGATCTTCCATTATCCTTCTGGGGCCATGCATTAGAAACAGTTGCGTTCACTTTTAAACGAGTTCCATCTAAAGCGGTTGAAAAGACACCATATGAGATATGGACTGGGAGAACACCTAGTTTGCCTTTTATAAAAATTCGGGGCTGTAAGGCTTATGGGAAAAGACAAGTTTCAAATAAGTTAGCCCCAAAATCTGATAAATGCCTTTTTGTGGAATATCCTAAAGAAACTAAAGGATATTACTTTTATAATCCCTCATAGAACAAAGTGGTTGTTGCTCGAAATGGTGTCTTTCTAGAGAAGGAATTTATTTCTAAAAGAACCGATGGCAGCAAAGTACACATCGAAGAGTTTCAAGAACCACAAGATGGCATAGAACCAACGATGGAAGCTCAACAAGTTCCACAAACAGTTGTAAAACCTGTACGAGCTACACAAGCACCACGCAGATCTGATAGGTCACGACACGAGCCCGAGAGATATGGATTTCTCATTACGGACACTCGTGAAGTACTGCTCATAGATCAAGATGAGCATACTACCTATCAAGAAGTTGTGTCAAGTCCAGAATCTGAGAAATGGATAGGAGCCATGAAATCCGAAATGCAATCCATGTATGATAATCAAGTTTGGACCTTGATTGATCCACCTGAAGGAGTTAAAACCATTGTGTGCAAGTGGGTTTTCAAGAAGAAAACTAACATGGATGGCAAAGTGCTTACCTTTAAAGCAAGACTTGTTGCAAAAGGCTTCAAAAAAACTCATGGTATAGACTATGATGAAACCTTTTCGCCAGTCGCAATGCTTAAATCAATAAGGATTCTAATTGCCATTTATTGCGTACCATGATTACGAGATATGGCAAATGGATGTCAAAACAACGTTTCTTATCGGAAACTTACTCGAGGATGTGTACATGACACAACCTGAGGGTTTTGTTCATTCAAAGAATTCTACAAAGGTGTGCAAGTTTCAAAGTTCCATTTATGGATTAAAGCAAGCTTCTCAGAGCTGGAATCTTCGTTTTGATAAAACAGTCAAATAGTTTGGATTCATACAAACTGAAGATGAACCTTGTGTGTACAAGAAGGTTAGTGGGAGCGCAGTAGTATTTCTTGTGTTATATGTTGATGACATATTACTCATTGGAAATGACATTCATATGTTGCAAACAACCAAGACTTGGTTAGGGAGTTCTTTCTCGATGAAAGATTTAGGTGAGGCTGCTTATATCCTTGTGATTAAGATCTATATGGATAGATCTAAAAGAATAATTGGTCTGAGCCAAAGTACATACATAGACAAAGTGTTGAATAGGTTCATCATGCAAGAATCTAAAAGGGGGTTCTTGCCAATGTATCATAGCATTTCTCTTAGCAAGACTCAATGTCCCATGACATCTGATGAGAGAGATCGCATGAGTAAGATTCCTTATGCTTCGGCTATAGGATCTATCCTGTATGCCATGATATGTACTCGACCGGACGTGTCGTATGCTTTGAGCATGACAAGCAGATACCAGTCAGACCTCGGTGAAAGTCACTGGACAACAGTTAAGAATATCTTTAAGTACTTTAGAAGAACTAAGGATGCATTCGTGGTGTATGGAGGATTGGAAGATGAGCTATTTGTAAATGGTTACACAGATGCAAGCTTCCAATCTAATAAAGATGACTTTAAATCGCAGTCTGGATATGTGTTTATGTTAAACGGAGGTGCTGTAAGTTGGAAAAGTTCCAAGCAAAGCACTATTGCAGGTTCTACAACAGAAGCTGAGTATATTGCAACATCAGATGCAGCTAAGGAAGCAGTATGGATAAGGAAGTTCATTACTGACATAGGAGTAGTTCCTAGTATCGCAAATCCAGTGGTTCTCTATTGTGACAATAATGGTGCAATTGCACAAGAAAAAGAGCCCATATCTCATTATAGATCCAAACATATACTCAGGCATTATCATCTCATTCAAGAAATTATTAGGAATAATGACGTCGAGATATGCAGAGTACCAACAAATGACAACATTGCTGATCCACTTACCAAAGCTCTATCACAAGCCAAACATGATAAACATACAATGTCTATGGGTATTAGATACGTGTATAATTAGGCCTAGTGCTAGTGGGAGATTGTTAGTGGTTTTGACCTAGGCCAAATAGTTGGACCTTTATGTTATGTCATTTCCATTTATAAAATATTTCTCTTATTGTTATTATTATATTGCTTGCATGTTTCTTTATAATAATGTTTGAATAGATGTTTTATGTTATTCTAAGTATCCATAGTCATTCATCGTTAAATGTTTAATAATGAATTAAGACTAGTATGAGTTTGGTTGATAATTATGAGATAATTATATGTATGGTGATACAAATCAAACTTATAGGTACTTGTTGGAGAACGGGTACTGAATAGACTCGCTATAAGATCATTACATGGATTAGTGTCATAAATGATCTCATAATAGTTATGTTATAGAATCCTTAGACATAAGATTATCACAGTTTCATACATAAGGAACATCATGTTTTGACATAACCAAACGTTATTTTTAATCAGATAATCATAAAGGCTATGATTGAACATGATGTGAATTATGCAGAGGAAAATGAATGAACAAGATGGAATTTGTCCCTCTCATATGAGAGAGATATCTAATAGGCCCCTCGATAAGTAGGACTGAGAAATGCAAGGCCGTGCTCAAATGAATGTCATTTGATTTTATCAGTCTACTTAGAAAGCGAGAAATTAAATGTTTGAAAAATATAAGTATGACACTGCCCATGACTTATGTTCAAATCAGATATCGTGTGACAAATGGATTATGACATGTTCTATTGGTTAGGTTAATATCGGACTAATGATAATCATATTAATTAGGTAGTCATAATGTCTTGCTAGAGACCAATTATGACTTGTGTGCTTCTAATGAGATTAGGCCCACTGTCAATTTAATATGAGCCTATTGGGTCGCACATAAAGAGCGTAATGAATAGGATAGGGTTTAAACATGATTTCAAATTTGATTTAAAATTCTTAATAAGGCAAAATATCTTAACTGACAGATATTGTATCTCGTTAAGATATTATCCCAAAGATATTGCCGCGTAACAAAAACGTGTTAAAGAGTTAACAGATAATATATGATATTATCCTAAAGATATCTTTTCGTAACTGAAATACGTTAAAGGGTTGACGTGGGATTCTATATAAGATATAGAAAGAGATTTTCAGTTTTTACGTATTCATTCTTTCTCTACCGTTTTTGAGAAAAGCGACAAGCGAAAGAGAGAGAGAAACCATAGTTGCGGAGAAGGAGCTAGCACCTTCGCAATTCATGTACGTGACGTTCGCGTGTGGATACCAATTGAGGTTGGTCGTTCGTAGAGCAGCACCTGTAGTCCGACACATTCAGATCATCACAAAGGTTAGTAATCTATTCAAATCAATTTGAAACGCATGGATCTTGGTAGGTTTCTAATTTTCCGATGCGTATAAACTAGTTATGCATGATAGAAACCCTAACACCCCAGACCAACGGGATGGCCGAGGCCGCCAACAAGTGCATCCTCAAACCACTTCATAAAGAGAGTAGGGGAAGCACATGGAGACTAGTCGGAAAACCTTCCCGGGATACTCTGGTCATACCGAACAACGCACAAAGAGGCCACGGGGGAGACACCCTTTATGCTCGCATACGGGGCCGAGGCGGTCGTGCCTGTCGAGGTGGGAGAAGAATCATTCCACCTCCGGCACTTTGACGAAGAAATGAACTTGGAGGGCCTAGAGATCAACCTAGGGCTCATAGACGAGTGGCGTGACCAAGCTCTAGCCTCAGTCATACGATAAAAACAACGATTGGCTTTCTACTATAACTCCCAGGTGATTTGGGGTGAAAATTGCATATTGAACCCCTCATTTAGCCCTATTTTGTACACAAATGGTACTTATTTGGTCTCTAATACGATCGTATTTAGAATACCCTAATTTATTAGAGCAAAATCTCATTTTATGCATAAAATAGCAACATACTGAGTATTTCTGTCCTTTTAGTATTTTTCATGCGAAGATCTCGATCTCATGATTCCAACGACTATTTATTTGTATTTTTCTGAGATCTGTGCTAATTACTATGAATTACCGAATGCAAAATACCAATTGAATGGAGAAATACGGTCGAAAAACGGCCTGAAATACGAAATATGGCCGCACGTACGCAATACCGCTCCATCGGGCGGGCCACATGGCGATGATCGAGCGTATTCCCGCTCAATCGAACGAACGCGACTAAGCGTCGATGCGGCTTATTGTAAGGTGTTGGATGAAGATCCAACGGACGAAGGAGGCCTCGAGCGAAGCAGCGGAGCGGGCGTTCTTGGTGCCACATGGCACAATCGTGACCGTCCCCCGGTTGATCGAACGGCCTAGGACGAATGTGAAGCGGGCTTGAACTCTGATTCGGAGCTGGCAAAGAGCGGGATCCGAACGGGCCACGTGGCTATCTTCTGGGCGATCCCGCCCAGTTCGGACGGCCAGGAACTGCGGCGGCTGTTGGGGTTGGGTTTTGGCTGATATTGGAGTGGGTTTCGAACCCGTTAAGACCCCAAAACCCGCAATGCCTCTATATAAACGTATTTTAGGGGTTTTGGATCTATTCTTGCGTATTTGGTAGTCTAAGAGCCATATTTTGGCGTGTGATTTGGAGGCCCTGGAGACAGAGACAGGAGCTATCATCTGAAGGAGATCTAGGGTCTATTTGGAGATATCTGGTGATATTTTTCCTATCTTTAGCCTTGTATTTCACGTATTTGGCTTGTATTTGGAGTATTCTTCACGTATTTTGAGCTTTTGAACATGTACTTGTCTATAAATATGCATTCTTTTCTCCCTATATGTGGCTAATCTCTATATGTGTTGTTATTGATGTAGTTAGGGTGTTGTAATCATTGATTTCGATATCTTTTCGCCCTATATTCACGTTATATTGCTATTTCAATGATTTCTACATATATGTTATACAGAGACGTGGGCATGCTTGAATCGAATATGATCTTTACGGACTTATTCGTGATGTGATCCGAGAGAATGTATCGTGACCCGAGAGGGCACTTGTGCGTGTTTTCTTCATGAAATTGATGATTTACGTGAATACTTTTTGGCTTTATTTTACGCGCTTTATCGCCACACCTTCCGACGTTCTCGTGCCCTAGCCGGACGAAACGTTGAGTTATAGAAAAGATATTAATAATCATTGATTGCACATACGCTAATGAAATCACTAGCAACACATACTCACCATATTAGTACACTAGTATTGAATTCACCGTAATTATCGTACGATTCTCTTTTATTATTTTAAACCATCGACACCATTACTTATATCTCTGTTAGGTGGTTGTTATTATCATTTTAGTACTATTTACAAACTGAAGTTTGTGGTTTTGTAGGTCAGTTGTCCCATGGATACAATACCTGGACTCACCAGGATTATTACTTGTTCGATCTCCTACACTTGGGAGTAGCGCTCACACATTTTGAGACGAGTCAAGTTTTTGGTGCCGTTGCCGGGGATAACGGTACTTGTAAGCTACAATTGCAGTTCGTATGGATGAACATTCGGTGAGACCCTTACACCTTCTAGCTAAGAATTTTTTTTCTATTTTTGTATCTTTGTTCTTTTTAGAAAAAAGGGATATATATGGATGGTGACACATACCTTTTAAACTTTATTTCTGATTTGAATCGAACCCTACCAGTCTTCCATGGTACGAAAGAGGAGAATCCATGTTTACACGTGCAAGAGTTTGAAAAGATATGCCACCAATTGTTTCATGAGAAAAAGCTTGAGTACGTTGAAAGACGATGTATTAAATATTTCCTGTATTCTTTAAGAGACAATGATATTTCTTAGTATAGTGCTTTACCTCATGACTCATTATTTACTTGGTTATCCTTTCAGGCTGTCTTCCTTAAGAGATTCTTGCATCCTTTCGTGTGGCAAGCACAGAGGCAGCAGGCTATGAAGCAACAGATTGCAAACTTCGTCCAAGCTGATGTGGAGGCATACCATTAGGCTTTGGTGGGGTTCAACGATTTAATGCTTATATGCCCACCCCACAGCTTCCACGATTATCATCTCCTGCAGATCTTCTACACAGGATTACTCCCTCCTATGCGGATTTCGTGCAAATGAGCTGCAATGGAGAATTCTTTTCTTATATGACAGAGGATGTACGGTGGTACTTGCAGGACCTTGCAGTACAACAGAGAACTATGCCATCTAAGGATCAATCGCCAAGATATGAAGATGATGGCCAGAGCATTTGTAACGGTCCGTATTTTTCAATGCAACTATTCACGAAGTTTCAATTTTTTTAAACTATTTTATAATGGGTTGTCAGGAGTTTTACGATTTCAAAAATTTCACGTACAATTATATGTGAGAAAAATATATGATAAAGTACTCTCCGAGACGGCCATTTTGACAGTTCATTTGTAGCTTTCCGATGTAGATTGCATCCGGAATAAATTGTTGAATATATACGTTACTTAATTAAAAATTAGTTTTAAATCTATTTTGAGCTTTTAAAAATTATAAAAATTCCTACAAGCTTCAGAAAAATATTTTCTCCTACAGTAAAATTATTTTCAACATATCTAGCCTATAGAAAAATTTAGAACACTTTTTGACAACGTTTCAATCCGTTTAAAAATCAAAACGATCAAGTTTAATCAATAGGAAATAGTGTGTGTGCTTAACCGGTTGTTTCTCATGTTGCAGGTACCAATCCTCGTGCACCAGCTTCTCTAGCTCCAACCTCGTCTTGCCACGACGAGCTCGAAATCTGTAAGTCACGACTAATTCTAAAATTAGAAAATTAGATAAGTGCCCCCGTATGAACTTAGAACATCACATATAGCTTTAGAACGACTATTTGACTTGAACCGAACTAGAGACCTAATCTAATAAGGAAGTAATCAACTATAGATTACTTTGGCAACTTTCAACTTTGGTGGTTGTTAAACACAAACATCAATTTGGGTAAATTGTGTGCTAACGAAACTACCACCCTTAAACCAACAGTTTTTGTATTCCATGTTTGTTGGACTTGTCTTTATCCTTAAATTTCTTAGCATCTGCTCTGCTTTACTTTCTGGTTTTAAAAACCAGTGGTCCTGGTTATCTATCATCGTGAACAAGGAATTGATAACATCTTGAGAAACATGTTGTGGAAAATCTTATGGAATATCTGGTAGAACATCGCATGGAACATCTGGTGGAGCATCCCGTATAAAATATGTACATAGAACACTTGACACTTCACTGGGGTTTTGGGGTAACTCATAGTTTGAGAGAGTATGGGAGTGACTGGAGTTCAATCTTCCCGTCCCGCTGCCTGTGTTTCAGCATACCATCCCGCTGCCTGTGTTTCGGCATACCGTCCCGCTGCCTGAGTTTCGGCAAAATACATGTACCGTGCCTGTGTTTTGGCAATCGTCCGGGTCGCGCCCAGGCAAGAGATGAACTCGATTGTCACATATTGTACTCTACGACTTGAGTCACGTAGTATAGTTACTTTTGCACAGTCACTTTTACTTTACGCAGCACATTCACCTTTACTTTACGCATCACAGTCACCTTTACTTTACGTATTGCATGCACTTCACCTACTACACTTGTACAGTCACCAGTACTTTACTTGTCGTACTATTAGCTACAGCAGTAGTACGTTTCACTTGCTCAGCCTGCTTTACACTTACACTACCACTGTACAGTTGTTCTCTCCTTTCAGTTCTGTTTACTTTTACTACTCAGTTGTGTACAGTTGTTGCTCAGTACTTTACTTTTCACTCTGGTATGCTTGTACGTAGTTACTTTTGTCATACTTGTGCACTGCTTCTTTTCTATATTTAGAATTGTTGTGACTTACCTACGGTTCCATCTCTGTGGCACCACAGACGACGTACATATGGAGGTAGATGCTCCTGAGCTAATAGCGCCAGAATTCGACCGCAGCTTCCAGAGATATTTTCAGTTGTGTACTTTTCTTCTTTCATGTATATCTGTTGGGACATCTTGTACAGTATGGAATGTAATAATTGGACACTATTTGAGTATTTTTGTACATCTCTGCATCGTGGCTATTTTGAATTCACTGATAACCTGCAGGACCTGCGCAAATATCAAATAAGTAACGGGCCCCCGGGAGCGGGTCGTTACAAGTTTGGTTGCCCTCTGAAGGCCGAAGAATGGCTGCAAAGCACTGAAGATAATCTGAGAGCTGCTCAGATCGGGGAACATGCTTGGGTTGATACTGCCAAGTCCCAACTAACTGATGGAGCCAGAATCTGGTGGAACTCTGCTGAAGCTCGTCTGCAACGACCAATCGATTGGGCAACATTCACTGAACACTTCAACACCCAGTACTTCTCACCCGAAGCTCAGATGGAACTGCAAGCTCAGTTCGTCGGACTGAAGCAAGGTTCCATGACAGTGGAAGAGTATGATGCCAAATTTACAATGCTTAGCCGTTTTGCTCCCGGGATGGTTGCCACCCCTCTGACCCGAGCTCAATGCTTCAAGCAAGGGCTAAACATCGAGATCCGTCGTAACTTGGTTGGACGCCAACTCTACACACATACTGAGGTTCTGGCTACAGCTCGTGAACATGAGTTCATTGAAAGAGAAGGAAGGCGTGAGATGGCTGCCCCTCCCAGAAGGCCACCACCTCCAACCCCTGCTGCTGGATCCAGTCGACGACCTCCAACCAACCAGGTGTACAGGCCTACCCAGCAGACTCAATTCAAGAGACAGGCCCCACCACCACGTTCGGTGTGTCATCACTGTGGGAAACCAGGACACTTTCGGACCGAATGCCGGCTATATCTGAACCTTTGCCTGATCTGTGGGTCGAAGGACCATGGTGCCAGGGATTGTCCTGAGAGGAAGCCTCGACCTCCCAACCCTGCTCCAGCTAATGCCCCTGCCAGGAATGCTCCACAGCCACCACCACCACCTGCTCAGTAACGACAACCACTCCCGCCTCAACAGCAAGCATTCCAGCAAGCTCGACCACAGGCACCACCTCCAAGGCGTCAAGCTTATACCATGACCATAGAAGAGGCCGAAGCTACAGACCAAGTGATCACAGGTATCGTCTTAGTAGCTGGTAAACCCGCCCTCACTTTATTCGACTCGGGAGCTACACATTGCTTCTTGGCGAGTCGATTCGTCAAAACCCATGTCGTTCCTGTTGAATCTCTGACTTCTCGTTGGAAGGTTGAAACCGCTGGCGGTTCCCTACCAATAACTAGCGGATGCCTTCACTGTTCCGTAGTAATTTGTGGACGAGACCTTTTTGCCGACTTCATGGTGATAGAGATGCCAAATTTCGATGCTGTTCTTGGGATGGATTGGTTAGGGACATTTCATGCCACCATTGACTGTCGTCAAAGGAGGGTAGAATTTGAAATACCCAACCATCCTAAGTTCGAATTCCACAGTGGAAGCCGATCGGAAGGACCAGTGAAGTTTCGGGCCAAACTTTCAGAGGCAGTTGCGACTGTAATGGACGTCGAGCAAGAGAAACCAGAAGTAGTACGAGAATTCTTGGACGTATTTCCGGACGAACTCTCAGGTTTGCCTCCAGATCGCGGCCTCGAATTTACCATTGATCTTGTACCAGGTGCACAACCGATATCCAAAGGACCCTATCGCATGGCACCACCTGAGCTTGAAGAAATTCGAGCTCAGCTGGATGATCTCATACAGAAGGGATGGATACAACCCAGTGTATCTGCATGGGGTGCCCCGGTGCTGCTCGTGAAGAAGAAGGACGGATCCCAGCGCATGTGCGTCGACTACCGCGAGCTGAACAAGTTGACTGTGAAGAACAAGTATCCTCTGCCCCGCATCGACGATCTTTTCGACCAACTTGGAGGGTCGAGCGTGTATTCAAAGTTGAACCTGAAGACCGGATATCATCAAGTGAAGGTGAAGAAGGAGGACGTCCACAAGACTGCTTTTCGGACCAGATATGGACACTACAAATTCTTGGTAATGCCATTTGGTGTGACTAATGCGCCTGCTGTATTTATGAGTCTCATGAACCAGGTTTTGTACAACCATCTGGACAAGTACGTAGTTGTCTACATCGACGACATCCTCATCTACTCGAAGAACGCTCAGGAGCACAGGGAACATCCGATGAAGGTCTTGGAAACGCTAAGACAACACCAACTGTAAGCCAAATACAGCAAGTGTGAGTTTTGGCTCGACAAGGTGGCTTTGCTGGGCCACATCGTGTCAGGAGAAGGAATATCTGTCGATCCCGAGAAGGTAGCTGTTGTCCGAGATTGGCATGTCCCTAAGACTGTGACTGAGATTCGAAGTTTCTTGGGACTGTCTGGTTACTACAGACGATTCATCCAAGACTTCTCAAAGATCACAGGAGAATTGACACGATTGATAAGAAAGGACGTGGCATTTGTCTGGTCAAAGGCTTGTGAAGATGCGTTTCAGGAGCTGAAGAGAAGATTGACTTCGGCCCCGATTCTGGTCATCCCAGATAGGACCGGAGGTTTCGAAGTATTCTGTGATGCATCTGGCAAAGGACTTGGGTGTGTGCTGCATTATCATGGCCGGGTCGTTGCCTATGCATCCAGACAACTGAAGACCCATGAGAAGAACTACCCCACTCATGACCTTGAGTTGGCGGCAGTTATCTTTGCCCTGAAGATTTGGAGACACTTCTTACTGGGCGAGTATGTGAAGATATTTTCCGATCACAAAAGTCTCAAGTACCTGTTCACTCAGAAGGAGCTCAACATGCGTCAACGACGATGGATCGAACTGATGACGGATTATGATATTGACCTTCAGTACCATCCTGGGAAGGTCAATGTCGTGCCTGATGCATTAAGTCGTCTCCCTGCGGCGATGACCCTCACATCGCAATGGAGGCTACAACATGAGATTCGAGCAATGGAGATGGATATCATATTGCCTGGAGAAACGTCTTCATTGCTCAACCTCCAGATCCAGTCGGATTTGGTGAACAAGATCAAAGCTGCCCAAGCAGGAGATGAGAAGCTACAAAGGATCAGAGACATGGTGATAGCAGGTCAAAGTCCTGAATTCAAGATCTATGAGGACGGATCTTTGAGATTTGGCAACCGCATCTGCGTACCATCTGGAGACGTCAGAGAAGCTTTATTGGAGGAAGCTCACAGTTCTCCATATTCCATTCATCCGGGAGGTACAAAGATGTATCAAGATTTGCGAGAACACTACTGGTGGCATGGTATGAAAAGAAGCGTCGTATGGAGTGTTGCGAAGTGCATAGTGTGCCAACAGGTGAAGGCTGAACATCACCGGTCTACCGGTTTGTTACAACCTTTGCCTATTCCAGAATGGAAGTGGCAACACATCACGATGGATTTCGTGACAGGACTGCCCAAGAGTACGAATCATAATGATGCTGTCTGGGTGATCGTTGATCGATTGACCAAGTTAGCACACTTCATTCCTTTCAGAGTGGGCCAGTCAACCGAAGTGCTTGCCAAGAAGTACATGGAGGAGATAGTGAAGTTACATGGTGTTCCTGTCAGTATTGTTTCTGACAGAGACACTAGATTCACGTCTCACTTTTGGAAGAGCTTACAGGAGAGTTTGGGGACCCGCTTAAGCTTCAGTACAGCTTATCATCCTCAGACAGATGAACAATCGGAACGCACCATACAGATCCTGGAGGACATGTTGCGTGCGTGTATGCTGGACTTCAAGGGATCTTGGGAAGACCACCTTCATCTCGTGGAGTTTGCTTACAACAACAGTTATCAGGCCAGCATTGGTATGGCGCCCTTTACAGGCCGGAAGTGTCGTTCTCCTTTGAGTTGGGACGACGTTGGTGATCGAGAGCTCATCGGTCCAGACTTGATTGTTGAAGCAGTAGAAGTAGTCCGGACCATCAGAGAGAAGCTACAGTTGGCTCAAGATCGATACAAGCATTGGGCAGATGCAAAGCGCCGACATTTGGAGTTCCAGCCTGGCGACCATGTGTTCTTGAAGATCTCTCCAAACCGTGGGATGATTCGTTTTGGACGAAGAGGGAAGCTCAGTCCTTGATACATTGGTCCATTTGATGTTTTGGAACGAGTAGGCGAGGTGGCCTATCGCCTTGCTTTGCCACCTGCATTGGAAGGAGTACATGAAGTCTTTCATGTCTCACAACTTCGACGCTACGTAAGTGATCCTAATCATGTTGTGGATTACTCCGAAATTGTTGTTCGTCCGGATCTATCTTACGAACAACAACCAGTCAAAATCCTGGATCGACGACAGAAGACCCTCGAGAATATGGTGATCAACCTTGTCAGGATAATGTGGCGTCACGACTCACCTGGAGAATCTACTTGGGAGCGAGAAGACGAGATGCGAGAACGCTACCCATACCTATTTACCGAGTCGGATGATCCTACTAGTTACGAGACTAGTTACGGAAGCTATGGTGATATCAATAGTAAGTATTCATAAACATCATCTCTTGTTTTCTTGATGCTATAATATCACAATATATTTCATGTTATTTACAACCTGATTTATTAGATTACTATCTTTTCTAACGTTTATTTGCTTGAGCTTCTTTATAACATCAATTATTTTTAAATTCCGAGGACGGAATTATTTTAAGGAGGGTAGAATGTAACGGTCCGTAATTTTCAATGCAACTATTCACGAAGTTTCAATTTTTTTAACTATTTTATAATGGGTTGTCAGGAGTTTTACGATTTCAAAATTTTCACGTACAATTATATGTGAGAAAAATATATGATAAAGTACTCTCCGAGACGGCCATTTTGACAGTTCATTTGTAGCTTTCCAATGTAGATTGCATCTGTTATAAATTGTTGAATATATACGTTACTTAATTAAAAATTAGTTTTAAATCTATTTTGAGCTTTTAAAAATTATAAAAATTCCTACAAGCTTCAGAAAAATATTTTCTCCTACAGTAAAATTATTTTCAATATATCTAACCTATAGAAAAATTTAGAACACTTTTTGACAACGTTTCAATCCGTTTAAAAATCAAAACGATCAAGTTTAATCAGTAGGAAATAGTGTGTGTGTGCTTAACCGGTTGTTTCTCATGTTGCAGGTACCAATCCTCGTGCACCAGCTTCTCTAGCTCCAACCTCGTCTTGCCACGACGAGCTCGAAATCTGTAAGTCACGACTAATTCTAAAATTAGAAAATTAGATAAGTGCCCCGTATGAACTTAGAACATCACATATAGCTTTAGAACGACTATTTGACTTGAACCGAACTAGAGACCTAATCTAATAAGGAAGTAATCAACTATAGATTACTTTGCCAACTTTCAACTTTGGTGGTTGTTAAACACAAACATCAATTTGGGTAAATTGTGTGCTAACGAAACTACCACCCTTAAACCAACAGTTTTTGTATTCCATGTTTGTTGGACTTGTCTTTATCCTCAAATTTCTTAGCATCTGCTCTGCTTTACTTTCTGGTTTTAAAAACCAGTGGTCCTGGTTATCTATCATCGTGAACAAGGAATTGATAACATCTTGAGAAACATGTTGTGGAAAATCTTGTGGAATATCTGGTAGAACATCGCATGGAACATCTGGTGGAACATCCCGTATAAAATATGTACATAGAACACTTGACACTTCATTGGGGTTTTGGGGTAACTCATAGTTTGAGAGAGTATGGGAGTGACTGGAGTTCAATCTTCCCGTCCCGCTGCCTGTGTTTCGGCATACCGTCCCGCTGCCTGAGTTTCGGCAAAATACATGTACCGTGCCTGTGTTTTGGCATTCGTCTGGGTCACGCCCAGGCAAGAGATGAACTCGATGGTCACATATTGTACTCTCCGACTTGAGGCACGTAGTATAGTTACTTTTGCATAGTCACTTTTACTTTACGCATCACAGTCACCTTTACTTTACGCATCACAGTCACCTTTACTTTACGTATTGCATGCACTTCACCTACTACACTTGTACAGTCACCAGTACTTTACTTGTCGTACTATTAGCTACAGCAGTAGTACGTTTCACTTGCTCAGCATGCTTTACACTTACACTACCACCGTACAGTTGTTCTCTCCTTTCAGTTCTGTTTACTTTTACTACTCAGTTGTGTACAGTTGTTGCTCAGTACTTTACTTTTCACTCTGGTATGCTTGTACGTAGTTACTTTTGTCATACTTGTGCACTGCTTCTTTTTTATATTTAGAATTGTTGTGACTTACATACGGTTCCATCTCTGTGGCACCGCAGACGACCTACATATGGAGGTAGATGCTCCTGAGCTAATAGCGCCAGAATTCGACCGCAGCTTCCAGAGATATTTTCAGTTGTGTACTTTTCTTCTTTCATGTATATCTGTTGGGACATCTTGTACAGTATGGAATGTAATAATTGGACACTATTTGAGTATTTTTATACATCTCTGCATCGTGGCTATTTTTAATTCACTGGTAACCTACAGGACCTGCGCAAATATCAAATAAGTAACGGGCCCCCGGGAGAGGGTCGTTACAGCATTCCTTTCGCGAACACATTTCAGCAGGTCCAGGGACAACCTGAGGATTTACCTTGGAGTTATTACCGATGCAATCCTGTGGAGCACCAAGAGAAAATATATGAGATGGAGCATCAGAACTACTTAGATGGCCATGAGGAGATGTGGCATGTGTACATGTGGACTATAAAGGTGACACGATGCATTTCCACTTTGACGATGATGAAGATGAGGTGGAGATAAGTGATGGCGAGAGTAGAATCATTGAACATGAACCATGTCTTTCTTCAGATTCATCTCCTTCACCTGAGGAGTATGAGTACATTGGATGGACCGCTACATGTTATCACTGCTATATGAGCGAGGGAGAGAGCTTACAGAATACATTGGAGCCCGAGCCATACATCCGCACAGATGTGTTTCAGCAGCCACTTCCATCTCCTCCTGAAGCAAAGTATCAAACCAAGAATAGCGATCCTTTTCAGGGAAGTTCTCATGAACCTATACACTCTAGCTAGTTCTGAATCTCAAATTTTAATTCCAAATCTTTTAGATTCAGATGGTCGTCAATTAGCTTTAAAATTTTTTATCATTTATAACGACCCATTATGGCAAGCTTTCATGGATAATTAATCTCGTCCATCTTTATTTGACACAACGTATATTCAAGCAGGAAAAACATACACACATGGAGGAGATATGCTGGGTTGTGTCGATGCTTGACCATAATGAAGCGGGTGGAGGAAGAATACTCGCCCAGGAGCGCAAGGAGCAGATAAAACAACTTCCTCCACCATTAAAGATCTGTAATCCGACATTTGACCATGGTGTGTTCTTTCCATTAGCGTAGATTTTTATATGCTTTTTAGGATGCTTGCTTTTGATTAAACTCGTCTTTCGACATTGAGGACAATGTCCATCTTTAGTTGGGGGGAGTGTATGAGGCCTTGGGATTTTTTTAAAAATAATAATAATAAAGCAAAAGAAAAGAATAAACCACCATTCTCATCATTCAAAACTCCTTCACATGTCACATTATCGGATGATTATGCATTGATCGAATTCTTGAAATTGTTTATGACTTGAATTAATTATTTTTCCTTCGTGGAATTACTCGTTAATATGCTATTTATGAAAACTTTCAATTGCCATGATTAATATCTTGAAATAGTTTGAATTTATTTCATGCATGCTATTGTGATGCGAAAGCTTAAGTATACACGATTTATTAGAATAGTCTTCAAGTTGAAGAAGAATTTGGCCTTTGTTATTAATGTTTATGTTTGATAAATGGGTATTGAGTTGCTTACAAAAAAATAAACAAATAAAAGAGAAAAATGAAAAAATGCATCGTTCCATTGCGTTCATTGATTAGCCGGGTCTTCGTATCTCAGGAAGCATTGGAGATTCGCGTTGAAAGATGGATGAATGGGGTATGCAGTCAAAAAAGGAGAAAATATAACTTAGATGATTCGAGTTATTAAGATTCGAGGGGCTCTTCTAAGCCTAATGCCCGAAGGTCGTCTGGCCTAGGAATCATTAACTGAACGCTCGTTACATGGATCATTCTAAGTTGTCAAAAGAAAAAAAAAGAGATGGTGAATAAACTAAAGTAACTTCAATGCCTGTGACTTGAACTATCTTTATGAGATGCCAAATTCTTGGAAATGAGAAAACTATGATATGACGTCGTGTCTTACTTTCGCATGCGCAAAACGATGTTCGCATGTTGTTTATTCAAATTTGATTAGAGAAAATATCGTGTGATTGATTTTATTCATGGAATGTGTATATTGATGGTCAAAATCATGTTGGAAACCGTATTATTGAGCCATGCCATAAACAATCGATAGCATTTTTTATTTTTACTAATCATCCGATTTAATTGCTCTTTTTGCTAGGGACTAGCAATTTGCTAGTTGGGGGGTTGTGACTTGGGGTGAAAATTGCATATTGAACCCCTCATTTAGCCCTATTTTGTGCACACATGGTACTTATTTGGTCTCTAATACGTTCGTATTTAGAATACCCTAATTTATTAGAGCAAACTCTCATTTTATGCACAAAACAGCAACATACTGAGTATTTCTGCCCTTTTAGTATTTTTCATGCGAATATCTCGATCTCACGATTCTAACGACTATTTATTTGTATTTTTCTGAAATCAGTGCTAATTATTATGAATTATTGAATGCAAAATACCAATTAAATGGAGAAATACGGTCAAAATACAGCCTGAAATGTAAGGACCCTGTCTATGGGGAAAACACTAGAAGGGGGGTTGAATAGTGTTTATGCAAATTTAAAAGGAATTTACGCCAAATAAAATGCAATCCAACAATTAGTGCGGAATAGAAAAACAACCCAAAGAGAAACACACGCAAACGCAGATATGTTTCAAGGGTTCGGATTACCCAAGTCAACTCCCAACTTGTTCCCGGTAATCCTACGTCCCTACCACCCGGATACCACCGGATACTCAAGTTAGAATCCTAACTTGAGGTTTCCTTAAAACCCACTTGTAGCAACCCTACAAGTGCAATCGAATACAATCGATGTCCTTGACTCCCACAACCAGGGAGCAAGCAAAAACCACTCTCACAACCGAGAGCACAATTCAAATAAAGAAGTTATGAAATCTGAAAGCAACACTTACAATCACCTATGCCTTGAAGTAGAACTTGAAGGAGAAGTGTGATGTGTGTTGAAGAACTCTCTTGGAAGAGAGGAGAAAATCCCTTTCTCTTGACTGCACCAATTGCCTAGAAGATCAATCTTTGGTTCTAGGTTGGAGAGCAAGAGAACAAGATTCTTTGGATTTGAAAGCTTTGATCTTTGGAAATGAAAGCTTGAAGGATTTTGCAATGAATGAGTAACCTTCCAATGAAACAGTAGAAGCTCTATTTATAGCTTTCTCAAATCCACAAAACAGTTTAGGCAAAAAACCCAATCGAAATCCGTGAGAAAAATCTCAACGGATATAATCTAAACTCGCGACAGTCGACTGTTGAACAATCCACAGTCGACTGTTGCACAGTCAGCAAGGGTAGGTGAGAATTCATAATGGTAACTTACCACGTGGACAGTCGACTGATGAAGCAAAGACAGTCATCTGTTAAACTGACATGCGACTGTGATTTCGTCGACAGGCGACTGGCCGAGAGATGAGTAAGTTAGACAAATACTGGAAATCTCACAAGATACAGGACAGACGACTGATGCAAGGAACACAGTCGACTGTTAATCAAAACATGTGATTGTATAACCTTAAACAGACGATTGTCATAAACATGATAAATTTCCAGAGAGCTGAATCAAAGAATTGATTTACAGACAGGCGACTGTTGCAGCATAGACAGTCGACTGATCTAATAGACAGTCAACTGTATATACAACATAAGTCGACTGGCAGTAGAAGTGAGATCAAAACAGAGTTTGGGCAAGGAGAGACAGGCGACTGATGTACAACACATAGTCGACTGTCACAAGGACATGCGCCTGTGAATCGTTCAACAGTAGCCTGTGTGAAATAATCAGAGAAGGCCCAAAACTGCATTGTAATAGTCTGTGCATAACAGGCGACTGTAGAACAAAACACAGTCGACTATTTTTGAGACAGGCGACTGTAAACTGTTCAGCAGTCGGCTGTTATAAACAATCCTAGCACAAACAAAAGAGAATTGAATTGGGATCAATGGACAAAGGTCTAGAGATGTCCTATGACCGAAAGTAGATGTGTGTGAGTGCTCCATCAAAGTTCTACTTCTAAGCTACATACTAGAAGAGATAAAAGAAAAATTACATGGACGAATAATCTCTTCTTTCCATCATATGAGCTTGAAGTCTTTACAGAGCTTCAAACATCAATCTACGATCATCCAATTAATATCATTTGCCTTCAATCACGTTTGTGAGTCATCCATTGCTAGTTGATCTTCATAGTAAGCTTAGGCAATGGATTAACTGTAAAATAGGGGATTAGTCACAAGTATTTATGTTTGCTCATCATTAACACCAAGTAGGGAGAAGTCCAATACTCAACATTCTCCCCCTTTTTGATGATGACAAACAAACATAAACAAAAAGATAAATAATTGTGCGTAATGAAAACTTACTCCCCCTACATAGATGCCAATCAAGTTAGTCAACAAATATTAGAGCATCTACATAACAATTGAAGCAAATGAGTGAGATATGAATGAATTTAATTCAAGAAATCTAGGAAATAAAATCCCTATTCATTGTAATCTTACTCCCCTTGAATCTAAGGCAACGAAAATCTTAGATTCAAGTGTTAGAACATACTTAGCACATCCATTATGAATCTTGTATGTTTATTTATCTCCCCCTATGGCATCATCCAAAAAGGTGGGAGCAAATAACAACAACAATAATAGTGCTAAAATACGAACTAACAACAATCAAGGAGTATAAAGATATATCGAATCAAAAACTCATAAAATCTCATCATATACACATGTGAGTAATGGAATTGAAATCCAATATCAACATTTAGATATTCGAAATGAAAATAATTTTCACAAATTCATCACATCAACAAAAGAGCATGAATTAACCAATATCAAATCCGTGTATTGTCTCAAAAGCACATCAGGAGAGTGAAGCATACATAGAGACAACATATCATACATCACACAGAAGTTAATCAATATAGCATAGTGTGACACAAGAGAGGGATGCAACATCATATATATAGATATAAAGCAGCTGAGTACATCAACGGATGGTCATCAACATGGCCATCCCAAAAGGTACATCATGATCAAAAAATACATCATCATGACGACATCAAAGTATATCATCATACATATATAAAGATGTCGCAGACAGCATCATCCATCATACACAGACAAAACATATATCATCACTCAAAATAACATCACTCAAAAACATCGATCTAAGGGTGAGCGTCTCCAGGGGCTGCGGACGAGGAAGCAGGCTCTGAGCAGCAGGAGTGTCCTCTGGAGGAGGGTCAGAAGGAGCAACAGAAGCAGCATCATCATCATCCTGTGTAGAAGCAACACCAAGAGGCTCAACGACTCTAGAAGGCTGAGGAGACACATGAGGATGAGGAAGATACTGTCTCAAATCCGCAGGGAAGGGAATTCCCTGATGGAGGAGAGAGAGAGAGAGAGAGAGAGAGAGAGAGAGAGAGAGAGAGAGAGAGAGAGAGAGAGAGAGAGAGAGAGAGAGAGAGAGAGAGCAGCCTGTAGATACCAGAGACCATCGCCAAAAGAGTATCCTGTGATGGTGGAGCAGATGAAGACGACAAATCAGCAGGTGGCACAGTGGATGAGGATGGAGCTGAAGTAGTCTTCCTCTTCTTCGAAGCAGTCTGCAGAGACGAAGACGATTTCGACTTCGCAGAAGCGTCGAGGAGAGGGCCAAAGGGCATGTGCTCATAACGGGTCAAGTCAATACCAAAGTGACAGAAGACACGAGTCAAAAGACCACCATAGGGAATGTGAGACGAGGAGGACGTGAACTCAACCTTGTCCATCCTATCAAGGAGGACACTGGCCCAGTTCACGAGCATGCCAGAGAAAATAGCATACATACACTTTAGTATATCCTGAGAATGCTGGTCAGACGATCCATATCTTGGCAGAATGTTGGACTTCACCACTAGGTAAACAGCCCAACCACGTGCAGAGAACATAGATGACCTGACACCCGAGTCAAGAGCTAAAGGTACCTCTCGAAACATATCCCGGAGAACAGACTGGTCAAGATCGTCAATCTCAGAGATGCAGATATCAGTGGGAAGGGAACCGACAGAAGGAATCCTAAGAATAGTCCCTAAGAGAGAGGGAGTGATCTGAATGTGGGTTCCCTGAACAACAGTATCGAGGATCCCTGTAGACGAATACTCATCGCGAACGCGGTTCGCATAGAAGAGCTTCACCAGAAACGGGTAGGCTCTGGGGGAATCGCTCTGAGAGAAGCGAAAAAGGTCGGCCAGGTGAGTAGCGGAAAGAATGTCAGATAGTCTCTCAGCAGTGAAGGTGGGGAAAGCAATGTACCACTCCCTAAATAGGTTGATCCCTAGGAAAAGTGAAACTTTGCCAGACAAAGATCGTCTCGGCAAACAGGAACTAGGGGATCAAAGGGGGGTACAGCAGGAGTCTCTTCAGACGAACTAGATACAGAAGGAGACACATGAGGAATCTCAGCAACAGGCTCACTGATGTGAACACCAGTAGGCTTGCGCTGACGATGAATCAAGGGCTGAGCATCGCTAGACGAAGAAGAAGGAGAATAACCCGGTGAAGATGAATGCGCATGTGACAGGGCATGCTTGGTTCGTGCTTTATATGGTTTCTTTCTCTTAGCAATGAGTTTCTTGGGAGCCCTAGAACGTTTAGGGACATCGATCTTCTCTTTTCCCTTAGTTTTAGGAGCCATGGAGAAACTTAAAGCGAAGAAAACGAAACGACAAAGAGCACGAGAAAAGCAAACCAAGAGGAAGCAATGCCGATCGCAGAGAAGAATATCTATTGCAACGACCGAACACGAGTGACGATGACGAATAGGAGCAGTTCGACAGTTATAGAGGCGAGATCGACCGTTTTCGGAGAGGAAAACGAGCGGGAAGTTGAACAGTCGAAGCGGAGGAGAAAGAAAATCGACGTGGGGAGTGATCGCGAAAACAGAATATAAAGTTAGGGAAATCACTCTGAGCCGTTGGATCAAGGAATCGACGGCTCGGATCAAATCACATGAACCGACACATCAAGAGACAGTCGACTGATGAACAAAAGGCAGTCGACTGTATGAAGTGATAAAATTAAAGCTCAGAAAGATGGGCAGTCGACTGATAAGTAATATACAGTCGCCTGTCCACTGGATAGTCGACTGACATATACTCAACAGTCGGCTGGCCGAGAATTAATACAGTTCAGAAAAAGAACAGAGAGGCACTGTAAAAATTCGACAGAGAGTACAGTCGCCTGATAACTAAATTACAGTAGCCTGTTAAGGTAACAGTCGATTGTAAAACAGTCATCGGTCGGCTGTGCAAAAGATGCAAATTCTCAGACTGAGGAAATAGAGTAGGGCAGGCGACTGTCGAAGGAAAGGCAGTCGTCTGTCCTGATCCAAAATAGCACATTGAGATAGAATTCCAGAGAATAAGAACACTCACCCTAGGACCTATACTCTAATCACAAATACGTCGTAAAATCATTATGAGAACAATAAATCCATTGAAACACAAATTACTCCAATCAACTTCGAAAACTCATGAAATCAAATAAGTCACAATTGTCTTTCTTAATCTCATAAAACAATAACGCACATGAAGAAAGACAATAAAAAAATATGAGCTCAATAAGAAGTTATAGCATGAAAATTGAGCTTCTAGATTTCAGATTCACCCATAATTTCCAATTCTCCACGCAACCTCACAAATGAATCTTCTTTAAGAGGTTTAGTGAAGATATCGGCAATTTGTTTTTGGGTTTCAATGTACTCTAAGATGATGTCCTTCTTAGCTACATGATCATTTATAAAATGGTGTCTCACGTCTATGTGTTTGGTACGGGAGTGGTGTACCGGATTCTTGGAAAGACAAATAGCACTTTGATTATCAACCATGATAGGGCAAGTATCACAATTGACACCATAGTCACTAAGAGTGTGTCTCATCCAAAGAACTTGTGCACATGCAAGACCCGCGACAATATATTCCGCTTCAGTCGTGGACAATGACACCGAATTCTGTTTCTTAGAGAACCAAGAAACCAAGGAATTTCCTAAGAAATGGCATGTGCCACTAGTACTTTTCCTGTCGGACTTGCATCCGGCAAAGTCGGCATCACTATATGAGATTAACTCATGCGTGCTAGACTTAGGGTAAAGTAACCCATAATCTAGGGATTGATTGAGATAACGAAAGATTCGTTTAACCGCAATCAAGTGTGACTCATTAGGTCTTGCTTGATATCTAGCACATATACATACGGAAAACATGATATCAGGCCTACTAGCGGTTAAGTAAAGTAAGCTATCGATCATACCTCGATATAGACGAACGTCTACATCTTTTCCGCTTTCATCCTTGTGTAGATGAGTAGTAGTACTCATGGGAGTCCTTTTGCTTGAAGACGATTCCATCCCGAATCGCTTAATAAGCTCCCCTGTGTACTTTGTCTGATGTATGAAAGCGCCATTCTCCATTTGTCGAATTTGTAATCCAAGGAAGTAGGTGAGCTCTCCCATGTGGCTCATCTCAAACTCATCCTTCATAGACTTCGAAAATTCTTGACAAAGAATAAAGTTAGTAGAACCGAAAATAATATCATCTACAAAAACTTGAATCAAAAGAATGTCATTTTCATAATCTTTAATGAAGAGTGTAGAATCAACTTCTCCCATTTTAAAACCTAAATTCAAAAGAAAGGTCTTAAGGCGATCATACCAAGCTCTAGGAGCTTGTCTCAATCCATACAACGCTTTCTTAAGTTTGAAAACATGGTTTGGAAATTTCTCATGAATAAACCCGGTAGGTTGAGAAACATAGACTTCTTCATTTACGAATCCATTTAAAAATGCACTTTTAACATCCATTTGAAATAATTTAAAATTCTTATGGGATGCAAAAGATAAAAGCAACCTAATAGCTTCTAATCTAGCTACGGGGGCAAAGGATTCTTCGAAATCAATACCTTCCTCTTACCGGTAGCCTTGAGCTACTAACCTTGCTTTGTTCCGTGTGATTACCTCGTTTTCATCCGTCTTGTTCTTGAAGATCCATTTGGTCCCAATAGCTTGGTGACCACTTAGAAGAGGTACAAGTTCCCAAACTTCGTTTCTCTTGAATTGCGCTAGTTCTTCTTCCATTGCCACTATCCAAGAGCTATCCTCACAAGCTTCTTGAATGTTCTTTGGCTCAATGGTAGAGACGAATGCGCAATGGGAGAATTCTTCAATTCTTGATCTCGTTCGAACACCCACACCAATATCTCCAATAATTTGGTTATGGGGATGGTTGCGCACGGTTGGATAAGCTTTGGGTAAACCTGGATCACTAGGAACAACTTCAACAACTTCGTTAGAAGTGTTAGTCTCAACAATATTATCATTAATCTTAACATTATTAAGAGAGTCACAAAGAATCTCTACATTATCATCATCAACATGAGGAAAGTCAAAATCTTCATAAAAAGATACGTGAAGTGATTCCTCAATCGTTGAAGAAGTTTTGTTGTATATCCGATAGGCTTTGCTACGTGTGGAATATCCAACAAAAATTCCTTCATCGGATCTTGGTTCAAATTTGTCTAAATTACCAAAGGTGTTCTTTATAAAACATTTTGAACCAAAGACACGAAAATATTTCACTTGAGGCTTTTTATCATAAAACAACTCAAAACAAGTTTTGTTTGTTCGGGGTCTCACTAGGATCCTATTGAGCACATAGCAAGCCGTGTGCACCGCTTCTGCCCAAAATTGTAGTCCTAAATGACTATCATGGAGCATAGTGCGAGCACACTCAATAAGAGTCCTATTCTTTCTTTCTACAACACCATTTTGTGGTGGTGCACGAGGAAAGGAAAAGTTATGAGTTATCCCGGAGTCATCACAAAACTTAGTAAAAGACTCATTCTCAAATTCTCCTCCATGATCACTACGAATAGTGATAATGGTGGATCCTAAAAGATTCTGAATCTTCTTTGCAAATTTGGTAAACTCTTCATGAGCTTCATTCTTATTAGTTAAGAATGAAACCCAAGTAAATCTAGAAAAATCGTCAACGACAACTAGTCCATAATGAGTATTACCTAAAGAAGCGGTTCTAGTTGGCCCAAATAAATCTAGATGTAGAAGTTCTAGGGGCCTCTTAGAAGTAATCCCTTCTTTAAGCTTAAATGAAGATTTACTTAGTTTACCTCTTTGACATGAATCACAAAAGTTTTTCTTATTAAAAACAATCTTAGGAAAACCTTTGACTAGATCGTGCTTAGCTAACTTATATAAGTGCTTGAAGTGAACATGACCAAAACGGCGATGCCATAATAGTTGTTCACTTGTGTTAGCAACTAAGCAATGTTCTATGGTTTTAGGCAAGCTTAAATAATAAATATTTTTACGCCTAATACCGGAAAATAAAACATTTGAATCACAATCAACAATAGTACACAATCCTTCTCCGAAGTTAACCTTGTAACCTTTGTCACAAAGTTGACTTATGGAAATGAGGTTGTGACATAAACCACTAACAAGATAAACATTAGTAATTAGGGGTTTGGAAGGATTACCAACGATACCTACTCCAATGATGGTTCCCTTTTGATTACCTCCAAAAGTGACCGTTGCACCATCTTTGATGCCAATCACTTCGGAGAGCAATGAGGGATCTTCCGTCATGTGTTTGGAGCAACCGCTATCAAGAATCCATCCTTTCCCTTTAGAGCTAATAAGACTTTTATTGCTCTTCTTCTGTCTCTTGGGTACCTATATAATATACCATAAGCTTATGGTACCCAATGTTTGTTGGGTCCAAGGGGATTAGCCCTTTGGAAGCCAAGTCCAAGTGGACTTCCGCTTCCCAACATAGTTACTATTTCTAATTACATCATGAAAGTAGGAATCAACATAAGCATTCCTAACATTTAGACTAGTGTTCTTAGGACCCCAAATAGTATACATCTTGGGAGTCATATTCCTAGTTGCATGCATATGTGTTGGATTTCTATGTGGTTCATGCTTCTTAGGAACATGATTTCTAGCATAAAGATGTGGTGGAGAATATGGATTGTACATTCTAGGATGATATGTATTCTTGGGAACATGCATATTATATGAAGCATATTGATCATGCATGACATGTGGAGAATTAGCATACATGAAAGAATGATGCGTATGAGCATATGGGTGTGTGGGAGCACGTACATGAGTATTTCTCATGTGTGGTTGTGTACGTGTCTGTGGGTGCGGAGCATAAAATGTGTCATGATTATCCACTTGTGAAGTAGGATGTTTCCTACGTGGATGAGTATTAGTGTACATATAAGCATGGCCTTGCTTTTGGTTTCCACCCTTAGTGGGTTTCTTGCCAAAAGGAAGAGAAGGTGATGTGGTGACATTCTTGGTAGGATTGCTACCTATAGTGTCTTTGACACCACTTGTGGATGCACCGGAGGAAGGCCTCACAAAATCTATAGTGACACCACTATAGATGGTGCGAGCATTAGATGCATTTGCCTTTACAAATCCAAGGCCAACACGATGTGTGGCCGGAAATTGGTTTGCAAGCAAATCATCCAATTGTCATTGTCCCTTATTGAATCTCACAATACGGGAGCACATGAGCTCATATTTCTCCTTTAAAGAAGAAATGTTGGTATCCAAAGTGGACACCCGTGCTTTGAGCTCGTGCACTTGGGTTTTAAGAGAATCATTCTCTAATCCCAATTGTGTGTGGCGTGTAACTAGATCACTATTATCCATTGGATGTGTTTGATCTAGTTGAGATTTGATGGAATTCACCTCATCTCTCAATGTGACATTTTGAGAAGCTAAGTTTGCTTTCTCAAGAGTTAAAGTATCAACAATGGTGTCATTGTTGATAATGCATGTAATGGATTACTTGCTAACTTTTGATTTCTTTAAGCTAGAGTATCTAAGCATTAAAGATTGGTATTTAGCAAATAGTTCTTCATTAGTTATACGAAGTTCATCCATTGTTACCTCGGTGTTATCCGTATCGGAATCACTCTCATCCGAGAGTGGGTCTTCAAGTGCCATGAAGCACATGTGGGCGCTCTCACCCTTCTCATCATCGGAATCGCTTGATGAGTCATCACTTGAGTCATCAAAGGTACCGACGAGTCCTTTCTTCTTGTCTTTCTTGTTCTTGTTGGACTTGTGGTACTTTGGTGCCTTCCACTTTTCTTTGTTGTTTAGCATTGGGCAATCCCTCTTGATGTGCCTTGGCTTATTACACTTATAACAAAGAGAGGAAGTAGCATTAGTAGACTCAAAACGTTTGTTGGAGGGAAATTTACCTTTGCGGAAGAAGCGTTGGAACTTCTTCGCCATTTGGGCCATTTCACCCAAATCCATCTCGTTCTCAGATTCATCACTTTCAGAGGATGACGAATTGGCGTTGAACACGAAAGCTTTCTTCTTGGCCTCGGAGGGATTCATCATGGCTCGAATCTTCAATCGGTTATCCCGTCTTACTTCGTAAGACATAAGAGTCCCGATGAGATTCACCACGGTGTAGTTCTTCAAGTCATTGACCTCCTCAACGGCGATTGCTCGTCTTTCCCATTTGGAGGTCATCCCCATGATAATCTTCCTTACCTTTTCAGGTTCGGTGTAGATTTGGCCAAGGGCTTCCAATTCGTTTGTGATGTCGGTAAAGCGTCCGTACATCGACGCAATGCTCTCATTTTCCTGCATGTGAAACAAGTCGAAGTTTTGCACGACAACATATAACTTTGAAAGCTTTACCTTATTCGTTCCCTCGTGGGTAACGATGAGATGGTTCCAAATTTGATATGCACTCTTACATGTGCATATCTTGTTGAACTCATTCGGGTCCAACGCATAATGAAGAGCGTTCATTGCTTTAGCGTTGTTGACTTCGGCGGACTTCTCGGAAGTCGTCCATTTTTCGAAATCCTCTTCGGCGGGCTCGACGTACTCCTTGTGGAGAGTTCTCCAAAGAGAAGCACTCCTAAGGAATGTCTCCATCCTACACTTCCAATAACCAAAATTAGTACCATTGAAACGTGGAGGACGTACCGTAGATTGACCTTCGAAAAGTGTGGACGCTCCATCACGGTCATGATTGTTGTACGTAGGCTGAGGAGGAACATTGTTGTTATTAGATGCCATAGATAAAACCTTGCGCTCTGATACCAATTGTAAGGACCCTGTCTATGGGGAAAACACTAGAAGGGGGTTGAATAGTGTTTATGCAAATTTAAAAGGAATTTACGCCAAATAAAATGCAATCCAACAATTAGTGCGGAATAGAAAAACAACCCAAAGAGAAACACACGCAAACGCAGATATGTTTCAAGGGTTCGGATTATCCAAGTCAACTCCCGACTTGTTCCCGGTAATCCTACGTCCCTACCATCCGGATACCACCGGATACTCAAGTTAGAACCCTAACTTGAGGTTTCCTTAAAACCCACTTGTAGCAACCCTACAAGTGCAATCGAATACAATCGATGTCCTTGACTCCCACAACCAGGGAGCAAGCAAAAACCACTCTCACAACCGAGAGCACAATTTAAATAAAGAAGTTATGAAATCTGAAAGCAACACTTACAATCACCTATGCCTTGAAGTAGAACTTGAAGGAGAAGTGTGATGTGTGTTGAAGAACTCTCTTGGAAGAGAGGAGAAAAGCCCTTTCTCTTGACTGCACCAATTGCCTAGAAGATCAATCTTTGGTTCTAGGTTGGAGAGCAAGAGAACAAGATTCTTTGGATTTGAAAGCTTTGATCTTTGGAAATGAAAGCTTGAAGGATTTTGCAATGAATGAGTAACCTTCCAATGAAATAGTAGAAGCTCTATTTATAGCTTTCTCAAATCCACAAAACAGTTTAGGCAAACATTAGAACACTTTAGACGGGCCCATCCAACAGAGCAGAAGTGAGAGGACAGCCGGAATCGAAAAATTGCAAAGAGAACCAAGCCAGATGGGAGACTTACCAGCGGGTTACACGGTCTTCCTCATTGTGTAATCCTTGAAGAGGACCCGGATGTCCCGTTCATTAGCAGGGATGGCAGCCAGCTTTTCCCTCGTTGCAAGTTCCACGTCGGTGAGGCTCCCCAGAGTGAGGATTAACGAGGGTGGACTCTCCCAATGAACTGGACAGTCCGCCTCCTCAGGAAGGGATACGAATACGTAATCCTCCTTTTAGAGCTTCAAAGAGGTCGGTAGCCCCAACACCAGACCTTTTCCTATCCAGGAGGTGATGTACAGCCAGGCACCCGACTTTTGGTGGCTCAGGCGGTAAAACTGGGCGAAGAGCCTAAAGGTCGGCTCGATTCCCTTGAGCAAGCACAACACGACCAAGCATCCGATGGCATTGTGGCAAAACTGGCACAGGGTGAGCCCATGGGCCTTCAAGAATACCGCCACGAAGGGGTAGAGCAGGAACCACATCCCAAACTTGAAGCTCTTCACGTACACACCGACCTCATGATCGCCAGGGAAACAGACCCTCTTATTACCTTGGGGTGGCCTGGCACGGTATGAGGAGGAGGTACTTGGAGCGGAGCGGCCCTATGGAGGTGGCGCATGTCTCTGACGGTCTCTCCATCACATCCCAATGCACACCAGAAGAATCGCCCCCGGCTAGCTGAATCTCGGCCCCGCCCCAGGAGGCGAGACATGCACAACTGGGGGCGCCAAATATCCCACCCTGGAGGCAGCCGAAGACGACGACGAAGGACACATGCTGGAGCACCGGCGAGAGTAAAGCTCAGGTGCGAAAGCAAGGGATGAAGGGATAGCACTAAAAGGGACAAAGCTTTCGCCAAGAGGAAACTGCCCATTTATACCACTCACCCCCAAACCCTCCAGCTCCATCGCCAACCGTTCACTCGTGCACACGTGTCAAAATCCTGCTAAGGACGGCTCTCCGAATCCCGCACCCAAAGAGCGAGAGGATTCTCGGCATCCAGCGCCATGATGCCTTTCATTTAATGTGTCGCCTCGACTGACGTGCTCGTCCAATCCACACAAATCACATCCCTCGGACCGAACCGTCAGAATCTGAATGGCCCGAGCGATGGGGGCAATTGATGCAACCCTCCCAAAACGGGCTAAGATGGAACGGGCCGAGCCCACGATCTGAGCCCACGGGCCAGGACGGGATTAGGCCCCGGCCTAAGGGCCCCTCGAAGGCCTCGGGCCATGGTGGCCCCAGACGGACGTGGATGGAATCACTGACTATTGTAGGTTGAGGAAACCGCTTCCCTGAATTGCGCCCACCTTCACTACCATTCAAGAGCCCCATTACGCCCATCTTGATGACCCATCAAGGGAAGATCAAAGCGGCGGGTACTTGGGACGAGATGGAAGGAGGATGAGGGGGTCGTGGGTGGTTCAGCCCCTACAAAAGACCTAAAGATCGAAAGACAAAGGGAATAAATTCTGAATACTATACACTCTGGTATTCTTCCTACTACAACCTTGTCTTCCACATCATAATTCTCCTCCATAGCCCGGCTTGAGGATTCGTGTGTCGGTCTCTCCGTGAACCGCTCTCGATCCCACTAGGCATCCCTTAGATCATATCTGACTTAGGCATCAAAGGGGCTTTGGTCGGAACCAAGGTCCGACCCCCCTGACGAGCTTTCTCGTCCGCGCAGGTCAAGGAGACTTCACCTCACCGGAGCTACCCTCTGGCGCATCATTCATCGGAGCCGAGCGATCTAGACCCCCGAGCTCGTTCGTCTATTCACTCGAGGAGGACGTCATACTCCCAAAGCTACCCTTCGGGATACTGCCGCACAGATCTGTGCATTCCCGACCGAGCAAATGCGCCGCTTCCCGATCTCAGAGGACGCATGTGTCTCATGTGTCCACGTCGACCTCCGACCCTCGAGACTATCAAACAGTGGTGAGAAAACACCCCGAAAAATAAACAATCTTAATTCATAACATTACTAGTCATAACCTGTGCTCGTAGGGCATGGTTCATTTACGATATTCCCCCCTCAAAATCTTAGATCCCCAAAAAGTTAGCTCATCCCAAGAAATTTAGTTTCTACCAAAAATCTTAGTTCCTCCAAAAATTTAGTACTCTCCAAATTTAGTTTCGCTCTAAAATTTGGTACCCTCCAAAAATCCCAGGAAACCATTGCAAGATGTGTATGAAAGATGCTGTAAATTTCAACTTGTCGTAGGACAAGCGACATTAAAAATATTTCTCCCAAAATTTTGGTGGGGAAAAGATAAAGATATTTTAATGATTTCGGTTTTCAGATGAGTAATGAGAGGACCCCAAATTTCAACAAATGGTTTTCAAAGTTTCAAATTTCAAATTCAATTTTTCTCCCAAAACTTTCTCTAAACCATTTCCTTATCCTAGTCAGCATTCTAGTCATCAAGCCAAAATATGACTGGGACAAAACCAGCACGTAGTGCAAAGATTCAAAAAAGGTCCTCAAATGTATAATAGGTTTTTGTTGCGAAGTGCTTTCTGTGGGAGACTGCAGACCTTTATTTATATGAAAGAGTTCATACAATGGTGGGATACATAGTTTATGTAGGATACAAAATACTAATCTGATTCAAAATAATATAGGACCTACATGGGGTCTATAATGGGCCTACATAATACCATTCATAACACTCTACCTTATACAGCCATTAGTGTGAAGCCATGCTCATGAATACTTCGAAATTCTGAGTATCGTGTGAGTATCACTATGGGTTGGTACTTCGGGATCCACAGTTAATGAGATTTGCCTCGTTAAAATCCTTGGCTCTAGAAAACCCAGTGGAAAAATACATAGCTAAGGAAAAATAGTAAAATTCTCTTTTAACTCCCCACTGGCCTGTACAAGCTCTATACTTGCAGATCTCTAAGCGTCTCATGCCAATCTCAAATTTCTGAAAAGTAGATGCAGTAAGAGACTTAGTCAACATATCAGCCAAATTTTCGCTAGATTGTACTTGCTTCACGTCGATCTCGCCATTCTTTTGCAGCTCATGTATCCAGAAAAACTTTGAAGAGACGTGCTTTGTCCTGTCACATTTGATGTAACCTCCTCGTAGATGGACTATACATGCAGCATTGTCTTCAAATATGGTGGTTTGCTCCAGGTCAGTAGTCTTCAATCCGATCGTCATCAGATTGTACTTGCTTTATGGATAGCAAGAATTTCTAAATGATTAGATGAGGTCAACGTCATGCTTTGCTTTACGGATCACCAGGAGATGATCTGTAACAACTCGCTCTTTAGGGGACATTACTATTTGATACATTTATAGGTCCTGCAGTTAACCAGTGAAAATAATATAGTATACGATGCAGAGATGTACAAAATACTCAAACAAACGTCCAGTTATTACAATCCATACAACACACTCCAAAAAGATCTCATAGAAATAAAGAAAAATACAGAATAGAAATACATAAGAAGGTACGTCACACACACGACTCAACGTCTAAAAGTATACTGCCTCTGGATCGAACTCTGGCTCCTCAATCGCTGTAGCTGCTTCGTAAACATGTGCGTCGTCTGACGGTGCCACGAAGATGGAACCATATGTAAGTCACAACAATTCTAGAAATGGCAGTAAAAGCAGTGTACAATCATGAAACAGACTATGGAAAGTAACTAAGAATGGTCATACAAGTGTGATAAGTAAAGTAAAGACAGCCATGCATGCAAGTGCGATAAGTAACGTATAGTATAAGTGGATGTGCAAGTATGGTAAGTAACGTGCATGTCATGAGTAAATTAAAAGTGACTGTACAAGTGTGATAAGTAACGTATAAGAGCAACAACTATGGCATGTCATACATGGGAAGTAACAATATATTAACCAGCGTGCATAGGACAACAATAGTAATGCAAGCATGTATGTCCAGTATCAATAAAAAGTCATGTAAGCAGTAGTAAAACTATAACCTATGTGACTCATATATGAAAGTATAGTGTGCAACCACTGAACCTATCTGAAGTCTCCCACGACTTCGGCTTCCACTGCGGCAATATGTTGTGTACCGGCGCCACCGGCTCCTACCATCAATGCGGAGATCTGGGTCGACAGCAAGTCAAACTTGCTGGATAATTTGTCGACGTCCTCGACCCTGTGGATACCTCCAGATCTAGGTGTGGCTCTCTCGTCACACCACCGCTCATTGTTTGATGCCATATTTTCTAGAATTTGTCCGGCATCCTCTTCACTTCTTGACATAAAGGACCCTCCAGCTGCGGCGTCCATGGAAGATTCCAAATCGTCCCTCAACCCATTATAGAACAGATTTATGATCTGCCACTTGGGGAGCTCATGGTGGGGACATCTCCGCTGCATTTCCTTGTATCTGGTCCAGGCTTCATGCAGAGACTCGTGGCTGGCCTGGGAGAAGGAGGAGATCTCACTCCTCAGCTTCATAGTCTTCCCCGGAGGAAAGAACTTCGTCAGAAAAGCGTTTGAAAGCTTCTCCCAAGTGTTGAACGTATTTGGGTCCTTCCCCCTAAGCCACAGCTTGGCCTTATCTCGCAGAGAGAAGGGGAATAGCTTCAGACGGATCGCCTCAGTTGTGACACCGTTTATCCGGAAGGTGTCATATTTCTCCAAGAAGGAGTCCAAATGTTCGATGGGGCTCTCCATGGGTGCACCCGAAAATTGATCCTGCTGGATCCACGTCACCAAAGACGGCTTAAGCTCAAAGCTTTGCGCCGTAATAGTAGGAGGACGGATGGCGGAGGAGGACTCGATGGATGGCATCAAGTACTCCAGCAGGGACTTGTGAGGTGGGGTGTTCTCCCCCATGGTTTCAGGATCCTCTCTTCTTCGCTTCTCGACGGCCAAACGCCTTAGGGTGGCGTTTATCTCTGGATCAACGGGAATCAAGTCGTCGAGACTTCTTGAACTCATGTGCATGAAAAACAACAAACACCCGTGAAGCGAAAAGTGGGAAAGAAACAGATAAGATAAAAAATAAAAATAAAAATAAGAAAATAAAAAGGAAAAAGTAGAATGCGAAAATTATCGTGAGGTAGAGATGAGAGCTAGACTCAAGGGTTCATGAAATCCTAAAATAACAAGCACGTTGCCTCCCCGGCAACGGCGCCATAAAGCTTGACGTCCCATGCTTTTGCAGCGTCAGATGTGTGAAATGTATAATTGGGGGTGTGAGATTTAAATATTTGTAACCGCAAGCGCACGGTGTTGTAGTGTGGCATGGGGGTTGAACTCAGGGAGGCGTAGTTGTGCTTGTATCAAGAAGAATCGGATTCACCCCATGGGCGAGCTAGCCTGAATCGGATAATGGGTTGTCACAGAAAATAGAATGCGAGTGATAAACAATATAAAGGGAAAACCCGGGACTTCGGTTTCCACCCTATCGTGCAATTCTCGTCGATACGGCCTACGGGTAGGATAGCGATCGAAATTAGGGACTAATGGTGAGAAGTTGCCTCTAAGAGTGGTACCAGCGCCCCATGGGCCCGATATTCCGGTCGGTGCCCAGGATGATACGCCGGACTTTCCGGGTTCGGTCAGTGGGCATTCCCATGTCCATTAACACTGACCGACTTCGGGAGCACTAAGCTCGCAACGATAACTCCCAACGTCTCATCCTGCCGCTCCCGCGCGCTAGGATTCGACGTCTACGCTAAGGGCGTGAGCTATGGCTAGGGAGTCAACCGCCAAGTTTATTCCCCCTTGGCCCAACGGTTAAAGGCGGGCTTTTCCCACCGATGACAATAAAACACCCAGCGTAACCGGTAGATTCATAATCCATATCGATTTTCTAGTCCTATGGACGCATCGGGGAGAACCCACGAAGGGGTTTCCACCAAAATCCCAGATTTGGGAACTACTCACACATATTTACTAAAAAGCAATCTAAATCAAAATCGACCGTTAGAAACATGATCAGGCGATTGAAAAGTAGTAAGAGCAATGCAAATAACACTATATTAAAGTTTAACAAAGATCAGACAACTTACTAATATCTGAAAAATTACAGCCGTCAAGAGAGAGAGAAAACAGCAAAAAATAACAACTCCCGTTTCTGGAAAACCTAGGGGTCATATATATAGAAAACGATATCACCCGATCGGGTGAAGAGTCACCCGATCGGGTGACCTGCTTCGTTCTTCGGCAGCTCGGCATTGGACTTCACCCGATCATACGGCACAGTCGGTTGAGGGTTGAAGCTGATTGGTTGGATCTTCGCGCCGTTGGGTGAACCGGTCGGTTGATCTCTCCGTGTCTTGGCTTCGGACAATCGGCTACAGGTGAACCGATCGGGTGAAGGTCACCCGATCGGTTGGCATTCAGCATCAAATTCCAGAGAGTTGGGGCTTTGTGAACCGGTCTCTGACCCGATCGGTTGACTTCCTGACTGCTCCAGCTTGTGTCTGGGTGGTGCACGCGTGCATCACCCGATCGGTTGGAAGTGACCAACCGGTCGGGTGAGGGGCTGAAAGATGCGATCTTCGTCGTTTGACCCCCTGGATCACACGTGACTCCTCCCGTTACTCCGGGGACTCATGATATCGTTGTTTTATGTCCCCTACGCCGGTAAACTCCTGCAAATATACAAAAACACGGAAAAGTGAAAGAAAACAAGAAAACACGAGAAACCGAATACAAGACGGCAGAAATAGCGGAAAAACACGGAAGAAAACGTGCGTGAATATATGAAATATAAACGCACGTCAGTAACCCTATTGCTATAAATACAGGGCATGGATTCCATAGCCACCAAGTTTACAACAATCCTTTTATTTAATTGATTTAGTCATTGGCAATTATGGTTAAATATTATTATTCCTGATTTAAAAATTGATGTTCATTTGTTTATTTGAAAATCTGTTTATGACCAAGATTGATTGTGTGTTCACCAACATGTTTCTAAACATGTTCACGAACAAGCTCGATAAGTCTTGTTAACAAACAGAACATTCGATGAACTACTAGTGAACAAGCTCGGTAAATGTTCGTTTACGTTCGTTCGGTAAGCTTAACGAACAAGCTTGAACAGGTTTTTAGAGCTCGGTTAGTAAACGAACAGAACTTGAACATGGATTTTGTTCATGAACAAAACCAAGCTTCATGTTCAAGCTCGTTCAAGCTCGTTCGTTAACAGCCCTAAGTTCGAGTCCCTCTCATTGCAGCTGTGTCAAAAAATTGGTGAGGGAGAGCTTTGGCCGCCCTTTGCGGGTCTTACCCGGCTTGAACCGGATTAGTTGACGCCCAATGTGATGTCGAAAACCGGTGGTTAAATACCAAAAAAATTCATATGCTACAAAGCACGGCTTGTAACTCAGATATTTTTCCAGAGACCGGGTATTGACCATGAAGAAACATACTTCCCAGTGATGGATGTGATCACTTTCCGATTTCTAATTAGATTAACAGCAAAGGAAGTATTAGATATGCAGCTAATGGATGTTGTGACTGCATATCTATATGGAAATCTTGATAAAAAGATTTATATGAAGCTTCCTGATGGTTTTCAATTGACTAAAAATGTCAAAGATAGACACATGGACCTTTATTCTATTAAGCTACAAAGATTATTATATGGTCTTAAGCAATCAGAATGAATGTAGTATAACAGACTTAGTGAATTTCTTGTAAAATAAGGATTCCACAATAATGAAGTATGCCTTGCATCTTTATAAGAGCGAAGGAAACATGATTTGAAATCAGTACAATATATAACGGACTTAAATCTCATTGGATCTCGTAAAGAGATAATTGAGATATCTGACAGCCTGACAAACGAATTCGAAATGCAAGACGTAGACAAAACGAAATTCTGTCTTGGCTGACAAATTAAACATCTGAAAGATGACATGCTGTTACATCAAACCACGTATAACAAGAAATTATTACAAAAAATTCTTATTGACCAATATCATCCACTAAGTACACATATGGTAGTATGTTCACTGGATGTATATAAAGACCCCTTACTTCTGCTGGAAGAGTGGGATGATATTCTAGTTCCTGAAGTCCATTATCTAAGTACAATTGGAGCACTTCTCTATCAGGTTAACTACATGCATTCTGATATAGCATTTGCAGTAAATCTACTAGTCTGCTATAGTATTGTGCCTACAAAGCGCCTCTTGACCGAGTTAAGAATCTTTTGCTCTATCTCCAAATGTCGATAGATTTGGGCTTATATTATAAGAACAAATCATCCTCCACGCTTATTGGCTATGTAGATGCAGGTTACAGGTCTGACCCCCCATAATGAGAAGTCACAAACTGGGTACATATTTACATATAGTGGGATGACCATGTAACGGCCTGATTTCGTCGCTACACGTATTTCTATATTTTGATTTCGTCGCTACACGTATTTCTATAATCAATGGTTTCAAATGAGTTCAAATATGATTAAACAATTTTTCCTACTTTTTCGTAGCTCAAAATATAAAACGGCAACATTTTCATGTTACTCGCGACAATACTAACAGTAATTTTTCGGGCACATTTAGTTTCGGGAGCAAAATCGTAATTCATATATATTATTGCTTATTTTACTAATTAAGTTTTTAATAATTATGTTTTAACTATTAACCTCACTAATTAACTAAACTAATCATGTTTATTATTGTCGACAGGCCCGACACCCTTGCAACCCACGCAGGAGAATTTGTTTTCTCTAGTTAGTCCACAACCTCTAACAACCCAATTAATGATTCTAATTAATACTAATATATATTTTATCAATATTATTATCTATATACCACCCATTCAGCAAACACACTCACTCACGCCTTCGCTCTCCCTCCTCCAACCATTGCCACACCCACGCTCTCCCCTCCCTACATCAAAGCCGAGTTCATTGCAGGCGATGCCGCGACATCCCCTCTTCCCTCTCAGCCGCCTCTCAGCCTGATGCACCAACGAACTCCCCGCGACGCCTATCCGAAGAAATCACCATGGCCAACCACTCTCCCATGCCACCCTCTCTTCCTTGTGCCTCTCGGCTTCCCCCGCCAGAGATGAACCTCCCCGACGGCTCCCCAGCCGCTGTCATCGAGCTTTCAATGCCCATTGACGAGCTCCTCCTCTGGTGAAGCTCGAACTATGCCGCCAAGAATTCACAGCCGAACCCTGCCACCACCGGCCTACCCTGCCTCAGCGCGTGGCCCGCCGGTGCCGCTATGACCCGCCGCCGACCTGCCTCTACCGCCGCCCCCCCCCCCCCCCGACTGGCCCACCACTGCCCGAGTCTTGTAATGCGTGCACGCGAGAGAAACAACAGCAGAAAATAAAGAAAAGAAGAGAGAGGGATGAGAGAAAAGAAGAGAGAGAAGTTAAGAAAAAAATTAAAGATTTAAATATAACGCGTTTCATAGTAATCCAACGATACCGAAAATTCTACGCGTTGCTATGAACATGTAGACACATAAATCATACAAATCGGATGCTAATTTTGTATGAATTTTCGAAGTTTACGGTATTTAATTCTGATTTCGTAAAAATATGTATATTTTTCATACTATACATAAATTTCGTAATATAAAAATAACTAAGTATTCTACTCGGCGAGAGTAAAATCTTGACATATTGTGCATAAAATTTCGATGTGTATATTTCTTTAAATAAATCGATGAGCATTTACGATGGTTAATTTTTAATTTCAAAAATTAGTTTTTAATTCGTTTTAAATCTAAAAAATTTATTTTAATTGTTTAAAAATTATAAAAAATACTCATGAGCTTTAGAAAATTAATTTCTACATAAATAAAATAATGTTCTTCAATTCTAGCATGTTTTAAATTATTAGTACGTGTTTTACATATTTCTAACTATTATAAAAATAAAAACGATTAAGAAAAATAGTTTGAAAATAGAATAACATATAAATACTTATATTTTATGTTTGTTGGAACCAGTTCTGGTGCACGAGAACCTCTGATAGCATTAGCTCCAGTCTCATCTTCCCCAACAATCATGTTACGAGTAAGTCACTCTAATTCTACATTTAGAAGTTTAAACAAGTGTACTAGTATGAACTATCGCGTAACACATTAACATAGACTAGCGATGACTATCGTCTATACGGAAAATTATTATCAACTTGGACATACGCCTTGCTAGATTAGAGACCTAATTAAATAGGGAATTACTCAATTGCATATTAATTATGATTACACCTATCATAATTACAAAAGTTACCATACATGTAACCATAACTATATCGATGGATCAAAAGTTGATAATCGGTATTCTTAAGGTATCCTCGAACCAGTGTATATGATCGTTTGGTGTCAAATGCTGGAACACCTTAGTAGGGCTCGCCTTATCTAGGGATAGGGATCCTACCTGGACAAACATAACTAGCCGTGTTCACCTGGATCAAACTAGAATTTCAATTATCATCACATGCAAACATTTATTATATATATACTTCAAATTCAGCCTTTTTGTAACTTAGATTCTGTTGGTAGGTTAATACAAATTGCTTTAAAATTTCTACATGATTTCAGTAAGTAAGAGACTTAATTGAGTTACTTCGACCCTTAACATGCATCTCTCTACTGTACTCATCGCATATAACCCATGATCATGATGTTATCACATTTGTCACGTTCACCATGCCTTTATGTTTTTATGATTGTCTCTGGAAATCTATGCATGAAATATCGTTACACTTGTTACATGTTGCCCGCGTTTAAATAGACACATCGCATACTGCGTGTTATCTACTACACATTGTATGCTATTGAAATATCGTACTGGATAATCATGTGAAATGTTGTGTGGAATGACGTGTTGGAATATCATGAATGAATGATATTCCGTGTTGGAACATAATTATTAAATGGTGTTGGAACATAATGTTGGAATATCTCGTTGAAACTGAATGCTTAAAACAGTTGACCCTTTACTGGTTTTGGGGTAACTCATATTAGAAAAGTGTGGGAGCGACCGTGAGTTTATTTATACATTGCACCATACCGTACCGACCGTCTAAAATGAAATGAGATCCGCCTGGGTAAGCGCCCTAATGGTGGTGACATCTCACCACCATTGGACCAAGCGAGCGCACTGTTCTACAATCCTACGGGAAATGCGCCGTATCCACCACGGACTAGTTCCAACCCGGCCTACTCTCCAAGCAACCGGAATCATCCCAACCTTAGCTACCAGGCACCGTATCAGCCGCCGCCGTCTCAGCAGCAGCAACAATAGATATATCAACCGGCGGCCTCAGCAGCAGCAGTTTCAGCAGCAGCAGTTTCAGCAGTAACAGTTTCAGCAGCAGCATCCTCCACAACAATATCAGTAATATGCCCCAAGGAATCAGCAGCCCATCCAGCAGCAATATGGCCAGCAGAGGACCATCTCTCCGGTTGAGTCCCTCTTGACTCAGTACATCGCCAACCAGGAGAAGATAAATTTGAAGCTGGAGATGGGCAGAGAGTTCTAACTGATCAGGTAACCCAGCTGGGGTTACAAGTGGCGAACCTTCAAAGATCGCAGAATCAATTGCCGCCACAGCCAGAAGTGAACCCGAGGGGGTGAATTAGACCTTGGCACTCACGCATGAGCATGCGAACGTGTTCGCTATCGTCTTGAGGAGCGGAACGCAAATCCCCATAAGAGTGCCCCCCAAGGAACCGGAAGCACCGTTGGTCGTAGAACGACCAATTGAAAAATTGAATGACGACGGTGCTTCGTCGCCAAAGCAAACGACTCCGGAGGGAGTCCCTGAAGAGGAGAAAAAGAAAACCGAGGAAGGGAGCCTCAGAGTGTTCAAGCCCGTTGTGCCTTTTCCATAACGGCTTGCCCAAGCCAAAATAGACGAGAAGTATGGCAAATTCTTTGTCACGGTCAAGGATCTGAGCTTGCAAATCCCCTTCCTCGAAGCTATCGAGACAATTCTCTCTTACGCCAAATTTCTAAAGGATTTGGTGACAAGAGGGTCCAGAAAGGAGAAGGTCGTATTGACGGCGGAGTGCAGCACCCTCATTCAGCGCGCAAATCCGCCCAAGCTTAAAGACCCAGGAAGTTTCTCCATCCCTTGTTCGATTGGGGAAGTGCGAATCCAGAGGGCACTCGTCGATCTAGGAGCGAGCGTCAGTTTAATGCCCCTATCATTATACAGGAGAATAGGGATGGGAGACTTGGAGCCCACCGGCATGACATTACAGCTTGCAGACCGTTCGGTCAAATACCCGGTGGGAGTAGTAGATGACCTCCCAGTTGATGTGAGTGGAGTGCAAGTGCCGGTGGATTTTGTGGTGATGGACATGCCGGAAGATAAGCACACCCCTGTTATCTTTGGACGGCCCTTTATGGCAACCACCGGTGTGCTAATAGACGTGAAGAAGGGGAAGCTTTCCATCAATGTAGGCAACGAAAAAGTCGAGTTCGACTTAGGGTTGTCAATGAAGCTCCCAAATCCCCAGGATGATCCTAGTATCAGTATGCTAGAGAACGAAGAAGAGAGAGCTGTGGAGGCAAGCTCCTGGGAAATTCTCTCGAGAAATCCCCCCGATAGCTTGGGAGACCTTGGAGAGCGAGTTGGCTCACCAAAGGAAGAAGTTGCTGATGAGGCGGTCGCCCAACATATGATCCCTCCCGGATTCTCAAAAGCTCCTCCTACGAGGAGAAAAGGCAAAGAGCCCATGGGGCTCACCGGAGATGAGATCCGGATCCTTAAACGAGTGGCGGTGGATGCCAATATGAAGGAGAAGCCCCCGGATCCTGTCAACAAAGGGAGAGTCGTCGAACAAGTTTTCTTGTCGCCACCGACTACACCAAAAGCTACCAGCCCTGGAGCTAAAGCGATGCCAGACTTTGGACATCACCCGTATCGCCCACCTTGAACATCATCTACGGGCGTCGAGCTAACGACGTTAAACAAAAGCGCTTCATAGGAGTCAACCCATGCTCTAAAACTTTGTTTCCAATTTTTAGGACTATTTTTAACTTTATTTCGTCTATTTTAATAAATAAATCCAGCCGCAAGAACTTCCGTTGAGGGACTTAGGCCATTTGTGGACTTTTACAGAAAACAAGGCCCCAACCGATCGGTTGATAACTCACCCGATCAGTTAGGATGTATCAGCTGCTGGCCGTATCAGTCACTCAACGAACCGATCGGGTGAAGATATGCGAGACCGGTGGCAGACCGGGTGAACTGGGGATGAAGTCTCGGGAAATTTTCAGATTTTGTCAACCGAGCGGGTGATGAGAAGCATGACCGGTTGATTGACCGGGTGAACAACACCAAACTCTCGGGAAAAAATTTGTGGAGTGGCCAACCGATCGGGTGAGTTATCAACTGACCGGTTCGCCTATAGCGTCTCTTCAGCTGAAAATCTCGACCAATAAGTCAACCGATCGGGTGACAACTCACCCGACCGGTTGGACTTAAACCCTATAAATAAACCCCCGCCCCGACCGTTCATTTCCTCGCCCGATCTCGCAAAACCCGCCGTCGTTTCGTCTCCCCCGCTCTCCCAACGGCTGGAAAACCCCCTCCCACGACCTCCACTCCCCCTCTAGACTCTCTCTACACCTACCCCTTCCATCTCTCCATCATTTTCTCTCTCTCTCTCTCTCTCTCCCCCCCCCCCATTTCGTTTCCTTAGCCCTAATTCCACAATATCCCCCCCCCCATTTCGAATTTTCACTGAAGAGGAGTGCCGCGGCTCCACACTACGTCCAATTGCAAGGTGTTGGGTCAACTTCAAGCGAGGAACTCCAATCTCTGCTGGGTAACTTCGCTCCACTGCTCAAATTTCAATTTTTACCCTAGAATTTCTACTTGCTTGATTGTTTGTGTGTGCGTGCTTTTATTGTATTTTACACTCATTTGCATCACACTCACGCACCCACTATGGCCCGGGATCGTGATAAGGGGAAGAGTATCATGCGGGAGGAGGAACCGTCTCGAAAGAGACGCAAACAAACACGTCCTCCTCCCAATACACCACGTGCACTATCACTAGCCCCCCTCACCTGTTATCCCCCCTGTGGACCCAATGATGGGCCCGCATGGGTATCAATTTCGGAACCAAGACCACAAAGACTTCTACCATAGACTTGATGCTCGGGGGCATCTATCGACCAAGTTTGCCCACACCCAATCGCTTATTGATCTCGGTGTATTCACCGAGGTCGAGACCCTCTTCACAAACTTAGGTTGGTTGGCCTTCCTAAACGTTCATGTTGTGTCTTACCCGTCCCTCACACTAGAATTTCTATCCACACTTGTCTGTGAGTCGGGGTCGACCGTCATTTTCCGAGTGCGCAACAAAACCATCTGCACCAACCTGAACACGATCAATGATATATTTGGTTTCCCTATTCTTGGGGACGACGCTATCCGACACTACGGATACCCACCCGAATTCGACGTCGATCAATTTTAGTTCCGCCTCACCCTATTCCCTCACTATCCCCGAGGTAAGGCCAAGGCCTCCTCAATCGTCCATCCTATATTCCGTCTGGCCCATCGGATCATATCCTCCGTTTTTTCCCCAGGGATGAGTCTGCACCGTGACCATCCCTGATCTTTTCATTCTATGGGCCATGACTTTCCCTTTCGTTCGAGACGATGATGGGATTAGCTTTAGGGCCCCTACTATCCCCGTCCATGCCGGTGACTGGCTTGTTTACAAGCTCCTCGAGATTAGCCGGGCCGGCAAGGGCAAGCTCTGTTGTGGGGAAATAATCACTATCATTGCTTCTTTTCCCCAATTTAATATCCCCATCCCCCGAGGTCTTCCCGTTGCCGCAAGACCCTCACATCTAGATCTTGATGTCCTGCTGCATATTCATATGATTAAGCCCCGCCCTGATCGTCGTTTCAATTTCAACTACGGCCACCACCCAGCCCCCTACACCATTCTCCCCAACCCCGCTCGCATGACTATAGAATTAGTGGGAGATTGGAATTTTCCACCCGATCCCGAGTTTCTGGCATGGTTGCGCCTTCCTTTCTTTCCCTAGGACGCACCCAGACCACCTTTCCCTGCCGCCCGCTTAGGCGAGCAGGATATCCTTGCGTCCCGAGGAGATATCGGGGCTGGCCCGAGTCACACCACCCGTGCTCCTGGCCCTATCACTTCTACGGATCTTTCTACGGCCCTCTCCGGCCTTGTGTCCAGTTCCGGCATGACCACGGCCGCCGGCACTACTTCCACATCACTCCTCGGCACCACTTCCGCTTCACGTCAGTCCACTTCTTTTGGTTGCCGCCAGGCCTCATCTCGTCTTAGTCTCGAGGCCGAGATCGCTGCTCTCCGTGCTCTTGCCACGTCCTCTACCCCCTCGGTCCCATCCTCTTCCATTTTCTCTCACCCACGTTTCCTCGCACTTGAGAGGAACGTGGCCGCCATCCTCTGCCTTCTCACTCACGTCCACGGACCACCACCACCCACACCACCACCTTCACCACCTCGACGTTCATCACCTCCCCCATCACATTCTTCACCTCCACCATCACCCCCTAGGCGACCATCCCCTCCTATCACTACTTCCATCCCCACTACCTCATCTACTCCCACAGTTTTCATTCCCTTCACTGTTCCCCTCACAGCTCCACTACCCTCCACTTTCGTCAGCCCATACGTGCGCCGCAAGAAATTGCAGGTGCGTTCTCGATCACTTCCCCCACCATCCTCACCTACCCATATTCCCTCTTCATCCCCACCTACCTCCGTACCTCCACCACCCACCACCACATTGGTCGCCATTTCACTCCCATTCACCATCATCACCTCCACATCACCCATCGTCCACACTTCCTCCACACCCACCGACCCATCACCACGGCCACTTTCTCCACTTCTCCGCACACCAATCACCTCACCCACCCACACTGCATCCCACACTTCTTCCACCGAGGATGACGAGGATGTTTCCTCTTCTGCTTTTTGATTTCGTTTTTGTTTTATTGACCTCCCCCTTGCTTATCTCTGCATATTCACGATCACATCTTATCGCTAGCACTATCTCGTCTAGCTTGGGGGAAGTCAAATTTTTTGGGTGTGCTGTCGTGTTTCGTTTTTCTTTGTGTGTTTGTTTATTTGTCGTGTCGTGTGATTTTCCTTTTTTATTTTATTTTCTTTTCTTTTTATATGTCGTGTGGTGTGATTTTTATTTCTATTCTTATTTTCAGTTTCGTTTGTGTTATTTTCTTGCCTTTCGTGTCTTTTTGTGTCTGTGCGCATTCCCCCCATATTCATTGCCCTCCCGTATTTAATTCTATTGCATTGAGGGCAATGCACGTTTCAGCTTGGGGGAGTCACACTTCGTGCGTCATTTGTCTCTTTTTCTTCGTATTTTGAGTCGTTTTTCCCCGTCTTTTTCTTTTTCTTTTCCTTTTCTTCTTTTTCATCTCCTTCTCCTAGAGATGAACCCTATGATGAATTGCCACAAAATCACACACACCTAGCATGGCATCGATAATCACATTCACTAACCCTAGGATATCGAGTCCTCTTGCATTTTATGCATCGCGGGTCCACTTAGCTTTTTGTGAGTCGTGAGTCGTGCCTAGCTGTGTGGTGTGCTTCTACTTCGTGATTGTGTTTTATATACCTGTCCAGGAATGACCCCTAGATTATCATGCTTCGATTTGAATATGCGGTATTTGTTTCTTCTGTCTACTTCTGCATGCTATATATATATCGTATACTTTATTTCGCATGTGTCGAGATTCCACAATTAAGGACTAGGATAACCCATTTAGCCCATGCTCTAATTAGCGAGAATAGTTTCATTTGCCCAAGTGCTTAGATTCCGATTTCTTTTTTATTTTACTTGGTGCAAATCCCCTCGTCGTGTACCGTTCTCCCACTTGGGAGAGTACACATGTGTATAGCCAAAAACCCAAAAATTCAAAAAAAAGAGAAAAGAAAAGAAAAACCCAAAAAGAAAAGAAAAGAGAAAATTGTATAGCCAAAAAGCCAAAAAATACAGATACCCAAAACCCAAAAAAATTCCCGTGTGAATATTTTTCCAACTTACCGAGAATAAAGGGAAGACGAGAGTTTGCATCGAGTGTTCTACTCCATATCATCTCAACCCCCATCGTTTTCGAAAACACTTGGCTTAGGAACTTTTTAGCTATTATCTAGGCTATAGTGTGTTGATTTCATTAACCCTAGTTGTGGAGTCCCTGACACATGATATGTTTCGATTCTTGCTCTATTCTCATGCATGCTTGAGCCATATATTCATCGCTTATTTAAAATCGAATCGATATTTGGGTCATTTCTTGGAATTGTGTATATGGAGCTTATTGCACAATGTAGATAGTGACACCGTTTGCTAGCACACGACCACACTCACTAGCGCTTCACGGCATGGGCCCACGGCACTTGTCTGGACTCGTATTCCTCGGTTTAGTGATGTGATTTAGCGTTTGTTTGCTTGGTGTGTTTTTGATTTTGTTGGCCCTGACGGGCGATTTAGGATTTTTGTTTTCTCCTTTTCTCTCTTCCTCTCTATTTTCTCCCTCCGATCTCCTACTCTCACTCGTCTTCCTCGAGGACGAGGAAGGGTTCAGCTTGGGGGATTTTGACGTGCGTTTATATTTCATATATTCACGCACGTTATCTTTCGTGTTTTTCCGCTATTTTCTGCCGTCTTGTATTCGTTTTCTCGTGTTTTCTTGTTTTCTTTCACTTTTCCATGTTTTTGTATATTTGCAGGAGTTTACCGGCGTAGGGGACATAAAACGACGATATCATGAGTCCCCAGAGCAACGGGAGGAGTCATGCATGATCCAGGGGGTAAAACGACGAAGATCGCATCTTTCAGCCCCTCACCCGACCGGTTGGTCACTTCCAACCGATCGGGTGATGCACGCGTGCACCACCCGGACACAAGCTGGAGCAGTCAGGAAGTCAACCGGTCGGGTCAGAGACCAGTTCACAAAGCCCCAACTCTCTGGAATTTGATGCTGAATGCCAACCGATCGGGTGACCTTCACCCGATCGGTTCACCTGTAGCCGATTCTCCGAAGCCAAGACACGGAGAGATCAACCGACCGGTTCACCCGACTGTGCGGAGATCCAACCGATCAGCTTCAACCCTCAACCGACCGTGCCGTATGACCGGGTGAAGTCCAATGCCGAGCTGCCGAAGAACGAAGCAGGTCACCCGATCGGGTGACTCTTCACCCGATCGGGTGATATCGTTTTCTATATATATGACCTCTAGGTTTTCCAGAAACGGGAGTTGTTATTTTTTGCTGTTTTTTCTCTCTCTTGACGGCTGTAATTTTTCAGATATTAGTAAGTTGTCTGATCTTTGTTAAACTTTAATATAGTGTTATTTACATTGCTCTTACTACTTTTCAATCGCCTGATCATGTTTCTAACGGTCGATTTTGATTTAGATTGCTTTTTAGTAAATATGTGTGAGTAGTTCATAAATCTGGGATTTTGGTGGAAACCCCTTCGTGGGTTCTCCCCGATGCGTCCATAGAACTAGGAAATCGATAAGGATTAGGAATCTACCGGTTACGCGGGGTGTTTTATTGTCATCGGCGGGAAAAAGACTGCCTTTGACCATTGGGCCAAGGGGGAATAAACTTGGCGGTTGACTCCCTAGCCATAGCTCACGCCCTTAGCGTAGACGTCGAATCCTAGCGCGCGGAAGCGGCAGGATGAGACGTTGGGAGTTATCATTGCGAGCTTAGTGCTCCCGGAGTCGGTCAGTGTTAATGGACATGGGAATGCTCACTGACCGAACCCGGGAAGTCCGGCGTATCATCCTGGGCACCGACCGGAATATCGGGCCCATGGGGCGCTGGTACCACTTTTAGAAGCAACGTCTCACCATTAGTCCCTAATTCCGATCGCTATTCTACCCGTAGGCCGTATCGGTGAGAATCGCACGATAGGATGGAAACCGAAGTCCCGGGTTTTCCCTTTATATTGTTTATCCCTCGTATTCTATTTTCTGTGACAACCCATTATCCGATTCGGGCTAGCTCGCCCATGGGGTGAATCCGATCCTTCTTGATACAAGCACAACCACGCCTCCCTGAGTTCGACCCCCAAGCCACACTACAACACCGTGCGCTTGCGATTACAAATATTTAAATCTCACGCCCCCAATTATACATTGCACACATCTGACGCTGTAAAAGCGGGGGACGTCAGTTACATAATGGGTGGATACCCAATAACGGGATGGGCCTCCAAAAGCCCGTTTATAACACTTCCCCTTATCCATCCGTTGTTGTAAGTCGTAATAAACGCTTCAGGGTTCATAGAGCTTATCTGATCATGGGTCTATGGATACTTCTGGATCCCAAGTTTAAGAGTACTTGCCTCGTTAAAACCTTTGCCTTGGAAAACCCAGTGGGAAAAACCAGTGGCTAAGGAAAAGAGTACAAGTCTCTATAACTTCCCATGATCGATGGATATCACTAGAGGTGGATGCTTCTGGATCTTAAGTTAGGGATAATTGCCTCGTTAAAACCTTTAGCTATGGAAAGCCCAATGGTAAAAACCAATAGCCAAGGAATATGAGTACAGTTTTCCATAACTTCCCCTGATTAGTGGAAGTATTTAGGGGGTGGATACTTCTGGATCCAGAGTCAATGAGGATGCCTCGTTAAAACCTTTAGCTATGGAAAACTCCGTGGGAAAAACCAATAGCCAAGGGAAAAGAGTACAACAATACATTTGACTCTCTCTGATCTGTACAAGCTGCAGGCTTGCAGATGTCCTAGGCAACTATACATCAATTTCTTACAGTGTTCCGATAATAAGTACAAAGTACAAGGCATCACTCACCTATACAAGACATCGCTCATCTATACAAGTATCACTCATCTATGGCAGCTACTGAATCTGAGCGAACTCTTCTGAAGAGGAGTGGTCTGCAGACTCGGTAGGTAGCACCACGTCTCTGACCCTGTCGTCACTGTGTCTGCGAGGTACTGCAGGACCTGGCTGTGCGTACTTATGATTTGCTTCTTGGATTGATGAGCCTCTCGGGATGGTGGGATTGATGTTGCCTTGGAAGCATGCTTTGCTGGTCTCCAGGAGTTGGTCGCTTCTTTGTTGTAGTAATCGCGATGATCTGTAACCTGTATCTGCAAATACATTTAACATGTTGGATGATTCTTGACCCTTGGAGGTAGCACAGAAGCTGCATATCTCTAGTCCAGTGGTGCGCTGCAGGCGCTGCACTGTATCTGGTTAAAGGGTTTACTGCCAGATAAAGGAGTGTACAAAAGACACTTGAGTAAGGCACTTCAGGACCTAGGATATCCTTCCCCTCTTCCAGGAAATGGAAGGGGTCTTAATTTGCATCCATACAACCAGTTGGTGTATTATTGGATTGCAATTATCCATGTTTCTTCATCAACTGGATGATTATTCATCTGCTGGATGATTATTCATCTTCTGGATGATGGTTTCATCTTCAGGATGATTGTTCATCTTCAGGATGATGGTTTCATCTTCGGGATGATTATTCATCTTCAGGATGATGGTTTCATCTTCGGGATGATAATTCATCTTCAGGATGCTGGTTTCATCTTCAGGATGATAATTCATCTTCAGGATGATGGTTTCATCTTCGGGATGATAATTCAACTTCAGGATGATTGTTCATCTTCAGGATGATGGTTTCATCTTCAGGATGATTATTCATAGGGGTATGTTGTCACATCATCCATAGCAACATAGCCTAAAATTATCTTTGCCAATCGCATGGGTTTCACAATCATGACCAGGGCGCCTGATGCATCAGTTTAAATAATTTTGTAAGTGAGTCAAGCTCGTCTTACATGGTTACTTACTGGTTTCTGCGAAATAAACCTGTAAGCTATAGCGTTTTGCTTATAGCATACGATTTTATTTATTTATACAATACTTGGTAACCTACAGGTTTGATATCTTTTGATATCCGGACTTCGGGTCCAAACACTTCACATTTCATAAGTGAGTCCAGCTCAACTTATTATTGCCTCGTTCCACATAATCTGGCCAAGTATCTGTGTTTACTTCAGGAAACGGAGATTGGGAACGATATCAATGGCAAAATGAAATGTGAGTAATTGTCGACAAGTGTGTTTTATCCAAATACCTCTCCATGTACGTACATTATTAAAATTTATTCCAGATTCATCTCTTCTGGAGGTTCTGGAAAGGGAGAGGCTATGTAGATGAGCTCACTTTTCCTGTGGTGGTATTGTTTTAGGGTCTCCAGGAGTTATTTCTCGCTTTGGAGCGTCGTGATATGTCCTCTCATCCATTGAGGATATCCACTTTTGCTACTGGTGGATTGCATCTATTATATTTGGTATGTCAATCCTAGCTGGATTTAGTAGCAGTGATGTGTGAATTTGACAATATTTGTATTGTCAGTGGTTATGTCTTATAACTGTTTAAAAGTTTCATGAGTGTTGATCTTCAGGATCTCATCACAATTCATGATAATCAGATCATAGGTATTAATGTTTTAAATGATCAAATTGAGCTTCGGGCTCATGGATGATTACAGTATTTTTGTTAAACCTAATACTGGGGAATTATGGTTATGTAGGATCTTCAGGATCACATCAAGTCTTTAAAAGAGGGCCCATCAATGCACGTCTTAGGAGAAGTGGTTTTAAAAGCTTCCCATGTTCAGAGTGCTCAGAATCAATTTATCTGGGGTAATTACTTCCGATAAATAGTTCCGCATTCTGATGGTCCATAGTGGTGATATGGGGATGTATACTCATCATGGCTCCATCGATAAGATGTGCTCTAAACGCTTCCCTCGTTAGGGGTTTTTGGAAACTGTTTATATGAGGTGATCAGACTTATGTAAATATGTTCTAAGGAGGTGTTTTGATGGTTTGTATGTTCCCACACGGTCACCTACAACTGGATTTCTAATGGACAAGAATCAGTTTAAATCATTTTAATGATTTACATATAACCCATTTCTGGGTGTGAACACAAAGCTTCAGGGTGTTCAATTTTCTTCCAGTTGTTAAATTTAATTGATTTCCCAGTGTTATCCAAAAATCCGCAATAAGCTCGACTTCAATGAAGTTGAGCATAGAACTGGGGATATGAACCCATCAAGGCTCCACCTATAAGATGTGCAGTAATGCCTCCCCCGTTTGGGGATCTCGGAATATATTCATCTAGGAAGTTCCACTGCGGCATTTTGAGGGTGGTATGAGGGAAGTAAAAGCCCAACCAATATCCCAGTAAGGTATTATGTCCGTTGTGATTAATAATAATCTGGACTACAATTGGATAACAAGGTTTTGATTATGACCATTTTAAGAGGATAAATAGATGAGTACTCTAAGGTACATCATCAGCCATATGTAGGGAGTGAAGAGAGTCAATGGCATCCTCATTCTAGGAGTATTCAGGATGACAAATCATTCACAGTAAAATGAAATGTGTAAAAAGCATGAAATTAATAATAAATATTGTGGTGATGCATTTAAACACATATATACTGCAAGAGAATAATACTGATAATTATGTTGCAGCAACAAGTTTCATAGTATGATGTGTGTTCTAGAAAATATACGTCCACAATTGTGCTCATTTTAGACTCATATTATGACAACAGATCAAATTTATTTTCAAAATTTATTTGTCCTCGGGGAGTAGCGAAATATACATACAGTCAATTTGACTTTCGTCGTTTAGACTAGATATGTATATATATTTATATGGCATAGGTTAATGCCCATTCATATTGCAAAAAGCATTATGGGTCTTGTCAGAACTTTTGGTCTGATATTGGGTTGCCATTGCATACTCCATGTCGAGGTATATCATATCTTCCCGTTCTCATTTAATACAAGACTGCCCCTGTTTTCAGTCTTCCTCATTGACATTCATAAGGAAGAATGAATATTGGTCTTACGAAGTAGACATATACAAGGGAAATGAGTTAGTTTCTATATTTCCACTTTTCTAATTTATGAGGGACTTTTAAAAATCTATTTGAAAACTCAAGTATGGTCTTCAGGCCATTTTTATTGAGTCATTCAAGTATTATGTGGATAAAGAATCAAGCTCAAGGGAAAACAAATACGTGGCTACGAAATTTATAATTTCTCACATATCTTTTAAGCCACGACTTCGGGCGTACGCTTAAGGTTAAGGATAGATTCAAGAATCATACCTTGAAGCGTGAGATTATTCTAAAAGAGTTTAGCAGTGTTATGACAACTGCCGGTGTCAATATTGGTTTATACAAACCATAGATCTGAGAGATCTATTTACCGCAAAATACGTATTTCTTAAAGAAATCGCATAAAATTTTTTCGTATAATTCATCGTACTTGTTAATTTTTATTAGGATGAAAGGGGTGTTGACTTTTGATTTGATTTTGAACTTCAGGTTCATTGATTTTGAACTCCAGGTTCATTTTGTCGAATAGGATATGATGTTAGACTTTTTGAAATCATTATTGGTTTGTTGTCATAAAATATCGTCATATCATGAGCACATCATACATATAATATAAAGCTCGTAAACTAAAAAGATATGCTCAATTAACCTGAATTGAAACAAGTATGATGTATACACATGGTATTTATATGCTACATGCATTTAAATAATCTTATCGCAGACATATAGTTTTGCTACAGGCGTTAAACTTTGTCACAGTGATTTTAGCATGCTAAATAAAAATGTACATATCAAAATCATTAAATATGCGGCATGCATATAATTTTCTACACTTGCATTTAATCATCATAGACATTTTATAATGGAAATAAAAATTTTTCGTTTAATAATTATTGGACTACTGGGCAACGTCATACACCGTTACGTTAGTTAACTAACGGCAGAGCGGTCGCATGATCTTCCTAATTATTAAACGTGTAATAATCAAATAATCCAAGAAAAAAATTACGATGATTTATAAAGCATTAATCAGATTTTAACGAAGAAAGACTTAATTAAATTCTGAAAAAGAACTTGTAAAAACGAAGTTTTTGGGAAACCCCCAGTTAGGATTTTTGGATGCGATCGTTCGTGCGGGCCCTTGCGGGCAGAAAGCATTTGCGCCGGAGGGACCGCCGCTTCGGGCAGCTAGATTTTTTCCGTGCGCTTCTCCGCTTCGGGCGGCTAGGGTTTCGTCGCGCGCGTCGCCGCTTCGGGCAGCTAGCGTTTCGTCTCGCGCGCCGCCCCTACGGGCGGCTAGCGTTTACATCTTGCGCGCGTCGCCGCTTCGGGTAGCTAAGGTTCGTCGCGCGCGTCGCCCTTACGGCACAACACATATTGAAGGAAGGCAAGAAAAGTAATACCACAAAGAGTGTGCATGAAAAGCATAAAGTATTAATTTTCAAAACCAAATTTCTCTTTCCCTTTGGCATATCAACAAGATAGGAAGGTGCAAATTGATAATAAATCACCAAGGGTTAGAGAAATCAACTAATCTATATGCACAACATAATACGAATGAAATGCAATGACATATAGATGAACATAACATGATAGCAATCAAAACATGTCATACTCCCACACAATCATACAAACTAAGCAAACTTGGGAGTAGTGGACGAACTCACATATATATGTGTACAAAAAATAATCATACAAGCATGGTACCCAAGCAATGAAGTGTAATATAAGTGAGTTAGCAAGGTGGAAATCAAATAAAGATTAGAGTTTGATTTTCATATATATAGTCGCATGAGAATATGTCATTCATAATATACGATTCTATATGTGTGTTCATACCATGCCTAGAAACAATCTTAGGAATCCAAAAGATAGTGATTTGGGATTCTTAAGAAGAGGTTGTGTAGTGGCATGAGTTGGAAGTTGGGATGCACGCTTGTGAAGTGGAACATAAATATAAGCGTGTCCCGTGTGTGAAACATGCAAATGAGCATTAGTTCTAACATGAAAGTTTTTAAGCCACATGTTATAAATAATCCTCGAATAAACATATGAGTATGATTATGAATACATAACTCACATCAGTCAAGAATTTTACACACGTTAAATACATAGACATGAATGACATACAAGACACACAATATGCAAACATAAGATATGCATGAGATAGTCTCAAAGACAAAGTGACATTTACATGCATCCAACACACATGGAAACCAAATGTAAGAATATACTTACAACATTAAGCTCCCCCTACTTTGGTGCATCACTTAAGCACCATCAACTCCATTTGAATGAAAGTCTTTGCAAATCAAGGAGTTGGTAGAGTTGGTATCCCAATGTGGATTGAACCTAGAAAACATAATTTTGGTATCCAAAAACCTTTTTGGATCCTATGGGTTAGGTAACAAATTTAAAATACTAAATCCAAATAATTGTAACCCATATCCTAATGTAATAATACACAATTTTTATGTTGCATGTAATCATGTTGCTAGATAAATATATAACCATACACATGCATGTACCAAATGTACCAAAAGTAAATATGTATATTAATCCAAAAGCTTGACATACATCATATGCAACAAAACATAAATATGAACCAAAGTATGTGTTGCATAAAATATTTTAGACATGAAAATCCTAAACACAATGATTTACTAATAATCAAACAATGGAAATCAAATTCAATATGAATTTAAGTTTCTAACAAACATGAGCATCTAAGACCAATATGCAAACAAAAGAATAAACCAATTCTAAACACAAATGCATTGGTACCCATAAAATGAATACAAACTTATGGTACCAAGCAAAGAAGGGTCAACAGAAACTAACCCTTCGGAAACCAAGTCCAAGAGGACCGTGATTTCCCAACATAATCATCATTCATAATAATATCATTAATATAAGATTGCACATACATATCCTTAGCATGATTGCTAGTGTTCTTCGGACCACAAATAGTGTATGATTCGGGTATCCTCTTCCTAGTGGTTGTATGCACAAAAGGTTGATTTCTACGTGGTGCATGTGGCCTAGAAACATGAGATCTAGCAAGAGCATGAGGAACATTGTGTTGTGCTAAAGCATGATGATGGGCATATGGTCCATGATGTGGTGTTGCATACATACGTGGATGATCATGAGAATAAGCATGCACATGAGGATGTGATGTGTGATCATAAGCATGTGAAGGTGCATGAGCATGCGTATGTGCATGAGAGTGTCTCATATGAGTGTTTGCACGTGCTTGTGGGTGTGGAACATAAAAACCATCATTAGTATGAACATGTGGGGTAGGATGTGTGTTCCTACGTGGCATAGTATTGGTGTACATGAATGCATGGCCCTTCTTTGGAGGTCCACCCAAATTGGGTTTCTTTCCAAAGGAGGGAGGAATAGGAGTGGTGGTTTCCTTAGTAGTAGAACTACACAAGTTGTTATAGACACCACTCGTGGATGCACCGGAGGACGGCCTCACAAAATCTATATTTACTTCACTATAGGAGGTGCGTGCATTGGATGCATTTGCCTTAGAATAACTGTAACGACTGGTTTTCTTGTATCTGGATTAATTTTATATATATAATATATATATATATATATATATATATATATATATATATATATGTTTTGGTGGATTTTCTCCTCATGTGTGGTTTTCGTCTCTGTAACTTTCGTTTTCGATCGTTTCGTCGTGATTTTCTAGCTTCTTCATTAGAATCGTCGATTTCGGAGTAAGTCATTCGTGACGGGCTTCATATCAGTCATATCTTACTGTTAGATCAAGCCTAGGAGTCTTAGGAATCGATCCCGGAGCTTTGCGCTCCATTTCGGAACTTTCTGTGCACGTTAGCCGGTACAAGAAGGGGAACCGACCGACTAGATGACGATTTAGTCGGTCGGCAAACCTACATGGACCGACTAGTTGGCTTTGTTAATTATTCAGGAGTTACTGTTAACTTTTAGTCGGTCTAAGAACAATCACCGACCGACTAGATGTGAAACTAGTCGGTCGACGGGCCTTCACAGACCGACTAATTCATTACCCAGGTTTTTCACTACTTTCGCTGCTCGGTGTTAGTCGGTCACAGTTAATCGACCGACCGACTAGTTGCTAAACTAGTCGGTCAGCCAACCTTCTTTGACCGACTAATCAGTGTCGAAACCCTAATTTCTGGGCAGCCGCCAAGTCGTTTTCTATAAATACCCCACTTCGTTTCTTTTCTTTCTTTCTCTTCTCCTGGCTTCTTTCCTTCCCCCTTGACCTCTGATCTTCCCCAACCTTCCTCTAGCCTTCCTCCTTCATCAAGAGTCCCTCTCCCACTCCGTTTTGGCCGGCCACCACCTCTAGGTCGCCGGAAAACCCCCAAAAATCCCCAAAACCCCATTTCTCCAGATTTTCCCCATCCATTCCAGATCTGAACCCTAGGTTCTCCGGAGCGTTTCTTCCATTGCCCTGCTTGCTCGGCATCATTCTTCCTCTCTGATACGGTAATAACTCGATCTCTTAATATCCTCATAGCCCATTTGTGTTTTTGTGAAACCCTAATAAAACTAGGTTGGATGTTGTTCTAATATTGTTTTGCCATGGCAGCGATCTCATCGCCGTAGTTAGCTTTTGTGTGACGGCCTCATTGATCGTCATCCCCGGTGCTAGGCAAGTGAAACTTGCCACTTAGGGTTTTGGGCCATGTCTTAGGCCATTTGCTTGTTGTAGGCGTAAAAGAGACTAGGCGACGAAATGATACACGCCTAGGCGCAATTTTAGGAACTAGCTTGACAACGAAGCTAGAACCGACATTTATCATGTTGCACAACTACCATGTCATGTTTAATTTCCATTAACGGTACGTAAATTAATTGTCATGTCATTGCATTCTTTAAGTGTTCCCGTGATTGCGTAGCTCCGCTACACCTTGTGAAATGATTGAGGCTAGGTGCACCCCTATGCCAAATGAAATACGCTCCTGGTTATGATCCAGGAAATGAGCTCTTGTGCGGGACAACCCTGGCTCATTTACTGAGCTCGTGTGCAGGGACCTTGGCGCGTTCACATGTGGGTATTGGGGTAAGAGTTAAGCGGCCAATCAACTGGGAGTCTGCCCGATCAGCAACTGCAGTGGTAAGGCGTAAACTCTGGGTTCTGGGGTAGTGTTAAGCGGCTAATCAGTGTGAATGCCAAACCGTTCAGCTGTAAGGCGTAAACATCTACAAACAACTTGAAACGTGACTAGTGAAAAGATTGAGATTGTTAGTAGATTGGCTACTCTTGACTTGTCCTGATAATTGTTCTCTTGTACTTATTGTTTCACCATGTCTTACTTGTGCACTCATGTTATAACTGCCATGTCATGCATACTATAACTGCTAGGTTGTTAGTTTGCCTTACTTTCAGTTTCCTGGCCCAAGTCTTTTAGACTTGTTGACATGTGCCCCTTTACTCTTTTGGGTGACACATGTTAGATCCTGAGCCTGAGTACATTGTTGAGGACGAGGTGTTTGCTGACGCCGAGCCCGAGCCTGTGTTTGGCGAGGAGTACGTGGACACTGGGGACTAGTCCTAGTGTCTTCGTTGAGCTTTTCCCTTTTGTTATGGACTGCTGTTTAGTTGTCGGTGCGTGGCACCTATACTTTGTTTTGTTGCCCTTGTTGGCCTTGTTCTGGGTCTTTAGACTCTTTCTTTTAGCCTGATGGCTTTTCTAGATGTTGAACTAAATTTTCATGCTGGACAAATTATGAGATATGAGATTTTATTTCTGTCTCTCCTTGTGTTATTATTGTTGTTCCGTTTGTCGTTAAAGGGACCTGCTTATGTTTTATTGACGCTTATCGGGTTTGGGGCTCCACAGCTCCACTCTCGTGCGGACCTTCTCACGTCTCGCCTCCATTTTAGGGAAGCGGGGTGTGACAGGTTTTGTTGGTGGCCCATGCAGGTCTCTTCTGTAACTGCGATTATCGGAATAACGATAATAATATTAGAATGTCCAATAAACTAAGTTCGACATCCGAGTCATGAGCTATGAGTCTAATCTGCTTCGTTTTCTGTGTCACTAGATGGCAGGAAGGCGATTCACCCGTGGTGGAGGTAGTGGTGCGCCCCCTCATGACGAGGAGCCTGAGCGGGAACCCACCAATGGAGAGATGATGCAGATGATGCTCCAGATGATGTAAGTGCAGCAGGGCGTGCTCCTGCAAGTCCAGAATGCTCCACTTGCTCGAGCTGCCCGGGCACTTCCAGATGCCCCTCGCTCCGAGCCGGGAGCGAAGCAATTTCGGGAGCTGGGTCCCGCATATTTTGATGGGTCTGAGGGTCCTCTGGCTGCCGATGAGTGGATTCGGAACATTGAGGATAACTTGAAGATGGCCAAGATCACCCCGGCTGGATGGGTTGATTTGGCGAAGCGGCAACTCAAGGATAACGCTCGGAACTGGTGGGATGCGGAAGAGAAGATGCTGGTGGAGCCGATAGCTTGGACTACCTTTAAGTCCAGGTTTGATGAGGAGTTCTTCCCGAAGGCTGCTAGGAAGGAGATGCTGCAGCGCTTTATTGAACTGAAGCAAGGGAGCTTGACGGTGGGCATGTACCACCAAGAGTTCACTAGGCTTAGTCGATTTGCACCGAAGATGGTGCAGGATGCTGATGAGAGGGCTCAGAGGTTCCTGCAGGGACTTGCTTTGGAGCTCCAGAGTTTTGTGTCGTCCTCTGATCTGGACTCTTATCAGAAGGTTCTGGTCGCTGCGAGGAGGCAGGAGCTGAACCTGAGTCAGAGGAGAGGACATGTTTTTGGTGCTGGGAAGAGGCCTATGGAGCAGGTCAGAGCGGTGGTTAGGCCTGGTTTCAAGCCTAATCAGCCAGCTCAGTTCAAGAGGCCAGGAGGGCCTATTCAGAAGACTTGCCATTTCTGCGGCAAGCCTGGCCACATCAAGGATCAGTGTAGGAAGTTTCTGGGCCAGTGTTTGGTTTGTGGTGATGCTTCCCAGGTTGCGAAGGATTGTCGGCATGCGAATCAGCTGCGGAGGGCACCTGTTGCAGCACAGCCGTTGCAGCAGAGAGCGTCTGTTCCTGCTGGACGTGGAGCAGCTCTTGTTCCACAGAGGCAGGCTTTTCAGCAGGCTATTCCGTCGAGGATGCAGGCTTTTCTGATGACCGCTGTGGAGAACGGAGCGGTGGATGAGGTTATCGCAGGTAATCCTCAATCTAGCTGTTACTTTCCTAGCTAGTTTTGATTGTTAGATTATGTTGTTTGCTTGAACATGATTGTTTGCTAGACTAGGGTTTGATTGTTAAATTGCTTGTTAGGTGTGGTTTTGGTGTGCACATTTCCTGCACGAGTTCTCTTCGACTCTGGTGCATTGATGTGCATTATTTCTCGGAGCTTCGTGGAGAAGCATTCCTTGTCGATGTCCCCTCTTTCCAAGAGTTGGAATATCGTTACAGGGAATGTCATGGTCTCGGTGCATCATGGTTGCAATTCTTGCCCGTTGGTGGTTTGTGGACATGAGCTTTACGCCGATTTCATTGTCCACGACATCATCAACTATGATGCAGTTCTTGGGATGGATTGGATTGCGAGCTTCTATGCTACGATCGAATGTCAGAGGAAGAAGGTGGTGTTCGAGATTCCCGGACACCCAGTATTTGAGTTCAGCCGAGGCAGCAGTTCGCTTGGTCATGTCAGGTTTCGGGCCAGGCCGGTGGAGGTTGTGGCTATGCAGATAGAGTTGGAGAGGCCGGCTGTGGTGCGTGATTTTGATTACGTCTTCCCTGAGGAGATGTCTGGGTTGCCACCTGATCGAGTTCTAGAATTTTCTATTGATCTTGTTCCGGGAGCGCAGCCGATTTCGAAGGCGCCGTATCGTATGGCACCCGCTGAGTTGGAGGAATTACGGAAGCAGCTGGATGAGCTTTTGCAGAAGGGTTATATCAATCCTAGTGTGTCCCCGTGGGGAGCACCGGTGCTGCTGGTGAAGAAGAAGGATGGTTCGCGTCGCATGTGCGTGTACTATCGGGAGCTGAATGCGGAAACCATTAAGAATAAATACACATTGCCTCGCATCGATGATATTTTTGATCAGCTTGGAGGTTCGAGGGTGTTTTCGAAGTTGGATCTAAGGAGTGGTTATCATCAGTTGAAGGTGAAGATGGGAGATGTTCCGAAGACAGCGTTCAGGACGAAGTATGCACACTACGAGTTTGTGGTTATGCCTTTCGGTGTAACCAATGCACCCACAGTTTTCATGAATCTGATGAACCTGATTTTCTATGACTTTTTAGATAAGTTTGTCGTTATCTTTATTGACGACATTCTGATCTATTCGAAGTCGGAGGAAGAGCATGCATCGCACTTGAGGACAGTGTTAGAGATTTTGAGGAAGCATCGATTGTATGCTAAGTTTTCGAAGTGCGAGTTTTGGCTGGACAGAGTTGCTTTTCTCGGGCATGTGGTGACTGGAGATGGTATTTCAGTGGATCCCGAGAAGATCAGGGCCATCAGAGAGTGGCCTGTTCCGCAGTCAGTGTCTGAGATCCGGAGTTTCCTTGGACTTGCTGGTTACTATCGGCGCTTCATTAAGGACTTTTTCCGTATTGCTGAGCCGATGACCAGATTGACGCAGAAGGATGTACCTTTTATTTGGTCGGGTGATTGTGAGAATGCTTTTGGTGTTCTGAGGGAGAGATTGACGACTGCCCCTATTCTTGTTGTGCCTGATCGCAGCGATGGATTTGAGATCTTTTGCGATGCTTCTGGCAAGGGTCTCGGTTGTGTGTTGCATCAGCACGGGCACGTTGTGGCGTATGCATCTCGTCAGCTCAAGGTTCATGAGAAGAATTACCCGACGCATGATTTGGAGTTGGCTGCTGTTGTGTTTGCGCTCAAGATTTGGAGGCACTTCCTGCTGAGTGAGAAAGTGAAGATCTTCACCGATCACAAAAGCTTGAAGTATATTTTTACTCAGAAGGAGCTCAACATGCGACAGCGTCGATGGTTGGAGCTCATGGCGGATTTTGAGATTGATTTGCAGTATCACTCTGGCAAGGTGAATGTGGTTCCCGATGCGCTGAGTAGGCTTCCAGCGGTGATGATTTTGACCTCGCAGTGGAGATTACAGCAGGATTTTTGCGAGTCTGGCGTTGAGATTGTTCTTCCTGGGGAGGCTTCTTCGTTGATGTGTATGCAGATACAGTCGACGATGGTGGACCGGATCAAGGCTGGCCAGGCTGAGGATCCGAAGCTGGTGAAGATTCGGGAGCAGGTGGAAGCCGGTCTGCGGACTGACTTTTTGATTCATAAGGATGGCTCGCTGAGGTTTGGAGCCAGGTTGTGTGTGCCGGCTGGGGATATTAGAGAGGAGTTGATGGTGGAGGCACATAGTTCGCCGTATTCTGTGCATCCTGGTGGCACCAAGATGTATCAGGATCTTCGTCTGAACTATTGGTGGCATGGCATGAAGAGGAGCGTGGCTCGGAGTGTAGCCAAGTGCTTGGTTTGCCAGCAAGTGAAGGCGGAGCATCAGCGTACGGCCGGGTTGCTACAACCGCTTCCGATTCCGGAGTGGAAATGGCAACACATCACTATGGATTTCGTGACTGGACTACCTCGGAGTCCGAAGCAGAATGACGCGATTTGGGTGATCGTAGATAGATTGACCAAATCCGCGCACTTTATTCCATTCCGAGTGGGACAGTCCACTGAGGCGCTAGCGAGGAGATATATGGAGGTAAATTCTTTTACTCTCCGTTTTTATTTCCTTTTCCTAGTTTGGATAGTGATGTAACGTGAATCGTGCAGGAGGTCGTACGACTTCACGGAGTCCCCGTGAGTATCGTGTCGGATAGAGACACGAGGTTCACATCTCAGTTCTGGCAGAGTTTGCAGAAGAGTTTGGGCACACGTCTGAGTTTCAGCACGGCGTACCATCCGCAGACGGATGGCCAGTCCGAGAGGACGATTCAGATCTTGGAGGACATGCTGAGGGCGTGCATGTTGGATTTCAAGGGTTCGTGGGAGGACCATCTATATCTGGTAGAGTTCTCTTACAACAACAGCTTTCAGGCGAGTATTGGCATGGCGCCTTTCGCCGCTCTTTATGGGAGGAAATGTCGATCGCCATTGAGTTGGGATGACGTTGGTGATCGGGAGCTGTTGGGACCTGAGATGATTGTGGAGGCCGTGGATGTTGTCAGGAATATTCGGGAGAGGTTGAGGATTGCTCAGGACCGTTTTAAGTATTGGGCGGATGCTAAACGTCGTCCTTTGGAGTTTCAGCCGGGCGATCATGTGTTTCTGAGGATTTCCCCGAATCGTGGTGTGATTCGCTTTGGGAAGCGAGGGAAGTTGAGCCCGTGATACATTGGACCGTTTGACATTCTGGAGAGAGTTGGCGAGGTAGCTTATCGCTTAGCCTTGCCGCCATCTTTGGAAGGAGTTCACAATGTTTTCCATGTGTCGCAGCTTCGTCGATACATTAGCGATCCATCTCATGCTGTGGATTTCTCGGAGATTACCGGTCGCCCTGATATGACGTATGACCAGCAGCCAGTGCAGATTCTGGACAGGCGTCAGAAGTCACTTCGGAACAAGGTTGTCAATCTTGTGAGGGTGATGTGGCGACACGGCTCGCTTGGAGAGTCTACTTGGGAGAATGAGGATGAGATGCGAGAGCGTTTCCCACTTTTGTTCCCGGACACGTGAGTGTTGGGAAATTCCGAGGACGGAATTTTTCTTAAGTTGGGGAGGATGTAACGACTGGTTTTCTTGTATCTGGATTAATTATATATATATATATGTTTTGGTGGATTTTCTCCTCATGTGTGGTTTTCGTCTCCGTAACTTTCGTTTTCGATCGTTTCGTCGTGATTTTCTAGCTTCTTCCTTAGAATCGTCGATTTCGGAGTAAGTCATTCGTGACGGGCTTCATATCAGTCATATCTTACTGTTAGATCAAGCCTAGGAGTCTTAGGAATCGATCCCGGAGCTTTGCGCTCCATTTCGGAACTTTCTGTGCACATTAGCCGGTACAAGAAGGGGAACCGACCGACTAGATGACGATTTAGTCGGTCGGCAAACCTACATGGACCGACTAGTTGGCTTTGTTAATTATTCAGGAGTTACTGTTTACTTTTAGTTGGTCTAAGAACAATCACCGACCGACTAGATGTGAAACTAGTCGGTCGACGGGCCTTCACAGACCGACTAATTCATTACCCAGGTTTTTCCCTACTTTCGCTGCTTGGTGTTAGTCGGTCACAGTTAATCGACCGACCGACTAGTTGCTAAACTAGTCGGTCAGCCAACCTTCTTTGACCGACTAATCAGTGTCGAAACCCTAATTTCTGGGCAGCCGCCAAGTCGTTTTCTATAAATACCCCACTTCGTTTCTTTTCTTTCTTTCTCTTCTCCTGGCTTCTTTCCTTCCCCCTTGACCTCTGATCTTCCCCAACCTTCCTCTAGCCTTCCTCCTTCATCAAGAGTCCCTCTCCCACTCTGTTTTGGCCGGCCACCACCTCTAGGTCGCCGGAAAACCCCCAAAAATCCCCAAAACCCCATTTCTCCAGATTTTCCCCATCCATTCCAGATCTGAACCCTAGGTTCCCGGGAGCGTTTCTTCCGTTGCCGTGCTTGCTCGGCATCATTCTTCCTCTCTGATACGGTAATAACTCGATCTCTTAATATCCTCATAGCCCATTTGTGTTTTTGTGAAACCCTAATAAAACTAGGTTGGATGTTGTTCTAATATTGTTTTGCCATGGCAGCGATCTCATCGCCGTAGTTAGCTTTTGTGTGACGGCCTCGTTGATCGTCATCCCTGGTGCTAGGCAAGTGAAACTTGCCACTTAGGGTTTTGGGCCATGTCTTAGGCCATTTGCTTGTTGTAGGCATAAAAGAGACTACGCGACGAAATGATACTCGTCTATGCGCAATTTTAGGAACTAGCTTGACAACGAAGCTAGAACCGACATTTATCATGTTGCACAACTACCATGTCATGTTTAATTTTCATTAACGGTACGCAAATTAATTGTCATGTCATTGCATTCTTTAAGTGTTCCCGTGATTGCGTAGCTCCGCTACACCTTTTGAAATGATTGAGGCTAGGTGCACCCCTATGCCAAATGAAATACGCTCCTGGTTGTGATCCAAGAAACGAGCTCTTGTGCGGGACAACCCTGGCTCATTTAATGAGCTCGTGTGCAGGGAACCTGGCTCGTTCACATGTGGGTATTGGGGTAAGAGTTAAGCGGCCAATCAACTGGGAGTCTACCCGATCAGCAACTGCTGTGGTAAGGCGTAAACTCTGGGTTCTGGGGTAGTGTTAAGCGGCCAATCAGCGTGAATGCCAAACCGTTCAGCTGTAAGGCGTAAACATCTACAAACAACTTGAAACGTGACTAGTGAAAAGATTGAGATTGTTAGTAGATTGGCTACTCTTGACTTGTCCTGATAATTGTTCTCTTGTACTTATTGTTTCACCATGTCTTACTTGTGCACTCATGTTATAACTGTCATGTCATGCATACTATAACTGCTAGGTTGTTAGTTTGCCTTACTTTCAGTTTCCTGGCCCAAGTCTTTTAGACTTGCTGACATGTGTCCCTTTACTCTTTTGGGTGACACATGTTAGATCCTGAGCCTGAGTACATTGTTGAGGACAAGGTGTTTGCTGACGCCGAGCCTGAGCCTGTGTTTGGTGACGAGTACGTGGACACTGGGGACCAGTCCTAGTGTCTTCGTTGAGCTTTTCCCTTTTGTTGTGGACTGCTGTTTAGTTGTCGGTGCGTGGCACCTATACTTTGTTTTGCTGCCCTTGTTGGCCTTGTTCTGGGCCTTTAGACTCTTTCTTTTAGCCTGGTGGCTTTTCTGGATGTTGAACTAAATTTTCATGCTGGACAAATTATGAGATATGAGATTTTATTTCTGTCTCTCCTTGTGTTATTATTGTTGTTCTGTTTGTCGTTACAGGGACCTGCTTATGTTTTATTGACGCTTATCGGGTTTGGGGCTCCACAGCTCCACTCTCGTGCAGACCTTCTCACGTCTCGCCTCCATTTTAGGGAAGCGGGGCGTGACAATAACCAAGGCCAACACGATGGTTTGCCGGTAGTTGATTCTTTAGTAAATCATCCAAATTGTCCTTTCCCTTATTGAATCTCTCAACAATGGAGGACATGAGCTCATATTTCTTCGAAATTGAAGAAATAGTGGCATCCAAGGTGGATGCATGTGTGGTGAGCTCGTGCACTTGGGATTTGAGATCCTCATTCTCAATGCCCAAACAAGTGTTTTGAGATTGAAGATTTTCAATCTCAAGATCGTTACTATCCACAATGGAAACACGATCAAGTTGAGATTTGAGGGACTCCACCTCATTTCTCAACATGCCATTTTGAGTAAGCAAACTTGCTTTCTCAATAGCGAGTGTCTCAACAATGGTGTCATTGTTAGAGGTGCTACATGAAGATGTGTTAGAGAGACTAGCAATCTTATTCTTAGCATCACAATATTTATGCATAAGCTTTTGATATTTATCAAATAATTGCTTAAGTTCAATTTTAAGATCTTCTATTGTTACCTCTTCATTGTCGCTATCACTTTCAATTGAATCGCTTGATTCGTCACTAGATTCGTCCTCTCATGCCATCAAACCCATGAATGAATCTCTTTCATCATAGGAGGAAGAACACTCCGAGGGGGATGCCTCTCTCAAACCAATGTGAGAACTACTCCCAAGCGCAGGAGATCGTGCAAGTAATATCCTGGTGAGTCCAGGTATCGAATCCGCGGGACAACTGACCTGCAAAACTATGAACGTCAATATGTAAAGAGTAATAATACGAAGATAACCAACCACCTTTCAAGTATATGCAAAGGTATCAAGAGTTTGGAAAAAGAAAAGAAAATCCTACGATATTTACGGTGACTTTCATAGGGGTACGAGTATGAAGAGTATGTGTTGGGTTTGATTTCGTTAGGGTGTATGCAATCAATGATTATCAATACCTTTTCTATAACTCAACTTTTCGTCCGGTCAGGGCACGAGAACGTCGGAAAGTATGGCGATCAAGCGTATAGAAACGTGCCAAAGAATTAATCACGTGCAACGTCAACTTCATAAGGAAAATAAACATGCATCACGAATAAATCCGCAAAGATCAGATTCATCTCAAGCATGCACACGTCTCAGTATAACATACTCAAATAATAAATGACTAGAAATTGACGAAACACGCAATTATACAATTAAAATAGGGCGAAAAGATATAGGAATCAATAATCACGACACCCTAACTACGTCAACTCCAACACATATGAGATGGATGTGCTACGGTTGTGATTTCATTAGGAGTTTATAATCGCTGAAATATCATGTCTTTTATATAACTCAACGCTTCACCCGGTCAAGGCTTGAAGACGTCGGAAAATAGAACGATAAAACTAGTCAAAATAGCCATATACGTATCACTAGCAACATTGATTTCATTAAACGATAAATGCAACGATAAGTTCAGATTAGTGAACATGAATTAGATAGCCTTATCAGGGCCTAGCCATATAGGATGTAAACAATATCGACAATAAGCAATACCCAACAAATACGTTGTAGAAATCAATGTTACGAGCAACTTTGACATGATAATAGGGCTAAAGACATAAAATTTAGCGACTACATACTCCTAATTACATCACAACCATAGCACAAGAAGATTAGCCACGCATGGTGCAAGGAAAATTAATTTTCATAGCCAAATACATCGTTTTAATAGCCAAATACAATGAAATACACCAAATATGGGGTATAAGTTCAAGAATTTATCACCAAATCTCCACTTTAGAACCCAAAACTCACTGGAAAGTAGAAGTATAGCCTCTGGGATTTTTCAGAATTTTCCCCTGGAGAAATACGCACAGTAGCCGCTCCAAAAGTCCCAAAATACGCCAGAATCCCCCACAAAACCCTAGAATACGCTTATATATTAGCATTGCGGGTTTTAAGTGTTAACGGGTTCACAAAACCCGCACCTGCAAAGCGCTGGATGATCTCCGTCGTTGGATCCATGCGGGATGAGATCTGGAGCTGCCACGTGTGCGTCAAAAGTCGTGCTCCGCCCGCTTCGCTTCGAATCCGAGTTCAGCTCGGAGTTTTATCTCCACCGTTCGATCTGGATCGCACGCTTCACAATGTGCCACGTCGCCGCTTAATTCTCCCGCTTTTTGCTGAAATTTGATCGCGCACAGACCGTTGGATCGTAATCCAACGGGTAGAAAAGCTCCACGTCTCCCAGAGAAATGTCGCTCGCGCTTCGTTCGTTTGGGTCGCTCTCCACCGTTCGATTCGTTAGCAACGCCCTCGATTGAGCCACGTTGCCAAGCAATTGCCCGCTCTCATTTCAAATCGCGGGAGCGTAGGAACCGTAGGATCACGATCGTGCGGCTGTTGCTGAGCCACGTCGCCCACTTTTTGATCTAGCGTGCGGACCGTTGGATCAAGATCCAACGGACCCTAAATGGCCGCGTCGCTCCGCTGCTGGGCGCCGTCGGATGGGAGGCGGGAAACAGTGAGATGCGGCCACGTGGCGTTCCCGATGTAAGCCGCGTCATGCGCCAAGATTCGTGCGTGTATTTCTTCATTTTATTGGTATTCTGCATTCAAAAATTCATAGTAATTAGCAAAGATCTCAGAAAATTACAAATAAATAGTCGTTGGAATCGTGAGATCGAGACCAAGCTATGAAAAATATAAAAAGTGCAGAAATACTCAGTTAATTATTGTTTTGTGCTCAAATAAGGTGATTTCTCTAATAAATAATGACATACAAAATACGAACGTATTAGAAAACAATTAATCATTATATGAGCACAAAATAGGGCTAAATAGGGGGTTTAATACGCAATATTCAACCCGAATCACGCCCCCCAACTAGCGATTTGCTAGGCCCTAGCAAAAAGAGCGATGAATACGGATGATTAATAAAACAATAAATTCTATCCATCGCTTATGGCATGGCTCAATAATATGCTTTCCAACATGATCTAGACTATCAATATACACAATCCATGCACAAGATCAATCACATGATATTTCTTCTAATCTAATTTGAATAAATAACTTGCAAGCATCGTTTTGCGCAAGCGAAAGTATAACACGTCGTTATATCCTAGTCTTCTCATTTCCAAGGAATTGGCCTATCAAAACAATCGTTCAAAACATGGGTATTGAAGTTGCTTAATCTATTCACCATTTCTTTTCTTTTCATTTTTTAGTTCCGCGTAACACGCATCAAGCAACATTTGCGGAAAAATGTATAACTTGGATCGCTCCATCAAATAAGTGAGGTTCCGGTCAATGGCTCCCAAATCAGACGATAATAAGACATTAGGCCAAAAAGGACCACTCGGACTGTACTACTCGAGCCAACCAAGTTATTTATTTAGTGACATACTTATTCATTCATTTTTTGTTGTTTCTTCATCTTTTTCTCTTCTTCTTTTTTGCAAGCAACTCAACACCCATAAATATGAACATAAACATTAGTAACAATGGCCAAATTCCTCTTCGACTTAAAGACTTTTCTAATAAATTGTGTATACTTAATCTTTTTCATCACATTAGCATGCATGAAATAAATTCAAACTATTTCGAGATATTAATCATGGCAATTGAAAATTTTTATGAATAGCATATTAACGAGTAATTTCATGAAGGAAAAAAAATTAATTCAAGCCATAAACAATTTTTAGAACTCAAATAACGCATAATCATTCGCATTTGTGGTATAAGAAGGAGATATAAATGATGAGATTTGGTGGTTAATTCTTTTCTTTACCCTTGTTTTTTTTAAAAAAATTCCTAAGGTCTCATACACACCCCCAACTAAAGATGGACATTGTCCTCAATGTCGAAAGGGGTACGAGTTTATTCAAGCAAGCAACCTAGAAAGCATATAAAATCTATACTACTGGAAAGAACACACCGTGGTCAAATGGCGGATCACGAATCTTTAATGGTGGAGGAAGTTGTTCAATTTGCTCCTTGCGCTCCTCGGCAAGTATTCTTCATCCTTTAGCTAAATTGGACCCCAGCAACACAACTCCAAGCATCTCTATTAGTTGTATACCAATGTCCTGCAAGAGATGAGTTATGTCAGTCCAAATTAGTTTAAAATTCTTCGCCACAAACATATTCCAGCTGTAGTCATCAAAATAGGTGAAATAAAATAAAGCATGGTGATGACAACTCCCTGAAGGATATGCACTACTCTCGGTATGATGCTCAGTCATTGGGGAGAGGGATGAATGATTTTGGGGAAAAATGGGGGAGAGAATGGTTCGGGCTCAATAGCGATGATCTCTAAACACGTGTCCCTAGCTGTCTCATCCTCCTGTTCATCCAAAATTGCTAGCTCGTCCTCTCTTTTGCACACACTTCCTACCATGTCAATATTTTTATTCGTGTCCTCAACGTGACATGGCTCGCTTGGTATACCTGCAATAGAAGATAAACTCACATTAGATTCTGGAAATTTAGTTTCAAAAGCATTACTTTCTTCTAAGCAAGTGGCAATCAGAGTAAGATTTTCAATGGATTTCTGAATCTGTCGACTCCGAGCAAGGAAGTTCTCTTGGAATTGATGGGATGTAGCCTCATGTGTCTGAATGAGCAATTGAACTTCCTCTTTCAAGTGTTGCAAAGGTACGTCTACGCTTTGCTCCCCTTGATCAAGGCTTGAAGGCTCCGTTGAATCGCACTCTGAAGTCTCTTTCATGATTTCTTCATTCTCTTGTAAAGACTCCATGTAATTCCACGCCTCTGTCGGCGTCATGACTCCTAAGAATTCCTGCAGCTGTGGTCGTAGTCCACCTATGAAGGACTCCATAAGCTCTTTCTTTGTGAACCCATGCTGCGGATAGCTCGATATTATGTCTGTGAACCTCCTCCAGGCCTGAAAGAAAGTTTCACAATCAGTCTGATTAAAACCAACGATCTTGAGCTTCTCCTTCATATGTTTGTGTGCAATATCGTACTCTGCATCATACAAATTGTTTGTGCGATAAAAATTCATATATTCAATATACTCCATTTTTTTGAAATTTTTTTTATAAAGAGAAAACAAAACAAAAGAAAAAACTAATAAAAAATCCTAAACTATAAGATGGAAGGATCTCACCGAATGTTCCTCCAAACGAACTGAAATCGTAGATCGCAAGTACTGTTATCCCCGGCAACGGCGCCAAAAACATGCCTCTCTCAAAACAATGTGAGAACTACTCCCAAGTGCAAAGTAATATCCTGGTGAGTCCAGGTATCGAATCCGCGGGACAACTGACCTGCAAAACTACGAACGTCAATCTGTAAAGAGTAATAATACGAAGATAACCAACCACCTTTCAAGTATATGCAAAGGTATCAAGAGTTTGGAAAAAGAAAAGAAAATCCTACGATATTTACGGTGACTTTCATAGGGGTACGAGTATGAAGAGTATGTGTTGGGTTTGATTTCGTTAGGGTGTATGCAATCAATGATTATCAATACCTTTTCTATAACTCAACGTTTCGTCTGGTCAGGGCACGAGAACGTCGGAATGTATGGCGATCAAGCGTATAGAAACGTGCCAAAGAATTAATCACGTGCAACGTCAACTTCATAAGGAAAATAAACATGCATCACGAATAAGTCCGCAAAGATCAGATTCGTCTCAAGCATGCACACGTCTCCGTATAACATACTCAAACAATAAATGACTAGAAATTGACGAAGCACGCAATTATACAATTAAAATAGGGCGAAAAGATATAGGAATCAATAATCACGACACCCTAACTACGTCAACTCCAACACATATGAGATGTATGTGCTACGGTTGTGATTTCATTAGGAGTTTATAATCGCTGAAATATCATGTCTTTTATATAACTCAACGCTTCACCCGGTCAAGGCGTGAAGACGTCGGAAGATAGAACGATAAAACTAGTCAAAATAGCCATATACGTATCACTAGCAACATTGATTTCATTAAACGATAAATGCAACGATAAGTTCAGATTAGTGAACATGAATTAGCTAGCCTTATCAGGGCCTAGCCATATAGGATGTAAATAATATCGACAATAAGCAATACCCAACAAATACGTTGTAGAAATCAATGTTACGAGAAATTTTGACATGATAATAGGGCTAAAGACATGAAATTTAGCAACTACATACTCCTAATTACATCACAACCATAGCACAAGGAGATTAGCCACGCATGGTGCAAGGAAAATCAATTTTCATAGCCAAATACATCGTTTTAATAGCCAAATACAATGAAATACACCAAATACGGGGTATAAGTTCAAGAATTTATCACCAAATCTCCACTTTAGAACCAAAAACTCACTGGAAAGTAGAAGAATAGCCTCTGGGATTTTTCAGAATTTTCCCCTGGAGAAATACGCACAGTAGCCACTCCAAAAGTCCCAAAATACGCCAGAATCCCCCACAAAACCCTAGAATACGCTTATATATTAGCATTGCGGGTTTTAAGTGTTAACGGGTTCACAAAACCCGCACCCGCAAAGCGCTGGATGATCTCCGTCGTTGGATCCATGCGGGATGAGATCTGGAGCTGCCACGTGTGCGTCAAAAGTCGTGCTCCGCCCGCTTCGCTTCGAATCCGAGTTCAGCTCGGAGTTTTATCTCCACCGTTCGATCTGGATCGCACGCTTCACAATGTGCCACGTCGCCGCTTAATTCTCCCGCTCTTTGCTGAAATTTGATCGCGCACAGACCGTTGGATCGTAATCCAACGGGTAGAAAAGCTCCACGTCGCCCAGAGAAATGCCGCTCGCGCTTCGTTCGTCTGGGTCGCTCTCCACCGTTCGATTCGTTAGCAACGCCCTCGATTGAGCCACGTTGCCAAGCAATTGCCCGCTCTCATTTCAAATCGCGGGAGCGTAGGAACCATAGGATCACGATCGTGCGGCTGTTGCTGAGCCACTTCGCCCACTTTTTGATCTAGCGTGCGGACCGTTGGATCAAGATCCAACGGACCCTAAATGGCCGCGTCGCTCCGCTGCTGGGCGCCGTCGGATGGGAGGCGGGAAACGGTGAGATGCGGCCACGTGGCGTTTCCGATGTAAGCCGCGTCATGCGCCAAGATTCGTGCGTGTATTTCTTCATTTTATTGGTATTCTGCATTCAAAAATTCATAGTAATTAGCACAGATATCAGAAAATTACAAATAAATAGTCGTTGGAATCGTGAGATCGAGACCAAGCTATGAAAAATATAAAAAGTGCATAAATACTCAGTTAATTATTGTTTTGTGCTCAAATAAGGTGATTTCTCTAATAGATGATGACATACAAAATACGAACGTATTAGAAAACAATTAAGCATTATATGAGCACAAAATAGGGCTAAATAGGGGGTTTAATACGCAATATTCAACCCGAATCAGTGGACTCTTCTTGCTCCGCTAGCATGTGCCATATTTGATATGTCGTTGTTGCCTTGGACACACGCATAAGAATATCATAAGTTAAAAAATCAAGCAAGATATTCATTACCTCTTCATGTTTCTTCACCAATTCTTTTTGCTCATTTGTCCACTTATGTATGGAAGTGGTAGGTGCGCGAAAGGGCTTCTCCACAAGCTTCCAATAATCCTCATCGATGGATTGAATATGGGCCTTCATCTTCACACACCAAATTTGATAGTTGGGCCCAAGGAGATATGGTGGAAAAGAGCATCGTGTGTTGTTGTTGTTGGTTGCCATAACTATTACCTCACTTTGATACCAATTGTACTGACCATGTGCTATGAGGAATAAACACTAGGGGGTGAATAGTGTTTTATAGAATTATAAGGAATTTACGCCAAATAAAACCCTACTTAACCAACAAATGCGGAATAAAAGAAATGATCAACAACACAAGGAATAAAGCAATGCAAACAAGCAATCTACCCTGGTTCGGTGCCACCCAAGTCTCCTCGACTTGTTACCGGTGCACTACTCCAGCAACACCCGGATCCCCTCTGGATACTCTAGTAAAAGCACTAGAGCTCTCCTTTTGTAACGACTGCTTTTCGTGTATCTGGATTTATTATGATATAATATATGTTTTGGTGGATTTTCTCCTCATGTGTGGTTTTCGTCTCCGTAGCTCTCATTTTCGATCGATTCGTCGTATTTTCTCGTTTCTTCCTTAGGATCTTCGTTTTCGAAGTATGTCATTCGTGACGGACTTCATAACGGTCGTATCTTACTGTTAGATCAAGCCTAGGAGTCTTAGAATCGATCCCGGGGCCCCGCGCTCCGTATCGGAACTTTTGGTGCTCATTAGCCGGTATAAGAAGGGGCACCGACCGACTAGATGACGATCCAGTCGGTCGGCAATCCTTCTTGGACCGACTAGTTGGCTTTCTAAATTGTTCAGGAGTTACTGTTTATCGTTAGTCAGTCTAAGAACGTTGGTTGACCGACTAGGTTGCAAACTAGTCGGTCGGCAATGCTTCTTTAACCGACTAACACATCATCTAAATTTTAGTATCAGTACTGTTCATTCTTAGTCGGTCTAAGTTCATCTTTCGACCGACTAGTTGTTAAACTAGTCGGTTAAGTTTTGTACTCAGACCGACTAATTCTTGGTTCTACTGTTGATCGCTCCGGGACGTAACCCTAAAGAACGGTTGTAGTTTTACCGCAAGTGCACGGTGTAGCAGCGAGCGGGATATCGAACACAGGGAGGACAAATGACCGTGCTTGCTCCAATCAACCTGGCTATTTTAGAAGAAAGATTTGCCTTTGGCGATCCTGTCACAATCGTCAGACAAAGTGTGGAAATATCAAATCAAATAAAGAACGTCTAGGGAATGGGGAATCCCCGCTACTCACCGTATTTCATGAATGTGGTTCATCGGTATATAAATCGCTAGATTAAGATTTTGGATGAACTAGTTGCAACTGAATGTAGAACCAAGCTCACGCTCTCACGCTGTTGCCGGTCTATAGCTATCCTAGGTTCGGGTCCAATCTCTTGCAAACCCTAGCCTAGGGAAGCTAGCATTAGGATCAACATCATCGTCCAATCACGCACCGAGCCCAATCTCTTGCAAACTCGGTCCACAACCTAGATTGGGATAGTTCCTACCCGCCCAATCTCTTGCAAACGGGTATTGGCACGGAATTGGAATCAGAAACCCTAGTATCGGTCCAATCTCTTGCAAACCGATACTACGGAAATTCGACTCCAACCCAATTCGGATTTCTAGGGTTTCCTATCGAATTGGGATCCAATCTCTTGCAAATCCCAATCGATGTGAATACCTAGCCATCCGTAGTAAATTGATCTCATTCTAATCTCTAATAGCAATTCTAGCAAAATTACAACCAATTCATCACAATTATGAAATAGGGCTTGTAGGGTTCATCCCCACGCCCCAAGACGTGGCGACTACTCACAATCCATAGCAAGATCGCAAAAATAATCAATGAAATAAGCAATAGAATTCATCACAATATTGAGATATGCAATAAAAATAGAATTTTTAGAGAAGAGAAAAGCAAACCAAAGGAGTTCTTCAATTAATCCAACAAAAATCCAATTTTGTCTCTTCTCCAATCTCAAGAATAAAACTAAAAAGCTAATCTAAAAAGTTGCAAAAAAACCTAAGAAGAAGCTCTCTAAAACTAGGGTAAAAACAGGGGTTAAATAGCCCCCAAAATCGTCCAAAAACTGTGACCAAAATGCCCCTGCGCAGCCTGTTTTCCGCAATTTTCGCTACAGGCAGCGCGTCGCACTCGGCCGAGTGACAAAAGTCGCTCGGCCGAGTGAGAAACCCTGTAATTTTCCAGTAAGTCGGGGCCTTCAGGGGTCTCTACTTTGGGGGTGGCTCGGCCGAGTGAGTTGTCGTCACTCGGCCGATGGCTTCTTGATACTCAGGCGGACGGGATAATCCGCTCGGCCGAGTGGGTCTTCTGAAGCTCAGGCAGCCGAAAAACAGTAACTTGGAGATTTTGGAAGGGCTTCGTCTGGGCGCCACTCGGGCGGACGAGATGTCGTCACTCGGCCGATGTGGTCTCCGTCGCTCGGCCGAGTGCACATAGAAATCGTGTCTGAACTGGTCGGCCGAGCGGTGTCTCGCTGGTCGGCCGAGTGGCTCCTCCACTCGGCCGAGTGGGACACAAAACATGCCCAATCTGCCTATTTTGGCCTCCTCGTCGCTCCTGCGACGTTCATTCTTCTTCCGCTCCTCTCCAACAGCAAAAAATACCCCTCGGGGAGGTCGTCGGTGACCGTCTAGAGTAAGCGCATCTCGAGATCACTCCAAATCGCGCCAAATCACCTGAAATGCGACAAAAACAACAAATCGTGAAAAGCATCGCAATATCGTCGATACATCGTGAAAAACATGATTTGGGCGATCTAAATGGCATGCAAACATGCGGGAAAAAGGGTGTAAAATAAGGAGTGATCAAAATCCCCCAAGCTTGCCTCTTACTCGTCCTCGAGGAAGATAAGTAAAAGGCGAACCCGGTGGATTCGGGAAAGCGAAAACGGCGAAGAATGAAAAATGAAAAACGGAGAAGAATGAAAAACGAAATAAAAATAAGGAAGAAAGAAAGAAGCGAAGAGGTAAGCTACTAGATCATTTTATCTGGACGTGGGTTCCGCTTACTCATATAGCATGTACTGAGTGAAAAACACATGTCAAAGAGTTTTATTTTGATTTCATAATATAATAGTGCAAATAGAAATAGAAAACCCACGAACAACAATAAAATCATGAAAAACGGAATAATTTTATAATTAACATCGTCTGAATCATTTAAAGCGGTATACAAATCACAGATTACACACTTTTCAATTGAACGCTTTCTATCAGGAGTATAAGAGTATCACACTATAGAATAGAGAGAATAGAAAAGTATGGATTTCATGAAATGAGTGCTAGGCTTAGATTTCTGGATTTCGTAAAACTAAAAATAATCTCACCGAGTATAGAATATTACTTAGCCTAGGTTGTCGTGCAATGTCAAGTAGTCACTCTCTCACACATCAATGGATCCCCTCCCCCAAGCTTATCTATAAGCGTGGTGGCATAAAAAATATTTACATCCCCATTTTTATATAGCTCCAAAAGCAATGAAAAGAAAGAAGAAAGAAAGAAAGTGAGATGGGATCTTTTATTGAGGATTTTTCCTCTTTTTCTCTCTTTTTTTTTCTTTTTTTTTGATATAGCATATATACACAACGATTCCAACTCAAAGAGAGATAATGTTATACAAGAATATTTTCTCTTCTCTCCTTTTCTTTTCTTTTTTTTTGAATAAGAAATTTGGAGCTAGGAATTAATAGCGGGGGAAATGCCATATAATAGAATCGCTAAGGGGAGATTCACCAATGATTTTAAAAGTAGAGAAATGATGTTCAAGATTTGTGGAGGAAGAAATAAATATATCACTCGGTTCACTCTATAAGACATGCACGACAACTTCAGCAGGGTAATCTAATCTACTCAGTTTCGATCACAAAAAAGCTAACTAATCCAGATTTATCATAGCTAACATCATTCAATCATCCTGAAATGAAGTGTACAATTCATGCATATAGAAGTGATATAGGAAAAGAAATCAGTACTCCAGATATAGGCATTCAATGCGTGAATCTTGGTGTGTTTTCTGTGATAGCATACATATGAATATTCAGACTCAGCTAATAATAAAATTTCATCCATTTTCATGTGGCAAAAGTGTGGGTTACTATCTCTAGATGCAGAGCAAGTCATAGCATATGATATCAGAAATAAAGTCATGACAAATAAAGCATGCATATAGAATAAGCTAACTCCACGTCATCATCATCACAGAAAAGTCATCTCTAGCATGAGATGAAAAAGAAAGGAATAAAGATAAAGGGAAAATAAAACTATTTACAATGCGACACACGACGAAAATAAGGAAAACGTGATGCATGGCAAAATAAAAGAAAAATGATGAAAAATAAGTGCAAAAGCGAAAAATGGTGTGAAAAAAAACTAAAAATAAAGGTGGCAAATCGATAAAGAACGTGAGAACTCACTCCCCCAAGCTAAATGGCACAGTGTCCTCAATGTGCAAAGCGTGGCACACCGAGAGACAAGAAATGTGAGGGGCAGGTGAGGATGCATGCAAGGGAAAAAAAGGAAAATAAAAGGATAAAAATAAAGAAATGAAAAATATGATGTGGACATGATGCATGCAAAGATAGGAGTGATACAGATATAAAGGTGGCACCAAAAACTCTCCCTCTCTCCCAAAAAGATATATAAAGATACGGCAAAATGAGAATCCCAAAATAAGTGAGGGGAGGGGGGGTGGACAACAATGCAACAGGACCCAGCAGAAACGGGCAGCACAACGGCCAAAAAGAATCGATGGCATCAAGGGTGCCTAAGAAGGTGGTGCTGAACCGTCTCCGTCCTGAGGCGGAGGTGGTGGTGGTGGCTGGACAGGCTGCTGAGCGGGGCTGGGTGTGGAAGTGGTAGCAGGCTGAGTGTGAGTGGAAGTGTGGGTGGGAACCTGCTGGGTGGGTGGGGGTACGCGGGGGAGACGCTCCAAGACCTGGGTAAGACAGTAGTGAATCTGCGGGAGCAGGTCGAAGCGACCAGCCATCGCGGAGACGGTGGAGGACAGGGTCCGAAGGTCGCCTCCGAGGCCACTCACCGCCCCCTCTAGAGCACGAATGCTCTGAAGTACAGTGTCAGGGGGAGGTGGTGCAGAGGGACGCACCGGGCGAGGCTGTGCAGGGCGTGGCTGGCGAACTCGGGTCGCGTATGTGACGGGCTCAGCGAGAAAGGGAACGAAAGGTGTTGCGCCAGTAAATGTGGGCCTGGCCTCAGTGTGAGACCGGGGCACCGGTTGGTGAGAAGTGGAGGCAGCAGCAACGAAAGAAGAATACAAAAACGGCAGTGAGGCGGCCGGAGAGGTCAGTGGCACAGAAGTGTGGACAGACGCCACGACGCTCTCGGAAAATACGGCAGGGGTGGAGACAGAGGTGACTACCGCTGGGGTGGAAGTGTGTTGTCCGAAAGGCGCAACCCCAGCGGAGATCATGCTAGTCATGGTCTCCACGATCGCGGCAAACGAGGGCTCTCCACTCTCAACAAAGGTCGGTGGGCGCACGGGGAGTGCGGAGCAAAGAGGCTCGACGGACAGAGGGCCGGTGGTGGTGGGAGTGGTGGTGACAGCCTCGGAAGCAGTGTAGGTGGGCTCAGCTAAGGTACTCCTGACACTGACAGAAGTGGGGACAGAGGTGTCAGGAGCAGCGGAAACATCAGGTATAGGCTGAGGGGCCACTGGGTCAACAGGCTCGGCAGCAGGCTCGGCAGGGTGTGCAACAGGGTCTCCGGGGACAGCGGGCCACGAGAAAAATGCGCTCATCATATCGAGAGTGACCTGGCACTCCCGGTCCATGAACTGAAACGAGCATCCCTCGTCGGTCCGGGCGATCGAACTAAGAATCTCAAGTGTCGGGCGGGTAAACGTATCCGCCGACACCTGAAAGAAATCTCGCCAGCCCACGTTGTCGTACAACGTGAGCATCCCCTCTAGTACCCCCAGGCGTCCTAGGTCAGCAAGGTGTGCAAACCTGGAGGGTACGATCGAGCGCTGGGAGATACGCTCGAAGACGGCGCGGTGTGCGTCGTCTCGGAACGTAATCCCGAGCGGCCCGATCAGTGGAGCCGGAGGTGGTGGCTGTGGAGCGGCAGGGGGTGGCTGTGCGGGCTGTGCGGGCGCTGCAGGCTGTGCGGGGTGTGCGGGGCCTGCAGGCTGTGCGGGGTGTGTGGGAGAAGGCGGAGGAGAGTCCTCCAACTCGTGGGAGGGGCCGGCGTCATCCGACCGCTTCCACTTGGCGGAAGCTCTCCTCGACCGCGGCCGTGTCCAGGGCGGCATATCGGCCCCGAGCGCGCGCCGAAAAGGTGTAAAAAGTGCGGCGTGTGCAAAATAATGGAAAGAGTGTACCCCGACACGCCGCGAGTGCTAAGCAGTGGAAGAGTGCGAAGATAGCGCCTCCGCGAAGCCCAAATCAGTCCGTAGAAGCTCTCCTGGGCTCCCCTAAGCTCCCAAAAGCAACCTGCGCATGAAATGGAGATATCAGCGGGTAATATTCAAAACGTATGGAGCATTAGGGGTATAACAGATAAATATAGAAATTAATTTGTGTTTAGGGGTCGTTTAACACATGGATCCTCGAAAAATACACAAAAAGAGGCGAAAAAAGCGAAATAGGGGGTACCGGAGGCGATCGGAGCGGCGGCCGCCGGTGGCGACTCGGGCGAGGCACCGGCGTGTGCTCGGCCGGCGGTGGCGGACCGAGCGGCGGTGCGAGGAGGCTGGTCGGGCGAGTGGGGGCGTGAGCGAGGGGAATCGGGCGAGGGGAGCTGAAGAGTCGGGGCGCGATTGGGTTTTGCGTTTCGAAAATCGCCCCCCCCCCCCGGCCCTTATATAATAAAAGTTACGACTCGGCCGAGTGACTGGGTCACTCAGCCGAACGAGATCAATAGAAATTTCTTCTCGCTTACGCTTCGGCCGAGTGGCTTTGCCAGCCTCGGCCGAGTGGAGTAAGTCCATTCGGCCGAGTGGCTCAAGCTACTCGGCAAGACTCGCCCTAGGAGGGTATCCGTTTTACTCGGCCGAGTGAAAATATATACTCGGCCGAGTAGCAGTTATACTGAAATCAGGAAAATAAACAGAGAGTTGGGTACAGCAGACTTCCCTCGTTCGTGTGCGGCTCGGCCGGACGAACTTGTGTACTCGACCGAGTGACTAGTATACTCGGCCGAGTGAGCCTTGTGTTCTGCTGTTTGTCTTCGTATGGTCTCTAAACTCCGTCTTTCTTCTTCCAGTCGATTTCATCTTGCTCCTAAGCATCGAGCGTCTTCCTGGGGCGCTCCTCGTCGTCTCGTTCATCCTCCTCATGATGGATTTACCTATCTCCTCTCCTGTCAAGAAAAATAGGACCCGTTATCACAAAATTTTTGGGCGAACGACTCAAAACACTAAAAATTTCTAAAACAAAAATAAAGAAAAAGTGAAAATAAAGCAATAACCGTCGGGTTGCCTCCCGACAAGCGCTCGTTTAAGGTCGTGAGCTCGACCCCCTATGATTTTCAATTAATGAGGGATGTTTGGTGCATATGAAATGCACTCATCAAACTTTCCGGGGAGCACGCTTGGATTTGGAAGTTGCAGCGTGTTCTCCCTCGGTGGCCTCCCGTCTCGAATAGTGTTGGGGGGAGGCTCCCCCAAGCTAGCATTTGCTCCGGTCAACGGCTTTACCGGTGATGCCGATCTCCGTATCGGCGGAGCTTTCTTCGGAGACTTTGATTTCGAGAGCTTGCAGAGCTCTCGAATCCTTGCGACATCAGCGTCGCCTTCATCATTTTCAGCGGAAAAGTCGGGGGAATCATCTATCTTCTCTTCTTGGCCTAAATCCGGGCCTTCCTCAAAATCCTCATCGAATAGAGCACCGATTGAGTGGGGGATCGCCTCTTCAATTACCGCATCAAGGAGGTCCATGTAGTCAAGTTCCTCGTGGTAAGGCATGTGTTTCATAGCCTTAGGAATGTGAAGCTCCACCTCGATGTTGCCGACATTTAAAGTTAGGGTACCTTCGCGCACGTCGACAATCACTCTGGCGGTGGCGAGGAACGGGCGTCCAAGTATCAATGAAGTATCTCCCTCCTCCTTAACGTCCATGATCACGAAGTCACATGGCAAGCATATTCCCCCCGGGACTTGTAGTGGGATGTCTTCGGCGATCCCTACCGGCCTTGTTATTCGCCCATCGGCCAACTGTATTCTCATGTCGGTATGTTTCAACTTCGTCCCGGTGTTTAGCCTTAAGAACATGGAGAGAGGCATGAGGCTCACACTAGCCCCTAGATCCACCAACGCCTTTTGAAGAGGGACGCTGCCCAAGGTGCAAGGAATCCGAAAACTCCCCGGATCTTTGAATTTGGCCGGCTCTTTTTCTCTCTTAGTAAACCAAGAGCCCTCCTCGGCTAGCATAATCTTCTCCTTCCTCTTTCTCCCCGAAATCAAATCCTTTAAGAATTTAGCATATGTGGGGATTTCCACGATGGCGTCGAGGAAGGGAATGTTGAGGCTAACTCCTCTTAGATACTCGAGAAACTTTGCTAGCCTTTTCTCCATTTTCGCTCTAGCGAGCCTTTGGGGGAATGGTACCGGTGGCATGAAGCGCCTTTCCTCAATCAATTGTTCCGCTCTAGATTTCTCCTTTTCTTGTGGCTCTTTCTCCTTATCATCTTCAACTACCGGCTCAATTGGATCCAAGCTTTCCTCCACGGGCTCCTCGGTAGGAATCATAGCGGGGGAGGTATCCTTCCCGCCTCTAGTAGTAACGGCAACTACGGCATTGATGTGGCCGGTGTTGCTCCATGGGTTTTGCTCGGGTTGCGCCGGCAATCGTTGAGTGTTCCGATTGAGCAACGCCAATTGCTCCGATATTTGAGCCACAACGGTATTAAGGGAGTCTTGCCCCGCCTTCAAGGTAGCATTGACCTTATTTTGCTCGACCATAAACGCCTCCACTCTAGCTTCGAAGTCGGATCGTTGTTGAGCTTGTGGAGGGTTTTGATTTTGATTCCTCCACCCTTGGTTGTATCCAGGCGGCCTATATGGTGGGACTTGTTGCTTCGGTTGGAAATTTTGTTGTGTAGGCCCCCTCGGTGGATAGTGTTGTTGTTGGGGTGGTGGTGGTCGAGCTTGTTGAGGTGGTTGTTGTGGCGGGTTCAAATCTCCTTCATTGTTGGCGTAAGAGAATCCGGGATGATTTCTTGCGGCCGGATTGGCCCAATATCCTTGGTTCCCCGCGACATACTGTACTTGCTCCAAGGATCCTTCTCCTTGCTCTCCTCCCGAGTACATGGCTTGAGATTGGTCTTGCCAATCACACATTTGGTTGGTTGGAGCGGAGGTGGAAGGGCTTCCTTGGGGCTCCGTGATAAACTTCTCCAATCTCTCCACTACCTTGTGGAGAGAATCAAACTTGCTCGTAAGCTCCGCTACGGCCTTCGCCTCGTAGATGCTAGTTGGCTTTAAGGAGGACGTAGAGTGTCCTCGCTCATCGCCCCATTGTTGATTATTTGAGGCCATCTCCTCAATTAGGGCCGTAGCTTCCTCGGGAGTCTTTGACAAGATAGCACCATTCGCCTCGGCATCAATAATTTGTTTGGTCCCCGGTTGGAGACCGTTGTAGAAGCTATGAACTAGCTCCCAATCTTCAATGCTATGATGCGGGCATTGATGCTGCAAATCCTTAAAACGCTCCCAAGCCTCATAGAGCGTCTCCTGTGGTCCTTGCTTGAAGGACATGAGAGCGCTCCGGATCTTCACCGTCTTGGATGGCGGATAGAACTTGTCAATAAATGCACTCGCCAACTCGTCCCAAGAGGTGAAAACTCCGTCAGCCTGCGTCCTTAACCAATAGAGTGCCTTGTCCTTTAGCGTGAAGGGGAAGAGACGCAGTCTGATGGCATCGATGGAGACCCCCGGCATCTGAAATGTGGCGCACTTCGACAAGAATAATTGGATGTGGTAGTGGGGGTTCTCATGGGCGTTCCCATGAAATGGGTCTTGTTGCATCAAAACCACCAATCCAGTCTTCAGCTCAAAGTTCTTGTCAGCCGCCAACTACGGCACGGCAATGGATGAGGTCGTAGAAGAGGTCTTAGGCCGGAGCCTATCGCGAATAGAAATTTTCCTTGCCATTCTTACCGCTAATTGTTCCGCAGTTTCCGGGTTGGTCATAAACCGCCCTTCCGGATTTTGTCTCTTTTCCGCTCTAAGTCTCCGCGCGGTACGTTCGATCTCGGGATCAAATAATATAGCTTCAGGGTCCGCCGTAGATCTCGTGTACATGCACAGGGAAAACAGAGTTTCAAAGAAATGATTAGTACCGTGGAAGGGTCAGGCAAAAACAAAGAAATGGAAATAATAATAGAATAATAAAAAAGGAAATAGCTAGGGTGGTAAGATCAAACGCAATTGCCTCCCCGGCAACGGCGCCAAAAGCTTGATCGCTCCGGGACGTAACCCTAAAGAACGGTTGTAGTTTTACCGCAAGTGCACGGTGTAGCAGCGAGCGGGATATCGAACACAGGGAGGACGAATGACCGTGCTTGCTCCAATCAACCTGGCTATTTTAGAAGAAAGATTTGCCTTTGGCGATCCTGTCACAATCGTCAGACAAAGTGTGGAAATATCAAATCAAATAAAGAACGTCTAGGGAATGGGGAATCCCCGCTACTCACCGTATTTCATGAATGTGGTTCATCGGTATCGAAATCGCTAGATTAAGATTTTGGATGAACTAGTTGCAACTGAATGTAGAACCAAGCTCACGCTCTCGCGTTGTTGCCGGTCTATAGCTATCCTAGGTTCGGGTCCAATCTCTTGCAAACCCTAGCCTAGGGAAGCTAGCATTAGGATCAACATCATTGTCCAATCGCGCACCGAGCCCAACTCTTGCAAACTCGGTCCACAACCTAGATTGGGATAGTTCCTACCCGCCAATCTCTTGCAAACGGGTATTGGCACGGAATTGGAACCAGAAACCCTAGTATCGGTCCAATCTCTTGCAAACCGATACTACGGAAATTCGACTCCAACCCAATTCGGATTTCTAGGGTTTCATATCGAATTGGGATCCAATCTCTTGCAAATCCCAATCGATGTGAATACCTAGCCATCCGTAGTAAATTGATCCCATTCTAATCTCTAATAGCAATTCTAGCAAAATTCCTACCAATTCATCACAATTATGAAATAGGGCTTGTAGGGTTCATCCCCACGCCCCAAGACGTGGTGACTACTCACAATCCATAGCAAGATCGCAAAAATAATCAATGAAATAAGCAATAGAATTCATCACAATATTGAGATATGCAATAAAAATAGAATTTTTAGAGAAGAGAAAAGCAAACCAAAGGAGTTCTTCAATAAATCCAACAAAAATCCAATTTTGTCTCTTCTCCAATCTCAAGAATAAAACTAAAAAGCTAATCTAAAAAGTTGCAAAAAACCTAAGAAGAAGCTCTCTAAAACTAGGGTAAAAACAGGGGTTAAATAGCCCCCAAAATCGTCCACAAACTGTGACCAAAATGCCCCTGCGCAGCCTGTTTTCCGCAATTTTCGCTACAGGCAGCGCGTCGCACTCGGCCGAGTGACAAAAGTCGCTCGGCCGAGTGAGAAACCCTGTAATTTTCCAGTAAGTCGGGGCCTTCAGGGGTCTCTACTTCGGGGGCGGCTCGGCCGAGTGAGTTGTCGTCACTCGGCCGATGGCTTCTTGATACTCGGGCTGACGGGATAATCCGCTCGGCCGAGTGGGTCTTCTGAAGCTCAGGCAGCCGAAAAACAGTAACTTGGAGATTTTGGAAGGGCTTCGTCTGGGCGCCACTCGGGCGGACGAGATGTCGTCACTCGGCCGATGTGGTCTCCGTCGCTCGGCCGAGTGCACATAGAAATCGTGTCTGAACTGGTCGGCCGAGCGGTGTCTCGCTGGTCGGCCGAGTGGCTCCTCCACTCGGCCGAGTGGGACACAAAACATGCCCAATCTGCTTATTTTGGCCTCCTCGTCGCTCCTGCGACGTTCATTCTTCTTCCGCTCCTCTCCAACAGCAAAAAATACCCCTCGGGGAGGTCGTCGGTGACCGTCTAGAGTAAGCGCATCTCGAGATCACTCCAAATCGCGCCAAATCACCTGAAATGCGGCAAAAACAACAAATCGTGAAAAGCATCGCAATATCGTCGATACATCGTGAAAAACATGATTTGGGCGATCTAAATGGCATGCAAACATGCGGGAAAAAGGGTGTAAAATAAGGAGTGATCAACTGTACAGTCGAGTTACTGTTTACTCTTAGTCGGTCTAAGAACGTTCATCGACCGACTAGATGCTAAACTAGTCGGTCAGTATTTGTTCATGGACCGACTAATTCTAAATCCTATTTTCGTTTAGAAGTTACTGTTTGCACTTAGTCGGTCTGCGTTGGTCGACCGACCGACTAGTTGCCAAACTAGTCGGTCAGTGGTTGCTCTTTGACCGACTAACCTGTGTTAAAACCCTAATTTCTGGGCAGCCGTCAGCCCATCCTATTTAAACCCATCCCAAAATTTTTCTTCTTCCTCAACACGACCCAAAACCCTAAAATCGCCCCCATTGAGCCCCCATCTTCCTCCAAGCTTCATCCCTTCATTCCAAGCCCTAAATCCATCATCCAACCCATCCATCCACTCTATCTACCTCTCATTTTCCCCAAAACCTCACCAAATCCATCAAAATCCCCAAATCCCCCAAAACCCTAATTCTCCCAAACTTCTCCAATCTTTTCCAGATCTGATCCTAGGGTTCCCCCGGAGTGTTTCTTCCGCCTCCTCTCGGTAAGAAATCGATCTACCGTTGTTTTCATAACTTATTTATATTTTTATGAAACCCTAATAAAATTTCATGTTGTTTGTTGATTGTTTCCCCATAACAGCGATTTCCCCGTAGATTAGCATCCGTGTGACGAAGTGGTCGTCATCCCCGGTGCTAGGCAAGTGAAACTTGCCACTTAGGGTTTAGGCCATGTTTTAGGCCATTTGCTTGTTGTAGGCGTAAAAGAGGCTAGGCGACGAAATGATACTCGCCTAGGCGCAAATTGGGGAACTAGCTTGACAACGAAGCTAGTTCCGACATATATCATGTTGCACAATTACCATGTCATGTTTACTTTCCATTAACGGTACGCAAATTAAATGTCATGTCATTGCATTCTTTAAAGTAATCCGTGTTTGCGTAGCATCGCTACAATACTTGTGTTCCTGGCTCGTGACCAGAAGCGAGCATAATGAGTTGCTAACCCCAACGCTCGATATTGAATTGTGAACTAAGAAACAAGCTCCCGTGCGGGGCAACCCTGGCTCACTTGCTGGGCTCATGTGCAGGGACCCTGGCTTGTTTAGTGCGTGATGGGGTAAGGGTTAAGCGGCCAGGCAACTGGGGGTCTGTTTGATCAACAACTGCAGTTGTAAGGCGTAAACTCTGGGGTGGGGTAGTGTTTAGTGCCGATCGGTGTGAATGATGTACCATTCAGCTGAAGGGCGTAAACATCTACAAAACAACGTGAAACGTGAATAGTGAATTGTGTTTAGTGCCGATCGGTGTGAATGATGTACCATTCAGCTGAAGGGCGTAAACACCTACAAAACAATGTGAATTGATTGAGAATGTTAGTAGCATGGCTACTCTTGTCTTGTCCCGATAAATTGTTCCCTTGTACAAATTTGTCTTGCCATGTCTTAAATTGTGCACTCATGTTATAACTGCCATGTCATGCATACTATAACTGCTAGGTTGCTAGATGCCTCACTTTCAGTTTCCTTGCCCAAGTCTTTTAGACTTGCTGACATGTGCCCTTTTACTCTTTTGGGTGACACATGTTAGATCCTGAGCCTGAGTACCTTGTTGAGGACGAGGTGTTTGCTGACGCCGAGCCCGAGCTTGTGTTTGACGGGGAGTACGTGGACACTGGGGACCAGTCTTAGTGTCTTCGTTGTATTTTACTTTTGTTTGGACAGTTGTTTTGTTATCGGTGCGTAGCACCTATACTTTGTTGTTGTTGTTGCTTTTGTTGGCCTTGTTCTGGGCCTTTAGACTCTTCTCTTTTAGCCTGGTGGCTTTTCTGGATGTTGGACTTATTTTTCATGTTGGACAATTTATGAGATATGAGATTTTATTTCAGTCTCTCCTTGTGTTATTATTGTTGTTCCGTTGTGGTTACAGGAACCTGCTTATGTTTTATTGACGCTTATCGGGTTTGGGGCTTCACAGCTCCACTCTCGTGCGGACCTTTTCACGTCTCGCCTCCATTTTAGGGAAGCGGGTCGTGACAGGTTTTAGTGGTGGCCCATGCAGGTCCTTTTGTAACTGCGATGTTTGGAATGACGATAATAATATTAGAATGTCCAATAAATTAAGTTCGACGTCTGAGTCATAAGCTATGAGTCTAATCTGATTTGTTTTCCGTGTCACTAGATGGCAGGAAGACGTTTCACCCGTGGTGGGGGTAGTGGCGCGATCCCTCATGATGAGGAGCCTGAGCGGGAACCCACCAACGGTGAGATGATGCGGATGATGCTCCAGATGATGCAAGTGCAGCAGGGCGTGCTTCTGCAAGTCCAGAATGCTCCACTTGCTCGAGCTGCCCGGGCTCTTCCGGATGCCCCTCGCTCTGAGCCAGGAGCGAAGCAATTTCGGGAGCTGGGTCCCGCATATTTTGATGGGTCTGAGGGTCCTCTGGCTACCGATGAGTGGATTCGGAATATCGAGGACAATCTGAAGATGGCCAAGATCACCCCGGCTGGATGGGTTGATTTGGCGAAGAGGCAACTCAAGGATAATGCTCGGAATTGGTGGGATGCGGAAGAGAAGATGTTGGTGGAGCCGATAGCTTGGGCTACCTTCAAGGCCAGATTTGAGGGTGAGTTCTTCCCGAAAGCTGCCAGGGAAGAGATGATGCAGCGTTTTATCGATTTGAAGCAAGGGAGCTCGTCGGTGGACCTATATCACCAAGAGTTCATGAGGCTGAGTCGGTTTGCACCAAAGATGGTGCAGGACGCTGAGGAGAGAGCTCAGAGGTTCCTGCAGGGACTTGCTTCGGAGCTCCAGAGTTTTGTGACCTCTTCTGACCGGGAGTCTTATCAGAAGGTTCTGGTAGCAGCCAAGAGGCAGGAGCTGCTCGTGAACCAGAGGAGGGGGTCTGTTGTTGGTGCTGGGAAGAGGCCCGTGGAACAGGCGAGAGCTGTGGTTAGACCTGGATTCAGGCCTAATCAGTCTGCTCAGTTTAAGAGGCCAGGAGGGCCTATTCTGAAGACTTGCCATTTCTGCGGCAAGCCTGGCCACATTAAGGATCAGTGTCAGAAGTTTTTGGGCCAGTGTCTGGTTTGTGGTGATGCTTCCCATGTCGCGAAGGATTGTCGGCATGCGGGTCAGCTGCGGAGGGCACCTGTTGCAGCTCAGCCGTTGCAGCAGCGAGCGTCTGTTCCTGCTGGACGTGGAGCAGCTCTTGTTACGCAGAGGCAGGCTTTTCAGCAGGCTGTTCCGTCGAGGAGGCAGGCTTTTCTGATGACCGCTGCGGAGAGCGAGGCTGTGGATGAGGTTATCGCAGGTAATCCTCAATCTAGCTGTTACTTTCCTAGCTGGTTTTGATTGTTAGATTATGTTGTTTGCTTGAACATGGTTGTTTGCTAGACTAGGGTTTGATTGTTAATTGCTTGTTAGGTGTGGTTTTGGTTTGCACATTTCCTGCACGAGTCCTCTTTGACTCTGGTGCATCGATGTGCATTATTTCTCGGAGCTTCGTGGAGAGCCATTCCTTGTCGACGTCCCCTCTTCCCAAGAGTTGGAATATCGTTACAGGGAATGGCGTGGTCTCGGTGCATCGTGGTTGCAATTCTTGCTCGTTGGTGGTTTGTGGACATGAGCTTTTCGCTGATTTCATTGTCCACGACATCATCAACTATGATGCAGTTCTTGGGATGGATTGGCTTGCGAGCTTCTATGCTACGATCGACTGTCGGAGAAAGAAGGTGGTGTTCGAGATTCCCGGACATCCAGTATTTGAGTTCAGTCGTGGTAGCAGTTCGCTTGGTCCTGTCAGATTTCGGGCCAGGCCGGTGGAGGCTGTGGCTATGCAGATGGAGCTGGAGTGGCCAGCTGTGGTGCGTGATTTTGGCGACGTCTTCCCCGAGGAGATGTCTGGTTTGCCGCCTGATCGGGCTCTGGAATTTTCTATTGATCTCGTTCCAGGTGCGCAGCCGATTTCGAAGGCGCCGTATCGTATGGCACCTGCAGAATTGGAAGAGTTGCGGAAGCAGTTGGATAAGCTTTTACAGAAGGGTTATATTAATCCTAGCGTGTCTCCGTGGGGAGCACCGGTGTTGCTGGTTAAGAAGAAGGATGGTTCGCGTCGCATGTGCGTGGACTATCGGGAGTTGAATGCGGTGACCATTAAGAATAAATACACGTTGCCTCGCATTGATGATATTTTTGATCAGCTTGGAGGTTCGATGGTGTTTTCTAAATTGGATTTGAGGAGTGGTTACCATCAGTTGAAGGTGAAGAAGGGAGATGTTCCGAAGACAGCGTTCAGGACGAAGTATGGACACTATGAGTTTGTGGTTATGCCTTTCGGCGTAACTAACGCGCCCGCAGTTTTCATGAATCTGATGAACCTGATTTTCTACGACTTTTTGGATAAGTTTGTTGTTATCTTTATTGACGACATTCTGATCTATTCGAAGTCGGAGGAAGAGCATGCCTCGCACTTAAGGACGGTGTTGGAGATTTTAAGGAAGCATCGGTTGTATGCTAAGTTTTCGAAGTGCGAGTTCTGGCTGGATAGAGTTGCTTTTCTCGGGCATGTGTTGACTGGAGATGGTATTTCAGTGGATCCCGAGAAGATTAGGGCCATCAGGGAGTGGCCTGTTCCGTCGTCTGCGTTTGAGATTCGGAGTTTCCTTGGACTTGCTGGTTATTATCGGCGATTCATTAAGGACTTTTCTCGTATTGCTGAGCCGATGACCAGGTTGACGCGAAAGGATGTTGCTTTTGTTTGGTCGGGTGATTGTGAGAGTGCTTTTGGTATTCTGAAGGAGAGGTTGATGACTGCCCCTATTCTTGTCGTGCCTGATCGCAGCGGTGGATTTGAGATCTTTTGCGATGCTTCTGGCAAGGGTCTCGGTTGTGTGTTGCATCAGCACGGGCACGTTGTGGCGTATGCGTCTCGTCAGCTTAAGGTTCATGAGAAGATTTACCCGACGCATGATTTGGAGTTGGCTGCCGTTGTGTTTGCTCTTAAGATTTGGAGGCACTTCCTGCTGAGTGAGAAAGTGAAGATTTTCACCGATCACAAAAGCTTGAAGTACATTTTCACTCAGAAGGAGCTCAACATGCGACAGCGTCGATGGTTGGAGCTTATGGCGGATTATGATATTGATTTGCAGTTTCACCCTGGCAAGGTGAATGTGGTTCCGGATGCTTTGAGTAGGCTTCCAGCAGTGATGATTTTGACCTCGCAGTGGAGATTGCAGCATGATTTTTGCGAGTCTGGTGTTGAGATTGTTCTTCCTGGGGAGGCTTCTTTGTAATGCCCGACAAGCTACTGCACAAGTGCTAGAGGGGGGGTGAATAGTACTTTAAAATAATAAGGAGTATAATTCCAAATTAAATTGCAAACAACTACCAAAACAATTTGCGGAAGCTTAAATTGTATGACAACAACAAAATTAACAATGCAAACAAATGATGTTAATGGGTTCGGATCCACCCAAGTCTCCCTGACTTGTTCCCGGTGATCCTACGTCCCAACCACCCGGATCCCCTCCGGATACTTAGGTTAGAAACCCTAACCCAAGATTTCCACTATGAATATCTTGTGAAAAACCTTCACAAGATCAAATCATACATGCAAAAGCAATAGTGAATCCCACAACCCGGGATCACAACCTTCTCTCACAACCGAGAGAATCAACAAGCAATATAAATGAGTTTATATAGAAATAAACAAACTTACCACAAAATCCTATACCTTGAGTTTTTCTTACCCAATAGGTGAAATGAAGGATTTGAGGAAGATGAAGTCACCAAGACCTAGCACCAAGGAAATGACCAGCAATAGGTGCCTAGGGAAGATTTGGAGACTTGGATCAAGCAATAGCTTGAAGAGCTCACCAAGAACAAGCTTCTCTCAAGATGGATTCTAGATCTAGAATAGTGAGAGAATGGGTTTCTTGTGAGGAAGAGAGCTTTAGATTTGAGTGAGAATGGCTATCTCTTTTGATCTCAATGAATCTCTGAATGGAAGCTCTAACCTAGATAGAAATGACCTAGGTTCGTATTTATAGGGTCCCATAAAAACAAGTTAGGTCATTCACCAACGGATAGAAATCTGGGAGAATTAGTCGGTCAAAGAACAATCACTGACCGACTAGTTCATCAACTAGTCGGTCAGTCAAACAGCATGGACCGACTAAGAGAGGAACTGAGAAGAGATAGAATTTCAGACCTAGAAATCTAGTCGGTCCAAGAAGACTTTCTGACCGACTAGTTTCACAATTAGTCGGTCAGTCAATGAACGTAGACCGACTAAGAGGCAAAATGAAATAGTCTGAAAACAAATTGACTTAGTCGGTTCAAGAACAAAAGTTGACCGACTAGATTGTCAACTAGTCGGTCACCAAACGTTCTTAGACCGACTAACGATAAACAGTAGCTTAGGAGAAATTTAGCATGAACAGTAAGTCACAACTAGTCGGTCAAAGAAGCATCACTGACCGACTAGTTCACAAACTAGTCGGTCGGTGAGTCAACGTAGACCGACTAACTGTAAACAGTAAAGTCCAAGAAATTAAGGAATCAAACTAGTCGGTCCAAGAATAGTTACTGACCGACTAGATCACCATCTAGTCGGTCAGTACTTGTTCTTGTACCAACTAACATGCACAAACAAGTCCGAATCGAAGCGCGACGCTTCGAGGGAGTTAGAATGAACTTGTACTAAGATCCTAGAGCTACGATATGAGCGTTATGAAGTTAGAAACGTAAGATATACTCAAGGCTTAACATTCTATATATCGAAGCTAAAAGACTATAAATAAAACCTTAATAAACGGTCTTCGAGAGCTTCGATTGATTCTTCATAACTTCCAAAACGGCGCAAGAGCTTCAACGAAGCTTTAGGCATGAATACGAGCTTTGGGAAGTGTTGAGATGTCGCTTTGAATGTTCTCGTGAAATTGGCGACGATCTCCAATACTGCACTCACAAATTGTTAGTTCATGGATTATTTATGTTTGCTCATCATCAAAACCAAATCCGGGGAGTCCAATATTCAACATTCTCCCCCTTTTTGGTGATGACAAACCAACATAAATAATAATCAAAAATAATGATTCAAATGTAAAATACTTACTCCCCCTGCATTGATGACACGTTAATTCCAAAATGAATATATATGAATTGCATCAAGCAGACGAGTAAGATAAATAAAGAGAATCGATTTTTGAAATATCGGATTTTGAAAATCCTTATATATATCTTAACTCCCCCTGAATCTAACATATCAAACTAGATTCTTGGAAATTGAGTTAAATTTTCATTTGCGCTATTTATTATCATTATCTCTCCCCCTTTGGCATTATCCCAAAAATGGGGGGCATACAACGACAACAACTAGGAAATTGAAAATCCAACGTCGGGAGTCGTAGACAATGACGATGGAACTAATTGACACCAAGGGAAAAGTGATGAAATCAAATCAAGGTGTGCCAAATAGTCCATTATCAAAAAGCGATAATTAAAATCATAAAAAAATATTTGGTAATGATTTTATTTATTGAATAATGAAACATACTCTCCAATATTCAATATTCTTGGTTAAATTTGTGCATGGAAAACAATTCAATATAATTATAGACTTTCAATCTATTTAACCAAGCATTTAAGCATCGAGCGACGAAATCACATTGCATGGACATTGAATGAGAATTAATGTGCACGACGAAGTAAATATCACAACATGAACATCGATGTATATATAGAAATGATAACATGATGAGTACATCCAAAAAGATATCGAATATAAAAAGTACATCACATCAAGTGCGACACATCATCTATATCAACATCAAAAAAATACAACATCATCATCAACATCATCCAAAGTACATCAAAATATCCAACACCGACATCCAGAAAACTCAAAAATACATCAAATCAACCCTAAAACTCCATCCTATCCTAACCCAAAAACACTCTCAAAAAGGTAAATCATCCAATGAGCAGTGGAGAGTCCTCGGAACAGACGATCACGAGGAAGTGGCTGGATCTGCAGTGTCCGTGGGTCCAGTCGATGGAGTGGACTCAGGCTCTGCAGGGAGGAGAGGAGTGTCAACAGACGGGATCGTCGGGGCAGGTGTGGAAACGACTGGCTCAGCAGCTGGGATCTCAACAGCAGCAGGGGTCTCAACAGCAGCAGGTGATAGATGTGCAGGCTCGACAGCAGGGTCAGCAGCAGGCTCAGAAGTCTGAAGTGCTGAAGCAGAAGGCTCTGGAGCACCGGAAGTGGTGCCAACTCCAGGAGCAGAAGTGGTAGCAGCAGCAGCAGCAGTGGCCTCATCGCCATGAGCTAAGGAAGTGACAAGCTCGTCAATCTCCTCATCGTCCATCTCCTCGGCCTCAGAAACTGAAGGAGGAAGATCAATCCCCATCATCCGAGCCATACGACAGACGACCTCCTCAGTACGAGCCAAACGTGAGTCGTGCTGACGAAGAAGGCGTACGACATCGTCTAATGTGGCAGGAGGAGTGGAGGCTGCAGCAGCTGAGGGAGTAGACTGGGAAGCAGATGCGGTAGACCTCTGCACGTGACGAAGCGCCGCTAGAGATTTCTTAACGGCCGTCGCGTTTAGAGGAGTACCCAAGGGACGCTCATCGTCAGGAGGGAGAGGGACTCGGAAATGACGAAACACAAGGGTCAACAGACAAGGGTATGGAATATGCACAGATTTATTGGTCTTGCGTATACACTCGAAAGAGTCCATCTTATCGAGTATAACGCGAGCCCAATTAATCTCGCAACCCAAGAAAAGAGCGTAGATAAGCTTCAAAAATGGCTGGGAGTGAAGTGAAGATGAGCCGTACTTGGGAAGCAAGCACGACTTCAGAATAAGATGCAATACCCAGGCATTTGGCTTGAACGACTTCGAAGGAACTCTAATGAAGGCAGGAGGGATCACATGGAAGATGTCAGAAAGAACGGACTGATCCAAGGAAGATATATCGTCGACGGAAATGTCTGAAGGCAGGAGACTAGAAGACGAACAACCAAGTATCTCCCCCAAGATTTCTGCCGTGAGAACTATAGGAGTTCCCAAGACAGTAGTCTCGATGGAGTGACTGGCATCGTACTGGCCTCGAACACGATTGGCATAAAACAATTTCACTAGGCGAGGATATGGTTTAGGATTGGCCTTAAGATCATAGCGGAGATAATCAAGGAGACCACTATAGGAGAGGAGGTCAGCTAAGCCAAGGAAATCTGAAAACTGAACATAGTGCTCCAATAGCATCGGGCAGTGTTCAATACGGTTGTAGGCCGCGAGACACATAGGGTCGTCGCGACACAACGATATGTCAACACCACCTGCTGGCATTGGGCCCTTTCCCTTTGGCTGGCGAGTCCTAGGACGAAGTGGAGGAGTGGGTTCCCTATGGCTAGGCTCATCCTCAGGCACAAGCTCAGTATCAGAATCAGGAGGAGTAGAGGGTGAGTGGAGTATGGGATTTTTGGTCTTAGATTTTCTGGGTTTGACCGTCGCCGTCCTCTGCTTCTTCAGAGGAGGCGAAGACGGAGAAGCTTGGGTTGATTTGGCACGACGCTTAGGCTTAGGTGGATTCCTAGGGTCGGAAGGCCCTATAGACATAGGAGAAGCCCCAGATGAGGCGATAGGAATCCTCGTCTTTGCCATGGTCGTGGCACGACGAGCACAAGCAACTGAAACTACTAGCTACACAAACCCTAGAGATCAAAAGAAATCGGAAAACACAAACCCTAGAAGCACAAGCCCTAACACAAGAACTACAACAACCTAGAACCCTAGATGAGATATAAAACAAACCCTAGAGTATGAATCGAGACCTAGGAGAGGGGGGTTTTACCTAGGAGGAGGAGTCGACGGCGGCGGACGGCGGGGATGGCCGGAGATCTGGCCGGACTCGACGGGAATACGAAGGGGCTCGAGAGGGTTTGGGGTTTTTGCGGGCTGGAGAGGAGAGGAATACCGACTAAAATGATTTTTAGTCGGACGAAATGAGTTTAAGTCGGTCTGGAAATCGAAAAGACGCATTTGCCCTAACCCACTTAGTCGGTCACAGTTCAAGCACTGACCGACTAGATTACGATCTAGTCAGTCGGTCAATGAGCTTGAACCGACTAAGTCGAAACAGAGGCAAACATGGATTTTTAGGGCTAGATTTAGTCGGTCGCAGTATATTCACTGACCGACTAGTTTTCAATCTAGTCGGTCGGTAAGTGTACTGTGACCGACTAAAGAAAGAAAATGATAAGAGTTAGATAGAAGCTTGATCTAGTTGGTCTGAGTTCACTTGCTGACCGACTAGATGAGCATCTAGTCGGTTGACAAATGAACTTAAACCGACTAGAAGAGTCCAAAAATTGATAATTGATTTCTCTTCACAAACCACTTGGATGAAACATCTTAACACTCTCATTAGTCATCTAAATTACCCCATAAAACGTCGAAATCTTAAATACGACATTGAAATACGAATTCGATCATAAATTCAAACATATCACATAAAATTCCCAAAAATTCAATAAATCTAGCATGAACGAAATATCACAAAATATAATAGCATGCAAGATAATTGAATGAAATATGAATCCTATATCTCGGATTCACCCATAATCCCCAATTCTCGACGCAACCGCACAAAAGAGTCCTCCTTTAGGGGTTTCGTGAAAATATCGGCGATTTGCTTTTGGGTTTCAACGTACACTAAAATGATGTCCTTTTAGCTACATGATCATCTAAAAAGTGGTGTCGGACATCTATGTGTTTTGATCGGGAATGGTGCACCGGATTCTTCGAAAGACAAATAGCACTTTGGTTATCCACCATGATATGGCTAGTATCACAGTGAATACCAAAATCCTTCAGTGTGTGTCTCATCCAAAGAACCTGGGCACAAGCGGCACCGGCGGCAATATATTCCGCCTCGGTGGTTGAAAGTGATACGGAATTTTGCTTCTTGGAAAACCAAGAGACAAGAGAATTTCCTAGAAAATGGCAAGTGCCACTAGTACTTTTCCTGTCGGATTTGCATCCCGCATAATCGGCATCACTATACGAGACTAACTCATATGTGCTAGATTTCGGATAAAGTAATCCAAAATCTAAAGTGTAACTTAGATAGCGAAAAATACGTTTAACCGCTACTAAGTGAGACTCCTTAGGTTGAGACTGATAACGAGCACATATGCATACGGCAAACATAATATCGGGCCTACTTGCGGTAAGATAAAGTAAACTACCTATCATACCTCGATATAGACGAATGTCTACATCTTTACCGCCCGTATCCTTGTCAAGATGCGTAGTCGTGCTCATTGGAGTCTTTTTCCCGGAAGCACTCTCCATTCCAAATCGCTTAAGCAACTCCACCGTATACTTCGTTTGGTGGATGAAGATTGCATCGTTCAATTGGCGAATTTGGAGACCTAAGAAATATTTGAGTTCGCCCATGTGGCTCATCTCAAATTGTTCCTTCATAACATTAGAAAACTCTTCGCAAAGAGTGAAGTTAGTAGCACCGAAAATGATATCATCAACATAAATTTGAACTAATAAAATATCATTATTCGCATGCTTAACAAAAAGTGTAGAATCGGCTTCGCCCATTTTAAAATTCAAATCCAAAAGAAAATTCTTTAGGCGATCATACCAAGCTCGAGGAGCTTGTCTCAAACCATAAAGAGCTTTCTTTAGTTTAAAAACATGATTTTGAAATTTTTCATTTATGAAGCCCGGAGGTTGAGAAACGTAAACTTCCTCAACAACATCTCCGTTTAAAAATGCACTTTTAACATCCATTTGAAATAACTTAAAATTTTTATGGCATGCATAAGACAATAAAAGTCTAATTGATTCTAAGCTAGCTACCGGAGCGAAGGATTCTTCGAAATCGATACCTTCCTCTTGGCGATAGCCTTGAGCAACTAACCGAGCTTTGTTCCGGACGACGACTTGATTTTCGTCGGTTTTGTTCTTGAAGATCCACTTTGTCCCTATGACGGTGTGGTTCTTTGATGGCAAAGGAACAAGCTCCCATACCTCATTCCTCTCGAATTGAATGAGTTCCTCCTCCATGGCAAGGATCCAATCACTATCTTCGCACGCTTCAACTATATTCTTTGGCTCTATCGATGAGGCAAAGGCACAATTGGCGAAGTGGTGGACTTGCGATCTCGTCTTGACACTATCATTAATATTGCCAATGACTTGCTCATGGGGATGGTCGCGAACGGTATGAAGCCGCTTGGGAATACCTTGATCACTAGGCACATTCTCAACAACTTCATTAGTCGGGTTAGTCTCAATAGAATCAATTGAATCAATAGTCTTAGAATTTTCAAACGAATCACAGAAAACATCCATAGAGTCATCATCATTTGAAATTCTAGAATTAGTAAAATTCTCATTAAAAGAGACATGAAGTGATTCCTCGATCGTAGAGGATCTTTTGTTGTATATCCGATAGGCTTTGCTACGTGAGGAATACCCAACAAATATCCCCTCATCCGATCTCGGATCAAACTTGTCCAAATTATCATATGTGTTTTTAATAAAACATTTTGCGCCGAAAACACGAAAATGTTTAACTTGAGGCAATCTACCAAACAACAATTCATAGCAAGTTTGTTTGGTGTCGGGCCTCAAAAGTATTCTATTAAACACATAACAATCGGTGTGTACCGCTTCCACCCAAAATTGATAACCAAGTTGACTATCTTCGAGCATAGTGCGAGCACACTCCATAAGCGTTCTATTCTTCCTCTCAACAACACTATTTTGAGGAGGTGCGCGAGGGAAAGAAAACGTGTGAGTAATTCCAAGATCATCACAAAAATTTGAGAAAGACTCATTCTCAAATTCACCCCCATGATCACTACGAATAGTGACAATGGTGGTTCCGATGAGATTTTGTACTTTCTTCACAAATATTGTGAAGTTTTCAAAAGCTTCATTTTTATTACTTAAGAAAAATACCCATGTAAATCTTGAATAATCATCAACGATGACTAGTCCATATCTTGCATTTCCTAAGGAAGCAACTCTAGTTGGCCCAAATAAATCTAGATGTAATAGCTCTAGTGGCCGTTTCGTAGAAATGCTTTTCTTAGGTTTAAATGAAGATTTAGGAAGCTTGCCACGTTGACAAGAATCACAAAAACTTTTCTTTTCAAAAACGAGCTTCGGAAAACCTTTAATGGAATTTAATTTCGAAAGCTTATAAAGTGTTCCAAAGTTCACATGTCCAAAGCGTCGATGCCATAAGTGTTGTTCACTTGTGTTAGCAACGAGACATTGTTCATATGACTTAGGAAGATCCAAAATATAAATATCTTTATGGCGTGTGCCGGAAAATAATAATTTATTATTATCATTTGAAATATGACACAGTCCTTTCGCAAAGCTAACTTTGTAACCTTTGTCACAAAGTTGGCTTATTGAAATAAGATTATGATTTAAACCATCAACTAGATAAACATCAATAATTAAGGTTTTAGAAGGGTTACCCACTTTACCAACACCGACGATGGTTCCGCTCTCGTTGCCTCCAAATACGACGCGATTTCCATTTGCAATGGGAACCACTCCGGAGAGTAATTGAGCGTCACCCGTCATGTGTTTTGAACACCCGCTATCGAGTATCCAATTCCCTTTGGAGCTAAATTTAAATTTGTTGCTCCTTTTCTTTTTCTTTTCCTTGAGTACCTAAAGATAGAAACTTTCATATCATGGTACCCAAGGTCATTGGATCCTCAAAGGTTAGACCTTTGGAAGCCAAGTCCGATTGGACTTAGACTTCCCCACATAATTTCTACTACGCACAACATCCGAAAAATAAGCATTCATATAAACTTGTTTTTCTTCCATGCTTGTGTCCTTTGGGCTCCAAATAGTGAAAATTTTGGGAGCCATCATCCTATTGGGTGCATGCATGTGTTGTTGGTTTCTACGTGATGCATGTCGTGGATAGGCATAAGGAACATGATGGAATGGTGCACGACGAGAATTATTCATATGATGAGGTGGGTAAACATATGCATGTGTGGGAACACGTGCGTGAGGGTGTCTCACATTGTGTGCACGTGCCCGTGAACGTGTAGCATAGAAATCATCATATGTGTGAGACGGTGGAGTAGGACGTGTGTTCCTACGTGGCATGGTATTTGTGTACATATAAGCATGCCCCTTCTTTGGAGGTCCACCCAAAGTGGGTTTCTTTCCAAAAGAGGGTGTGGACGAGGTGGAAGCACCATTGGTAGATGAACTACCAATAGAGTGTTTGCTACCACTCGTAGAGTCACCGGAAGTTGGCCTAACAAAGGTAGTGGCCGCTTTGGATGGACATCCCATCGTATACCCCAAACCAATGTGGTGATTGGCCGGAAGTAAGTCACTTAGGATTTTATCCAAATGGTCCTTACCCTTATTGAATCTATTGATTCGGCCTAATGTGTTCTCATATTTCTCTTTGAGAGAACACATAGAAGTATCTAATGTGGATACTTGCGATGTGAGCACATAAACACGAGATTTAAGATTCTCGTTCTCAATACTCAGAGTCGAGTTTTGAGAAGTTAAATCCGTTATCCTATGTTCTTCCGGATCATCGATGCTAACATGTTCAAGTTTAGATTTGAGATTAACAATCTCATTTCTTAACTCTTCAACAACGGTGTCGTTGTTGGTGATGATAGTCTTAGGCGAGGTTTGAATGCTAGCTAGGTCATCTTTTACTTTAGTATATCTATTTACTAACTTAGTGTATTTAGACCATAAATGAGAGTTAGCATCCCTAAGATCATCCATAGTTACCTCATCGCCTTCGTCGTCGCTATCATCGGAGGAGGAAGATCCTTGATCATGCTCCTCTCTTGCCATGAAGCACATGTGCGCTTGCTCCACTTTCTCATCGTCCGACTCTCCGCTTGAGGAATCCTCGGAGTCGGTGAATGTTGCTCCGACAAGTCCCTTTTGTACCCCTTTTTGTACTTCTTTGACTTGTCGAACTTCGGCGCCTTCCACTTCTCCTTTTGCTTGTTTTGAGGACAATCCGCTTTGATGTGTCCTGGCTTATTGCATTTAAAGCACAAAGGAGAGAAAGAGGCGTTAGAAGAACCAAATTTAGCTTTGTTCTTATAGTTACCTTTTCGGAAGAAACGGTTGAACTTCTTAGCCATGAGAGCCATGGACTCCAAGTCCAACTCGTTTTCCGAGTCTTCATCATCGGTTGATGTGGATGTGGATGGAGCGGCCTTGAAAGCAATGGCCTTCTTCTTTGGCTCGTCTTGCTTTAGATAGGACTTCATCTTTTCTTGCAATTTGAGCTTGCTATCCTTGCGTACCTCGTATGACATTAAAGTACCCATCAATTGAACTACGATATACTTATTCATGTCATTACCTTCCTCGATGGCGAAGGTACGTTTCTCCCAAGAAGAAGGAAGTCCTTCGATAAGCTTTGAGCACTTCTCCTTTGAGTGTAGGACTTGCAGAGGGCCTCTAACTCGTTTATTATGTCAACGAAGCGAGCGTAATATTCTTTCATCTTCTCGCCCTGTTGCATATGAAACATTTCGTAATCTTTGTTTACGACTACGAGTTTAGAGTCTCTTACCCTACTCGTCCCTTCATGAAGTATGAGGAGGGAGTTCCAAATTTGATATGCACTCTTACATGTGCATATCTTATTGAAGTCCTCGGGCTCTAATGCGCATTGCAAGGCGTTCATTGCCTTGGCATTGCTTACCTCCGCGGCGATCTCCGCGGTAGTCCATTTCTCAAAGTCTTCTTCTACGGGCTCGATGTATTCCTTCATTGTAGTCCTCCATAGAGACGCACTCCGGAGGAAGGTTTCCATCCGGCATTTCCAGTACCCGTAGTTGGTACCGTTGAAGAATGGAGGCCTCGTAGAGGAATGTCCTTCCATCACCGAAGATGCTCCTTCACGGTTTCTGAAGGTGTCATAGTTGGAAGGTGGACGCACGGTCTTGTTGTCGTTGGCAGACATAGCTAAGTATCTGGCTCTGATACCAAATGTAATGCCCTACAAGCTACTGCACAAGTACTAGAGGGGGGGTGAATAGTACTTTAAAATAATAAGGAGTATAATTCCAAATTAAATTGCAAACAACTACCAAAACAATTTGCGGAAGCTTAAATTGTATGACAACAACAAAATTAACAATGCAAACAAATGATGTTAATGGGTTCGGATCCACCCAAGTCTCCCCGACTTGTTCCCGGTGATCCTACGTCCCAACCACCCGGATCCCCTCCGGATACTTAGGTTAGAAACCCTAACCCAAGATTTCCACTATGAATATCTTGTGAAAAACCTTCACAAGATCAAATCATACATGCAAAAGCAATAGTGAATCCCACATCCCGGAATCACAACCTTCTCTCACAACCGAGAGAATCAACAAGCAATATAAATGAGTTTATATAGAAATAAACAAACTTACCACAAAATCCTATACCTTGAGTTTTTCTTACCCAATAGGTGAAATGAAGGATTTGAGGAAGATGAAGTCACCAAGACCTAGCACCAAGGAAATGACCAGCAATAGGTGCCTAGGGAAGATTTGGAGACTTGGATCAAGCAATAGCTTGAAGAGCTCACCAAGAACAAGCTTCTCTCAAGATGGATTCTAGATCTAGAATAGTGAGAGAATGGGTTTCTTGTGAGGAAGAGAGCTTTAGATTTGAGTGAGAATGGCTATCTCTTTTGATCTCAATGAATCTCTGAATGGAAGCTCTAACCTAGATAGAAATGACCTAGGTTCGTATTTATAGGGTCCCATAAAAACAAGTTAGGTCATTCACCAACGGATAGAAATCTGGGATAATTAGTCGGTCAAAGAACAATCACTGACCGACTAGTTCATCAACTAGTCGGTCAGTCAAACAGCATGGACCGACTAAGAGAGGAACTGAGAAGAGATAGAATTTCAGACCTAGAAATCTAGTCGGTCCAAGAAGACTTTCTGACCGACTAGTTTCACAATTAGTCGGTCAGTCAATGAACGTAGACCGACTAAGAGGCAAAATGAAATAGTCTGAAAACAAATTGACTTAGTCGGTTCAAGAACAAAAGTTGACCGACTAGATTGTCAACTAGTCGGTCACCAAACGTTCTTAGACCGACTAACGATAAACAGTAGCTTAGGAGAAATTTAGCATGAACAGTAAGTCACAACTAGTCGGTCAAAGAAGCATCATTGACCGACTAGTTCACAAACTAGTCGGTCGGTGAGTCAACGTAGACCGACTAACTGTAAACAGTAAAGTCCAAGAAATTAAGGAATCAAACTAGTCGGTCCAAGAATAGTTGCTGACCGACTAGATCACCATCTAGTCGGTCAGTACTTGTTCTTGTACCAACTAACATGCATAAACAAGTCCGAATCGAAGCGCGACGCTTCGAGGGAGTTAGAATGAACTTGTACTAAGATCCTAGAGCTACGATATGAGCGTTATGAAGTTAGAAACGTAAGATATACTCAAGGCTTAACATTCTATATATCGAAGCTAAAAGACTATAAATAAAACCTTAATAAACGGTCTTCGAGAGCTTCGATTGATTCTTCATAACTTCCAAAACGGCGCAAGAGCTTCAACGAAGCTTTAGGCATGAATACGAGCTTTGGGAAGTGTTGAGATGTCGCTTTGAATGTTCTCGTGAAATTGGCGACGATCTCCAATACTGCGCTCACAAATTGTTAGTTCATGGATTATTTATGTTTGCTCATCATCAAAACCAAATCCGGGGAGTCCAATATTCAACATTCTTCGTTAATGTACATGCAGGTATAGTCGACGATCGTGGATCGGATTAAGGCTGGCCAGGCTGAGGATCCGAAGCTGGTGAGGATTCGGGAGCAGGTGGAAGCCGGTCTGCGGACTGACTTTTTGATTCATGAGGATGGCTCGCTGAGGTTTGGGGCCAGGTTGTGTGTGCCCGCTGGGGATATCAGAGAGGAGTTGATGGTGGAGGCACACAGTTCGCCGTATTCTGTGCATCCTGGTGGCACCAAGATGTACCAGGATCTTCGTCTGAATTATTGGTGGCATGGTATGAAGCGGAGCGTGGCTTGGAGTGTAGCCAAGTGCTTGGTTTGCCAGCAAGTGAAGGCGGAGCATCAGCGTACGGCCGGGTTGCTACAACCGCTTCCGATTCCGGAGTGGAAATGGCAACACATCACTTTGGATTTCGTGACTGGACTACCTCGGAGTCCGAAGCAGAATGACGCGATTTGGGTGATCGTAGATCGATTGACCAATTCTGCGCACTTTATTCCGTTCCGAGTGGGACAGTCCACTGAGGCGCTAGCAAGGAGATATATGGAGGTAAAATTCTTTTACTTTCCGTTTTATTTCCTTTTCCTAGTTCGGATAGTGATGTAACGTGAATCGTGCAGGAGGTTGTGCGACTTCATGGAGTCCCCGTGAGTATCGTATCTGACAGAGACATGAGGTTCACATCTCAGTTCTGGCAGAGTTTGCAGAAGAGCTTGGGTACGCGTCTGAGTTTCAGCACGGCGTACCATCCGCAGACGGATGGCCAGTCCGAGAGGACGATTCAGATTCTGGAAGACATGCTGAGGGCGTGCATGTTGGATTTCAAGGGTTCGTGGGAGGACCATCTGCATTTGGTGGAGTTCTCTTACAACAACAGCTTCCAGGCGAGTATTGGCATGGCGCCTTTCGCCGCTCTTTATGGGAGGAAATGTCGATCGCCATTGAGTTGGGATGACGTTGGTGATCGGGAGCTGTTGGGACCTGAGATGATCGTGGAGGCCGTGGATATCGTCAGGAATATTCGGGAGAGGTTGAGAATTGCTCAGGACCGTTTTAAGCATTGGGCGGATGCTAAACGTCGTCCTTTGGAGTTTCAGCCGGGCGACCATGTGTTCTTGAAGATTTCCCCGAATCGTGGTGTGATTCGTTTCGGGAAGCGAGGGAAGTTGAGCCCGCGATACATTGGACTGTTTGACGTTTTGGAGAGGGTTGGCGAGGTAGTGTATCGTTTGGCCTTGCCGCCATCTTTGGAAGGAGTTCACAATGTTTTCCATGTGTCACAGCTTCGTCGATACATTAGCGATCCATCTCATGCTGTGGATTTTTCGGAGATTACCGTTCGCCCCGATATGACGTATGACCAGCATCCAGTGCAGATTCTGGACAGGCATCAGAAATCGCTTCGGAACAAGATTGTCAATCTTGTGAGGGTGATGTGGCGACACGGCTCACCTGGAGAGTCTACTTGGGAGAATGAGGATGAGATGCGAGAGCGTTTCCCACTTTTGTTTCCGGACTCGTGAGTATTCGGAAATTCCGAGGACGGAATTTTTCTTAAGTTGGGGAGGATGTAACGACTGCTTTTCGTGTATCTGGATTTATTATAATATAATATATGTTTTGGTGGATTTTCTCCTCATGTGTGGTTTTCGTCTCCGTAGCTCTCATTTTCGATCGATTCGTCGTATTTTCTTGTTTCTTCCTTAGGATCGTCGTTTTCGAAGTATGTCATTCGTGACGGACTTCATAACGGTCGTATCTTACTGTTAGATCAAGCCTAGGAGTCTTAGAATCGATCCCGGGGCCCCGCGCTCCGTATCAGAACTTTTGGTGCTCATTAGCCGGTATAAGAAGGGGCACCGACCGACTAGATGACGATCCAGTCGGTCGGCAATCCTTCTTGGACCGACTAGTTGGCTTTCTAAATTGTTCAGGAGTTACTGTTTATCATTAGTCGGTCTAAGAACGTTGGTTGACCGACTAGGTTGCAAACTAGTCGGTCGGCAATGCTTCTTTAACCGACTAACACATCATCTAAATTTTAGTATCAGTACTGTTCATTCTTAGTCGGTCTAAGTTCATCTTTCGACCGACTAGTTGTTAAACTAGTCGGTTAAGTTTTGTACTCAGACCGACTAATTCTTGGTTCTACTGTATAGTCGAGTTACTGTTTACTCTTAGTCGGTCTAAGAACGTTCATCGACCGACTAGATGCTAAACTAGTCGGTCAGTATTTGTTCATGGACCGACTAATTCTAAATCCTATTTTCGTTCAGAAGTTACTGTTTGCACTTAGTCGGTCTGCGTTGGTCGACCGACCGACTAGTTGCCAAACTAGTCGGTCAGTGGTTGCTCTTTGACCGACTAACCTGTGTTAAACCCCTAATTTCTGGGCAGCCGCCAGCCCATCATATTTAAACCCATCCCAAACGTTTTCTTCTTCCTCAACACGACCCAAAACCCTAAAATCGCCCCCATTGAGCCCCCATCTTCCTCCAAGCTTCATCCCTTCATTCCAAGCCCTAAATCCATCATCCAAACCATCCATCCACTCTATCTACCTCTCATTTTCCCCAAAACCTCACCAAATCCATCAAAATCCCCAAATCCCCCAAAACCCTATTTCTCCCAAACTTCTCCAATCTTTTCCAGATCTGATCCTAGGGTTCCCCCGGAGTGTTTCTTCCGCCTCCTCTCGGTAAGAAATCGATCTACCGTTGTTTTCATAACTTATTTATATTTTTATGAAACCCTAATAAAATTTCATGTTGTTTGTTGATTGTTTCCCCATAACAGCGATTTCCCCGTAGATTAGCATCCGTGTGACGAAGTGGTCGTCATCCCCGGTGCTAGGCAAGTGAAACTTGCCACTTAGGGTTTAGGCCATGTTTTAGGCCATTTGCTTGTTGTAGGCGTAAAAGAGGCTAGGCGACGAAATGATACTCGCCTAGGCGCAAATTGGGGAACTAGCTTGACAACGAAGCTAGTTCCGACATATATCATGTTGCACAATTACCATGTCATGTTTACTTTCCATTAACGGTACGCAAATTAAATGTCATGTCATTGCATTCTTTAAAGTAATCCGTGTTTGCGTAGCATCGCTACAATACTTGTGTTCCTGGCTCGTGACCAGAATCGAGCATAATGAGTTGCTAACCCCAACGCTCGATATTGAATTGTGAACTAAGAAACAAGCTCCCGTGCGGGGCAACCCTGGCTCACTTGCTGGGCTCATGTGCAGGGACCCTGGCTTGTTTAGTGCGGGATGGGGTAAGGGTTAAGCGGCCAGGCAACTGGGGGTCTGTTTGATCAACAACTGCAGTTGTAAGGCGTAAACTCTGGGGTGGGGTAGTGTTTAGTGCCGATCGGTGTGAATGATGTACCATTCAGCTGAAGGGCGTAAACATCTACAAAACAACATGAAACGTGAATAGTGAATTGTGTTTAGTGCCGATCGGTGTGAATGATGTACCATTCAGCTGAAGGGCGTAAACACCTACAAAACAATGTGAATTGATTGAGAATGTTAGTAGCATGGCTACTCTTGTCTTGTCCCGATAAATTGTTCCCTTGTACAAATTTGTCTTGCCATGTCTTAAATTGTGCACTCATGTTATAACTGCCATGTCATGCATACTATAACTGCTAGGTTGCTAGATGCCTCACTTTCAGTTTCCTTGCCCAAGTCTTTTAGACTTGCTAACATGTGCCCCTTTACTCTTTTGGGTGACACATGTTAGATCCTGAGCCTGAGTACCTTGTTGAGGACGAGGTGTTTGCTGACGCCGAGCCCGAGCTTGTGTTTGACGGGGAGTACGTGGACACTGGGGACCAGTCTTAGTGTCTTCGTTGTGTTTTACTTTTGTTTGGACAGTTGTTTTGTTATCGGTGCGTAGCACCTATACTTTGTTGTTGTTGTTGCTTTTGTTGGTCTTGTTCTGGGCCTTTAGACTCTTCTCTTTTAGCCTGGTGGCTTTTCTGGATGTTGGACTTATTTTTCATGTTGGACAATTTATGAGATATGAGATTTTATTTCAGTCTCTCCTTGTGTTATTATTGTTGTTCCGTTGTGGTTACAGGGACCTGCTTATGTTTTATTGACGTTTATCGGGTTTGGGGCTTCACAGCTCCACTCTCGTGCGGACCTTTTCACGTCTCGCCTCCATTTTAGGGAAGCGGGTCGTGACACCTTTAGCCCACTTGCGGAAACCCCACAAGTGCAATCGACCTACAATCGATGTCCGTGTATCACACAACCCGGGAACACGCAAAGTCATTAATCCCACAACCTGGGACTAAGCACACTCTCACAAACCGAGAGCAAAACGAAATCTTGACTCCCACAACTTGGGATCAAGCCAATCCTCTCACCACCGTGAGTATACAACAATTAAGAAGTATAAAGAATGAAATATTAAACTTCTTACCACAAAATCCTATGCCTTGAGAAATACTTACCAATGTAGGGCAAGAATGGATTTTGAGGAAGATGAGATCACCAAACCCTAGCTCCACCAAGATGAGCAGCAATAGATGGCTAGGGAGAAGATGGTGACTTGGATTCAAGCTCTTAGCTTGAGTAGCTCACAAAGAATGAGAATCTCTCTTGAGGAATTAGGGCTCAAATAGTAAGGGAGATATTCTTGTGAGATGAGAGAGCTTAGAAATGGAGTTGAATGGCTCTTCTATTGGATGTGAAAATGTCTCTAAAATCAGCCTTTTTATCCCTGGTTTGAAGCACTCAAACTTATAAAGAGAAGAGAGAAAACGGTCACAAAAATCGTGGCATTAAATGCTCCAACGGCTCTATTCTGAAGCTGTTTAATCGGTCTAAGAAGGATCACTGACCGATTAGTTTGGAAACTAGTCGGTCGGTGAACCTTCTTGGACCGACTAGAAGGAAGACATCGAAGATAGTGAATTCAAAAGGTATAAGAACTAGTCGGTCTAAGAAGAAATATCAACCGACTAGTTTGACAACTAGTCGGTCGGTGAGCCTTCGTGGACCGACTAAGTAGTCGATAGTGAAATCAAGGATATGAAGAACTAGTCGGTCTAAGAAGAAACATCAACCGACTAGTTTGACAACTAGTCGGTCGGTGAACCTTCTTGGACCGACTAATTGATCAACAGTAAAGAAGTCGAATTTCACTAGGAGAACTAGTCGGTCTGAGAAGAAACACCAACCGACTAGATCGTCATTTAGTCAGTCGGTGAACCTTCTTGGACCGACTAATTGGTCAACAAATGGTCTTGAATTGATTAGGATAACTAGTCGGTCTGAGAAGGATTTCCAACCGACTAGATCGTCATCTAGTCGGTCGGTGAACCTTCTTGGACCGACTAATTGATGAACAGTGAATGTGCTGAGACAAGCAAGGATATCTAGTCGGTTCAAGAAGGATTCCCAACCGATTAGATCGTCATCTAGTCGGTTGGTTCTTCTATTTGAACTAACTAAGATGCATACGAAGCCGTGAAATGAAGCGATAAGCTTCGGGAAAGTTTCTAATGACTTCTAAGGCAATCCTAGAGATACGATATGATAGTTATGAAGATTTCTAGGCAAGTACAACTCAAGGCTTAACATTCTACAAAACCGAAGCAAGAAGACAATAAAAGTAAACACGACAAACCGTCTTCAAAGCTTCAACATGGAAAATCCGAATCCCTTGACTTCATGAATACACCTTGAGCTTCAACGAAGCTCCAGGCACAATGATCACGCGTTCTGAGGAAGTCTTGGGACGTCGTTTGAGATGAACAAAGTACTTTGGCGACGATCTCCATAAATCTTCATGGACTTGAGTATTTTAGTTGAATGACTTGAATATCTCCAACGTCATAGTCTTCGAAGCTTTTGACTCATCCATTCCTATCTTCTCTTTGGATTGAATCTCCATTCATTTGTTGATGTCATTGGCTTGAGGTTTGAAGTAGCCGTTGAGTTCTTCAAGCCAATGCTTCACTTTTGTTGATCTACCAAGTTCTCCACTTGAATCAACACGTGTAGTCACCTTTGATCTTCTTGAATCTAATTGGTGACTTTTTAGCTAACTGCAATCACAAGAGTTAGTCAAAATGATTTGTGTTTGATCATCGTCAAAATCAAGGTGGAGAGTCCAATACTCAACAGTAAGAACATAATATTCCAACAATTCCACCATCAATGTATTATAATGAACACTTAACGAGCTTGTTCATGAACACCACTTAACGAGCTTGTTCACGAACACTTAACGAGCTTGTTCATGAACATAAATGAACGAACACGGTTATTTTCAAGTTCTGTTCGTTTACTAACCGACCTTTAAAAATCGGTTCAAGCTTGTTCATTAAACTTCCCAAACGAACATAAACGAACATGTACCGAGCTTGTTCATGAGTAGTTCATCGAACGTTCTGTTCGTCAACAGCCCTAATCAAACTCAAGATTTCTGGAAGCTAGCACAGCCCTACTAGCCAGTTGTGCTATGGTAAGATTACACGAGATGAGACGGTATTATGATCATGAGATGAATATTCACTCGGTAAGAGCCTCCATACTCGTACCTACACCGTAAAACGGTAGGTCAAAGGAGTTCCCAAAAAAATCTAAACTGAAATCGTCGATGCGATACGACACGGCGCTCACGCGCAAATAACAAACACACGAAGGAAAGCAAAAAATCAACGCGGAGGGGCAACCGAATCTCCTCCTATCAACGACATCTCTCCCAAAATTCAAGAAAAAAGCCCTAGCGCTAGCCATAACCATAACCCTAATTTCCGCAATGGGCAATACGGAGAAGCTGATGAACCAGATCATGGAGCTCAAATTCACCTCCAAGTCCCTCCAGCGGCAGTCCAAGAAGTGCGAGAAGGAGGAGAAATCCGAGAAGCTGAAGATCAAGAAGGCGATCGAGAAGGGCAACACGGACGGCGCCCGGATCTACGCCGAGAACGCCATCCGCAAGCGAAACGAGCAGATGAACTACCTCCGCCTTGCCTCCCGCCTCGACGCCGTCGTCGCTCGTCTCGACACCCAGGCGAAGATGCAGACCATCGGCAAGTCCATGGGCAACATCGTCAAGGCGCTCGACTCGTCTCTTGCCACCGGAAATTTGCAGAAGATGAGCGAGACCATGGACCAGTTCGAGAAGCAGTTTGTTAACATGGAGGTCCAGGCGGAGTTCATGGAGGGGTCAATGGCAGGATCGACGAGCTTGTCGACGCCTGAAGGGGAGGTCAACAGCTTGATGCAGCAGGTCGCCGACGATTACGGGCTGGAGGTGTCTGTTGGGCTGCCGCAGGCTGCGGCACATGTGATCCCTGGCAAGGAGAAGGAGAAGGTCGATGAGGATGATCTCTCTAGGAGGCTCGCCGAGCTCAAGGCCAGGGGATAGATTGATGGACGGTATAAATTCTTAAAACTCATTATTTGACTGGTGTGATATATCAAGTTTAGATTTTGTTATGTTTATTAGTATGTTTGGTGGCAAATTTAAACATTTTTTGGCGATTCTTTCTCTTTCTTGCTTTATCCTGTGTTTTGATCATATTATTAGAATTGTGATGTCTAGATTGTTGCGAATCTATCAAGTTATGATTTTGTCATGTTTTTTAATCATAACGAGTCAATGTGCTTTGGTGTAGGGTCTCTTTCTCTTGTTTTCATGTAAGATGAGATTTTTTTTGTTTCGATTGTCGTATCACGGTAAGATTTTGACACAGATTGTGCTGAGAATTGCTATTCAGTGTTTTTTGCTCGCCTTGACTGGCCCTTTACTTATTTTAAGCTCAAATATGGAATTCCCTATGGTAAATTATTCTTATGACCTCTTTGTATAGATTATCGTAGAGTTGTTACCCTTTCATTGCATGAGTTTGAATTGCATGATCTGAAATTAGTATACATTACATGCCAACTTGATTTAAAGGTCACATGCAGGTCTTTACTTGCTTACCGTTGCCTCTGCCAGCGTACCGGAACCAAGGCTCACTCTTTTTCTTTTGAGAAAAAGGATGGGGCAAAAGCCCCAGGTAACTTTATATAAATGGTTGTACAAAGAAATTTACGAGAATAAAGTCTCACTCTATCAGACTGTTAGTATTAGGTTCACTATTGCTTGTAAAAACTTGGTTAATTCATCCGTGGAGCTTTCTTGAATTCAGTCTGTCCTTTATTGTCAACCCTATATTTATGCAAAAGTGCTTCCATGATGTTGGCAACAATGTTGAGAATGAGGATCTAGTAAGTTTTAAACTTTTTAACAAGAGGTTTCATTAACCTGAGATGTGATGGTCATGATATTTAATTCATTGAATTACACGAAGATCTATTCAGGTCTTACCAGTTTTTCTGAATTATTGTTATTGACCATATTAAGTTATATGCTTATTAGGTTTTGTCGTTGGTTCTGTAATGGGTTAGAATAGCAGCAGTTTTGCCATTTTGATTCTTCTCAGCAAGAAGGGTGGGAGGTGGGGATTGTTACAAATGCTTGTAACTATCTGCCACGTGTGGCATATTTCTTATAGACAATTACCACTAGTGAAACACTCAACATGCCGTCTCAAAGGATGATGACCGGTACGGTTGCTTATAGACATGTCTTTACCTTACTCTTGAGTGATACGAGGCATCACTGTCAAAATGATTGCATTTTACACCGATTAAAAATCCTTTAATTGAGAAAGATTTTCATGTATTAAATCCTTGTGCTTTAAAGCTAATTAAGGACGATCCATTTTGAAGTGGCAGGTTCTGTGTCAAGCTGTTAACCTTTTATAGATGAATATGCCTCTTGATTAATTTGGAAGATCATGTAGCTTGTTCATTGTTGTAGCTGTAACAGAAAAATAATATATTTGCTGGACACATTGGTTCTGTTACAAGGTTGCAAATGCACTTGATGATATCTTCCATTTAAGGCTCTTAATGAGCTGTGAGATCAATTAATGTGCATTTACAACAATATGGAACTTTTGATGGTTCAAGTCAGTGTGGAGCCCTGCCACGGTTGCTTTAGTTATATGGAGAACCGCACCCGAGAAAGAATGTTGAAGTTGGAGTGGTTGGCAGCTATAGTCTTCATGACTGCTTGTCACTATCGCCTTAGTCCCTTTGTAAGTCAACTGTATGGTATATGGACAAGAACTACCTGACAAGAACTACCTGACAAGAACCTCTGTTTGCATAGACAGGGTAGACAGGATGTCATACGCCATTGGAAATGCCCCAAGGTGATTTTATGAAGGTGGTGCTTTGTCTATTTATCTTTGGGTTAATTTCACTGATCCCCTCTAAGGGTTGGTCCGTTTACATTCCTAAGTTTTTTACCACGTAGCTCCCTAAGTTGTTATAAAGCTGTTTACTTTCACTTTTTCCAAATTAAATGTTTTGCCCCTCTTTCCTGTAGTGGCATCTTCCCTAAAATGAACCAAAAAATTTGAGAATAAAAGGGGAAACAAATAAATAAACAAGCATAACGCAAACTCAAAACGTTGTGCTTGAACTCAAAATTATTATTTGCATTATGCTTGTTTATTTATTTGTTTTGACCCTTTTTCTCAAATTTTTGGGTTATGAAAGAATGATAAAATAGTTAATTTGGGGGGAAAATGAATGGGGTTAGTTGTTTAACGGCTTGGGGGCCTCATGATAGAAAAAATTTAGGGGGGTTTAATGAAAACATGCCAAGCCTACGGGCGTTAGTGAAATTAAACCTTTTTCTTTAATGTTTTTTTGTTTTGGGGGGGGGACTGGAGGAATTTGTTGGTTGCTATAGGTGCCTTTGACAACCTAATTATCCAAAAGGGGATATTCTCATTATCCATAAGCCAAACAGTAATAAAATTGAATGGTAATATGATTGTAAATTATCTCTAATCGTATTACGAAGGCTATATTGAATGGTAATATGATTTTTTGGAAGAAGAAACTATATTGACTGCAAATTATGTTCTGAACTGGATTCCCACAAAATCATTCGATTCGTATGAGATCTGGAATGGACTCAAATCCAATTTGAGTCGTTGAATGAAATGGCGTTGCGTGGCACATGGTCTCATTCCATAAAGGGTTATAGATAAGTTGGATCTCAAAATCTTAAGATGTATATTTATAGGCTATTCTGAAAAATCTAAAGGATATATGTTCTTTCATGAAGAAAAAGGAGTCATTGAAAGTAGAGATGCTACTTTTTAAAGAATCTAAAGGAAAAAAAACAAGTCCAAGAAAATACGTCACCTTTACTGGACTTAGATGATGTTTCCAATAATGACTTGATCATAGTGGATGATGTACATTATCTAATTATGGAAGATCCAATTATGGAAGATGAGCATGCAAATGACAATATGCCCATAGAAAATCAACCACCTGAACCTGTCTAACATGCAAACCTTAGTGTCGCAATAAGAGACTCAGAACAATAACTGCATTGATGGATGATTGTTATTTATTTTCATGTGAACAATCTTGTTTTTCCGTTGATATAGATATAAATGAGCAAGCTGATTCCTTGAACTATGTGGATGCAATGAAATCTCCTGAATCAGATCAATGGCTTGAGACCATGAAAAAGGAGCTTGAGTCAGTCGAGAGAAACAATGTATGTGAGTGGAAGTCCATTGGATGTAAATGTGTGTTAAAGAAGAAATATCGAGTTGATGGGTCTGTTGATACATTCAAGGCCCTGTTAGTTGCAAAAGGATTTACTTAAAAAGAATGGATTGATTATCTAGAGACTTATTCTCTGGTGGCTAAGTTTACATCCATAAGGATAATCTTGACAATTATTATACATCTTACCTTGAAACTTTACCTGATGGACGTCACGACTGCATTCCTCAACGTAGAGTTGAAGGATGTAATATAAATGGATCAACCTGAAGGATATCAGGTTGAGAGATAGGAAGATAAAATATATAATTGAAGAAATCATTGTATAGTTTGAAACAATTATCTAGGTAGTGGTATCTCAAATTTCACAATACAATTATCTAACTTGGTTTTGTTGCAAACAAATTAGAGAATTGTGCGTGTCTTGAAAGTGGGAGCAGTTTTACAATATTATCCCTGAATGTGGATGATATTTTACTTGTTGGAAATGAAATTGAAGTGTTGAATAAGATTAAATCAGCATTTTTGTGAATTTGAGATGGACATGTGGGATGCATCATATGTTCTCGGTATACAGATCTTTAGAGATCGAAAGTTTAGAACGTTGAGTTTGAACGAGAAAATATTTGCATAAAATATTGAGAAAGTTTGAAATGTAGAATTTCAATCCGACACATACACCACCGGAACAATGTCTTGGAAAAGAACAGAAATCGCTAGGTGTTCCATATGCTCAGGCTATTGGAAATTAAATGTATGCAATGCTCTGTACTAGACAATACTTGATGTACCCAGTTAGTCTGGTTAGTAGATATCAAAGTAATCTTTGTCCAGCTCATTGGGAAGCTGTTAAGACGATTTTGAAATATCTAAAGAGTACTGTGCACCATAAGTTGGTTTATCAAGTAGATTCGTTTAAGTTTCTTGGTTACACCGATACAGATTTCGGATGGGACAACGATGACAGAAAGTCAACTTCTAGACATTTGTTCATCTTTGATGGTGCAACTGTTTCTTGGGATAGTAAGAAATATGATTGTGTAGCAAGATACACCCAAGAAGCTGAGTATATAGCATGTAGTATAGCAGCTACTCATGCGGTCTGGATAAGAGGATTCCTATTGGACGTGGATCTTAATTTGGTGAATGGACCAATTGAGATGTAATGTGATAATCAAGCAGCCATCAGCTTGATTAATAGCGGTGCAAACAGTTCCAAAGGAAGGCATATTGAGATACAATATCTCGGTTGCGCGCGTGCACCGCATCCTCTTCGCGAGGTTATTTTTTTGCTCCGTGCACTGTGTGCACGGTTAATTTCTAGTATCATTATATCCATGATATGGTGAAGTGGAAATAAGTCAATGTGATTTATATTCTGACAAGTGATATGATTTCTGATCCCTTGACAAGGATATTTCAGCAGATACATTTATCAAACATGTTGGTTTGATGAGACATAGAAATATCTAAGTCAAGGAAACTTTCATGAATAATGAAAGGAGACAATCATGAATAATGATTGTGTTCGGTGAATAAAATGTGCATATTTCACGGATAATGGGAGTATGTGAAATTGCATCATGTGTCATAGCACAAGGATAGCGGAGTATGGCCGGAATGCACTTGGTCATTTCGGCCAAGTGGAAGATGTAAGCGGGGTTGCCCTGAAATAGCCTAATAATCCGGAACCCGGCCCGACTCGACCCAATAAGTTAGTTGTGGTATATGAGAAATTTCCTCATGTAACAGAATGACATTATGTGATTTTCTCTCACGTAGCATTGGGTCGGTTAAGAAAATCACGAAGACGGTTACGGGGTGGAGGATGTGGTGCTGGCCTTGTTAATTGAGAGGAATTCTTCTCTTCTTGAATCAATTTAGCCACTCTCCGAAATCTTCAATTAAATGTATTTTTGTATTTGTTCTCTTCAAAATCTCACAATGATTTGAACCCCAGACCACTTAAACATATGAATAACAATTGAAACCACCAACCAAAAATCCCAGTGCAACTTGTATACCTAAGTTTTGATATATAAATACAAATATAAAATAAAACGGGCATGATCTAGATCAATTCGGACTGACGGGTCAAACCCGCACCCGACCCGGATTTTTATTCGGGTCGACCGGGTCGACCTAAATGCGACCCGACCCGGTTAACCCCATCTACCCATGCCCGGTTAAGAAGGCTGGTTCGGGCCTGGGTTGGGTTTATTTTGCCACCGCTACCTGTATGTGCTTGATGGATTATCATCAGCATCATTTGCAGTATGTTTTGTAGGTTAGCATTCTGACTTGCTTGTTCAGTCTTTAGAAACTTATTACCACAGATGCATACGACTTTGTTACCCGAAATGCACACATGTTAATACCCATCATTGAGTTTGTTAGGCTTACTAAAGTTGAGGAACTGGTTCAGATTTTGGGTATGTTAATCATTAGGTTGACAAAGCGCTCCACCATGAATTAGTGTTGAATGCATTAGGGCCAAAAACATGTTTGAAACGTTCTGGTGTGCAAAGCTTTTTTGGATATATCCATCTTTCTTGATTTGTTGATTGACAAATAAATATTTATGGACGGACTTGCTATGTGATGTCATTTGCATGTCAGCGGTTGGCGTCTCCGACCATTTCTTGCTTAGTTTTAAGTTATAAAAATTGAAGGTGTTTAAAGATATCCTAGATCTGTTATTAGTTTTCCTTAATAGTTACAACTACTTGTTCCCTATTTTTCATAAAGAAGTTTTCTACGGTTTCTTGGAAACCGTAGTTACTATTGTTGTTTCTTGTGCCTCATTAAACATATATTTTCCTTCGTGTAGTTCCATATTTCATCAAATTTGAGTTTCCATAAAAACACAATGAAGTGGATATCATTTTACTTGAGTAAGTGTTTAGGAAAGCGAAGTGCATGTCATATGGTGATATGATTTTGTAGGGTTTTATGTGATAAAAATAGCATTTTTGGTGTAAAGATTGGATTTTAATGGCAAAGGTGGGATTTTAAGGTTAAAAGAGTGGTTTTGAGAGAAAAGACAATATTTTTATTGATAATAAAACGAAGACATAGACGACCATTTTCGAGAGGACGGCCTCTCTCCTAAATTTCAATTCGAGACTCCCACTAATCGAAGGGATCTAGCCGTATTCTTAATCAATTCTTCGTCAAATTCCACTTATCTCCCATTCTAAACTTCACCTTATTTATACTAAACTCTCCTAATGAGCCAGCAACCCAAAATTACCAAAATACCCATGACTTGGGATTTTTCAGACCAAAATTATAGATCTTCCAATGGACCCCTAAAATGACAGTTTTGCCCGGTGTCCGGAAATTACGGATTTGCCACTAGTAGGTCATAAACACTAATCCTAACATTACACCGTCTCCGAAGAACCACATTGTCTTCAAGGTGGTGCATGAAGTTCGTGGGCCACGCTACTCGAAGTGAGGGTGATTGTCCCCTCCTGGGTTAAAGCTTGGACTGCCTCTGCCGCCATCGTTGTTGCTCTTGGTCATTGCCTTTCTGTGGGCCTCCTTTGGCTTTGTTGAAGCCTTGCATGTCTTTCCCGTTGTCGTATGTCCACCCAAACTCTCCACCGTTCTATGTGAAGTCTAGATGGAAGCCATGTTGATCGACAAGCTTGCCTGAAGGTCAACTGCATCCGAAGTACTCTCATCGAGGACCCGGATGGGCTTCGTCCATCAACCATGGCCTGCGGGCCCTCTGGAGAATCTCTCGGAGGTAGTCGGGCCTTGGAACGGCCCGCCCGTCAATGGGCATGGCCTTTTTCTCTTGGGCCCTGGAATGGCTCACCCAGGTGCCGCCTTTCTCGTGGGGCAACCTGGGCTTCCCCTTTGTCATCCGCTTGGTCCGCCTTCCCCATGTTTGTATGGGAGGATTTTAGCCCTCGCATGCGATCTGTCGCCTATTTGTTGAAGATCGTCGTCAAAGATGTCATCTTTCCCTAATCCATGGCCAAAGGCGTCATCTTTATCCCTAGATCTGCGTCGTAGTCGTCGTTGGTGGCTAGATCTGAAGTCGGATCGTCCTTTTGATAGATCTCCTCCTTAAAAGAGATGGCTTTCCCTTGTCCTTATCCAAGAGTAACGACTTTTGTTCCGGACCTGCGCTGTTGACTTCGTCTTTCTTTAGATAGATTCTGACGGGCTTGTCGAATGCTGTCCAAAATTTTCTCCGATATTGACGACTCGTCTCTTTAAAGAGTTGTTTTATTGTGGCTGTCCACTTCTCCAATTTTCCTTGCCGTCGTTCCTCCCACGCATCCAACTTTTTCACCATCATTGATTTCAAAATCAATGCTGCTCTGATACCAATTTGATAGGATTTTCTAGGGGTTTGAAGGATAAAAATAGGATATTTGGTGTAAAGATTGGATTTTTATGGCAAAGGTGGGAATTTTTGGGCTAAAAGAGTGGATTTGGGGACAACGATGATATTTTTATTGATAATAAAACGAAGATACAAAGATAGATGACCTCTTTCGAGAGGACCGCTCTTCCAAGTTAGAAGCGAGTGGAAGCCGAACTCTCCCACTAATCTAAGGGATCCGGTTCTATTCTCAGTCAATTCATCGTCAAATTCCACATCCCCTATTCTAAACTTCCTCCTTATTTATGCTAAACTCTCCTAATGAGTCGTCGTCCAAAATTACCAAAATATCCCTAATCTAGGGTTCAGCTCAGAATTACAGATCTGCCCCTAGACCCCTAAAATTACAGGTTTGCATCTATGCTCAGAAATTACAGATTTGCCATTGATAGGTCATAAACTCTAATCCTAACATATGGTCAAAGTAGACATAAAGTAACTGACATTCTGAGAGAGGCAATTTTTTGTCAGTACATGTGTTTCTTTTGTTAGTTCAAGTTGCTTGATGTTGCACCCTAAAATTTGGGACTTGGTGGAAAGTACTAGAAAAATTATAAAACACTTGATTACAGTCCCTTTTTCTTCTTCTTTTCCCCATGTTTTACTGCTTTTTAACTTCTTTGTGTGTTCATTTGCCAATTGCACATTTTATCTACTGTCTTGATACAACCTTTTCAATTCAACCCTAAAATTGGTTCATTGTTATGTCATGTGAGTCATGGGCAGATATGAAGCCAGGAAACCAGTGGATCGAGATTTACATGTGGAATGCTGCAATATTAGATAGGAAGAATATTACGATTGATGGTACAACCCTATCAATTGAAGATGATTCGCAAGTAAATAACACAATCCACCAAAGCTACCCGAGGCAGCATGATTGATGTGTATTGTTGAAACCAGAACTAAATTCAATTATCATGGTCCATCCAAAATCCTTGAAGTTTTAGAAAAATGGTTAAGAGCATCAGACCGTTTAAGGAAACCCCAATGGTGGGAGAAGACACTTCCAAGAAATAGTAATGGGGCTCTCAATAGTAATGGCGCGCGCACACACACACACCGGCATGCGCGCACATACATGCATAAAAAAGGGGCATGCAATTTTTATACGGGTATGTAGATTTGCTATGCACATTGAATAAGCTGCCAGATTCAAAGATTGCTAGATGACATGTAACAATCAGAGATTGTTTGGATTGATCAAATCCAAAGGATTTTAATTCTAAATTTCTTTTTTCCTATGGATTTGGGCAATTCAAAGGATTTGCCAATTTGGATGCTATTTTCTGACAACAAATCCTAGATTTCTACTCCAAAAAATAGGTCAATCATTTCGATTAAAAAGGAGAGTTCTTGACGTCGGTTTTGTAATCCAAAGGCTTTCCTCTATTACAAAGCTACTTTTGGATTATAAATTAAATAAAAAATATGATGAATTTATTATGACGTCCAAACAAACTTTTTGGGTCATAACCCGAAGGATTTTAACACTTTGAAATACATGTGCAATCCAATGGACTATATTTCAAGATGAAATAGGAACCATGTTCTTACCAATCATCCAAACAAGCCCTAATAGATGATGTATATTTGATCTTCTAATGTTCTAGATCCATTCTCTTTCTGGAAAGTAATATAACGAAGTTAAGGAATCATAGACATCTCAACTATTTGATTTAAATTCTGTCCATTAAAAGTTAATAAGCTAGGACTTACTGGGACTTTATCATGGTTGTGGTACATATTACATTTTGGTTCCAATAGATGGAGAGAAGTCAGAGAACTGAGGGACATAAATCTTAATGTGAAATGTCATGCTGGGCAGGGACGTGAGCATCTGACTATGGGGGTCTTGCAGAGATGGAAATGTAATTGTATGTTTGGTGAACCATTTAGTTTAGAGGCATTTATAGCATAAAAATTATAGATAGGATTGGCTAAAATTGATTGAAGCGACCTTTCAGTTGAACATGCCATTCGTTAGAAATCTTGGTAGCGGACGAAGCACGACTCACAGAGCTGATTACTAGCAGGAGCTGTCAAAAATGGAATGAAATTGGGAATACCAAGAGATTAAATCTAGACATACAATTCTATAAAATGAAATTAAATTAAGGATACCAAGATAAAGAAAATCCAAACATGAATGCTATGCTAGGAAGTGAAGTGAGCATCTGGCTACATTAGTTTTGCAGGGATGGAGGTGCCATCTGGATGCTCTGTGAAAGTTATTAGCTCTGCTGCAGGATCAATAGCCGTTTCATATGGTGTGGATCCATGTCTGGTGCAGGGTCCAAGCATAATCTGTGTTATTTATGTTTAATACCTATAAACAAGAGGGGAGATGATGAATTAAGCATGAACATGATTCAGTAAAACCATCTGAAGACACCTTCCGGTTAGAGCACATCATTTTATGTGAAATGGTGTCTGTGGGCAAAGTACTACCTACATACCAGAAGGTCTTATTATTTATAGGCGAGTTCCTGATCGTTTCTTGTACCTTTATGCTTCAAAAGCGGTGCAACCGTATACTGTAACCAGCATGCTTCCTCATCTATGCAGATTTTCTTTCCTACTTAAAAAAAATAGCTGCTGAAGATAAATGTGGTCAATGTACAATCTTTCTAAGGCTATCTTATTTCTTGTTCTCTGTCAACCCCTCAACTATGTTTAATTTATGCAGAGTCTAGGTGTAAAGTTTTGGTGTTCACTTCTCCAAGGACTCAATGATGGGGTACGGAAGTAGAAGGTTTAAAGATGTTGGGTTTTGTGGTGGGATTTGGGGAAGACCTAAAAACTAGGGTTTGATTACTAAGAATAAAATTAGAAGGCATAGGTTTTGGGTCTAATACCTAGGCGAATCGTTCACCTACTAAGCACATAACATGCAAAGTGATTTAAAAAAGAAATTATGGTTTATGGCAAAACAGCTAAATTTTTGTCAATTTCAATTCTTTATTTCACCTTTCAATAATCTATTTCACAACGTAAGGCATAAAGACCTTTGTTTATGAAAATATAATTTGACTCTTAAGAAAACCAGTCCTTTTCTAACAAGAATTCTGAAAGAAATAAAGCTTCATTTTATAAATTAGCCCCAAAAGACTCTAAGACAAGGTTAGCGAACTCTGTTTCTGTTTGATTTTGGTCTTTTAGAAAATTTTTGAGTTCAGTAAGTTTGTTAGTTTCATTGGTTTTGATTTAAGTTTCAGTTTTAGATATATATATTTTATGCATATATTTTGGATTTATATAAATTTATTTCAGATTTATCTATTTATGTGAATTTATATGAATTTATTTCGGATTTAAATAAATTTATAAGAATTTATTTCCCAAAGCTATTATTAACTTCAAACTCAACCAAACTTAAAAGCCCAAAACCAAAACCAAAACCAAAACCAAAACCAAAACCAAAACTATTATTACCTTAAAACTCAAACCCTAACTTAAAACCTAAACCCAAAACCAAACTTTAAGTTAAAACCCAAACATAAACCTTAACTTAAAACCAAACCCAAATCCAAACACTGCTTTAAATGCTCACTCACAGAAGCTTCTATCTATCTCTTTTTCTTTCCACTCTCTATGTCGTGTTGCTTCTCACTCGTTAAGACGAAACGACGAAGAAACAACGACGAACGATAAACGATAAACGACGACGATGAAAGATGACGAAGATGAAGACGGCGATATGGTAAGTTCATCCCTCCCTCCCTCTCCTTTTTACAACATTTAATGAGGGTTTCTTCATTTTTAATCTTTGTTTTTTTTTCTTTTGAATAATTCTTGAGTGATTATTTACTTTTATCACATTTAATCTTATGATATCATGTCAAATTTTGATTTTTAATCCTTTTGAAGGTTAAATGGTTGAAAACGAGAACTGAGCTTGGTTTCATACCCGTTTTTGTTGAAACCTGTACGAAATGGCTGCCAACATTCGGTTTCGATAGACACCTCGTTCCATGCTCTAAAATAAATATTACTCTTGAATAAAGAAAACTCACAACTAGACTTTAATTCTAAAAGAACCCAAAAAGAAGTTCAAAAAATAATATAACTCTAAAAGAAAGCGTACAATATCTTTGACTTTTCTTGTACGATTGAAATGCCTCCATGTGTTGAACTTATTTCGATCTCCGTAATTGGGTTGAATGTGCATGTAGTCTGCTTCACATTACTCAAGGTCCAAACGTTATATTTGTCCTTGACATTGCTTAGCAGGTAGATCATTGATAGAATCTCGACGAAACTGAAATTTATAGAATAAAAACTGAACTTTTAATAGATAAAATAGGCTACAAATAAGAGGTAATCTTCTCTCCCAAGACGCCAATTGATAAGGGACGTCCGCACCTTTTCCGAAGAACACGAAGAACAATCTCTACCTCTTCAAAATAATCAAAATATGCATAGCAAAAGCCATCGGCTAACCCTAGGTATAAATACTAATCCCACTCTAATCTAATTACAAGCTTGCCATTATAATATAGAATAATTAGAAATGAGTATTGATTATAATATAGAATAATTAGAAATAAGTATTGATCAATTACGAAAACGCCCCTTTTAGTCTCTTGCGTGGGTCGACCTCCCCTTTGGTGCGCCTGCCCCCTCTTTGTTGCACCAATGAGCTCATAACTACTCCCTCCATAAAGAGCCACATTGTCATCAAGGTGGAAGTCTGAAAATTGCTGCGCCATGACGTCCAGTGATTCTAATGTGCTCTCGTGCTCTGGCAAGCCCTTCCACTACAATAAAACCTCCCGATCTTCAGTGCTCTCTCTGTGTACCCCCTTCAGCTCCTCAGGCTCTAATATCACCTACATATCACCTGTCAACGTCTTCAAAAGTGTGGGCGATGGGGTGTGATCGCCAATATCATGGTGAAGCTGAGACACATGGAAGACCGGATGTATAACCAATCCTGGGCAACCTCAACATGTAAGCAATTGGTCCTACCCTGGCTTCGACCTCGTAAGGACCAAAATATCTAGGAGCCAGCTTCTCATTCCTCCTGTGAGACAAGGATATCTGTCTGTAGGGTCTCAGCTTCAAGTACGCCATGTCACCTACCGCAAACTGCACGTCTCTGCGGTGAAGGTCAGCCATTGTCTTAATAATCTGCTGAGCTCTTGTCAGATGGAACTTCAGCTCCTCCAAAATCCAATCCCTCTCCGTCAGTTATTGCTCTACATCTGATATTGGTGTCGTCTCCTGCCCATATGGTACTAAATTTGGAGAATCATGGCCATACAAAATTCTAAAGGGTGTCATCTGAGCTGCGGTGTGATATGATGTATTATACCAATATTCCGCCTATGCCAGCCAACTGGCCCACTCCTTGGCGATCTCTGAAATAAAGCACCTCAGATATGTCTGAACACTCCTGTTGACGACCTCAGTCTGGCCATCCGTTTGCGGATGGTAGGATGTGCTCCGTCTCAAAACTTTGCCCTGCAGCCGAAAAAGCTCTTGCCAGAATCTGCTCAAGAAAACCTTACCCCTATCAGAGACAATGGACTTTGGGGACCCATGCAAGCGCATGACCTCCCTCAAAAATACCTCCGCCACCGACACTGTGTTGTAAGGATGCCGAAGTGGTATAAAGTGCGCATACTTGCTGAGGCGGTCTACCACAACAAATATGACTGTGTATCCCCCGACTTCGGCAAGCCATCAATAAAATCCATGGAGAGGTCCTCCCAAACACGCTTGGACAAGGACAACGGCTGAAGTAAACCCCCTGAAGCCATCGCCTGATACTTGTGACGCTGGCAAACGTCACACCATGCAACCATCCTCGAGACGTCTTTCTTCACCCCCTTCAAGTAGACCTCGTCAGTCTCTAGTAGGTCTTGAGGACCCCAGAATGTCATACGGTACTGCTGTGAAACTCCTAGAGTATGGTTGGAATGTGTAGAAGTCCTTGGGAGTACCTAGCTTACTCAATATAGTAGCCGACCGTCCTGGATAGCATAGCCTGGATGCTCTGTAGATCCCTGCAAAAGTGTCGTACGTATGTCCGCCAGCTCCTGATCCTGTTCAACCTCCTGCTGCAGCGGCTCCCAATCCTGTAGCACAGAAATTGCCAATTGCCGCTAACTGTACGTCCTCCTCCCGTCGTGAAAGTGCGTCAGCCGCCTTTGGCGATACTCAATCTTAAACCTATATCCCATCAGTTTCCGCAGCTACTTTTGATGTTCTTCTGCCACCATGCACTGCTCTAAAAGATATCTGAGACTCCTCTGATCCGTGTGCATCAGGAAACTCCAACCCAAAAGGTATGACCGCCACTTCTGAATGGATAGGACAATGGCCATCGGCTTACACTCATAGACCGACTGCAGTCTGGCTCTGCCTGTCAACACCTAACTGTAATATGCTTTGGGCCGCTTATCTTGCATCAAAACCGCTCCCAATTCGTGCCCCGACGCGTCTGCCTCTACATCGAATGGTCTGGAAAAGTCTGACAATGCCAGGACTCGCACATTGGTCATGGCCTTTTTCAAGGCATCAAAAGCTGTCATCGTCTCCTCACTCCAAATGAATTGGTCCTTGAGTAGCTCCGTGAGCGGCCAGGTGATAGTATCGTATCTTTGCACGAATCTGCGATAATAGCCCGTCAACCCGAGAAATCCCCTCAACCCACCTGAGAGTGGTGGGACGCGGCCAGTCCAGCATCGCCGCAATCTTTGCTCTGTCCGCTGTCACCCCATCTGCAGATACCACATGCCACAAGTACTCCACCTGTGGCTGTCCAAATAAGCATTTCTTTCTATTGGCGAACAGCTGATGGTACTGCAACACTTGGAAAACAACCCCCAGGTGGTCTAAGTGCTCCTCCAATGTACGACTGTACACCAAGATGTCATCGAAAAACACGAGCACAAATCGTCGAAGGCAAGGACGGAATACCTTGTTTATAAGAGCCTGGAAAGTAGCAGATGCGTTAGTCAAGCCGAACGTCATGACTAAAAACTCATAGTGGCATTTATGCATCTTGAATGCTGTCTTAGGCACATCCTCCCCACACATCCTGATCTGGTGGTAGCCTGATTTGAGATCTATCTTCCGTTAAAATGGCTGCCCCGTGCAACTCATACAAAAGCTCGTCGATCATTGGTATGAGAAACTTATCTGGCATTGTCTCCTTGTTTAAAGCCATGTAGTCCACACAGAAGCGCCAGCTTACATTCTTCTTCACTAGTATCACATGACTTGAACATGGACTCACACTGGGCTGGATAACACCAGCCTGTATCATCTTCGCTACCATCTTCTCTATCTCGTCCTTCTATGCCTGTGGGTAGCGGTAGGACCTCACATTGATGGGAGACACGCCCTCCCGTAGAACTATGGCTTGCTCGTGATCCCTTGGTGGTGGGAGTCCTCGTGGCTCCTGAAAGATCTCGAACTGCTCCATCAGCTGCTGTACCTCAACTGAAATGTGATGCTCCCTGCTGGCCTCAGTGCCACCCTCTACTGTCAACGAATATAACTTCACCAAGTATCCACCGCCTACCGTCTGAATGGTCTTCATCACGGTCTTCAGCGAGACCAGTATCATGCATAGGCTGGGGTCCCCATATAGGACTACTGCACTCTCATTCTCCTAGAACTCCATCCTGAGCAGTTTCCAGTTCACGGTCATCTCCCCCAGTGTCTGTAACCACGTCATGCCTAGGATGACATCTGTACTCCTCAAGTCTAGAGGCAGAAAATCAGCTATCACCTGCACCCCTTGTAGTGTCAGCACCAGTCCTTTACAAACTCCACGGCTGCTCTCCTTTCTCGTCCACATCACGAACTGAAGCTGCCACAGTCTGTCAGCTGGAGCTCCTACTGGTCCATAACCCTCCTGGAAATGAAATTGTGGGCCGCCCCATTGTCGATAAGCACTGTCACCTCATGGTCGTCGATATGCCCTCTCAACTTCATGGTATGGTTTGGTGTGAACCCTACCACTGAGTCAAGGGAAACATCCGCCACTTCTAGTTGATGGCCCTCAGATTCCTACTCCACCTCAGCGGTCTCATCTTCCACTTCAGCATCGTCGTCCTCATCCTCAAGTAGAAGCACCTGGAGCTTGCGCCATGCGCAACTGTGGCCTGGCGTGAACCGCTCGTCACATCTGAAGCATAGACCCTTCTGACGTTTTACCCTCATCTCCACGCCAGTCATCCTCCTGAACTGTCCCCAGCCTGCGGTGCACTATTCTTCTCTCCACTCTTCTCCGTGGAGGCAGGATCCGCTCCCGTAATGGCTTTCTGCTGCCCTCCTGTCGTTACCTGGCTACAGAAAAGTGGCCCACTCCAACCACCCCTCGCCTTCTTCTCCTCAAACCAATAATCCTTTGCCATTTGAGCGTACTCCATGGGCTCCATCAGGCTCTGAGGCTTCTGCATGCGAACCGCTGCTCGAATAGTGGCCTTCAGTCCCTTCATGAATGTACTCTCCATCGTCTTGTCAGACACCTGTGCACCTGTTCTGGTAGGGCCTTAAATCTCTCTAGATAATCCCTTACGGTACTATCCTACCTGAGTGACAACAGCTGCTCCCTCACATTCTTCAAATGTGGATCTCTGAACCTCTCCACTATCTGGTCCATGATCTTCTCCCACGAGTGAAAAGGCCATCTCACATCCTTCCATTGAAACCAAGCGAAGGCCTTTCCATACAAACATATCGCCGCTGCCTTCAGCTTCTGCTCATCTGTCATGCGAGAAACTCTAAAAAATCTCTCTGTAGATCCGCGAAACTGGGTCCACTCCCTCGAAGACATGCATTTTCAGCTTCCACAGCATGTCCATTTTGATTGCCCCTTGGTCTCCTCATCCTCTGCCGTGTCTAGGCGGGTGGTAGTGCTGCCACCTCTCCTGGTGCCGCTCATAGCCCCCACGTGGGCCTCCCTCATGGAAACCGTGATCCCCCGTGGGTCTCCTCCTCGGTCCTATGCCCTCCCCTACCGTTGCCTCCAAACATGCCCTCCTGGAAGTCTCTGTAACCTCCCCCAAGGTTTCCAGAACGTCATCCATAGTGGTGGGGTGGAGGTTGCCATCTATCTTCGCCATATCGAAGGTTAGGAGGGTCCCGAAACCCTCTGCCATCATTCCAGTACTCCTGAAAAACTTCTGGGTCAAATCCATCATCGAAAACATGCACCGGGTCCTCTAGATGAGGCTGAAAGTCATTGAGGGGCTGAAATCCTTCATGGCGTGCACCAAAACTCCCGTGCGGGAGGGGTCCCCTTTGGTTGGCGGGGCGTCGGCAGCCCTGGAAAGGGGCCGCCGGGGCCCGCCGATAGTCGTCAGGGCCCCAGCGGCCCTGTCGCTGGTTGGCGGGGCCCGTCGGGGCACTGGGAGCCCTCGCCGGCCCCGGGTGAGGCCGGGGACGCCACCCCCCGCCGATGTTCCTGGGGGCCCGCGGGGGTCTGGGGAGGGACCCGCGGCCCCCTGATTGCTGCCGCACCTTCTGGGGGAGGCGGCTAGGCCCGTCGGCCTCCCGCCTCGCCTCCGCTTTACGATGAATAGATTCGCGGTAATCATCCTCCCACGGCCCTTCATCTTCCTCCTCGTAATCTTTCTCCTCGTGAACGGATCCCTCATCAATTTTCTCCATTTTTTTCTTGTCCAAAGGTGGCACATTTGTCATCATTTTAGGGTTCCTGTCACCTTTTCCATCCTTTACCGTGAGGGTCGATAGTTGAAAAATTAATTGTGCGAGCGCCTCATCTTGTTTATCTTGCTTCACGGTCAACCATTCAATGGAAGCCGTCAACTTCGCCATAGATTCATCGTTCCCCGCTAAAGATTTCTTCACAACTTCAATCTCGCTATTATTAAACTTCGCCTCCAAAGTCTCGAACTTGTCCTGTGATCTTGTGGACGTCACTATGGATCGTTACGTGTTCTGATACCAAAATGATAGAAACTCGACGAAACTGAAATTTATTGAATAAAAATTGAACTTTTAATAGATAAATAGGCTACAAATAAGAGGTAACCTTCTCCCCCAAGACGCCAATTTATAAGAGATGTTTGCATCTTTCCCGAAGAACACGAAGAACAATCTCTACCTCTCCAAAATAATCAAAATATGCATAGTAAAGGCCGGCGGCTAACCTTAGGCATAAATACTAATCACCCTCTAATCTAAATACAAGCTTGCCATTATAATATAGAATAATTAGAAAAGAGTATTGATCAATTACGAAAACGCCACTTTTTAGTCTCTTTCGTGGGTCGGCCTCCCCTTTGGTGCGCCCGCCCCCTCCTTGTTGCGCCGGCGGTACACAATGAGCCCATCAATCATGCAGTAACAGGCCTTGGCGCATGCAACTCATGCGACTCCTGTAGGTATAGGTACAAAGTCTAGTTGAGTTTTTAAATGAATTTCGGATATATTGAATTTCTTTATTAATGAGTAAGAACTGTTTTTTTTTTCATTTTAAGAACTGTTTTTTTTCATTTTCTTCACTTTCTAGTGAATGTAATGTGAATTATATCTGGTAGTCTTGTGAAATATATAGTTCATTAGCACTATTAGGGATAATTTTGCCAGCTTCATTAGCTCTATTTGGGAGGTATTGTGAAATATATGGTAATTTTGCAATATATGATAGTAATTTTGCAATTTACAAAGTTGTTGATAGTTCTTTGAACGATATGAAAGATTATGGTAGTCTTGTGAAACTTATCCTATTGTTTGGTCTAGCTGAGGTATATACTTGGAACTTTAGTATGGTAGAATTTTTTTGGAGCACATTGTTTTTGCCTTGGATCCAAGACAGATCATCCTTTACGGTTTGGTTTTTGAGACATGGTTATGTTATGAAGAGCATTTGCTATGTGCTTGTGTTTTTGCCTCTATCGATTTACCACCGCATCATTTTATGCTTGTGTCCAATGTACATATTCGATTCATGATCAAGTAATATAGCTTATTTGTTTTTTACTTTAACATAGCTTCAGACAGAGGGTGTGTGTATTTTTCTTTCTGGTTATTTAACTGTTCGATTGTTTTTCATCTACTGGAGATACATATATAATGCGGTTATGCGTGATAAACTGTAAATCATTAAATTGCAAAAATGCTGTAGAAAGAACAAACAATAGGATAAGTTCAACAAGACAGCCATAACTTTCATATCTTCAAAAGAACTATCGACAACTGTGTAAATTGTAAAATTACTACCATGAAGTATTCATTTCACAATAAATCACTAATAGTTCTAATGAAGGTTACACAATTATCCCAATTTGGTCATGCGGGGAAGAGGAAGAAAAAGAAGTTATTGTTTTGTTTTGTTTTGTTTTGTTCTGTTTTTTTGTGGTTTGTTTTTGTTTTTGTTTTTGTTTTTTTTTTTTGGGGGGGGGGGGGGGGGGGGGGGGGGGGGTGGGGGGGGGTCTTAACATTTTAGATGTTTTTTAAAAATCCATTTTTTTTTTGGATTTTTGTGTTTATTTTTTATTTTTGGAGGGACCTCGTATCGGTGTATTGGTATTATTTTTTATTTAAAAAATCTCTTTGTGGTGTTAACATGTCAATCTCTTATACGTAAAAGCTGCAAAAATTGGGATAATTTGTAAGCTTCATTAGCACTATTAGGGAGTTATTGTGAAATATATAGTTCATGGTAGTAATTTTACAATTTACAAAGTTGTTGATAGTTCTTTGGAAGATATGAAAGATTATGGTAGTCTTGTGAAACTTATCCTATTGTTTGTTCTTTCTGAAGCATATAATTGGAACTTTAGTATGGTAGAAATTTTTTGGAGCACATTGTTTTTGCCTTGGATCAAAAGACAGATCATCCTTTATGGTTTGGTTTATGAAATATGAGACATGGTTATGTTATGAAGAGCATTTGCTATATGCTTGTGTTTTCGCATCTATCGATTTACCACCGTATCATTTTATGCATGTGTCCAATGTCCATATTCGATTCATGTTCAAATAACAGAGCTTATTTGGTTTTAACTTTAAAGAATTCCATTAAAGCCGAACATAGCTTCAGACTGAGGGTGTTTATATTTTTCTTTCTGGTTATCTAACTGTTCAAGTGTTTCTCATCAACTGGGGATACACACATAATGTGGTCATGCGTGATAAGTCGCCAATCATTAAATAGCTTGATTGTCTTCCGGAAAATGAAGACGTGCATCTTGACAATCTGTTGGATCTAATGTTTATAAACCATTGCCATCCTTGTGCAGTGTGTAATATGACATCTGGCAATTCTCCACCCTGCCTAATGAGCTTTACAAATCCTTCTAGGCTTTATATTGGTTGCTGCCAATTTCTTCTTTAGCAGTAGAATACCACTGCTTCATGGAACACAGTGTGGTCTTCATCTTTGTAGAAGAATCAGAGCAATGATGCACATACGTCGATACTATAATTTAAATAACTGCAAGTATTGCCGCCTCCTTTCCACACGGAAGAATGCACTTCCACTCTTGTACATATTCGTTATATCATGATTCATTCCAATTAGCTTACTGTGACTTGAGAATTAACTTTGAAAACATCCCTCGTTTCTTTCAGCTTACGGTTCTTTTCTCCCCCTCTAAATCGCAGGCTTGCAAGCCTCAAGCCCTGCCTGTGTCCGTGAAGACCATGCTGGTATGCGAGGCAGTTGTTATAAAAGACTATGGTTGTTGGAATGAACTCATGATGTACCATATTGATACCAAGATCCTTGCATGTTCTTATTATTGTGATTATAACCTCAAGAGCTTTTCATCTAACTCAAACTGCTGCTACTATTAATATCGAAGCAACTCTGTTAATGTTTATACTAATTCCGGAACATGGAGATTCCCTCTGTATAAATATATATCTACACATTTGCCTGAATGTTGAGGATTGCTTTATCTTGATTTTTACCACACAATGGAGGCTCAACAAATACAATGATTGCCAACTGAGCTATACATATGAATACAGTCTTTATATGCTTCAGCCTTCAATGAAATTACTTGGTTGCTACACATGAATATAGTTAGGTAATCACAAGAATATCTCTACATCATTGAATGCAACAGTGTGTGCCTGTTCTTTTTTGGTTCATATGTCCTGATCAGTAAATCCAGCAGAAAATACAAGTGACTTGACTGCACCAAATGGGCATGTGCCCTCTTTTTTCCTTTGTTCGTTTGCCATCATGAAAAGCTAGGATACAAATGCAGTGAGTCACCATGAGAGACCATCATTTGTTATGAACAATCAATAGAAGTTGTCATTTCAGTGATTTCTCACCCCTGATTTCCCTCTTGTGGAGGAGGTAAAAGCCAGCATTATTTCTCTCTCTCTCATCCATTGCCAAGAGAGAGAGAGAGATGCAGGAGATGACTGCTTCTTGGGCTATGCTTTTAGATACCAAAGGCTAGGCTACTCTTCCTTATATTAAGATATGATGGGTCTTTCTTTAGCCTATGGTAATTGTCGTCGTTCGTGTGAGATGACTTCGCCTAATGACTCTTTGAACAAGAGTGCCATGATTGACGTGCACAAAAGGAGAGAACGATGGGCAAATAGCCTAATGACTTGAGATTGATAGACTAAGTACTACCTTATCATTAATTGTGGTCCTTCAGTCCATGCATGAACGATCTTTTGTTCAATGTTTCTGCCGGGTTTAGATCAAAAAGGGATGTGTTCTCAATAAATGTCATCGAGAAGGGAAATCACATCACCATACATTTGACTTCCACGTTGGAGGACTCGAGGGTTCCCAGGCAGGTTTAGGTTTCGATCTACTTGTTTGGGTGATGTCCCCTTCCAGCTCGGACCTTGGGAGTCTACTTATCTTATTGACTCGCTGTGTCATTCATCTCCAAAGTTAGGCGGGCTTTGACTCTTCTTTGAACAAGAAGGTGACCAAGGATCCCACACTTGAAAGGTAAACACCCTCCAGCCCATAATTCATTCATAGACGGTGGGATCGGCGAAAGGGAGGGTGTCCTCCCGACTCGCTCAAACTAGAATGGAGAGAAAGCTGGGGAGAGCATTGGAAGATTAGGAACAATTCTGGATAGATGGGTCAAGAGGCAAAGAGGTTTCCTCTTTGTTCAAACAATAGACAGGTTAGGTTGTTTCATTACTGTCTCTGAACATCGGGCATTCATCATTATCAACATGAGTTGATGGGTGTGAAGAGAATACGGTAGAAATTGACTCATCTAGCAGGCCCACCGATGAGAAGGTGGTAGAGGATGGATCAAGCCAATTTACGCTATACAACAGTTCTACATGGTGCAAGAAATGCGGACTCTCCCATCTGGAGCGAAATATCTCCTTACCCACAAATGCATATGATCTAAAAAATTAATTCCATTTCCCATTAGGTTCAAACATTTGATCCTTAATTGACCTAGTTGTTGTTTCCAAGCATACCTGAAAAAAAAGGTTATTTTACTCCCCAGCGTCCGCGTGTTGGAAAGTAGAAGTTAGCACCCAAGAAGGGAAAGAGCGAGGTGGTGGGTTTTATTGTACCCACGGAGCTGCACAATGCTCATGCAAGATCGCTGAGTGCTAATATACTCTACTTTGTTCCTCAAAGCTTTGGATTCAAAGCAGCTCCTCTGTTGCATGAAGAATGTTGGATAGATTTGGAGCAAAACTTTGAAATCAAGATAAATTTAACAGTGTTTAGGGGGTGCTTGATCTGCAGCAGATGTTGGCATGATGGCCACCAGCACATGAAACCCTTTGCAGGGGAAAATGATCTGCAACAAATCGTTTCATTCCCCCAGTTGTATCTTTTAAAGCGTCTCTTTGGATGATTATCTAAATCATGTTAGGAACAACTTCTTAAAATAAGCTAAAAATTAGAAACAATTTTAAAAAAAATCGATCAAATTTATCTGTGTTCACAGCTCAGAAAGGGACAAACCAGACACATGTTAGGAATAAACAAAGTGTTTGTGGAAATGCCAATTAGTGATGGCCAGCACCAAGTGACAACAACTTGGCCTCCTCATAATGTGCAAAAGGTCTACACACTCTACTTTAATCCTGCTTTAATTTTAATCCATCAATATTTTAAGTGATAGTGAGGTATAGAAGCTTGTTGGTATGTGTGGCCCTCCAGTGAGTGCCAGGGTTTACACTGTTAAGATAATGGTACTATGAGAATAATGCATGTCTAACTACAAACATTTTCATGTGACTCTCCCTTGAATTGGTTGTCCCTGAACAGCTGATCTGAACAGTGTTTGTTGTGATACCACCACATGCCAGCAGGGCTTTAGGTTAGAAAAATGTGATTTTTGCATCCAATTTCAAGAAAAGTAGATCCAAGTGTGTGAGAAAAATTTAATTAATTTATTTTTGGTATTGTTTTGTTTTGTATGAAAATGTCACTGACAAGATATAATATACCGGTTTCGGTCTCAGTCTCGGTCTAGGTAAAGAGAGATAAAGAGATTGATTTTTGTCTCGACTAAGATCCGATTGGAATATCAGTCAATTTTTTCAATTCCAGAGGCTATATAGAATTGAATTTCAAATTTTGATAACTTAAACATGGAATAGAATTTGCAGTCAACTTGGGCTAAAATGATCATGGTAGTTGCTTATTTTATGTTGGCATTTAATTTATTATATAAACTAATTATTAATAAGAAATCATGCAAATTGCACACACTTTGTGATCAAAAAAGATTCAAACCCCAACTCAAAACCCTAGCATCAAAACCCAAAACTTTTCGCCCATAATCAAAATCCCAAGGCTTCAACTTAGAGTATGTTGCCAGTCTATGTGGACAAAAATAATATAAAATAACAGAGTCTAAAAGCCCCCACATGTCCCCCAAAACAATTACAAATTTAATTTAATATTTTGGAATTTATCGCGTTTGTTTGCACATCAAATCAAACCAGAGTCTTTTCGTCTCTTTTTTTTATTTTTATTTTTGTTTTATGAAATCCCATCCAAGTGTCGGGCGTGCATGAAAAAGAGAGGGCTTGTTGAAACCTGGGAGGGCGGTGATTGGTGGCTTACGCTCCTCCGCGGGTCGTGGCAGGGTCAGGTTCTCGAGTCGGGTGCTTCGCTGCGGAAAGCGCGCGCGTTTGTTTTGGACGTCGCTGGGGTCCCGACCTTCGCCCGGAATAAGCGGGGGGTTGTGGGGACCGCCCCTCACATGCGCACATGTGCCAACGCGCGCTTCCGAACAAGTCCTTGTAATTCGTGTATTTGCAAAAATGGTTTTGTAAAATGTTATTTATTTCTTTCGGCTGTTGATATGATTACTCGTTCGCATGAAATTTTTTTTTTTTTTTGAACGGTTGATGCAAGGATCTTGCTCCAACTGATGATGCGTCAGAGAGGACTCGGATAGGGTTTCGTCGGGCCGAGAGTCTCCTTCTCCAGCGCATGAAACAAATAGGAAGAACTTCAGATGAAACAGAGAAGGTTGCCCTCCGATTCGACTCCGATGCTTACGACAGTTCCAGGCAGCATGAGGCGATAAGCGAGTAGATGTAGTTGTGTGAGTAGGAAAGTTGTAATTTGAGCGTATGAGTGTGTCAATAGGCGTAAAATTTGAGATTTTAGTTTAGACGTGTAACGTCAGGCAATTATGAGTATTGTAGATTTCCTGAAGTCACAGACCCCTGCAGATAAGGCAAGGAGTGATGGCTCGCTGTGTCTTTGGACTCACGTGGATAACACAAAGAAGCTAATAAGACAGAGAGCGATGGCTGGCCCATCGATTCTTTGGTGTAACAGACAGACTCCCGCAGATAAGGAAGGAAACGGATAATGCGGGGAGTGATGCATGTCCAATAGATTCTCTTAGCCTTTACTCTCCTGCCATAAGTGGGAGAGCAGCCATGGATTTCTCATGCAAATTCACTGGCTAAATTCCGGACCGAAAAACTTCATGAACAAGTGATAGATGCAATGGAAGTAATTATTAGAAAAGTAAAATTATATCACATCCATATCTTTATAGATCAGTAGAATAAACTTTATAACTAATATGGAATGAATTGTAAAAATAAGAACTGAAATAATGCTCTGATACCAATGGTACGATGGATTCCTAAACATATGGTATGATTAATAATTAATGATAAATTTATGATAAATTAATTGTGCAAATTATTATTACAAATTGAAAATGAGGACGTTGTTATGAATCAACTCTTTGGGGAGGAGCCCCCAACTCTGTATTTATAGGCAAAAGGGGGAAACAAAATGGGTTTACAAAGATATGGGCCTATCTCTAGGATAGCCCAGAATCTCAACCAACCCGGTTTAAAACCGTTCATAACACTCCCCCTTATCCAGCCATAGGTGTGGACTCTGCTCGTGAATGCTTCAGGATTCCGAGCGTAAGAGAGTCTCACATGGGGTGGATACTTCAGGATCCTGAGTTGGTGAGATTTGCCTCGTTAAAACCTTTAGCTATGGAAAACCCAGTGAGAAAAACCATAGTTAAGGAAAAAGAGTACAAACTCTGCCAAACTCCCCCTGATCCGTACAAGCCCTCAAGCTTGCAGATCCCTTAGGCGTCTCATTCCAATCCTATGTACAAGTTTCCTAAAAGTGGCAGTAGGAAGGGCTTTAGTGAACAAATCTGCCAAATTGTCACATGATTGCACTTGTCTGATGTCGATCTTGCCATCTCTCTGTAGCTCGTGCGTCCAGAAGAACTTTGGTGAAATGTGCTTCGTTCTGTCACCTTTGATGAAGCCACCTCGTACCTTAGATATGCAAGCAGCATTGTCCTCGAACATTGTAGTAGGTTCGAGATCTCCAGTCTTCAGTCCGGTAGTAGACAGGATGTGGTGGACAACTGAGCGTAGCCAAACGCATTCTCTGCTTGCTTCATGGATGGCAATGATCTCAGAGTGATTGGATGAGGTTGCCGTCAAGGTTTGCTTGATGGATCTCCAGGAAATGGCTGTCCTTCCGTAGGTAAACACGTACCCAGTCTGTGACTTTGCTTTATGGGGATCAGACAAGTAGCCTGCATCAGCATAACCTGCAAGTGTAGAGGATATTCCATTTTTGTAGAAGAGTCCCAAATCTGTAGACCCTTAGAGGTAGCGCAGGAGGTGCTTAACCCCGGTCCAATGGCGCTGTGTGGGCGCTGCAATGTATCTGGCAAGCAAATTTACTGCGAACGCTATGTTGGGACGCGTGCAGTTTGCCAGATATAGTAGTGCTCTGATGGCACTCAGATATGGAACTTCTGGACCAAGTATATCCCCCCCTCTTCCAGCGGCCGGAAGGGGTCTTTATGTGCATCCAGAGATCGTACCACCATAGGTGTACTTAGTGGATGACACTGGTCCATATGGAATCTTTGCAGCATTTTCTTCGTGTATGTGGTTTGATGTAGGAGGATTCCATCTTTTAGATGTTCAATCTGTAAGCCCAGGCAGAATTTCGTTTTGCCTAGGTCTTTCATTTCAAATTCTTTTGTTAGGCTTACAGATATCTCAGTGATCTCTTCAGGAGATCCTATGAGATTCAGATCGTCTACGTAGACTGTAATTATTACGAATCCTTTTCCCTTTGTTCTTATAAAGATACAAGGGCAGACTTCATTGTTTGTGAATTCTTGTTGAACAAGGAACTCACTGAGTCTGTTATACCACATCCTTCCTGATTGTTTGAGACCATATAATGATCTTTGTAGCTTAACAGAATAGACGTCCCGAGGTCTATCTTTCAGTTCAACAGGCATAGAAAAGCCATCAGGAAGTTTCATGTATATCTCCTTGTCGAGATTGCCGTATAGATATGCAGTCACAACATCTATTAGCTGCATATCTAGGCCTTCCTTTGCTGTTAAGCTTATCAGGAATCTGAAAGTGATCGCATCCATGACCGGGGAGTATGTTTCGTCATAGTCTATTCCCGGTCTTTGGGAAAATCCTTGCGCTACAAGTCTAGCTTTGTAGCGTGCGATCTCATTATTTTCGTTTCTTTTTCTGACGAATACCCATTTATATCCCACAGGTTTGACACCAGTAGGTGTTTGGACTATTTGCCCAAAGACTTTTCGTTTCTGAAGCGAGTCCAGCTCGGCTTCTATTGCCTGATTCCACTTTGGCCAATCATCTCTACGTTTGCATTCATCAACGGAGTGTGGTTCATAATCATCGTCGCTTCCGGCGACGTGAATGGCAATGTGAAACGCGAAGTCATCGTCGACGACTGTACTCTTTCTGTCCAATACCTCCCCTGTACGTACATAATTCAGTGATATTTCAGTTTCTCCCGGCAGTTCCTCTGCAGTGGATTCCGGGAGGGGAGAGGGTATGGACACAAGCTCGTTTCTCTGTGGGGGTATCGTCCCAAGGTCTCCGGATATTTTTCTTTTTCTTGGATTTTTATTCTTGGAGCCGGGTGGTCTGCCTCTTTTCTGTTGAGGTGCAGCCACTTCTGCTGCTGGTGGATTGCATCCATCCTTTGGGATGTCAATCCTAGCTGGAGTATTCGCAGCAGGGATGTGTGATCTGACAATCTTCTGGTTGTCAGTAAACGAATCCGGTAATCTATGGACTGTGTCCTGGATGGGCAAGATCTTCCGGATATCATCATCACATTGTTTTGTTACCGGATCGTAGTGGGTCAGACTTTTTGTATCCCACGTTAACATTTGCTTTGCGCTAGACTTTTCAATGTCTAGGCCCATTTTGGGGAAATACGTCTCATCAAAGTCGCAGTCTTTAAGGCGTGCCTTAAAAGCGTCCCCCGTTTGGGGTTCTAGGTATCTTATAATAGAGGGCGAGTCATACCCTACATAGATACCTAGGCGACGTTGAGGGCCCATCTTGGTCCTCTGGGGTGGTGCAATGGGGATATAAACTGCGCAGCCGAATATTCTCAAGTGAGAGATGTTCGACGGCGTTCCATATGCAAGTTGCATTGGAGATAGACTCTGACCTCCTGAGGGTCTTATTTTTATTAGTGATGCAACATGCAAGATTGCATGTCCCCATGCATCCACCGGCAACTAGGATTTCATCAGCAATGGACGTGCGATCCATTGGAGTCTTTTAATTAGGGACTCAGCTAACCCATTCTGGGTGTGAACATGCGGCACTGGATGTTCAATTTCAATTCCTGTTGCCTGGCAATATTCTTGAAATGACTGAGAGGTAAATTCCCCCGCATTGTCCAGACGTATTTTCTTAATTTGGTTGTCTGGAAAATGCGCCCGCAACTTTATTATTTGTGCCAGAAGCTTTGGAAAAGCTAAGTTGCGGGTTGAAAGTAAACACACATACGAGTATTTCGAAGATGCATCAATCAGTACCATAAAGTACCGAAAGGGCCCACTAGGGGGGTGGATAGGTCCACATATGTCTCCATGTATTCTTTCAAGGAAGCTGGGAGACTCTATATCCACTTTAAGTGGTGATGGCCTTGGTATTAATTTTCCTTTAAAGCAGGGTACACAAGGGAAATCTCCCTTCTGAAGAATCTTCTGGTTCTTCAGGTTATGCCCGTGGGTTTGTGATATAATGCGGTGCATCATCACAGATCCGGGGTGGCCAAGTCTATCGTGCCAAAGTAAGAATTTGGCCGATGTCGGGCACTGCAGGTGCTTCGTTAGGTTTGCTTCCTCTCTCTGAATTTTTGTATGGTAGAGGCCTGATGAGAGGCTCTCAAAACGTTCAAGTATGGTTTTAATCTCCATTTTCATGAGACGTTACATACAATAATTCATTTTCTTTTACATTTGCTGTTTCCAAGTGGAATCCGTCAAGACGGATATCTTTGAAACTTAATAAGTTTCTCTTGGAATTCGGAGAGTAAAGTGCATCTTTTATTTTTATTTCTGTTCCATTGGGGAGCAACAAGGTTGCATTCCCAGAACCTTCAAGTATGTCCGATGGCCCTGAAATTGTGTTTACAGGGCTCTTATACGGAGTAATGCTATGAAAATAGCATTTGTGCTGAAGGATCGTATGTGTCGACACGCTGTCTACTAAGCAGTCATGAGAGCATCCCATCTAAAAAGATGAGTAAACATTTGCATTTAGAAAAACTAAATTTTATTCAACAGAATTCAAAATACATAAAAGCTCTCATAAAGTAGATTGTTCATACAATAAAATGCTAAGATAAATGAAAACATGCTAATCAAGCATATCATCTGACTCGAAGTCTTTGGCTGTGAACTTGACTGCATTGTTCGCAGCCACCAGGTTTGATTCAGCATTCTTTTTCTTGCTTTGTTTATAAAGCTCCTGGAGATGCACTGGGGTCCTGCACACTCTGGACCAGTGGCCTTTCATGCCACAGCTGTGGCACTGGTCTTCCCAATCCCTCTTGGGTGGGGGTGCATCATTTTTCTTATTATCATTCCTGCGCCAGGTGAACTTGCGCTTCCCTTCATTCTTTCTCTGCTGTGGTGGGCCCTTGGCTCTTTTCTGTTGTCCCCCTTTCTGTGGTCTTTCTTTTCTTTTATTGTCCATCTTCCTTTTGGAGGAAGAGGCATGGTGAGCTTCTGGTAGGGGGCAGTGCCGGGAGGGCGCATGTTGTGAGTGGCGAGGGGAAGCTCTCTGTTTTGCTCGGCCATGAGCAAACAGGACATCAGCTCTGAATACTTGGTGAACTTACGTTCACGGTATTGCTGCATGAGTATCACATCCTTTTCATGGAAAGACGTATACGTCTTTTCCAGCATGCGATCTTCTGAGACTTTTTCACCACACAACTTCAGGCGTGAGGTGATGCTAAAAAGTGCTGAGTTGTACTCAGCAATGGACTTAAAGTCCTGTAGTCTCAGGTTCTCCCACTCGTATCTCGCCCTTGGGAGTATAACATCTTTCTGATGTTTATACCTATTCTCAAGGGCGGTCCATAGCTCCAGTGGATCTTCGACCGTAAGGTACTCAGCCTTTAAGGTCTTGTCCACGTGGCGATGAATATAGATGATGGCTTGCGCCTTCTCTATATCGCTAACATTTTCATTTTCAGTCACAGCAGTGATGAGGGACTTAGCCCGCAGGTGAAACTTTACATCTAGCTGCCAGCTTAGATAGTTTCTACCTGATGCATCCAGCACTTCGAAGTCAACGCTTGCAATTTTAGCCATTTATCTAGCAGAGCACAAACATGCATGAATTAATAATTAATCATAGAGAAACATTTTCATGCGGAGGCAATATTTAACGAAAGGCTAAATGTGTGGATCGGCCAGTCCCACAAGAAAGAGTCCAAAAAGTCCACAGTCCAAATTATACAAATTTTCAGCTTTAAAAATGAAAATACAACTTTGGAAACCCCGTGGGTCCCATAAGAGATCTCCAGCTTCAAGCGTGGCCTCCGACTCCATGGAAGTTGGTCTTCTTTCTTTGACATTTACATTAAGTCCTCACTACAATTTCTCTCAAAAATAAAAGAAAATTGCGGGAAATAAACTGTGGGACTAAACGGCCGATCCAAAAACCACATTTAGCAATTCATGCAGAAATATTGTGCTCATCAACATTTTCAAACATCACAGGCAGTTATAATCACATGAGGATAAAAATATTTAATCACTTAATAATTATTGGACCACTGGGCAACGTCATACACAGTTAGGTTAGGTGACTAACGGCAGAGCGGTCGCATGATCTTCCTAATTATTAAGTTTTAAATATGATGTACAACCACGCATATAATATCCACATAATTTGCCAGAGATGTAAAGCATGCAAAAGAAAAATTACTATGCATGGGTTGTAAAGTAAATTGGGTTTAACCAATCAAATTGATTAAGAGCCCAAAATAAACATTTTCGTTGAAGAAGGAAAATGGTTTTTCCTTTTGAATCATCCCAAATATCCCCCCTAAAATCCCAAAAAAGCCCTAGTCTGCCAGGTAATCGCCCTATAATTTACCGTGATTTTTCACGAATTTAATTGCCATTGGACGCCCTTTAAAAATGGGGTTTAGCCCAAAATTTTCCTTTTAAGGGCTATTTTTGCCCTTCCCCAACCCTTTTTTTTGAGTAGAGAATTCGGCCTGCGGGCTTCGGGCCGCATGCCAAAAACTTTTTTTTTCTAGTAGGGAAATCGGCCTGCGGGCCGAAGCTCGCAGGCCGAAAAAATCATTTTTAAAAAAATGAATTTGGCCTGCGGGCCGAAGCTCGCAGGCCGAGAAAAACTTTTTTTTTGAATTGGGCCGTAAGAAAGCCCAATTGGGCTTGGGGGGGCGGCGGTTAGGGAGCCGCCGCCACCGCTGCCCCCTTTGTTCCGCCGACGGCGGGTGAGCCGCCCTGAGGCGGCGACGGCAAACACCCCCTCCCCCGCTGCTGGGGGGGGGGAGCTCGGTCGGCGGTTCAACCGCCCGTTTGGGCGGTGCTACGGGCCGCCCCCCGCTTCAGGCGGGGGGTGAAGGGCGGGGCGACCGCCCTTGTTCGGGCGGTGGAAGCGGGCCGCCCCCGCTTCAGGAGGGGGGGGGGTCCGAGGGCGGGGCGACCCCCCTTGTTCGGGCGGTGGGCGGGGGGGGGGGGGGGGGGGGGGTCCGAGGGTGGGGCGACCGCCCTTGTTCGGGCGGTTGAAGCGGGCCGCCCCCGCTTCAGGCGGGGGGGGGGGGGGGGGGGGGGGGTCCGAGGGCGGGGCGACCGCCCCCAGGCTACAGGCGTGGGTGGGGGGGGGGGGGGGGGGGGCAAGCCGCCGTAGGGCACAAATAGGTTAAGCCCTAAAACTTGTATTTTTGGGATGAACGATCCGTCGTTTTCAAGGCGACAAATAATCCTCATGTCGATCTTGCGAGATCAAGGGGAGGGGCAATCATACGTATGATTAAAAACATCGTTTTTCGTGTGTTTACCTCTATATCCATTCCCGGATATAGCGACGGTTGCGCGAGGCCCTACGCGGATGAAGACGCTCGTTTGAAGAAGCCTTGCACCGCGCTCGTGGATCTCCCATCTCCTCTCGCTTCGCCTTCGCAACGAACGGAAAAAATTTTGAGGAAAGAAAAATTTTTTAGAGGCTCGTGCTGATAACGTGTTATGAATCAACTCTTTGGGGAGGAGCCCCCAACTCTGTATTTATAGGCAAAAGGGAGAATACAAAATGAGTTTACAAAGATATGGGCCTATCTCTAGGATAGCCCAGAATCTCAACCAACCCGGTTTAAAACCGTTCACAACAGACGTATATATTAATATTTTACAATTTAAGGAGTTGATGTTAACATTGTTGGAAGACCATGAAGCATAAATATAAGGGTTAATTGTATTAAAATACCCTTACGTTTGGGCCATTTAAATACACTGAGTTCCATTTTGTGACAAATTGATAACCTGTGACGAAAATTGGGCTGACTGTGTTAAATTGGACCGTTTTGCCCCTCCTCACATCTCTCTTCTCTTTATCGCTCTCTCTCTCTCTACTGATTCTCTCTCCTCTCTCTCTACAAGTTCTCTCTCTCTTTCTCTCTCTTCCGATTCTCTCCCCAACTCTCTCTCTCTCTCTCTCTCTCTCTCTCTCTCTCTCTCTCTCTCTGGTGGGATGGTGCATGGGGTGGGTTAGTGTGTGAGTGTGCGTTCGTGGGTGGGTGGGTGGGTTTTGTGTGTGTGTGGTGTGTGTGCATTAGGGGAGTTTGTGTTCATGTGGTGTGTGCGCGTGGGCAGGTGGGTTGTGTGCGTGTGGGTGTGCTTGGGGGTGGGTGGGTGTGCTTGGGTGTGTGTGCATGGGTGGGTGTGTGCGTGGGGGGTGTATGTGCTTGGGGTGTGGGGGGGGGGGGGGGGGTGTGCATAGGTGGGTGGGTGTGTTTATGGGTGGGGGGTGGGTGTGTGTGCGTGGGGTGAGTGGGTTATGTGTCGGGGGGGGGGGGGGGTGTGGTCGGGGGCTGTGTGCGTGGGGTGGGTGTGTGCACGTGGGGTGGGAGAGGTGTGTGTGCTTAAGGGGTGTATGTGTGTGGGTGTGGGTGAGGTGTGTGTGCTTAAGGGGGTGTGCGTGCGTGCATGCATGCGTGTGTGTGTGTGCATGGGTGGGTTGGTGTGGGCATTGGGGGGTGTGCATGGGGTGGGTGTGTTTGCGTGGGTGGGTGGGTTGTGTGCATGGGATTTGTGTGCATTGGTGTGTGTGTGTGTTTAGGGTGCATGTGTATATGGGTGTGGGGTGGGGTTGCGTGGGTGCGTGTGTGCGTGGGTGGATGGGCGTTTGTGGGTGGGTGGGTGGGCATGTGCGTGAGTGGATTGTGTGTGCTTGGGGTGGGTGGGTGCATGGGCTGTGTGACATGTTGAACTATTGGCTCAATCTGGGCACTACAATGTAGATGATCACACATGCACTAACCCACCCCAATGCACACACACCCCATGCCCCAACCCACCCCAATGCACACACCCACACACCCATGCACACACGCACCCAACACACACACACACCCACCCACCCCATGCACACACACCCATGCCCACACCCACCCCCCCATGCACGCACACACCCACACACAAACCCATGAACCAACCCATCCTGATGCGCGTGCCCCCACACACCCCTATGCGCACACACACACCCAATGCACACACACCCAAGTCCATGCCTACACCCACACCCCACGCACACACACACCCCCAAGCACATGCCTACACCCACACCCCATGCACACACACACCCCCCCATGCACCAACCCACTCCAATGCGCACACGCACACACACCATGCCCACACCCACCCACCCATGCACACACACACACCCACCCCATGCACACAAACCCCAATCACACACACACCCACCCATGCACACACTCTCCCCATGCACGCACACCCACCCACCCCCATGCGTGCACGCGTGCGCGCACACACACATGCACCCACCCACCCCAAAGCGTGCGCACGCGCACACACCACACACACTCATGCACCCACCCACTCCAATGGACACACATACCCAATTCAGGGCATTAACTTACAAAAGGCCCAAACGTGAGAGTATTAACTTATAAAGGGCTCATTCAGGGATAAATTTATCCAAATTTCTGTCTTTTGGAAGGAAAATTAAAAAAAGATATCAACTTAAAAGCGTCGGAAAACATTTGGTTGTATATTTTGATGAAAATAAAACTCATGTTATTTACGTAAAAATGGTCCCAAAAAAATGATATTTTTCTACAATTTACCCTAAATATAACTTTGAGCCGACCTTCATAATACTATATTTTTTTGATTCATTCAAAAAAAACAAAGAGGGTGCAATAAGCAGGCAGGGCTCTGCTCCCAATCCTTCGTTGTGCCCTAAACACAAGTCAGGTCCCCCATCTGATCATGCTCCTGCATTGGAGATATCACATGCAGTTCCTTAATTTTACTCCCAGGTGAAAAAATATTTAAAACCACAAATGTTAAAAAAATTACAACCTCTTAAAATTTCCAAATTCCAAAGAAACTCAACTGACAACGTGCATTCTCAGTTGCGCACGAAGTTCCACTGCGTGGGGGGAAGAAGGCCGGTCTGCATCGAGATTCGTGCAGGCAGCAGCAGGTACAGGCGCTTGATATGATTATTGTACTGCGACTGTGGGAAAGTACATGCAAGAGGAGATTTGCCTGCAAAAAGGTTCTCAGTTTTCTTGGCAGGAAAAAAAAGAGAGAAGGAAAGAAGAGAAAAACTCTTCATGTAGTTTGTGTGTTTGTTTCCTCTCAGTGTTGTGCTTTGGGGTTAGGTTTATCATGCCTAAATTCTTGGGTCTTTTTATTGCATGCCATATATACTGGCCACATTCTTTGCATTTGAGCATGATTTGACGAAATGTTGAGATCAAGAAAAAGAGAAATAAGATATATGGATGGAAGTAATAAAAAAGTATATGAAAATAGTTGATTTGACGAAAGAGAAAACTTTAAATCATAATGCGTAGAAGACGACTATCCGACATCACGACGTGAAAACAGTCCGACATTCTTTAATTAATTAACATATATAAATTAAAGGTTTAAATAATTTGGAACATATTGTGACTTCCCTTTAATCAATTAATGAAGGACCCACATGGGGTACTTATTTGCTTTGTTTAAGTTAGCCAAAGTGGCCTCATCAACTACTCCCACCCACCATATCTTTTTTAATCAGCCCTTTACTGATAATGCTCATTATATTATGTTCTCATGATTTTAAGCAGAAGAAGGTAAAGTTTGGATCATGGCCTATATTCTTCTTGGGATTGGTGAGTTTTCAGTGTTTAACCTAACCCTAAAGTTTTTTTAAAAAAGTAGCCTTCTCTTCTCCTCACTCCCATCTATAAATAACCCTAGCCCTTCTTCCTTGCTCTCTCATTAAGCTGTGCTAGCCTACAAGTCTTTTAGCTTCTAGCTAGCCCTTCTTCTTCTTCTTCTTCTTCTTTTCTTCTCTCTTATGGGGATATTACTATAAATGGTTCTCTTTGTATTTTTCCACAGCTTTCTTGAACTGCATCTTCACACTTTTGTCTTGAAAGAATTCAATCAAATTGCAGTTCAATAAAGCTGTGGGAAATTACAGAGAGATACTACATGACACAGCTTAATTATGCATCTTATTGTGAGTTTTCCCCCTTGATTTTTATGATTTGATGGCCACTAAGTTTTTATGTGTATGGATGCCAATTCTCCATGGTTCCTTGTATCTTTGCTTGGTTTTAATGCATTTGAGATCAAATTCTCTAAATTATGGGTGAAACATAATTTAGAGTTTATTTATTTGACATAATATTATTTAATGATGTTCTTCCTTTGTGGCAAGCTCTAGCTCTTTGTTTTCATCAAGTGATGTGATGTGTTTCTTTGGATTTGTGGTTTTTTTTTATAAAAAAAAAATACAAGAGTTGGGTATCTGTATCTCTCCATCTCTCTTCCATTTCATTTGCTATCATCATCATTGAGAATTTCAAATCAAACCTTTTTCTCATCTTCTTTCTTGTTGTAATCATGGCTGTCCTCGTGATTGGTGATGGATATATATGGGAGTTTCATGTTTACTAACCCTTTTATAGGTCTGGCCTAAAATCCAGAAGTAGAACAAATTTAAAGGAAATAATAAGATAAGCATATATATATTCATTCAACAACAAAAAAGAATTTATAGACATTACATTGTCAATTTAAGTTATTAAAAGAAGAGAATCAGATCTTATGTTAATTTATAGACATTACATGGCCATGAAATCTCAACCATAAAATTTATTTTTTCATTGAAAAATATTGCAAAAAATCAACTCTCTCTTTAATCATGGCTGACCCCAATGAAAACTTTGAGCCTATTCAGAATTTGCACACAAATCAGATCTTATGTTTATTTATTTGTTTGATTGTTGCAATTCTTTTATACAGTGATCACTTCGACTTGCAAACAGGCAATGGCCAAGGGTTCAAGCATTCGATATAGCAAATGATTGAGTTGGGCATTATTGTGAAAGGATTGCTACTTCAAGCCGAATTTTATACCAGCCAGAAGGATCATTTCAAGTCCCAAGTGTGGCCATTAATTAAAATTATGATCAGTTTGTTGTCTGAAGCTTGTTCTTGTGTTTGTATATGCTGAGAAGTTTCATAAATGTACGATTGCTCTCATAAATTTACGCTAAAAGGCAATGTTATATGATGAATTAGAGCTCTCTAATTATAAGTTAAAGCATTCTAAAGAGAAGTGACATTCATTAGCATGCATTAAATGAGATATGACACAATATTATGCAACAAATGTTTAACGTAGGAATTTGCGCTAGAAACATGATTTTTTTTCCCACTTCATACGTGCAGCTTGATTGGGTTACAACGGTTAGATAGTTCTAAAGTGATACAAATATAATTGTTGGGGGAAACTATTTGCACCGCGAAACCACGGTAGAAGCAATGATGAGATGCTACTCTTGGAAATAAACATCAAATCCAAATGATTTTCGCACTTCCTCTCTCTCATATTTTACTAAAAATAGAATATTAACCTTAACTGCACCGCAAAATGCGGTGCTTATAGTCGTTCTCTAATTGTTGGGGGCAACTTCTAATGACTTAGCCAAAACTTATTAGCATAAGATATTTGAACTTCACAATAAAAAGGGGAAAAAAAAAATCAAATAACAGCACGAACCAAATTGGGACTTCACTGTCATCTATGAATTTACTCTCGTGTCTTCACTTCAGTGCAGCATAGAAAAAATCCAAAGAAACCCCCATGGTCATTGTTCATCTCCTTCACCAGGTCCAACCCAATTGAACCCCACATTGAAACCAGTTGAATCCAGCTGTTCAAGAAACAGATCTAGATCCATGATGCCGAGAGCCTTGGGAAGATCGATGGTGATGACGGCGAGCCTGTTGGGGGTGAACGACCCCCATGAAGAACTCATCGGCCGAGGTACTCGCCATGGCAACGAACTGGTGACAGGACAACTGTGATGAACAGTGCATGGGCATGTTGGGGGATGTATGTCCTCAGATTATTTGTATTTGATGCAAATGATATTTTAAGTTTAAATAGGGGACTATTTTGCATGTGATGCAAAAGGAGTTAAATGTGTCTTAAATTGTTTAAGACCATATTTAATATAATAAACGCATTGAAAATGTTACCTAGATGACGTGATCGTCCCGCTCTAAACGCAGGTTCAAACCGCGTCAAAAATGGAGTCCGAATGCACAACTTAGAGCCAAAACAAGTCAGCCCAAACTGTTGGGCTGAACCCGGCGAAAATGGAGGCCCACCAAGCCCGAATTTTCTGGTTAGGGTTTTTGAAACCCGGGATTTTTTTGAAGGCTGGATTTTCCATCTTTGAATGATTTTTGGCTAACTTTGAGACGACGATTGAAGGGTCAGACGACGTCCGATTGACTTGCCGTTTTTTCCTACGCGTTCACCGTTCAGCACCCTTCGATTTGATAGGTTGTATCAAGATCGAAGCTCAATAGTAAGGGAGTTAAAATTCATGGAAGTTTGGCCTTTATGAAAGGCAAACTAACTTGAATTTATTAATTCCAAAACATTAGTTCCACATCGGAAGTGAAGTAAAGGGGAGGGGTCAGCCGCCTATATAAATAGGAGCCTTCTCCCCTCCTCTAAACTCGTCCTAAGCTCTTGATCTGAGCGGCTCCCAAAAATGTTGGAGCACGCTCAGATCTAGGTTTAAATTAAATATTCTCTTCTCACTATAATTTCTGCCTTACTCCTGAAGGGCTCTAGCAAAGCTACGAAGGAATTGGGATCCGATCTGAAATCTTGGCGAAGGTTCGCACTCGGGTGAAACTTTCTTCGGCGCGTGGTTGGCTCAGCAACGAGAGGATTGCTCGCCTCGGGATGTGGAGCGGTTCGAGGAGCACTTCGGTGGGGGACGGGGAGCGGCTCGGAAGACGGTGCAGTACACCTTGCCTGTACCAAGGCAAGGTTCTGGGTATGTAATTTAGAAGCTTTATTTTAATTATGTCGCAGTAGCTTAGATCCTTCTTAGGGTGGTCAGATCCACCTTAAGTTGGCATAGATCCTGGCTAAGGGTCTTGAGTTTCCTTAGGGCTTCATTAAAAAGCTTAACGATTTCATTCGCTGAGTTTTCTTTTGCCTTTATTGTTCGTCCGACTAAGTACGGGCATAGAGATTTGTACCCTTAGGGTCCATCAAAATCCAACATTGGTATCAGAGCTTAGTCTGCATGATGATCTAGGACTGCGACATTTTTAAAATGCATGCTAAAATATTTAACTTTATGCGATATTGTTAAAAATGAAACTGTTTTTCATTTGAGATGTTTTTTAAAATTATTTTATGCGATAAAATTATTTTTTGAACCATTGAAATTTTATGATGATTTTAAAACATAGTTTATGTAATAAAAATTATATGTTAATTTTTATGAAACTGTTTTAAGTTTTAAAATCATGCTTTTAAATTTAAGTGTTAAATTTAGTTGCACATTAATTATTTATAGGATAATTTTTTTAAAGTGTTGATGCATGCTTAATAATTATGTGATAATTGTTAAACAGTTATAAATCATTTATGCGATATTTAGGTTAATAATTGCTTGCTAATTTATAATTGATAAAGTTAGATTATATTTTAATGGCCATACTTCATTATGTGATAATTGTTGAAACCTTTTAGGTTAGCCATTAAAACCTATTTAAAATTTATAAGATAAATTTTAATTGACATGCTATGTTTTAATAATCATTACAACCCTTTAAAACCTAATTTCTAATTCGGGTAGTTCTTTAACGACGATTATTATTTTAATCGTTATTATAATATTCTTATTAAAAGACTACACTTTAAAGTGTTGTAAATGATGTATTAAAATCCTAACAACGATTAGGATAGCACGTGAACCTTATAGTTGATAAGGACTTAATAAAAGTCATTTAACAAATCCTAAAATTTTGAATTTTAAGGATTCAACTAGTTGATAGGATTAATTTGTTGTTAATAAAAGCTTTTTAGTCTATGGCACACATATAAAAATGACAAGCTTCATTCAATGGACCATGATCCGGTCAATGTACTTGGCTAAGTTTGTTGGATCACCCTAGCTAGTCTAAGGGATAAGTGATCCTGACTTAGTCAATTCCCTGGCCGTGTTCTGCTGGACCGTAATGACCCGAATCATGATTATATGACACCCTGGACTATATCTAAGTCAAATACGTTAATAATCTTCTTCAAGATTAGCGGTAACCCTCATTGTTTTAGGGTTTGGCAACAATAGGTTCTTTGATATAGTTGTTGAGTCAACTCAAGCTATGTCATAGATACTTTATGGAAACCAACTTCTCAATGCATGAGATGTGGTCTAGACTTGACCCAAACCGTTGTGTTGTGAATACATCGAGGGCCGGCGTAAGTTATGCTAGACACGAAAACAAGGGTCCGACTAGACTAGTCTTTATGATTTGTTGCGTCAACTAAAGGTCATAAGTGACTAACCGATAAGAGAATCACATTCGATTTGATTGATGAAGAGTCCTCTACCGATCGTAGAGTTAAGCAACTTGGTGAGTCAACACAAGGTTGTGAGACTCAGGGTGGTCGGGTCCCTTTTCCATTATATTTAATTTTAATTAAATCGTTCATTAATTGGCTTAAAATGATCGCGAAAATAGTGGGAAGATATAGATTGATAAAAGCCATTCTATCTATATTTAATATTGAACATATGATAAACTAGGGTAAGTCTATGTTTACCGATGGAATCAGAAACATAATATTCTAAGAGAATAAGTTAACTGGTCAAAAGGACGCTTAATGGAATATCAAGTTAAATTCTAATTGATAGAATAAACTATATTCTCGTTGACATTAAAATGACATTCTTAAGGACAGACTTAAGGAATATGATTTCGTTAAGTTCTGAGTCCAACAAAATAAATGCACTCTACATGTCACTCGCCAATTTATGGGGCAGCTGGAACATGTTGATGTTCAAAAGCAAGTTTCTCCATACAATTTGTTGAGTCAACTCAAGGTTGTATGGAAAACTGTTTCGATTCGCAAGGTTCGAAACTTCGATCAAACTGTTTGATTCGAAGATGAGTGCATCAGTGGTACAAGACCATGTATCCAAATTAGATCTTGAGTCAAGCAACTTGTTGAGTCAACTAAAGGTTGTGAAGTTCAATTGTTTGGACACGTTAGGTATTTGTACATCTAGTAATTTTGTTGTGACATATAATATCTAAATGAGATTTAGAAAAGGAAGAAGGCACACCGAGAAAATTCAATTGAGAAAGTTAGTCTTATTCATCATTAGTAAAGGTGTAATTAGGAGGAACTGAAAATGTGACATATTTGATGTCACGATTTCAAATAAGTGTTATACAAAAGACGTCTAACACATTTTTGACGAATTTCATCACCTTGCTTCTGAAGAAACATTTTGTGTTAGTAATTTGTAATAACTACAATATATTAACTGTTAATATATGAATGCACAAGATAGTAATAAACTTATATATGACAAAATAGACTAGGCCATATCAAAGAGACTAAGCTTCACAAGTCACATAAAGAGGGATCTGATCTCTTGTATTGTGATGTCTACAGACACTTGTGAATCTTATTCTCAAATGTATGTTGGCCGAAACTGCCTCTGTAAGACAGTGGAAGAGCGAGTTGTTGAACTCGCAGTCTTGTACATACTGATGTACCCGGACCCAAGTCTAAGTTAGCCAGGATCAGTTGTTCTTATTTTATTGAGACACATGTTCTTGATAAAACACAAGTCTGATAAAATAGAGAACAAAATGACAGAAGTATTTGAACTGATTCGATAAGATCGAAAATTCGAATACTTAGCTATATAAATCTTTCGTAAATAAAAGAAAATGTGATTTTCTCTCAGGCCAAGTGTCTTAACATATTGGATGAGCTTGAAAGCATGAATCACATTTTGTTGGACATAGTACGATTCATGGCAAGTCTACTCTGAGTTACGATCCTCTCTCTGGGTTAAGTCCCAGATTATAATGCCTTGGCTCTTGATAAAGTTCTGTGAGGACATTATCAATAAGATATTCATTAAATCGATCTTTAGGAAGTTAAAGATCACTCGAGTCTCGTGAGACGAAGAGTCGAGTCAGACAGCATAATTGATGATGTCTTAGTCAACTTCCAGGATGGAATTCGGAGTAGCGACTCTGCTTAACAACTTGATGCAATAGGTCCGTGCACGTAAATAACGTATGGACTTTAGTTTACGCGTCCAAAGAAATTGTTTCTTAATGTCTGCAAGCAAACCTTCAAGTTTAGAAGATTGGTGCAGAAAGAATGTTGTGAAGTACAGCTTACGTTGGTTGAGAACGTTTTCATCCTAATTCCTATACACGGATTATGATGAAATTGTCTCGCCAGCAGATGCGTACAGATCTAATCGGACCGAACTCGATGTAAACACTCATGATAACCATGAAAACTGGAGCATTCATTTATAGTTCGTTTTCTAAATATGATTTAAAAATGAACATATATGAATTAGCCAGAGAGTTTTCAAGGTCAGTGGGAGCGAATAAAACACATGTGAGGCATCAAGGTGATGGAACAAATTTAATAAAGTGGTCAAAATAGTTTGACACTTTTAAACCATTTAAAATGACTAGTAACTTATTAAAATTATTGTCGTAAGGTACTCTGAGCTGGATGCGATCCATGAAAATTAAATATTATGGATTCCAAAGGACCAAAGGAATTATTTGAACGAGATTCAAATGGTTGGTCTAAAATGAACATAGAAACCCCTTAAGTCTATACAGTAGACGGTTTAGCAGATCCACTCACGAAGGCTCTACCACATGAAGTCAAGAACGACTTATGTGTAAAATACGGTATGAGATACCGGGATAAATGGGCCCGCGTGCAAGTGGGAGATGTACCGAGATAGGTATGCCCTCGAGGCATACATCTCTATGTAATTATACAAACATCTTGTTAAAAATAACAGTAAGCTGTTTGGTATAAATTTATCTAAGTTAATAATAATGTAGTTATCATTAGATATTAACTTAGGTAAAGTCCTAAGACTTAATGCAAGGTCAAACATGTATCAAGATGATTATCTCGATCATGGAGAAATGCTTGATCGTCCGTAGCATAAGTCTAAAAGGGTTCGTGGTCATAGATGTTTCGAAAAAAGAATATCGAACTATCGGATAGACCATTGTGTCTTAGTCTTCACCGTATAGCTGTGACAATGATTTCATGGTCATTTACTTGGTGAAGTCGAAGACGAGACACATGTGCTCATTGGAGAATGAGTTCACTGAATGACCCACAAGAGTTATCATATGGTTATATTGACCAACCTGTCAATGATAATTCTTAGTGATGATATGCAAATTGGTCTTTTGACTTGAGATCATTGTACGAACCTGTGCGTGAACGGTGTCACTTAGATCACTGACCTAGCTTCGAAGCAAGTCCTGTCGAAAGGTCTTTGGTTGGATGACACTTCAAGCGTACGAAGAATTAATGACCAAGAGAGGATTCGTCTCTCCCGGTCTACGAGAGTTAGTGTCATAGAGTTAGTTCGTTCTTTAGTGAAAACTCTGGCCAGAGTATGTTGGAAGTTGTCCAACATTATTTGACTAAAGATCGATGGAAACTGACCGACTTCAAGCTGTTGGGGTAGACAGTTTGACCGTACCCTAGGCTTGAGTTAAACGACATAGTTTTGACGAAGAGACTAAAACTGCAGAATTCATCACGGACTCAGTCAGGGTGATCCCGACAATACTCATGTCGATGAGTTAACCACATAAGTATGATTCTAAAACAGGGACGAAAACTGCTGCTCGTGGTCACTGCCGTATGGGGCTTCGAGCCCGGCCTATAGTAGGGTCAGGCTGTAGGGTCTCACACAGAGTGCGATCTTCGTCTAGTAATATGTAGAAACATTAGGGAGAATATGCATTTGATGTAAAGGATAGAACACTACAAAGAGTTTGCAGTTATCTTCTGCATTCGGGATAAATGATCCGGAGTGCAAGTGGGAGATGTTGGAGGATGTATGCTCTCAGATCATTTGTATCTGATGCAAATGATATTTTAAGCTTGATAGGGGACTATTTTGCATGTGATGCAAAAGGAGTTAAATGTGTCTTAAATTGTTTAAGACCATATTTAATATAATAAATGCATTGAAAAGGTTACCTAGATGACGGTATCATCCCGCTCTAAATGCAGATTTAAACCACATCGAAAACGGAGTCCAAATGCACAAGTTAGAGCCAAAACAAGTCAGCCCAAACTGTTGGGCTGAACCCAGCGAAAATGGAGGCCTACTAAGCCCGAATTTTCTGGTTAGGGTTTTTGAAACCCGGGATTTTTTTGACGGTTGGATTTTCCATCTTTGAATGGTTTTTGGCTAACTTTGAGACGACGTTTGAAGGGCCAAACGACGTCCGATTGACTCGCCGTTTTTTCCTACGCGTTCACCATTCAGCGCCCTTCGATTTGATAGGTTGTATCAAGATCGAAGCTCAACGGTGAGGGAGTTAAAATTCATGGAAATTTGGCCTTTATGAAAGACAAACTAACTTGAATTTATTAATTACAAAACATTAGTCCCAACATCGGAAGTGGAGTAAAGGGGAGGGGTCAGCCGCCTATATAAATAGGGGCCTTCTCCCCTCCTCTAAATCCGTCCCAAGCTCTTGATCTGAGCGACTCCCAAAAATGTTGGAGCACGCTCGGATCTAGGCTTAAATTCTCTTCTCCCTATAATTTCTGCCTTACTCCTGAAGGGCTCTAGCAAAGCCACAAAGGGATTCAGATCCGATCTGAAATCTTGGCGAAGGTTCGCATTCGGGTGAAACTTTCTTCGGTGCGTGGTTGGCTCGACGACAAAAGGATTGCTCGCCTCGGGACGCGGAGCGGTTCGAGGAGCGGTTCGACGGGAGACGGGAAGTGGCTCGGAAGATGGTGCGGTACACCTTGCCTGTACCAAGGCAAGGTTTCGGGTATGTAATTTAGAAGCTTTATTTTAATTATTTCACAGTAGCTTAGATCCTTCTTGAGGTGGTTAGATCTACCTCAAGTTGGCATAGATCCTGTTTAAGGGTCTTGATTTTCCTTGGGGCTTCGTTAAAAAGTTTAACGATTTTCTTCCGCTGAGTTTTCTTTTGCCTCTATTGTTCGTTTAACTAAGGACGGGCATAGAGATTTGTGCCCTGAGGGTCCATCAAAATCCAACAGGACATACATGGCATTTCACATGTCTTAAGTGAGAAAGTTGTCTCAATTGAGGGGCTGAAGGAGTATTGGTCGGCAGCCGAGCTATCTTGTGAAAAGATAACTCAGTTGTGCTCGGATCCGACCTATTTGACTATGCACAAGCCAAATACAAGGATGTCGAGATATTTGACCTCTAAATTGCATTATTCCTCGGTCGTCTGCTCGGTTGAATTCCACAGTTCAAACACTCGATGGATCAGTGGCTCATATGTTGGTAGCTCTATGGTCCGAGCTATCAGATAGCTCAGACGCTCGGCTCGACACTTCATTCGCTCGGTCTTCAGATGGAAACTCGGTCGTTCGGAGGGAGCCCACTGGGGTGCGGCGCATTAATTGTGTGGAGTTACGATTAAGATGGGTTCTGTGAAAGGCTGGATTCGTATCTTTTAGGGGCTCCTCCTCAATGATGGCACATATTGTACCCTAAGGGTATATATATGGCGTTTTAGAGGAGGGTTTCTAGGGGAACACATAGAGATAACTTTGAGCCGCCATTTATGAGAGCCAACGTTGAGAGATTGTTTGTGAGCTTTTGAAGAGATCTTGTATACTTCTTCTTCGTTTGTGAAGAGAGAAGATTTGTATTGTTCTCTCCTTTCGTAATAAAGTTTATTGGTGTTTTCTTGACCGGTCAACGGCCTAAATAAAATTCTCTTAAGTGCTTTATTTGTCTATTGCTCGTCCTTTGTCATCGGGGATCTTCAGCGATCATTTCCGCTGATGCACAACAAATTGGTATCAGAGCTTACGGTTCCGGAGATCAATGGAGGAGGCAAAGATGAGCAACAGTGGCGATGACAGTTCCTCAAAGGCGTCGACTTCTGGTGGGTATTCTCCAGCGGCTCGAACTATTGTGTCCAACACAAAGTTAGAAATTGAGAAGTTTGATTGAAAGATCAATTTCAGTATGTGGAGATGCGAAGTCTTGGATGTCTTGAACTAACTTGGTCAGGTCAATACATCGCATTAGATGAGAAGCCGACGAGCATGTTTTATCTAGAATGGATAACTCTTAATCGGAATGCATGTGGAATGATCCGACTGTATCTGTCGAAGGATACCGATTCATGGAGGAGACAAGTATAAGCAAGTTCTAGAAGGAGCTTGGTGACAAGTACATGAAGAATAACATCCAGAACCGATTACACTTGAAGAAGAAGCTTTTCGGTCTGAAGCTGGCTGAGGGTGTTTCTATCGAGGAACATCTCGACTATTACAACAAGCTTCTGACCGATCTAAGGATTGTTAACGTGTAGGTCAACGATGAGGAAAAAGCTATGATTCTCCTCAACTCTCTACCCATTGAGAATGAGTACTTGGTGTCGGTTCTTACTTATGGTAAGGACTGGATCACATTTGAAGAAGTTTCCAATGCTCTGACGAGCAATGAGTTCAAGATGAACGATGAGGACAAAGAAGCCAAGCTAACGACACTCTTACGGTTGTAAAGGGTCATAGTATCAAGAAGAGTAGATCTTGGAATGGGTATTTCCGATCTAAGTCCAAGGACAAGAGCAGAGCCCCTCTTCGCAAGGAGCTAGCAAAGGACCAATGTTATTTTTGTAGAGAAAGAGGACATTGGGTCAAAGACTGTCCGAAGGCGAAGAAGAAGCACGACACAACTGCCAATGTCGATGTTGAGGTCGATGCATGGTTTTGGTCAGTGCTTCGGAGGGCGTGACATCAGATGGTTAGGTACTCGACTCTGGGTGCTCGTTCATATGACGCCACATCGAGAGTACTTTACCACTTTTCTTGAAGGTGATAGGAGTACGATCCTGTTGGGCAACGACCGAGCTTGCAGCATTGTAGGCATCAGGACCGTTCGGATGAAGATAAACGACGGTGTTACATGATACATCAATGAAGTATGCTTTGTTCCCGACATAAAGCGTAACCTCATATCGCTCAGCTCACTCGAAGCCAAGGGCTTCCGATTGATGATGGAGAATGGTGCTCTAAGGGTGACTCGAGGAGCTATGATGTCACGCCCATCCTCCCAAGTACCCCAGGCATATGGATCTTCCTAAAATAAAGAAAGAATGGGGGAGGGACTAGGCTGCGGTATTTACAAGGAAAAATACAACACTGTATCATCCACAGAGGGGGTTACATATGATCATGATGAAGGGGAATCGGAAAGGCAACCTATACTACTTGGATGGTTCGGTCGTGGTTGGCACATCAGCTTCGACTCATGAGGCTGACCGTGACGACTCTTTATTGTGGCATATGTGTATAGGTCTTGTGGGCAAGAAAACTTTGCAGAAGCTGATCATGGGAGATCGTCTAAAGGGTGCCAAGACCGAGAAGGTCGAGTTCTGTGAGCATTGTGTCTTCGACAAACAAACACATGCTTTATTTGGGATGGCCATCCATAGTACAAAGCAAGCACTTGACTATGTTCATATCAACGTATAGGGGTCGAGTATGTCGGCCTCATTAGGAGGCAAAAACTACTTCATGCCATTTATTAACGATTTCTCACGAATGCTGTGTATGTTTCCTCTAAAGTCAAAAGACCAAGCTCTTAGCACTTTCATTTAGTGGAAGAAACTGGTTGAGACTCAAATAGGTCAGAAGGTCAGGCAGCTCTGAAGTGACAACTGTGAAGAATATAGGTCAGATCTCTTCGAGAAGTTCAGCAGATCGCATTGGGAGATGTGTATGCCCTCGAGGCAATTTATCTCTGTGTATGTGTACAAACATATTGTTCGAAATGACAGTAAACTGTTTGGTAAGAATTTATCTAAGTTAATAATAATGTAGTCTACATTAGAACTTAGGTAAAGTCCTGAGACTTGATGCGAGGTCAAACAAGTATCTGTAGGGATCCTGTCTATGGAGAAAACACTAGAAGGGGGTTGAATATTGTTTAAGCAATTTAAAACGATTGTTACAACAAATTAAATTGCTAACCAACAATAAAGTGTGGAATTAGAAATGAACCCAAATAAGAAATAAATGCAAACCCAATTATGTTTCTAGGGTTCGGATTACCCAAGTCACTTCCCGACTTGTTCCCGGTAATCCTACGTCCCTTCCACCCGGATTCCTCCGGATACTCAAGTTAGAACACTAACTTAAGGTTTCCTTAAAACCCACTTGTAGCAACCCTACAAGTGAAATCGAATACAATCGATGTCCTTGACTCCCACAACTTGGGAGCAAGCAAACCGCTCTCACAACCCGAGAGCAAATTCAATATATGAAAATAATGAAATCTGAAAGCAACACTTACAATCACCTATGCCTTGAAGTAGAACTTGAAGGAGTGGTGTGTTGTGTGTTGAAGACTCTCTTGGAAGAGAGGAGAAAGCCCTTTCTCTTGACTGCACCAATTGCCTAGAGGATCACTCTTTGGTTCTAGGTTGAAGAGCAAGAGATCAAAGATTTGGAATTCTTAGGGCTTTGGATTTGAGAGCTTTAAACTTTAGAATGAAAGATTGAGATGAAAACTTGGAAGAATTAGTAACCTCTCAATAGAACAGTAAAATCCCCATTTATAGGTTTCTCAAATCCACAAAACAGTTTAGGCAAAAACTCTTTTGGAGTCCGTGAGAAAATCTCAATGGATAGAATCTGAACTCGCGACAGTCGAATGTTGAAGAAACCACAGTCGACTGTTGCACGGTCAGCAAGGGTAGGTAGGAATTCATAATGGTAACTTACCACGTGGACAGTCGACCGATGAAGCAAAGACAGTCGACTGTTAACCCAACAGGCGACTGTAAATCCTTCTACAGGCGACTGGCCGAGAGATGGTAAGCGGAATAAAATCTGGAAATCCAGTAAGATAACAGGACAGACGACTGATGCAGATAATACAGTCGACTGTTAATCAGAGCAGGCGACTGTAAATCCTTATACAGACGACTGTTAAATACCCTGAGAATTTCTAGAGAGCAGAGTCAATAAGTTGGCTCACAGATAGACGACTGTTGTAGCATACTCAGTCGACTGATCCAAGGTACAGTCGACTGTATATACATCAATAGTCGACTGGCCGTAAAAGACAGATCAACGAAGTTTTGGGCAATAGATAGACATGCGACTGATTTACAAACCACAGTCGACTGTCACAAGGACATGCGCCTGTGAATCGTTCATCAGCAGCCTATGCGAAATAACCAGAAAGGCCCAAAACTAGATTATTAAAAGGTTGTGCATAACAGACGACTGTAGAACAAAACACAGTCGACTGTTTTTGAGACAGACGACTGTAAAATGTTCAGCAGTTGACTGTTATAAACAATCCAAGCACAATCACAAAAAGGAAATAGATTGGGGTCAAAGGACAAATGATCTAATAATGTCCTAAGACAGAAATGATGATGTGTGTGAGTGCTCCATCAATGTTCTACTTCTAAGCTACATACTAGAAGAGATAAAAGAAAATTACATTGACGAATTCTCTCTTCTATCCATCGTATGAGCTTGAAGACTTCATGGAGCTTCAATCATCATCTACGATCATCCAATCCATGTCATTTGCCTGCAATCAACTTTGAGTGTCATCCATTGTAAGTAGATCCTCATAATTAGCTTAGGCAATGGATTAACTACAAAATAGGGGATTAGTCACAAGTATTTATGTTTGCTCATCATTAACACCTAGTAGGGAGAAGTCCAATACTCAACATTCTCCCCCCTTTTGATGATGACAAACAAACAAAAACAAAAGATAAATAATTGTGCTTACGAAAACTTACTCCCCCTACATAGATGCCAATCAAGTTAGTCAACACATATTAGGGTATCTGCATATCAACTGAAGCAAATGAGTAAGATACGTATGATTTTAAATCAAGAAATTTAGGAATTAAATTCCCTATTCAATGTAATCTTACTCCCCCTGAATCTAAGACAACTTCAATCTTAGATTCATAGTGTTAGAACATATTTAACACATTCATTATGAATCTTGTATGTTTGTTTCTCTCCCCTATGGCATTATCCAAAAGGTGGGAGTAAATAACAACAACAATAATCATGCTAAATACTAACTAACAACAATCAAGGAGTAAAAAGATATATGGAATCAAAAAAAACAAAAAATGTCAAAAAGCACATCACATACTTATGTGGATAGAGGAATAGAAGTCCAATATCAACATTATAGATAAACGAAACGAAAATAGTTTCAAAGCTGCATCACATTAGAGATAGCATGAAATATCCAATATCAAATCCACATTGACTCAACAAAACATCAGAAGAGAATAAATCATTCAAGGAGACAATGAGGCAATCATCACGTAGATAAGATAATCAATTTTACAAGGTGTGACACATGAGATTCAACAACATCATATATATATATATATATAGCAAAAAATGTACCTAAGAACGTGCGCAGGTAGAATTACCTGCGCACGCCCCCTCTGTTCGGTGTTTGTAAGTATTTTTTTTGAAATTTTTTTTGCAGTAGCTAGATATACTTGTTATGAAGCTCCCCACAAAATTTCAGGTCAATCCGACACCGTTTGAGCCTCCGTTCATCGATTTCAAAAACGTTGCGCAAAACTGTCCAAATTCTGGACAGTTTTGCGCAACGTTTTTGAAATCGATGAACGGAGGCTCAAACGGTGTCGGATTGACCTGAAATTTTGTGGGGAGCTTCATAACAAGTATATCTAGCTACTGCAAAAAAAAATTTCAAAAAAAAATATTTAGAAACCCCGAACAGAGGGGGCGTGCGCAGGTAATTCTACCTGCGCACGTTCTCAGGCACATTTGCCCCATATATATATATATATATATATATATATATATATGGGTAAAATGCGCCTGAGCTCGTGCTCAGATGGGATTCCTGCGCTCGACCCCTCCTGACCGTCCGATCCGATCAGCGATCATGGTAATATCTGACCTTTTTGTGCAATTACCAAAACGCCCTTTAAGCTCTTTTTAACGCGCCTCTGTACTAAATTACCTTTAACCCCTTTTGTACTAAAATACAATTGCCACCAATTCTTTTGCTCACTCCCGCGCAAAACGCAGAAGCTGGAGCAATCGCCACCAATTCTTTTGCTCACTCCCGCGCAAAACGCAGAAGCTGGAGTAGATCCCCAGTTTTGCACAAGGTCTTCGATTTCAACAGCCCACGCCTAAGATCGCCCCCAAATCCAGGCCATCACACTCTCGTTGATTCCCCTGTTACTCTCCTCCATCGAGGTAAGGATCGTCATCCCTAATTTGTTGGACATCTCATATTGCTCAACGCAAACAACGGGATAAATTTTTGAAGGGTTTTGCGCGGGGAGTAATTTCCAACCTTTGGACGATTAGCCTGGAAATTCCTCTCCGCGCACAACTGGCTAAATTTTTGTCCCGTTTTGCGCGGTGAGTAATTTCCAAACTAGCGAAGTGTTGCGATGGAAATTACTCTCCGCGCACAACCCTTCAAACATCGCACCCGTTGTGCGCGTTGAGCAATATGAGATGTCCATCAAAACTTGCCGAAGCAGCTCATATAGCACAACAACATGGAGCGAATGGCGTACATAATAGTGCCCACCGCGCAAAACGGTTGATATGTTTGATTTTTTGATGGATTTGATCCGGTCATCAAATATGATGGTAACAATTAGATCAGATTGAAAAAGAATAGATATAATACGCAAGGTTTTAACATGATTAATAATAGTAGTGTGGTTTCAACTAACATGCTGATGATGATCTACTGATACTTGGATAGACATGTATAGCAGTCATGCTGCGGTAATATTACTGATATTTTTACTTGTTTCTAATGTAGAAAATGAAAATTGAAGAGAGTGAACCCTATGTGCATGATCAGGAGATGCCAAATGAGATTGAAGCTGAAAATGACAGTGCAAACAGCGTATATCAAGAGGATAGGCATAGTGATAGTGAAAAAGGCAGCCCACATGTTGGAATGACATTTCAAACAGAAGAAGATGAGTATAAATTTTATAATACATATGCAGCAATGAAAGGTTTTGCAACCCGAAAGGGATATACGGGAAAGGGAAAAGATGGCAATACCACGAGGAGGAAGTATACGTGCAACAAAGAAGGGTATAAAAGCTTAAAAGATAAGAGGGAGATAGGTGTAACGAATGCTTTTCATGTATCTGGATTTTATATAATATAATATATGTTTTGGTGGATTTTCTCCTCTTGTGTGGTTTTCGTCTCCGTAGAGTTCATTTTCGATCGATTCGTCATATTTTCTCGCTTCTTCCTTAGGATTGTCGATTTCGAAGTAAGTCACTCGTGACGGACTTCATTACGGTCGTATCTAACTATTAGATCAAGCCTAGGAGTCTTAGGAATCGATCCCGGGGTCTCGCGCTCCGTATCGGTACCTTCTGTGCTCATTAGCCGGTGTAAGAAGGGCCACCGACCGACTAGATGACGATCCAGTCGGTCGGCAATCCTTCTTGGACCGACTAGTTAGCTTTCTAAATTTCTCAGGAGTTACTGTTTATCGTTAGTCGGTCTAAGAACGTTGGTTGACCGACTAGGTTGCAAACTAGTCGGTCAGCAATGCTTCTTGAACCGACTAACTCATCAAATTATTTTTGTATCAGTTACTGTTCACTCTTAGTCGGTCTAAGAACGTTCATCGACCGACTAGATGCCAAACTAGTCGGTCAGTACTTGTTCATGGACCGACTAACTCTAGAATCCTAATTTCACCTGTAGCTACTGTTTACACTTAGTCGGTCTGCGTTGGTCGACCGACCGACTAGTTGTCAAACTAGTCGGTCCGTGGTTGTTCTTTGACCGACTAACTAGTGCTGTAAACCCTAGTTTTGCCCTAGCCGCCAGCTTAGCCTATAAATACCCAACCCAAACGTTTTCTTCCCCTCCAACTCGACCCTAAACCCTAAAATCGCCCCCATTGATCCCCCACCTTCCTCCAAGCTCCATTGCTTCATTCCAAGCCCTAAATCCATCATCCAATCCATCCATTCACTCATTCCACCTCTCATCTTCTCTAAAATCTCACTCAAATCCATCAAATCCCCAAATCCCCCAAAACCCTAGTTTCCCCCAAACTTCTCCAATCTTCTCCAGATTTGATCCTAGGGTTCCCCGGAGTGTTCCTTCCGTCTTCTCTCGGTAAGAAATCGATCTACCGTTGTTTTCATAACTTATTTATATTTTTATGAAACCCTAATAAAATTCATGTTGTTTGTTGATTGTTCCCCCAAAACAGCGATTCCCCCGTAGATTGGCATCCGTGTGACGAAGTGGTCGTCATCCCCGGTGCTAGGCAAGTGAAACTTGCCACTTAGGGTTTAGGCCCTGTTTTAGGCCATTTGCATGTCGTAGGCGTAAAAGAGGCTAGGCGACGAAATGATACTCGCCTAGGCGCAAATTGGGGAATTAGCTTGACAACGAAGCTAATTCCAACACATATAGCATGTTGCACAAATCCCATGTCATGTTTACTTTCAATTAACGGTACGCGAATATGTTCATGTCATTGCATTTCGCCTGTCACGTTTAATTCAATTAACTGTACGCAAATAAATTGTCATGATCTCGCATTCTTTAGATATTGCTGTGATTGCGTAGCTTCGCTACAATGTTGTGTTCCTGGCTCGTGTTCCAGAAGCGGGCCATGTGTTGGTTGATAGCCAATGCCCGAATTGCGTGTTCCGGCTAGGTGTTCCCTACGCCATACTTGTGTTCCTGGCTCGTGACCAGAAGCGAGCATAATGAGTTGCTAACCCCAACGCTCGATACATTGAATTGTGAACTAAGAATGCGAGCTCAATGGTGGGGCAACCCTAGGCTCACTAGATGAGCTCAATGTGCAGGGACCCCAGGCTCCATATCGTGTGAATATTGGGTAGTGTTTAGTGCCGATCGGTCTGAAATGCTATGCCATTCAGCGAATGGCCTAAACACCTACAAAATGTGGATTGATTGAATTGATAGTAGCTTGGCTACTCTTGTCTTGTCCCGATGATTGTTCTCTTGTACAAATTGTCTCGCCATGTTTTAAATTGTGCACTCATGTTATATCTGCCATGTCATGCATACTAAACTGCTAGGTTGCTAGATGCCTCACTTTCAGTTTCCTTGCCCAAGTCTTTTTAGACTTGCTGACATGTGCCCCTTTACTCTTTTGGGTGACACATGTTAGATCCTGAGCCCGAGTACCTCGTTGAGGACGAGGTGTTTGCTGACGCCGAGCCCGAGCTTGTGTTTGGCGGGGAGTACGTGGACACTGGGGACCAGTCCTAGTGTCTTCGTGTGTTTTACTTTTATTAGACAGTTGTTTTGTTATTGGTGCGTGGCACCCATACTTTGTTATGTCGTCGCTTTTGTTGGCCTTGTTCTGGGCCTTTGGACTCTTTTCTTTTAGCCTGGTGGCTTTTCTGGATGTTGAACTTATTTGTGATGTTGGACACTATTTGTGAGATGTGGAATTTTATTTCAGTCTCTACTTGTGTTATTATTGTTATTCTGTTGTGGTTACATGGACCTGTTTATGTATTGTGGACGCTTATCGGGTTTGGGGCTTCACAGCTCCACTCTCGTGCGGACCTTTTCACGTACTCGCCTCCATTTTAGGGAAGCGGGTCGTGACAATAGGGAGGGACGTTAATCGAAGGAAAAACGAGAGAGAAGGCTGTATGGCTCGAATGACAGTTCATAAAATCACCGGAGGTGTATGGCGGATAAACTCCTTTAATGATGATCATAATCATGAGTTGATAAAAAGCCCAGCGAAGATCCAGATGCTACGGTCACATAAAAGATCGCAGATGGACGGAACATGTAGGAATTTAGTTGATCAGATGCGTGGCTGTGGAGTAGGACCTGCAAAGATTGCAAGGATTCTAAATGCCACGAGTAGTAGTAATGTCAATATTACTACGCAACAATGCATTGATCATGGGAGAGTAGAAAGAAAGAACAACATTGGGAAGGAATGCATTAGAGTAATAGAACAATTTATTAAAAGGCAAGCTACAGACTCTCAGTTCTATTATGCTATTGAGCATGATGAAGAGAATGTATGCAGGAGTATATTTTGGGCTGATGGAAGGGCGAGGACATCATACAGCCAGTTTGGAGATGTTGTTGTATTTGATGTCACTTATAAGACAAATAGATTCATGTTGCCTTTTGCACCTTTTACAGGTGTTAATCATCATAAACAGTCTATTTTATTTGGATGTGCTCTTCTTGCTGATGAGAAGGAAGAAACCTTTGTTTGGTTATTCGGACAGTGGTTAACATGTATGTGGGATAAAGCACCAGGAGCTATCATCACCGATCAAGACCCGGCAATATGCAATGCAATCAAAAGAGTTTTTTCAAATAAAAAACACAGGTATTGCATATGGCATATCAGTCTGCACGAAGATGAGCATCTACGTTCATTGCGGTCTTCTTATAACCCTGAATTTGAAGAAGACTATGCAAACTGGTGTAAGAACAGTCAAAATGTTGAAGAAGCTGAGAATTGTTGGTGCATCTTAATGGAGAAGTACCAAACGGAATTTCAGGAGCCATTGACAGAAAAACAAAAAAATGAAATGAAAGCCTGGAAGTGGTTGCATACGATGCATGAGAAAGCACAGCATTGGATTAAGGCGTACCTACTGGATACTTTCTTTACGGGTATGAATGTTAATACGATAGAGATTGGTGTAAAAATATATGATCAAAATAAACTCAGCACATGGTATTCATTTCTTGTTTTGTGTGTAGGCATGGCGTCCAGCCAAAGGAGTGAAAGCATGAACGCGTATTTTGATGGATACGTAAACTGTATGACTCCATTATACGAGTTCATTGATCAATATGATAAAGCCGTAAAATTTCAGCGAGACAAAGAGGAGAGAGAAGATACTTTTTGTATACGGAACAAACCAGAATTTAGCGGCATGCATGAGTTAGAGGTTCATGCCGAAAAGGTACATACTAGAAACATATTTTCCATTTTTCAAAATCGTTTCAAAAATACTTTATACTGTCGGCACGAAAGGGTGAGCACGGATGGGGACACGAGCACGTATAGAGTAACTATGCGGATTGATGGAAAGAGCTACGTGCATAATGTTCAATGCAATATATCTAAGGGAATGTTCAGGTGTACGTGTGCAAGGGCGGTGACTGAAGGTTTGCTATGCACGCAAATTTTATATATGATGAAGCAAAAGTATGATATGCAAGCCATCCCTGAGAGATATATTTTACCCAGGTGGACTCTAAATGCAAGACATATCATCATGAGTCTTGGGGCCTCGTCGACTAGCACAGTACACGGAGTGCGTCTAACTCAAATTACTCCACTTCAAGCCTGGAGACTTCGTTCATCATTCGATAAAGTCGTGGAGGCGGTAACAAGAGATCCCCTTCTGTTTGATGTCGTCTTTGGGTGGGCAAACAGTTTTTTGGACCAGCATAATATGACTAATAAAGCGCAAACTGCTTCTGGAGAGCCAAGATCACAGGTGGGGTCCAGTGCACCTATCAAACAAGAAGTGGGAGTAAATGATGTCATTATGCATGATCCTGCAAAAGCTAGAACTAAAGGCCGACCACGAGTGGCGTCAAGGATTCCGTCTGGAATACAAGTCTCACAAGAACAAAGTCAAACAAGAACAAGGACATGCAGTGTTTGTGCAGAAAAGGGTCATGACATGAGAACTTGTCGTATGAGCACAGCTGGTAGAAATAAGGTATATATGAGCACAGCTGGTTACTATTTTATATACTAGTATAAATTATTGTAACATCATTGCACCATAATCTCTGTAGGAAAAATCTTCGCCCGATGACTTAACAAGGCTGTGATATGAAGGATGACATTTTATATCCTAAAGGTAACAATTTTGTATCAGCTTGGAAGAAATATACTACATGCATCTGTCACGGACATATCAGTGTAAATGGGTTGTAAGTAAACTGGTTCTCTTTAAAAATGGTCATCTGAAAACGGCAGCCTCCTATATTTTTAGTCCAAAATGCATCCATCGTGGAGTTGAATTAAGAGGGCTGGGGGTCCAAATTGAACATTAAAACAGTAAGTCTTGGTTATAAGCCTATGAGGATGATGCCTATCATTCGAGACCTATATCCGATGCTGCGGATCTCATATCTTATAATTTCTCTGTTGCTGCAGAACCTGACAAATGTCAAGAAAATTAATGGGATTAAGGAGTAAGAAGCAGAAGCAGTAGAGCTGAAGAGAATGAAGATTCAAGAGAATGAGGCATGTATCCGTCCGCGATGAGTAATGGTGGGTAATTGTATACAGTTTAGCTCCGCGCGCACAACGTTTACGACTTTTACTAGTTGTGCGCGCTGAGCAAAACTTGGTAATTTTACAGGCTTCCTAATAAGCGCACACAACGTTCAATAATGTTACGGATGTGCGCGCTGAGTAATATGGGTAATTGTAAGCAGTTAAGCCCCACGCGCACAACGGTTCATAACTTTGACGGTTATGATCGATGAGTAAATGTTGGTAATCGTAGACAGTTGTGCTCAGCTCGCACAACGTTCAATGCTGTTGCCGTTGGTGCGAGCTGAGTAATTGTGGGTACTTCAAGTAAGCATCACGCAATTTTGTAATGTGATGCAATTGCACCAAATTTAATGACATTGTATTAAGATCTGTATTCCAACATGCTACAACATTTATGCATTCAAATGTACATAACACAACAAAGTAGAAACTACATCTAAACATTTTGCAACATCACAGTTTTTACCCGACTAAGCAATTAAAGCACTAGACTATACTAGGGATACAGGGATTCCCACCATGAAAAAAATTTAAAGTTTGTTGCCATTTATGAGCTGCTCCAGCAGCTGCATCAGCGTCACTTGCTTCTTTGTATCTTGGCCATCCGTCCCCCTGTCTGCGTTGAAGAAGAATCAGTGATGAACACATAACAAAGCATAATTAAGTAAAAATATTGTACGGGTTGACTTAGAATAAGATAGAACATTTATTATCATCGAGCAGTGATGTCTGCAACGAAGTATCAAAGAGCATATACAAGCAGTGAAGAAACGAGTGTGCATGGAAGGTGATAGCTTCAATGCCGACAAACAGAACATATGAAGGAGCAAAGAACATCTTCGAATCAATATATATGTGATGTATTCAATTTCTGCATCACGTCACTAGACGCTAGTATATTGTCCATCTTTGAGTGTTGAGGACGCAGCAGTGATGAAGGAAAAAATAGAATGTCGTAGAGAAAATATCATATAACTAGAATAAGATACAATAAGATAGAATAATATCATCAAGAAGTGTAGTGGTTGATGAGGGCTTGTGGGAAGGGAAGCCATTTATAGATGACTTTGGATGCCATTGGATGAGGATGAGACTACAGTAGAGTTACTGGGAGGCAACACAAGAGACCCCGTGAGTCTACAACAAATTGCTTGTGATTATACAGAAGAATGCCCGTGAATCTACAGCAGATTGATAGGAGCCAGTTTTGTTCCCAATAATGTATGACCGTGGTGGTGCGCGTTGAGCAATCAAAATAGCTCAATGCGCACAACCGTCAAGAATATGGCCGTTTTACGCGGAGAGCAAATAATTTTGGAAGATGTGCGCGATGAATAAAATCTTATGTACATTCACGATCACTGCTTTGTAGACTCACGGGGTCTCTTCTGTAGACTCATCCTCATCCAAGGGCAGTCTAATTCGTCTATAAAATGGCTTTCCAACGCACAAGCCCTCTTCAACCTCTACACTTCGAGTGATGGTTATCAGTCATGAGGAAGGAGTAATGCTACACTCGACTGTAGGCTCATCCTCATCCAAGGGCAGTCCAATTCGTCTATAAATGGCTTCCATACCCACAAATTATATTCAACCACAACACTTCGAGTGCTGTGAAAGGCATTAGAAAGAAGTAACCTTGCTCAAATATTACTCTGACCATATCAAGCTAACCCTTCCCAAACAACCAGAGACCATAGCTTAAACAAACCATCACCGGTTTGCTGCAGCAGTGAAGATGGCCACCCAAACGAGGTTGAAGCTTTTCATAGACAAGGGGATGAAGAGAGTGTTGTTCACGGAAGCGGGCAACGAGTTTGTCAATTTCCTCTTCAGCCTTTTGGCCATGCCTGTGGGCTCAGTCATCAAGCTCATCACCAAAGAAAAAGTGGCAGTGGTATGAAAAGCATTTATGTAATGAAGCCCATCATTAAATGTGCTGAAAACTGAATCGCTTGAAAGCTGTATCTATGAAAAATGATTTATCTGGTATTTTAGTTCAAAATGCAGCTAGTGTGGCTTTGAATTCCTAGGTCTGCGGGTACAAACTAAAACTTAATACCCAAAGTTTTAATTATGAGAGTATGATGATGATGCCTATCATTCGAGAAATCTATATGCTGCTGTCGATCTCATATCTTATAATTTATCTGTTACAGCAGGTCACGCCAATTGTCAAGAAATCATTCTAGAAATTGTTTCCATTGATCAAAAATAACTCCAAGTACAACGAACAAAAAGGATAAACAAAAAAGGGTTCGATCCACCTATGATGCAGGAGCTCGAGAAGAGGCATCCCCAGGCGATTTGTCTTCTCCCGAACCAGTAGGGTGACCAGGGACAACCGGAGGTCGGGGAAGCATTCTTCGGCCCCGCGCCTCGAACGTTGCCAAACAATCCCGGAAGGACCTCTCGATCTGAGCAGCAAAAATGGCCGAGAACTCCCAGAATCCCTCACGGATAGACTCCACGATCTTCGGAGCCAGGACATCCCCATAGTCCCTCTGGACCTCAGCTACAATCCGACCATGGGCCACTTTCCGCAGGTCGCCTTTATCGGCCCAAAGAGCGCCTTTCGTCTTTCTATTCTCCTCCCGGGCGAGGGACAGTGCATCCTCAGCATACTTGGCCGAACTCTTGGCGACAGCCAGAGCCTCCGTCAAACATCCCACCTCCGAGGTGAGCTCTGCAACTCTCAGTTTGAACTGGTGGGCCTCCTTGGCTGATTGCTCAGCCACCTCAGCCCTCAGGCGCTCCTGCGCCAAGGCCGCCTCAAGACCATCTACAGCAACCGGGTAAACCTGCAAGACCGCAGGGATGAATGTCGCCATCAACAAAACAGTCGTTGAAGAAAAAAGGGTCCGACATGCTGGATATGCCATACCAGAGAGTCTGCCAGTTTCTCCCTGAAGGAGCGGTCACTCGGAAGGACAGCTGGACTACTCTCACTCCTCTTCTTCTTCCTCTCGGGACCTTCAGACCACGAGTGAGAGCGTCTCTTCTTCTCCTCATTCCCGGTTAACACACGGGAACCCTGCTCGACGGCCGCCACGTCCCCCTCTCCGAGGTCGAGACCGGAGGGCGAATCAATCTGATTCGCCACGAAGGGCGAAGGTTCGGCCGTGCCCAAGGGCGGATGGTGAGGAACGTTAGGAACGTCTTCACTGAAATCCCGACCCACCATCTGAGCAAAAAAGATGAAAATCAGGGTAACGAGCAACAGGTAAAGCAGAATTTAAAAGGAGAAAGGCTTTATACTGAAGGTCCATTCGAATCCAAGCCGCCAGTAAGGGATACGTGTCAAAGTCTCACAGAGGCGGCACTTCGAATACCACTTCCCATGGGCGGGAGAATTCGTTCGACTGGCCTTCATTCAATGCGACCCGGTCCCCGGGTTATCCGATAAGTACGAACCCTTATCATGTATTCCCGAAAAGATGAGTGTTTTTACGTAAAAAGAAATAAAAGAAGAGAGCAGAAAGAACACTGCAGGTAGTTCGCACTTGCAGGGAAGTACAAGTAAAACTCCATCACAGATAAAAAGACTGAGAAAATAACACAATATTCCATTTTAATGATACATTGATAGATCTTATACATACACCAACATCTTCATATTCACAACTCACTCGAAAAAAGAAGGGCAAAAGTACAAGTCTCTCATCATACATCAAATCGTAACACTAACACCCTTAGATGAGGACTACATGCATAAGATGTATTATTTGACACTTTGAATTGATTGTTTTTGTATCTCAATGATTGAATGCACCTCAGTCTTGCATTACACTATGCCTGTTGCATGTGTCGATCCATTGTTGTACACCTTGCCTGTTGCACGTGCACGCTTTCACATGTTCATAAGTATAGTTGTTACTGCCTTTACTACAATAGATGTATATGCCATGACATACACTCTGCCTGATGACATGCACCATTTCCAAACTTTATGTAAGGACTAGTTGTGACATGGAATTTCTTAACAATTATGCAACGGTGATACGAATAATAAATTTACCCTTTCACATGTAAACGTGGATGGGAAAAAAAATGGTTGTGTGCTGTGTGCAATTGTGAGTTTTGAGTGGGCGTGTGCGGAGAGCAATTATAGGGTTTGAGTCGTTTTGTGCGATGAGCAATAACCCCATGCCTTTTCGGCGCCGTACACGGGTTCAACATTGGCCCCCGTGATTCGTTCTCGATTATAAACGCGGATCGAGGCCGACTGATAGGTAATTTCCTTTAATAGGGCACGGCATTCGAAGCATCAAATTTGGATTAAGGCCGCCAAAACCTTTCGCCTATCTCAACCGTTGTTTTTGCCAAAATTCCGACACGTGTCGATCATCTTGTCCATTCGTTCGCGTAATAAAAGAAATTGGAGGTGAGGCCAATGGCTTTAGCGCTCCGAGGAAATCTCATCATCTTATTATTTCTTCCAGAAACAAAAATGGCGGGAGGAGCATATAGAGAGGTTACTTCAGCGATGGAGCGGGCCAATGAAGAAGGCCGTAAGAGGAAGAGGGCAGAGGAGGAAGAGGAGGAATGGGAGGAATGTGAGGAATTGGAGGAATCGGGGAACCTCATGCTGGAGTTGGGGGAGGCTGGATGCTCCTCAAGTCAAGCTGCGCAGTCTTTGAAGGCGGCTCCTTCTGATCCTCGAGTTGGGGGCGCATCGTCCTCCAGCACGCCACACGACGGGTGGCCATACGAGGACATTGATCCTCCGGTCCCTTCCGTCGGCCCCATACCTCCAGAGTTCGGCCACCTTCTGCAGTCGAACCGCATTGGGTCTGGCCATCATGCGGAGATTCACGGAGAGACCTATCGGCCACCGTACATTGTGGGGACGGCTGAGTCGGCCCTCCTGGACTTTGGGACGGGGGCTCTTCTGGCGGAGAATATCACTCTGCCAAGGGATGTCGATATCCTGAATGGGGTCGACCTTGAGACGATGGCCAACTGCTTCGTTCGCAGTGGCCTTCAGGTTCGTTGCCAATGTGCATTCCGAATTTTGCTTCCCCTTCTGGTTTTGCTGATTGTCGCCATCTGCAGGTGACCATTTTCGGGGCAGGTCTGCGCCGCAGGGCCCGCGAACTGATCGAGGGGCAGCGCCGGGTGGCGGATGCCGAGAACGAGGCTTCTGAGCTTAGAGCTCAGGTGAAGAAGCTGGAGGAAGATTTGGGGAAGATAATGGCCGCCAAGGGCAAGTCGGATTGGGCGGCCTCGGACAAAAAATCCAGCCTCGCCGCCTTGTCAAGCGCCAAGAAGCAGTTGGAAGATCAGTGGGGTAGAGAGCGTTCTCAACTCCGAGCTGATCTTGAGGCATCGAGGAAGGAGGTTGCTGACCTTCAGGCCAAGCTTCTCGAGAAGGAGCAAGAGGTCGACGCTTTCAAATCTCGGGCCACCGCCAAGATGGAAAGGGTGACGAGAGCGATAAAGGACCTCTTTACAGCCGACGGTGCGTCGTCTTCCTAAATTTTGGGAATCGTTACTTTTGTAAGACTGCTGCTCGCGAGCGAGTCATATGTAATTTTTTCAGAATTTAATGAAGGGAATTTTTGCAACAGACACCGAGTGAGAGCGTTTACTTCCTCCCCCTGATTCCAGGTCGACACCCGGGAACCCTGTTGGACGGCCGACACGGCCCCGTCACCGAGGACGAGACTGGCGGGAGAATGACCTTCCGTATATGATCGCGATGAGTAATTGTGTGTACTGTGTAATTGTATACAGTTTAGCTCCGAGCGCACAACGGATTGTTAAATAACACCGTTGTGCGCGACGAGCAAAACTCGGTAATTGTAGAAAGCGTTGCTTAGCGCGAACAACTTTCATTTCTGTTGCAAGTTGTGTACGCTGAGCAATTATGTGGGATGATTAATTAGTGTCCAGGGGTAAATGGAAGCTGGTATAACCAAAAGTAGCACTTCTACTAAATAAAGGTCAACAGACGATTTCTCGTGAATATACAGAATAATCTTGTACCTCGGGTATTTATTGTATGTATTACACAGATGCTGTTCGCAAATAAAGATCCACTGACGTGCTGAGCGATGTGATCATAATCGTTGGCCTCGATCAAAATTTCTAAACGCGCACAACGTTCACGCCGTTTGCCAGTTGTGCGCGCTGTGTAAATCTTAGTATATTACTTTTCACTAATTTTTCCCATTAAATTTCATTGTTGGAATTTGATTTAATCAAGCATCAATGTATATATCACCAATCACAAGTTTGTAATGGGCTGCAAATGTATCACATTAAATGACATTGTATTAAGGTCTGTGTAATGGGCTGCAAATGTATCACATTAAATGACATTATATTGAGTTCTGAATTCCAACATACTACAACATTTATGCATTCCAATGAACATAACACTACATCTCCGCCGTTCTCTTGTTCGCTGCATCTTCTGCTTTATACTTCTTTGACTCAAGGAACATCCTTTCAATCTCCTCCTGGGTCTACGTGGCACTTATCGTTAGTGATAGTGATCTTATTTTTCTGCACACATACTTTCCTCTGCAGAGGCATTCAAGATACCGTCGGCATCTATCTCAAGGCAAACCATGACACTTCGAACACCCTTGGGAGCAGGAGGGATACCAGCAAGTACAAACTCCCCTAGGAAAAGATAGAATAAAAAAGTAAATATAATTAGACTTAGATAGATATAAGATAGAACAGTTGTTATCATCAAGCAGTTATGTATGCAATGATTCTGAACGGAACTTACGAAGGGTCAAAGAATTTTTGCAAGTTGGCATGGACGAGAATGAAGCTGTAATGATTGCAAGAACATCTTTGCCTTCATTTGAGGTTTGCAATGAAGAAGAACAGATCATGCGAAGAGGAGCAAAAGAACATCTTCGCCGCCATATAAAGGTGATGTATTCAATTTCTGCATCACGACACTTGCCGCTAGTATATTGGCCATCTTTGTGTGCTGTAGACGACGCACTCATGAACAACAACAAAATTACAAATTTGAAGAAAAAACATTGTATTAGAAGAATCAGAGAGAATCAGATAAAGGAACTATAATCACCTGGGGTAGTGGTTGATGAGGTCTGGTGGGTACGGAAACCATATACAGACGAGTTGGACTGACCAAGTACGAGGATGGAAACACCGTAGAGTAACAGTTCGTGCTCGTGAATATATGGCAGATGGATACCAGCCAGACGTTGTTCCAACTAGTATCCGAGTGCGGTGGAGCGCGAAGAGAAAAATTGCTTGAAGGTAGACCTTTTTATACTCAATGCCCACAACGGCAAAAAAAACATCTGGTTTCGATTAGCAAAAGAGAAAAATCTAAATACACCGATACTCTTGCGGTGCATGTCCAAGTTTTTCCAAAAAAACATACAGCATCATATCAGAAGACAGTAACTGTGACAAATCACAGTATAGTTAATATTTTTGCTTAGTGGACACAAAGGTCACTACTTTTGGATGCAGGGCGGGCTGATTAACTTTGAGCAATGGAATACAGTTTTGCTCATACGACAAGTTCTCATGCTGTGACCATGTCTCCTGGGGATATTGCAGTTATGAGCAGCTCCAATAGAGATTCTTCACATTTTTGCACTGGTATGAAATGCAATAATGGCACTCGTAAGAAATTCTTCTGAGCATGGAAACAAATGAGGATGCACAGTTTCAGAGAAGATTGCGCAGTTTGAGAGCCGATACCTTGGTGGCACCTTTAGGCTGATGGCAATGTGAAGCATTCGAAAACATCGTGTGCTTCTTCTGAAGGAGCCAACACCATCGTTGATGATATCTGAAGTAGCAGACTCCATCTTTGATGCCCATATAAATGTGACGAATTCAATTTCAGCAACACGGCAATTGCCGCAAGTTTATTGGCTATCTTTGTATGTCGTTCTCATGCCGTGACCGTGTCTCCTGGGGATATTGCAGTTATGAGCAGCTCCAATAGAGATTCTTCACATTTTTGCACTGGAATGAAATGCCATAATGGCACTCGTAAGAAATTCTTCTGAGCATGTAAACAAATGAGGATGCACAGTTTCAGAGAAGATTGCGCAGTTTGAGAGCCGATACCTTGGTGGCACCTTCAGGCTGATGGCAATGTGAAGCATTCGAAAACATCGTGTGCTTCTTCTGAAGGAGCCAACACCATCGTTGATGATATCTGAAGTAGCAGACTCCATCTTTGATGCCCATATAAATGTGACGAATTCAATTTCAGCAACACGACAATTGCCGCAAGTTTATTGGCTATCTTTGTGTGTCGTAGACGAAGCATTCAGTAGTAAGAACAAAAATTGACGCTATCATCGAGAGGAGTAGTGGTTGACGATGTCTAGAGGGAAGTGAATCACTTTATATAGATGAATTGGACTGGGTATGGTCCGCATGGATGAGGCTGAGACTACAGTTGGGTTAGTGTGGGCTACAGAAATTGACGCTAACAAAATTGATTGCCTCTAAGAAAATTGCTCAAAGCGCAAAACGGGTAAAAATATGGCAGTTGTGCGAGTTGAGCAAATTATTTATGTTTATACAATATTACTCATAAATCCATTTATAGCGATGTGAACACCTCAAATCAAACAGCGTGACCCATGAGTATCAACACATAGATATAAGTTGTCTTATTCTGGAAACAGTAAGATATGTGTTTATTATCACTTAATAAATGTCTGTACACCCTTCAGTCTGAATATTATTTAATTCTCCCCCAATTTTTTGTTTTCTTTATTATTGGGATTTTTTATTGAACGTTGTGCGCGCTGAGGTAATTAATTATGGGAATTTTGTATAGAACGTTGTGCGCGCAGAGTAATTATTCGTTACGACTGTTTTACTCAACGCGCACAGCTGGGTGTATTTTGATCCGATGTGCGCGCTGTATTATATATGCAAACTGTGTACCTTTTTAAATACCCCGCACAATCCGCACTAAGACACAAATTTAAACAAATCAAAGAAATGTGAATATTTTTGCTATCTTATTCTGTAAACTGTCGGATATGTGTTGTCTTATCACGTAAATGTCTATATACCCATCAATCAACTGCTCCGCATTATATTTACATCAATTTTGAATTTTTTATCTGGCATCTCAGTGACAGTCAGTCTGAACATTAATTAATTCTCCACCCAATTTTGTGTTTTCTTTATTATATGGATTTTTTATTCAACGTTGTGCGCGCTGAAGATATTAATTATGGGAATTTAGTATTGAAAGTTGTGCGCGCATGGTAATTATTCGTTACGACCGTTTTTCTCAACGCGCACAGCCGGGTGTATTTTGATCCGTTGTGCGCGCTGTATTATATGTCCAAAATGTATACAATTTAAAAACCCCGCACGGTGCGCACTAAAACTCAAATTTTACCAAATCAAATTTTACTCAAACTTAAATTTCCTTACACCCATCAATCAACTGCTGCCATTATATTTGCATCAATTTTGATTTTTTTTTTCTTGCATGTCAGTATGAACAGTAATTAATCTACAAAAATTTTGTGTTTCTTCTTTATTATTGGGATTTTTTATTGAACGTTGTGCGCGCTGAAGTTATTAATTATGGGGATTTTGTAATGAATGTTGTGCGCGCAGAGATTACGTACATTATGCTGCTGAACCCTTGTTAGTAAAAAACGCGAATTTTTATATTTTTTACGTTTAAAATCCGTCTAAAATGGTTTCCGTATTAAATGGCCGTCCATTTGAATTATTCGGAAAAATACGCGCTTTTTTAGGGGTAGACGAACAAAACACGTTTTATCCCTGTGTTGCGCATTTTATGTGTTTTAAACGCGTTTTAGGGGCACTTTTAAATCATTTTGAACTATGATTTCATGATCATACTTTGGTTTAGGGCATGCTGCATGGAATATAAAAGTATGATCATGTCATTTTGGTTAAAACTATGAATATAATTTATTTAAATCATGACTATAGAAGTTATGTTACTCTTATTTTATATTGATATTGTTGATTTTTAAGTTCAATTAGATGAATGATATCTTGACAGTATTCGTATTTTTAGTCGCATTTTTTATCTGGGTTAACGAATTAAACACGATTTAACCCGTTTACGTTTTAGTCCCGTATTGCGCATATTTGACCGAATTTTTGACCGAACGCCTTTTGAAATTGATCGAATTAAAAACGTTTTATTCACGTTCCGAATATTTTCCGTATTACGTATTGCTAACAAGGTGCTGAACGCGGACAGCTGTGTATATTTTGTTCCGTTGTGCCCGCTGTATTATATATTCCAAATTTAATCTCCACAATCTTTCCAAAGACACTTCTAATTTCAAAGTTTTGGTTTCCAAGACACTTTTCCCACTAAAATTTAAGTTTTCCAACTAAAATTTTCATAAAATCCAATCTCAGCCATTGATTTACCAAGATCAAATCTCAGCCACTCTTTATCTTGTCCTAGTCAGCCCTAGAATTCAAAAAACGTTGTCAAATGTAAATCACGTGCACACGTGCATGGCAAAAATCAAGACGGAGGACCAACAAAGACCCGATCGAAAGCCAAGGGGAGAAAGCGGAGAAGGGAGGGTGTGTGTGGGGATTGTGGGGGGGGGGGTCAAGTGCAAAACAGCAAAAGCGAGGGTTATTTTTAAAAGAGGTGTAAAGGGGCAGTATTCCGCGCAATTAGGGATTTGTAGGGGGTTCTTTCTACAAAAAAACCCAAAAAACAAAAAAAACCCAACGATGGGATGTTTGTCCTAGTAGGACAAACATCCCATCAATCCTTGTGTTTTAATATAAGGATACCTTTTTATATACCCCGCACTAAGGATCAAATTTTAACAAATCAAAGAAATGTAGATATTTTTGCTGTCTTTATCTGAAAAAGTCTGATATGTGTTGTCTTATCACTTAAATGTCTTTACACCATCAATCAACTGTTGCGCATCAGATTTGCTTAAATGGTAATTTTTTTTACTGGCCTGTCAGTCTGAAGTGACTCTGAACATTAATTAATTCTCCCCCAATTTTGTTTTCTTCTTTATTATTGGGATTTTGTATTGAACGTTGTGCGCGCTGAAGTTTTTAATTATGGGGATTTTGTATTGAACGTTGTGGGCGCAGAGTAATTATTCGTAACGTCCACTTTGCTCAACGCGCACAGCTGGGTGTATTTTGATCCGTTGTGCGCGCTGTATTATATATCCAAAATGTATTTTTTTAAACAAATCAAAGAAATGTAGCTATTTTTGATGTCCTATTATGTAAACAGTAGGATATGTGTTGTCTTATCACTTAAATGTCTTTACACCCATCAATCAACTGCTGCGCATCAAATTTGCTTAAATTTTGATTTTTTAAATAATGTCAGACTGACCATTATTTAATTCTCGCCCGATTTTGTGTTTCTTTTATATTTTGGGATTTTTTATTGAACGTTTTGCGCGCAGAACAATTATTCGTTACGACCGTTTTGCTCAACGCGCCCAGGTGGGTGTAATTTGATCAGTGCTCGCAACCTTACCTTATGTTGCCCATATGACGGGATGATTAACTGTGGGTAATGGAGCATGTAATACAGTTTTGCTCAGCACGCACAACGGTCATGGCATCTGACTGTTGTGTGCGATGGTCTATTGTGTTTAATTGCATACAGTTTGGCTCTGCGAGCAAAAGGGTCACATCTACGTCCAGTTGTGTGATTTGAGTAATGGTTGATAACAAGATACTGTTTTGCTCATCGCGCACAGCGGTCAAACAAATCGATACGAACGTTGTGCATTCTAGTAACTGTGTGCACACGTAAATAGTTTATCACAACATATAGCAAGAGCCTGTTGTGCGCCCTGGGGAATTTATAGTTCGATGAACAGTGTTTGATCAGAATATCTATGTCGGACATTGATTCAAGTAAGCATCAATGTATATATCACCTTATATCAATTTTGTATTGTCATGTAATTGTATCAAATTAAATGACATAGTATTAAGGTCTGAATTCTAACAAACTACAGCATTATGCATTATAATGTACATAATGCATAAATGTTATTTATAGTCCGGTAAACAATTTTGCTCAGTAATATCAACGTCGGACATATATATCACCTATATCATTTTTGTATTAGGGTCTGAATTCCAAAATACTACAACCTTTATGCATTATTCTGTACATTACACAACAAAGTTGAAACTACAGCTAAACATTTTGCAACTTCACAGTTTGGAACTGGTATGAAATTCAATCACGGGAATATCCTAATGGTACATTGAATCCCACTACGCAAAACTGTTCACAGTGACAGAGTCATGCTGAACAGCTCAAGCAAGATGGCATTTATGATCAGCTCCAATAGCACACACCATCATCACTAGCATCCAGATTGTCCATAACGGTATAAGTAGCCACTCCTTTAACGAAGTTGGCTGATCTGGATTCTTCAGCGCATGCCACTGTATGCGTTGAAGAAGCATCAATTATGAACGATATAAAGCATATTTAAGTAAAAAATAGGGTATAAAGACATGCAACTTTACGTTTAGGCACTGATATAAAAATATATCACGGTTGCTTCTTCTCGGAAGAATCCGCTGCTGTAGAACATATGAAGGAGCAAATAACATCTTCCAGTACACGTCAATTGCCGGTAGTATTTTGTTCATCTTTGTGTGTTGAAGACGAAGCAGTGATGAACAACGGGAAATATTTAGCATTGTGAAGAAAAAATAGTGTATGAAGTAGAAACAGATAGAATCAGTTAGAATACTATCATTAAGAAGTGGAGTGGTTGACAAGGTCTAGTGGGAAGATAGGCTATTTATAGACGAATTGGACTGGCCCATTGATGAGGACGATAGACTACAGTAGAGTCACTGTGCGTGATATTGTATTGGACATAAAGACGAGTGAATCTACAACATATTGTTTCAGCCAGATGATGTTCCCAAGAAGGTTTGGCCTTTACGGTGCGCGTTGAGCAAACTTGAAGGCCAATAACAAAATTGCTCAACGCGCACAACGGAGAAAATAATGGCTGTTGTGCAAGATGAGCAAATTATTTATGTTTGTACAATATTACTCAAGAAACTTTTAATTATTTAATTTGTTGTTCCGCTAAATTGTTTTACACTAAATTTTTTATTTTGTTTAATTTAATGGATCATGCTTCTACATTTCCCAAGGCACTTTTAATTTCAAAGTATAGGTTTCCAAGGCATTTCCCCCCTAAATTTAATCTTCACAATCTTTCCCAAGGCACTTCTAATTTCAAAGTTTAGGTTCCCAAGGCACGTCCCCCCCAAATTTAATCTCCACAATCTTTCCAAAGACACTTCTAATTTCAAAGTTTTGGTTTCCAAGACACTTTTCCCACTAAAATTTAAGTTTTCCAACTAAAATTTTCATAAAATCCAATCTCAGCCATTGATTTCCCAGGATCAAATCCTAGCCACTCTTTATCTTGTCCTAGTCAGCCCTAGAATTCAAAAAACGAGTTAGGATCCGCGCGCAAAAAGGTCACAAATACGTGCAGTTGTGTGAACTGAGTAATTGTGGATAATCAGATACGGGTATGCTCACAGCCCGCACATCGGTCAAACACATTATGTGACCGTTATGCGCGCTGAGTAATTGTGTGCAAACGTAAATGTTTTATCACAACGTATATAAGGACGGTCACAATTTATGCCCGTTGTGCTCGCTGGGTAAATCATATAACGGTAAAAAGTTTTTACATAGGTAATTTCAATTTCGGACATTGATTCAAGTAAGCATCGATGTATATATCACATATATCAATTTCGTAATGTCATGCAATTGTATCAAATTAAATGACAGTGTATTAAGGTCTGAATTCTATCATACTACAACATTTATACGTTACACTGTACATATCACAACAAATTTGAAACTACATTTCGTACATAATGACATAAAACACCAAAGAATATCTACCCACAAACACTCTTCTCCGTCGATGATCAAAAATACAATATAAGACAAGAGAAAGGCTTGTGCGCCAAAGGCCCGGCCACCTCAAAAACCTGGAGGCGGAGGTGGAGGCGGAGGTGGTGATGGTGGGGCAACAGTACGGATGTCTCTAGGAGAGGGCACCAGAGTCTCCATCTTCTCTTGTATGTTCGACATTATGAGCATCATAGTGTCGAAGTCGCTACGCAGAAGTGAGATCGCCAGATTGGTGTTGGAGAGATGTGTTTCAATTTCTCCTAATCTACGAGTAAAGTTCACCGGCTGATGGGAGGATGATGAAGCAGCAGATGCGGGGCTTACATTGCCTATGAGTATATCCTTAAGCTGACGTTGTTCATCTGTAAGTACAGAGACAGACGTAGTAAGCTCCTCGAGTTTTCTACGGAGGTTGTGCAGAACAGAGTCCTGACGGCGAGACATCCCATCCATAGAGAGGAGGCCGTTACTGTTGTCCTCGAGTGGGGCTTTTTTAGCCGGAGATGGAACTGATGAACCTGCATGTAAAGGAGGAAACCCAGGAGGAGGCAACAGCACATTGTGTTCACCTTGAGTTGGACCAAGCGAAAGCGAATCACGCAGAATGGGTCTATAGGCCGGGAACGATGAGGGAATGGGATCATCGTGTTCAGGTGACGGTGAATCATCATCACTAACTCCCCAAGGGTCAGAAAAAGTCGACTCACGAGATCGTTTTGGCGGCATGAAGAAACCCGAGTACGAAATGAGAGAGTGTTGAGATGAAGAAGAAAACGGAACGACAGACCAAAGGAAAGAGGAATGAAATTTTCCGCGAAACCCCTCGTCTACTGACTCCATATATATATAACGATTGGTTATTTTAATCTCAGCCGCTGGATTACATATGGAAGTGGAACTGACTAAAACGATCTCATCAGCCGGCTGGGGTAAAGCATCCGTTCGGATGGGCAAAAAAATCGTAATGAAGGGCTTACACGGAAACCGGGGTTCTACTTGACTCATTCTCCAGTTACCACACGTGAACATTGTTGAGAAGAAAGCAGAATCATTTACTGTCATCATTACGTACCTCCGAAATGAGATTGTACGAGATGGCGGTTGTACTTTCATCATTACGTGGCATACCGATTGCGTCTCGCAACCGATCTATAAATATCTATTGTTTAGTAGCCACTGCACGTTCAGGAGCGATGTGTATTCAAACGGAAAGCAAATGCCCATGAGGTGCACGTATATCGTTCCAGCCTAGAGCCGCCAATTGGCACCCGATCTATTACCTCGGGCTCCACCTTTACAGCAGTAGTCCTCTCTATTGACAGGGATTCATGAGTAACAGGCGGGAACTGATATAATGGAGCCGGTGCAAAGGCAGGAGCGATGTGTATTCAAACGGAACGTAAATGCCCATGAGGTGCACGTATATCGGTCGAGCCTAGAGCCGCCGATTGGTACCCGATCTATTACCTCGGCCTCCACCTTTACGGCAGTAGTCCTCTCTATTGACAGGGATTCATGAGTAACATGCGGGAACTGATATAATAGATCCGGTGCAAAGGCAGGAGCGATGTGTATTCAAACGGAACGTAAATGCCTATGAGGTGCACGTATATCGGTCGAGCCTAGAGCCGCCGATTGGCACCCGATCTATTACCTCGGCCTCCACCTTTACGGCAGTAGTCCTCTCTATTGACAGGGATTCATGAGTAACAGGCGGGAACTGATATAATGGAGCCGGTGCAAAGGCAGTAGCGATGTGTATTCAAACGGAACGTGAATGCCCATGAGGTGCACGTATATCGGTCCAGCCTTGAGCCGCCGATTGGCACCTGATCTATTACCTCGGCCTCCACCTTTACGGCAGTAGTCCTCTCTATTGACAGGGATTCATGAGTAACATGCGGGAACTGATATAATGGAGCCGGTGCAAAGGCAGGAGCGATGTGTATTCAAACGGAACGTGAATACCCATGAGGTGCACGTATATCGGTCCAGCCTTGAGCCATCGATTGGCACCCGATCTATTACCTCGGCCTCCACCTTTACGGCAGTAGTCCTCTCTATTGACAGGGATTCATGAGTAACAGGCGGGAACTGATATAATGGAGCCGGTGCAAAGGCAGGAGCGATGTGTATTCAAACGGAACGTGAATGCCCATGAGGTGCACGTATATCGGTCCAGCCTTAAGCCGCCGATTGGCACCCGATCTATTACCTCGGCCTCCATCTTTACGGCAGTAGTCCTCTCTATTGACAGGGATTCATGAGTAACAGGCGGGAACTGATATAATGGAGCCGGTGCAAAGGCAGGAGCGATGTGTATTCAAACGGAACGTGAATGCCCATGAGGTGCATGTATATCGGTCCAGCCTTGAGCCGCCGTTTGGCACCCGATCTATTACCTCGGCCCCCACCTTTACGGCAGTAGTCCTCTCTATTGACAGGGATTCATGAGTAACAGGCGGGAACTGATATAATGGAGCCGGTGCAAAGGCAGGAGCGATGTGTATTCAAACGGAACGTGAATGCCCATGAGGTGCACGTATATCGGTCCAGCGGCTCCAGCCTTGAGCCACCGATTGGCACCCGATCTATTACCTCGGCCTCCACCTTTACGGCAGTAGTCCTCTCTATTGGCAGGGATTCATGAGTAACAGGCGGGAACTGATATAATGGAGCCGGTGCAAAGGCAGGAGCGATGTGTATTCAAACGGAACGTGAATGCCCATGAGGTGCACGTATATCGGTCCAGCCTTGAGCCGTCGATTGGAACCCGATCTATTACCTCGGCCTCCACCTTTACGGCAGTAGTCCTCTCTATTGACAGGGATTCATGAGTAACAGGCGGGAACTGATATAATGGAGCCGGTGCAAAGGCAAGAGCGATGTGTATTCAACCGAAACGTGAATGCCCATGAGGTGCACGTATATCGGTCCAGCCTAGAGCCGCCGATCGACACCCGATCTATTACCTCGGCCTCCACCTTTATGGCAGTAGTCCTCTCTATTGACAGGGATTCATGAGTAACAGGCGGGAACTGATATAATGGAGCCGGTGCAAAGGCAGGAGCGATGTGTAATCAAACGGAACGTGAATGCCCATGAGGTGCACATATATCGGTCCAGACTAGAGCCACCGATTGGCACCCGATCTATTACCTCGGCCTCCACCTTTACGGCAATAGTCCTCTCTATTGACAGGGATTCATGAGTAACAGGCGGGAACTGATATAATGGAGCCGGTGCAAAGGCAGGAGCGATGTGTATTCAAACGGTAGTGATCGTCAAGGTAATAGGTGCAGTCAAGAGAAAGGGCTTTCTCCTCTCTTCCAAGAGAGTCTTCAACACACAACACACTTCTCCTTCAAGTTCTACTTCAAGGCATATGGGATTGTAAGTGTTGCTTTCATAATTTCATAACTTTCGTTATTTTGTTTTTGTGCTAGGTTTGCGAGAGCGGTTTGCTTACTCCCAAGTTGTAGGAGTGAAGGACATCGATTGTATTCGATTTCACTTGTAGGGTTGCTACAAGTGGGTTTAAAGGCAACCTCAAGTTAGGGTTTTAACTTGAGTATCCGGAGGTATCCGGGTGGAAGGGACGTAGGATAACCGGGAACAAGGCGGGAAGTTACTTGGGTAATCCGAACCCTTGAAACATAATTGCGTTTGAATTTGTTTATTATTTGGGTTTAATTTTAATTCCGCACTATATTTGTTGATCATATATCATATATATGTGTGATTTTGTGATATGGTCTCCATGTATGCTATATCTATACGTGTTGTGAGGTGAGACGTTAAGTTTCCTTCGTGTATCTCAATGTTGATATTGGACTTTCGTTCCTCTTATCACCTAAGTTTATAATGTGGTTTTATGATTTTTTGGATTATATATATATTTAGACTCTTATTTGGCACGATTGTTGTTATTTTACTCCCGCCTTTTGGATAATGCCATAGGGGGATCGAAATAAACAAACAGAATCATAATGAATGTTCTAGGTATGGTCTAATAAACAGACATACAAAAACTGGCTGTAGGTTGCTACACTGTTTTTTTATACATGGGAAGTTGCTACATTGACTCTCCAAATTTGGATGGCCCTGTAGCAAACCGGCAAAATGATTCCAGTTTTGCAGGGCGGTTGATGGAGGGAAAACGCCATATTTGGCGTGTTGTTGCAGTGTGGTTTGGAGATGATATAACCGGCCAACTTCCGCTTAGACTTGCATGGAGTCGTCGAATATAGCTTAATTCACGTAAACTAAATATGGGAAAAAAATACCTAATTAAATGTCACATCATCTACCAACTAGATTCAATGGGGTTGGATAGTGGGGTGTCGAGACTCGAGAATATATTATGGGGCCCGCTAAACAATATGTGGACCTTCGCGTTCGAATGTTGTTAACTGGGCAATTTGCAGTAGGTTTCGCGTCGTTCCGCTGTGCTGCGTTGAAAAATTCTATCTTTTTCCCTCTGTGGGCTCCACTTTCATGTGTTACTATTAATAATACGAAAAGCGATGGTACGTAGAGATGGATGAGGTGGATGAGGTGAGAGGTTGGTGGGACCACAAACAAGAATTCGACCGGTCATCTAGTCATCCAACTGCCGAATTTGCTGGTACTTTGTTTGAGAAAAGTTTTTCACGTAAGCGCCATATCAGCGAATATTTGTATCCATTCTGACAAGTAAAACATTTTAGTCGTTTAATATATCTCCTCACACAACTGTATACAGTAATGCCATTTGTGCACGATGAGGAAATTCATATAATAAATCCAAATATTCGACCGCGCACAACTATCCCTCATTTACGCATATACTGCGCGTGACTAAATTATGTTTGCTCACCGCGCACAACGGTTCAAATTTTGCCCCGTTTTGCGCGCTCAGTAATTAATCCGCCGTTTATTTATACTTGTAATAACAAACGGAAGAGCGAGAGAGTCAAGAAGCAAGATGGCCACCCATAATGTAGGACCCGGCAAAAAATTTGAGTTGCCGCCAAACTCGGAGTATTAATGTAGCAGACCGCAAAAACACCCCGCGAAGACCCCAGAAAACCCCGCCATGCATCCGGTCAAGTGGAGGATATTTATCCCGCCAAATTTGGGGATATATCACCATTCGCCATGATTTGTGCCTTCACTGTAGATATGGCTGAGAAATCGTGTCAGTGGGACGAAGAAACTTTGCAAGGCCAGTCTTCAGATGGAAGAAGAGATGGTGACGTAGATGATAACCGTTCCCTTCATGACAGGGGGGATGTGCGACCGCAGTTGCCTGAGACTCCCCTAAGGGATACGTGGCCATGGGGAGGTCTCGTTCCGGCAGGCTATGTCCCCCCGGCGTACGAGGGGGCATTGCTGTTGAATCCGCCCACTGACGTTCCATCGGAAGGTACTAGGGGGAACCGTCACCGACCCTTCTTCCCCGTCTGGGACGGCGAGTCTGCATTGGTGGATAGGGGGGTGGCCAGTCGGCTGGTGGAGAACTCCATCCTTCCCATTGACCATAGTGTCCTGGGTCAAATTGACATTGAAAGGCTCGCTAACTCAGTCGTTTATGGCAGTTACCAGGTTAAGTACTAATGTCGTCTCGTTGTGCTGTTGCCTTACTCTTACAGTCTTATCCTTGATTCCCTGCAGACATCATTGGTCGGGGCAGAACTGTGTCGCCGAGTGGTGCAATTGTTGATTGCCGAGCGGAAAAAGGCGGTTTCCTTCGAATCTCAACTTAAGGATTTGAAGGAGCAGCTGATGAAAGAGAGAGACCGCAGATCTCAGGCGGAGTGGGAGGTTGCGAAAGCTAAATATCGGGCGGCCTCTATGTCAGCGGTTCGGAAGAGCTCCGAAGAGCGATGGTACGTAGAGAAGAGCAGTCTCCTGGCTCGTATAGCCGAGTTGGAGAGAAACTCGCTTCCTCCAAACTCGATTGCAGACGTGAGGCATGAGGCTGAGGCGAGGAAGTGCTTAGAATGTTCAGTCTGTGCTCTTTTGGTCTGCCCTCTGTTGGTACTGACATTTCCAAAGTGGAGATTGCCATCTGTCCATACAGAAATAAACTTCTCCTTGTACTTGTCCAACCAAGATGTCTTCACATAGCTCACGACCCTTGTGTAATCTTTGTACTCGGTCTCCAATGCCTTCAGTTTAGCAACATACTCCTCCTCCTTGCGTGCCCCCACCAATAAATTCCAGCTAGAGATGAAACCTAACCATTTTTCTTGATCTTCAAAAGAGGGCTGGCAATTTTTGGCAATATTTTTGGATATGTGCATTCTACATATTTGGTGCACCGCAAGGGGAAATTCATGGCCAATGGCATTCATAAGTGCTGGCTCCAGTGCTGACAAAATTACACGTGGCATCCTGTATCCCTGCAGCAAAGAGCTCAACTTCCCCAAGGCCTACAAGTAGTTCTCCTCACGTACGGCCTCCGTGTAACAAAATGCCGCTGCGAACTGAATATCTGTGGACGTCACCCCATACATCTCCATCAATGGTGGCCTGTTGCGGTTGGTCTTCAACGCGCAGTCCATAACCAGAATCTCTGGAAATTTTCGTAATAACTCAACCGACTGCGGATGTGCCCAAAATATAGTCCTCACTGCAGTTGTCACTTCGTCCACTTCATGATACACAATGTAATTACGCTGTGTCAGTAGATTAAGGAATAGCTGCATTTCTGCTCTCCAGGCCATTTCCCCTGCCTTCATCCTCTGTCTGGCTTTATAAATAGTGTTGATTGTGGTAGATGTTGCATTATCCTTTTCCTTCAGGTATTTCAAGATTTCCCTTGGCCTAAGCAGTCTATGTGACAAGTCTCTCACCGTGGCCATCTCCCCACCTCCGAACCTCCTCTCATCTGGATGTCGCTCGATGTACATTGCGGGTTTATGGTTGTGATTGCCATGTACAACTGTCAAAATCCACTTATCTGTTGCCACACCATTAGCCCTCAAGTAGAAGGGACATGAACACTTCTTGCTTCGAGTTGATTTTTTGGCCGATATATCCGGCCTGTGTGGCCGATATGTCCCACTTCTTTCACAACAAAAATAATAAGTTGGGACCCTATTGCCCTTTGTACTCATATTTGATGATTTTGTAACAACCAAATTCCCGGTTTTCACACCGACCCCTTTTACCCATTTACCAAGCTCTTCTATGCTGGGGAAAATTTTATTTCTTGTGAACTGATTTGTATAATCTTCATTAACCTCTGAGCCTTTAACAATATGCTGAATTAAGTACCAGATACCAATATAGTCACTAAATGTTAAGCTTTATTTTCTAGTACATTAGTCAGTTAACAAAGCAAAATAATTTCAAACCTTTGCTTCTTTGTCCGCTTCATCCCAGATCCCCTCAATGTGTACCGAGCCCATCTCAATCTTCGTAATTTCTACGCAATCATGTTCCAAATGTACATTGCAGCAATCAATTTCTGAAATTATTAAAAAATACCAAATTAATTAGCATCAATTAATGGCTTACCAACTTTACGATGCAATGCGGCCGCAATCGACTATTTTAGGGCACCCCAACCCAATGAAACAAATCTTTTGCACTGCCTTAAGGACCTTCGTTTGATATAAGTAGGAACTCTTATAGTCTATATACCTCAGCGAATTAGAATAATTTCTGTTGATCAAACCCTATCTCGTTAGCTTTTCCCGCCTTAGGTCACAAAACTGATCGCATATGGAAGCTGTTATGATGCATTTGTATATACGGATGCGTAGAAATAGTGGTTCATAGTGTAAATTACTCATCGCGAACAGTGGGAGGGCAAAAATGTAAATTGCTCTCCTCTGTGAACCGTCTAGCAGTTTGCCCACCGCACACAACCGCGCAAAACACGGAATTGCTCAGCGCACACAACCACGCAAAACTGGGAATTGCTCACCGCTCACAGCCAATCAAAACACGGAATTGCTCAGCGCACACAACCACGCAAAACTCGGAATTGCTCAGCGCACACAACTACTCACAACCCGTAATTGCTCACCGCCCACAACCGTTTTGGTCAAGTCCACGTGCACATGTGGACGGGTTATTTGCTAGTAATATTTCAAACTAGACTTGTTTACTCAACCAGCACAACGGGTAAATTATTGTAGACCCGATATGACCCGGTAGGACCCGAAATTGTCCCGTGATACCTTCTGCTCGCAGCGAATTGACAGACAATTACACAGATTGCTCACGACGGAATTTCAAACGGCAAGTATTTTCAAAGGTCGCTCCAGTCGCCCAGACCGAAATCCAAAAGCTTTGATTTTTATTTAATTGCTCGAAGGATACATCACTTAGTCAACTGGTGAGATCAAACAAAGAGCTGAATCGAGAGAAATCGATTTAGGGGGTTTTGACCTAAATTTATCAACATCGACTCTTTGGTACGTCTATACTTTTAAGTACAGTTTATCTGCCTTTCTTATTTTGACTTTACATGCATTCATCCACGGTTGAGGTTGATGAAGTCGGTACAAAAATACAAGGTAATATTGATTTATCTTCTCGGCAATAATGCATTAAATCTTTGAGGATCAGGTTATGAATTGTTTGATACAGGATACTATGGATTTTACAACCGACTTTACCACCAATCAACTGTTCAAGGATAGAAAAGAGCTGTTTCAGTGGATACAAAACGTCGGGTTAAGTCATGGGCATGTGATTGTTACACGTTCGGGTAGATTAAGTAAAACGGTCAAAGGGCATCATGCTGTGTACTTTGCGTGTGAAAGAAGCGGTGAGTATCGGGGACACCGAAAGCTAAAAAAGACCAACCAGCCTGTTAAAACCAAGAAGTGTTCATGTCCTTTCTCATTGCGTGGTTATATGGTGGGCGTGGGCGTTGAGGAGTGGAAGGTAACAGTCGTTTGTGGCAGGCACAACCATGAAGCAGCTAAATATGTCGATGGCCATTCCGATGACGGGACGTTGCAGTGAATGGAGATGGAAACAGTGCGTGACTTGGCGAATATCAAGGTTCGGCCAGCTGAAATTTTGAAAGTACTGAAGGCAAGTAAAAACTTCAGTGCTACCTCAATCAAAGCAATTTATAATGCACGAAACCGGTTACAACGGGGGAAGAAGGTCGGTATTGTAAAACAGTTGAAGGAGTTAGCATCAGCTGATAAAATTGTGGGTGCTGAGAATGTGAAGGCTGTGAATAATGAGGGGGAGGATCAGAAGGTGGTGGAGGCGTTTTGGGAGAATGCAGTGCCTGCTGAGTTGCAGGAGGAGGATCATACTGGGAAGATGGGTGGGGAGGATGATAAGGTGGATCGTAATGAGGCGGAGCAGACTGCTGAGGAGGAGGAGGAGGAGGATGAGAATGCAGTGGCTAAGGCCTTTGAGAAGGAGCATGAGGTTCTACGTCTTCAAATTTCTACCCTGGTAGCGGAGATTGCTAAGCAGCATGCTGAAATAACGGATACGTCTACATTGACGTGTAAGCCGGGTAAGGGAAGAAGTAGACCGTTGTGGAAACGTACAATAAAGAAGCCGAAACAATCAATTTCACATGATGATAGTGACGAGAACTTGGCTGCCGACATAATAATACCATATTGAAACGCTTTTCCTGAGTGTCTACGACCCCTTATAGTGCATGTCGTAGATGTGAAAGCAGACGGAAACTGTGGGTATAGGGCTGTGGCAGCTCAGTTGGGACTGGGTGAGGACGAATGGAGGCAGGTGAAATATGACTTGCGAGAAGAGATGCAGAACCACGACGGCTTGTACCGGCAACTTATGGGTGCCGTGGAATTTAAAAAGAATGTAGTGGCACTGGGCCATTTGTTAGACCGTCCAAAAGCTAAATGGTGGATGCAGATGCCAGAAATGGCACATGTCATTGTCTCATGCTACGACTGTGTAGTACATATTCTTGCACCTCATCAGTGTGTGACATATTTTCCTTTAAGAACTCCTCCAGTACCCCTATCATCCAGACGCCACATAACGTTGGGTCATGTGAACAATAATCACTTCGTTATTGTTAAACTTGCCCCATATGGTCATGTCCCTCCGACTTCAAGTATGTGGCTAAGATACCGTTCCGATGTGTCAGCCGGATGGCCGGCTGCTTATGAGGATAGGATGCATCAATTCCAGTCAATAGTATTTGGGCACGATATTGCAACCGTTGACGTTATTGAAATATTGTAGGATAAAACGTTGTATCATTTTACTGTGGATTGTTTATTTCATATTGACAGATTGGTAGCATGAAATTTTATCATGTCTGCCTAAATGTGCAAATGTTATCATCTGTATGCCGTGCTTTGGTGTATGGTATCTATAAGTTATGCTCAACGATAGACCTACTAATCAAGTTTGCCTCTTACTAACTTTTTGGTGAACGGGTACAAACTGATATATACTAGATTTTGAATGCTTAATAACACACGCAATCTATCCAGATTTTCTTAAGGGTGTTAATTAATACAACTAATGATAGTTATCACGTTGGTATTATATTATTTTATACGTATCAATAATGTTGTTAACATCGGCATAAGAATATGAGTAATCCAATAGAATAAATATTAAAAACAAAATTTAGATCTCCTCAGCGCGCACCACGGTCAAAATCGTTCTCAGCGTCGCGATTAATAACGATTACCGTTACTAATGTCAAGCCTGACAATCCATGTAAGATTACTCAGCGCGCAAAACGGTTCGAATCGTGTTAAAATATAACCGTTGTGCGCACTGAGTAAAATTAGCCAACTAAACCACCGAATTTACTCGAAGTGCGCAACGGGTTAACATTTTTACCCGTTTTGAACCGTTTGGACCCGCTTTCATCCCTTGATAAATTCTGCTCACCGCTCACAGCCATAACCTTCCACAGATTGCTCAAGGCGGAATATCAAACGGCCAGTTTTTCATAGATTGCTCAAGGCTCACAGACGGAAATTCCAAAGATTAAATTTTTATTACTGGGCTCGACATTTACATCACAGTGGCAACTGCTGCGTTCAAACAAATCGGTGAATCAAGAGCAATCGATTTAGGGGGTTTCGACCTAAATTTGTCGAAATCGCGATTTGGTAAGTATACAATGTTAAGTACATTTTATTTGATATCCTTATTACAATTACAATGTGTAGAAAGAGGAGGCGAAATTTTTGGTTTTTAATTGCCTGCAGATACAGTTGAGATTGATGGAGATGCTAAAAAATTCGGAGGTAATATTGATTTTTCTTTACGTCAATAATGTAACTAATGTTTGGTTCCCGGTCCAATTAGTTGTATGAATTGTTTGATAGAGGTGTATATGGATTATACAGCCGAATTTACAACGATTCAACGTTTTAAAAGTAGAGACGAACTCTTTCAGTGGATAAAGAGCGTCGGACGACAACAGGGGCATGTGATTGTTACCAGTGCGTCGAGTATGAATAAATCGTCCAATAGGACTCCCGCTGCCTACTATGCATGTGCAAGAAGCGGGAACTACAGGGGACACCGACCAGTACGAAAGAGCAACCGGCCAGTTAGAACCAACAAGTGTGGATGCCCGTTCAAATTGCGTGGTAATGAGGTGGGCGATGGCGGTGAGTGGAGTTTAACGGTCGTTGATGGCAGGCACAACCATCAAGCTGCTAATTATGTCGCGGGCCATTCCGACGACGGGGTGTTGCAGGGAAAAGAGGTGGAAGCATTGCGAGACTTGGCAAATAGAAAGGTGCCGCCGTCAGCAATTTTGAAAGGCCTGAAGGAAACTAAATCCTTCAATGAAACACCAATCAAATCAATTTATAATGCACGTTCCCGATTACTAAGGGGGCAGAGTGTGGGTATGGTAAACAAGTTGAAGGAGTTAGCATCACCGTGTAGAATTGTGGGTGATGAGCTTGTGGTGCATGTGGATAATGTTGAGGAGGAGCAGAAGGGAGATGAGGATAAGGTGGATGAGGCTGAGGAGGCGACTGCATTGGCTGCTTATTGGCAGGATGATGTGGTGGATCGTAATACGATGGAGCAGGCTGCTGAGAAGTTGGCTCTTAGTGGGCAGGAGCATAATGCTGCGGAGGAGGATGAGGTTAATGCAGCGGATGAGAATGTGGAGCCGAGGGTGCATGATGTTTATGGGGATGATGAGGCTGAGAATGCAGTGGCTGCTGAGTTGACTGTAGATGATTATGTTATTGGGGAGATGGTGGAGACGGAGGAGACGGTTGCCCTTAACGTGGAGGTGCAGAATGCTGAGGAGGTACTGGTGGAGGATAATGCAGCGGCTGAGACTGTGGAGCCGAAGGTGTATGAGGAGAAGGCGAACGAGGAGGATGATGATAAGGAAGTGGCTACTGATTTGATTGCTGAGGAGCATACTGGGAAGTTGGTGGATACGGCGGGGACGGTGGAACGTAATGTGGCTGACCAGACTGCTGAGATGGATGAGGGGGAGAATGCAGCTGGGGAGAATGAGGAGCCGCAGGAGGATGAGGCGAATGTGGAGGATGTGGAGGATGAGAAGATAGAGGATGCTGGGTTGATGCAAGCTGAGCTTACGTTGGAGTTGGGGGCGACGGTGGAGACGGGGGATCATAATGTGGATGCTCAGACTGCTGGGAGGGAGGAGGAGACGGCTGTGGCCTCGTATTTTGATGAGCACGAGGAGATGGATGGCATGCTTAAACAACTTTCTCCCCTGGTTGATGAGATTTCTGATCATTTTTCGGATGTGACGGAGAAGCCTACAGTTAGGAGGAAGCCTGTTAAGGCTCCACGGTTGCATTCAATTGCGGAGCATACGGCGGCGGCGAAGGAGAAGCCTAAATGGAAGAGGCGGCCTTCGAAGGAAAGTAGTAGGCGTCCGAAACTTCAAATAAAGAAGCCGAAACCTTCGTTTCCCCCCTGATGATTATGTTGATGATTTGCCTGCCAACTTCCTCATACCATATTATTTGGATTTTCATCACAAGCTACAACCCCTCATGGTGGGCGGCGTAGACGTGGATGCAGATGGCAACTGTGGGTACAGGGCTGTGGCAGTTCAGTTGGGCTTGAAAGATTCCGATTGGCGGACTGTCAGAGCTGATTTGCTCCGTGAGATGCGGACATACAGCGGCTTGTACAGGCGTGTTCTGAGTGAGGTTTCATATAATAATAATTTGAAGGCAGTGAACTATTTTATTACTGATAAAGGTGCAGGACGGGAAAATTGGATGCAGATGCCAGACATGGGACATGTCATTGCCTCATGCTACAACTGTGTAGTACATTTGATTTCAAATGATATGTGTGTGACATTTTTTCCATTGAGAAGTCCTCCAGTAAACCGAGCCTCCAGACTCCACATAACGTTGGGTTATGTGAACAGAAATCACTTTTTTATCCTTCAACTTAAACCAACAGGTGACGTCCCTCCGACTTCAGTTGTGTGGACAAGATCGCATGACCCTGTGGCCGATGGATGGCCGGCTGGTTACGAGCAGAGGATGCAGTCATTCGTTGTTAGGGTAAAAGGTACGAAGATTGCTACCGCTGATGCTTTTTAGTATCTGTAAGATAAAACGTTTATCAATGTAATAAGTTTTTTTGGTATAAAAATGGACCACTTTGGCGGATGAAATTTTATCATGGCTTCCGAAATGTGCAAATGTCATCATCGGTATGGATTGATGTTGTGTATCATACCAATTACACCGAGCGCAACACTGCAGTAATATTGCCCGTTTTGCGCTTTGAGTAATTATGTCTTTACCTACCAAATTGCTCAACGCGCAGAACTGGCAATATTAGTGCCGGTTTTACGCTCTGGGTATTTTTAATAACATCAACCTGTGTTCCAAATTGTTATGCGATGAGAATGTGTCATTGTTAGTGTGTCCAATACTCCAAGTGAGAGTAGGGTTATTGTATCATATATGTTATTGTCTGACAAAATTGCTTACCACAAACTCCCATTGATAAGTTTTGCCCGTTGAGCGCCTTTATTAGCCAATTTGTTAGTGGTTACTACAATTGCTCACCATTCACCACGATCAGAACAAATAATTTTGGCCGGTTGTGCACGGTGAGCAATTTTGTTAGTGCGAAAAAAAACTCCTACTCGTCCACTCAATAAAATTTGCTGATATATCCACATTTATTGCTGCTCGCACCGTGCAAATTTTTAATGGTTAACAGAAATGCTCACAGTGCACAACGGCGATATATTGGAACCTTTGGTCTTACCCTTGTTAGTAAAAAACGCGAATTTTTATATTTTTTACGTTTAAAATCCGTCTAAAATGGTTTCCGTATTAAATGGCCGTCCATTTGAATTATTCGGAAAAATACGCGCTTTTTTAGGGGTAGACGAACAAAACGCTTTTTATCCCCGTGTTGCGCATTTTATGTGTTTTAAACGCCTTTTAGGGGCACTTTTCAATCATTTTGAACTATGATTTCATGATCATACTTTGGTTTAGGGCATGCTGCTGCTCGCACCGTGCAAATTTTTAATGGTTAACAGAAATGCTCACAGCGCACAACGGCGATATATTGGAACCTTTGGTCTTACTAATAGTCTAAGAGACCCCTCGAGTCTGCAGATCAGTGTTGGTGAACATACAGAGCAGGGATCGTTAATATACAGCGGATTGCTACCAGCCGGATGTTCTGCTCTATAATGATTAATGCCTGCCTAAGTTTTGCGCGTTGGGATAAACTGTAGCCACTAAAAAAATAGCCCAACGCGCACAACGGGCAAAATTATGCCCTTAGGCTCGGGCAAAATTACGAGCACAACGGGAAAACAACGCGCACAACGGGCAAAAATTACGCGCACAACGGGCAAAACAACGCGCACAACGGGCAAAAAGGAAAGCCGGTGGTTCGCTTTTTGAGCATATAAAAGGTAGTTTATCAACAATTGTTAAACGCGCACACACCTAGTAGCCTTATGCCCGGTGTGCGCGTTGAGCAAAGTTGCGACGATAGCCCATTTGCTCAACGCGCCCCGCACGGACTAATTTTGCCCGTTGTGCGCTTTGAGCATATTTGTTGGATGCTGTAATTTTTGTTCCCACGGTCAATCATTCACACTCCTATTTTCATCATACTAAAATTGTGATTCCGCAATATGCCAACAGTCAAACTTCGCTTAGAAACTTTACCTAGTCAATCTGATTCAGAAACTGCATGCAAACCTTTAGATTAACGCTGATACATATTCAAACGGTGACCATTCCAAAATGGCCAACCCATTCTAACATACTGAAGTACGTACAGATACAGATCCAAACAGATACATATCCCTTTACTCTTACAAACTGATACATTTGAGTGTCTTCACAGATGTTTGCAATGAAGTGGCGCGTGATCTGCGTGTTTCCCCCTTCAACTTCCGCGAGTTCATCGGGCGCACATCTTCGTTGCGTTTATTAACGTCCTTGGATAGTTGGATATGAGAGTCGCGTCGTTGTAACCTGCAGTCAAGTATGTAGCCGTGTCAAACACAACGCCTGGAACCCCGATTCCCCTGTGGCGATGTACGACACGGGCAATGCGCTCCACATCTACGGTGCACTTGCCGAATTTCTGCCCTGATCTGCTCAAGATGATTGTCATACCAGATGTTTGCAATGACGTGGAACTTTGTCCTTTGTAGGAGACGCCGTGCATTGGAAAGTCGGCAGACCGTTTCGCGTATTACCGTCATTGCTGTCGTCGTTGTAACATGAAGTCAGGACAAAAGACACCGATTGGAACTCCGTTACCGGAGAAGATGTAAAACAACACAGGGTTGCATAAGAAGTTGTGTTTGGGAGTGTAAGAGATCGGAAAGGATAGGATGGAGTGTCTGTGCGTGAAAGATGATGTATAGTGAAACGATGAAGGGTTTGATGGAGGAGATGGAGTGTATAAAGAGGAGATGGAGATGGATATGGAGTGTATAGCAAGACACGCAAAACAAATACATAGCCACAATTCATAATAGGAGGGAATAACAATCTATCATGGTACAACCCCCAGCAGCTTTCCTGAAACATGAGAGACAGCATAGCCAATATCACCCCAAAAGAATATGGTATGATCATCGTACACATTTTTCATAGTGTTGTTTGGGAAAAATTTTCTCAACGCAGTTGCAACACCCCCCAGCATTGTCGGGGATGCTTGATTATAAATGGACGATAGCCCTTCGTTGCATAAGTTTCCAACATGAACCATTTACCTTTACGTGAAAAGAGTACTGGATGAATGCTATCGTCCATATCTATATCAAGCATGCATGTAACGACCACTTTTCGTTGTGCGTTGTTCCGTGCACGTGCTTTTGGCCGTGCACGTGTTTATTTTAGACTTTATTTGATTGTGAACACTTTTGTGTGATATGCCGTTGCGAACGTCTCTGAGAGTATTAAATAGTGGCACTAATTTGGAACGACGTTTCTCGAGTCGTTTTTCCACAATTTGAACTCACTCGATGAGACGTGACGACTTTCACTTTTGACGGGAGACGTTTCTATTTTAGTTTCGTCGTCCGACGTCGAATTTGAGATCCGTCTTCTTAGTTAGCTCACATTCGTCGCCACGATCACAACGATATTTATTTATAATTTTTGGAGTTTATTTGACCACTTTTATAATTTTTACAAGTTTTATATTATTTTTAATAATTTATTTATAAAGTATTTTCGGCCAAATAAAATTTATTTGAGTTTTAAACATTTAAAGAATTTTTGAGCCAAATTCCAGCTCATTTGGACCAGGTCAAATCCTAGATTGGGTTGGAGAAGTTTAAAATCAAATTTCAAATCTTTTAGAATTCTAATCCTATTAGATTTTAGCCCTAGACCAAGTCAACCCACCTATACTATATAAGCAACCCCTAGCAAGTCCTATTTTCCAAAGAAATTAGCCCTAGCCTCTTCCAAACTCATTTTGGACGTTGCGACGAATCGTCGCAACGTTGCGACGTTCAGCCCCCGTACGACCGAGGAAAACAGCTCCGTTCGCCCCGCTCAGACCGAGGCCCAACCCCGCAATCTCGCCGCTCCGCACCGCTGCCATCGACCCCCGTCCGTTCCCCCGCTTGACCGAGAGGAGCTCTCGGTCTGACCGAGGCCCCGCTCCGCACCGACCCCCGCACAGCGCCCGCATCTGTCGCCCCGCTCCGCTCCGTGCACGACCGAAGGCCCCGCCCGCTGTGACCGAGCACCCGATCGCTGCAACGCTGCAACCCCGCACCCAAGCGCCTGACCGAGGCCTCCACCGTGTCTGACCGAGCCAAGTCCCCGCATTGGCTGTGTACGACCGACAGCCACTTGTCGCAACCCCGCATCCGTCGCACCACTTGCCTCCGTGGGCCCCCCAAGTTCTCCAGAGTTATTGTGGGTTCCCCAAAGGCCCCTAGGACTACTGTGGGCCCCACTTTGGTGCATTCTCTTCGACGACTTGCCGCGTACGACGTCGTCGCACGTCGTAGCCCGTCGTCGCACGTATTAGCTTTGGAATCTGGAATCGTCGCCCGAGTTATTTGCTCTGAAATTTCCAGCGAGGAATCTAATTGGAATCTGGACTTGGAGCGCGATCTTTTATTCCAACCCCCGGCGTCGCTACCCGACGCCGGTGTAGCTTCGCGTCGTGTTGAGGTAACGTTTTGCACCCCTAGGACCCCCAACCCAATTGCATGCTAATAAAGACTAAAAATCAGTATTTTAAAGTATTTTTAAATGTTTTAGAAATCACTAATCAAGATTAATAAAACGGATGTAGGCCGACGGACTTGTGCACGTAGGAATCGTGACTTTGGACTCGTTGGACGGTGTTTTCTTGACGTGATAGTTGCAGGCAAGTGAAACTTGCCAACTCTTGTGTAGGGCCATGTTTTTAGGCCCACTTACTTGCTTTTAGCGTAAAAGAGACTAGTCAGTGAAATGATAGCTGGCTAGACGCCTACTTGATCTAGTTTGACAACGAAACTAGATCCGTCACCTAAATGATCTAGCTTGACAACGAAGCTAGATCCAACCCCTTAAAATTGTTGTTCATGCATGCTAAACTGTCACGTTTACTTTCCTTACCTGTACGCTTTACTTTAACTGCCATGTCATGTCATCCATGCATTGAATGTTGCATTCGTAGCACACGCTACATACTTGTACTTGCTTGTCCCGGGCTAGGTGCACCCCTACGCCATACTTGTTTACACACTTCCTGGCTCGTGGTCCAGAAGCGAGCATTACCGTTCGGGGGTAAGGCCCTGGCTCGACACACGTGGAGGGGTAGGGATAAACGTTCGCTTGAGCTTAGGAGTTGGCCCGCGCAGCCACTCTAGCCAAAAGACGGAATCTCTGTGCACGAGGTGCTTACTTTTCTCGTCTTGTACTTGTCTTGTGAATGTCATGCCATGCTCGTACTTTACTTTACTTTACCCCTACTTGTTGCACTCATTACTTTAAACTGGCCATGTCATTGCATCATGCTAGAACTGCTAGGTTGCTTTACTTTCACCACCTTTCAGTTTCACTTGCACAAGTCTTCCAGACTTGCTGACATGTGCCCCTTGCTCTTTTGGGTGTCACATGTTAGACCCTGAGCCAGAGACAGTTGCTGAGGACGAGGTGTTTGCTGACGCTGAGCCCGAGCCTACGTTCGTTGAGGAGTTCGAGAACACCGGAGGACCAGTCTTAGAGACTGATTTTGCTTGCTTTTGCTTTAGGTTGCTGTTAGATGTCGGTGCTTGCACCTTTTCTTTGTTTTCGTACTTTGTACTTTTGTTGGCCATGCTAGGCCTCTTTTTAGACTCTTTTATTTGTAGCCTGGTGGCTTTTCTGCGTTGTTGAGATTTATTATTATGGATATTCTGATATGTTCTTTTTGTCTCTTTCGTTATTATTATCTTTGTTTCGTTTCGCGTTGCAAGGACCTGCAGTTTAAAGTGATTGACGCTTATCGGACTTGCGGCTTTGTAGCTTCAAGTCTGAGCGGACCTTCTCACGCTTCGCCTCCACGTTTTTGGGAAGCGGGCGTGACAGGTTTTGTTGGTGGCCCATGCAGGTCCAGTCTTGCAATTGCGAACTAACGGAACAATGATAATAAACGGAATATCATTAAATAAATTGCAACATCCAAGTCATTAAGCTTTGAGTCTAATTTGTTTGCTCGTTTTCCACGTCATTAGATGGCTGGACGACGACAGACCCGATCTGGCAGTGGGCCCAATCGTGCTGATTGTACCTGATAGAGAGCCCACCAATGCTGAGATCATGAGGATGATGCATCAGATGATGCAGGTACAGCAGGGCATGCTCCAGAACACTCAGAGTGCTCCTCGCCATGAGCCAGGAGCGAAGCAGTTTCGGGAGCTTGGGCCCGACGTACTTCGATGGATCTGAAGGACCAATGGCTGCAGAGGAGTGGATCAGAAATACCGAGGATAATCTGAAGATGTCGAAGGTCAACCCGCTGGATGGGTTGATCTGGCAAAGAGGCAGCTGAAGGATAATGCCCGGAACTGGTGGGATGCCGAGGAGGAGTTGCTGGTGAGCCCTATACCTTGGGGCTACTTTCAAGTCTAGATTCGATGAGGAGTACTTTCCGAAGGCTGCTAGGAGGGAGATGTTGCAGCGCTTCATTGAGCTGAAGCAGGGGAGTCTGACGGTGGACCAGTACCACCAGGAATTTACTAGATTGAGCCGCTTCGCGCCAAAGATGGTAGAGGATGCTGAGGAGAAGGCTCAGAAGTTTCTGCAGGGTCTTTCTCTAGACTTGCAGAGTCTGGTGTCTACGTCGGACATGGAGTCGTATCAGAAGTTGCTGGTAGCTGCTCGGGAGACAGGAGAAGATTGCAAAGCAGAAGAGAGGACTGATTTCTGGAGCTGGGAAGAGGCCTATGGAGCCGTCTAGGCATGGGGTCAAGCCTACCCAGCCAGTGCAGTTCAAGGAGGCAGGTGGGCCTATTGTGAAGACTTGCCATTTCTGTGGCAAGACCGGGCATTTCAAGGATCAATGTAGGAAGATGTTGGGACAGTGCCTAGTTTGTGGAGATCCTACTCATGCTGTGAAGGACTGCCCGAGCTCTAAGATACCTTGGAAGGATCCTGTTGCCGCACAGCCGTTGCAACAGAGAGCACCTGCACCTGCAGGTCGTGGAGCGCCTCTTCCTCCGTAGAGGCAGGCCTTTCAGCAGGCCGTGCAGCCGAGGAGGCAGGCTTACCTGATGACGGCAGTGGAGGGCGAGACTGTGGGTGAGGTTATCGCAGGTAACTCCCAACCTAGTTGTTTCTGCCCTTAGATAGTCCTGATTTGTTAAATTATGCTTGCATATGATTGTTTGCAAATAGGGTTGACTGTTAGACTGGTAAATAGAGTCCTTGCTGGGAATCGATTTAATCGTCATAGAAGTTACCATAGTGGTCCTTATCTACCCCTGACCATATTAGAGTTCTAGAATTTCCTTTAGTCGTTCGTTTGGGTTCATCGATTATGGACCGAGCTGAGCGCATTCCATTATCACCTAGCTTCTTTAGAAAGACCAAGCGCTAAGTTCTTAAGCTTCAGCTGGGCGACCGTAGGAGTTTTCCCGTAGATCCTCCTGATTCATATCCTAAGCGTATGTATGTTTTGAATATCTGACTGTTTCCCTTGCCCCGATTCATGATATCGCCTCATGACTATCGTCATCAATTTTTGAAACTCTCCGTTGCAAAATTTTTGAACCTTCTGCAAGCATTTTCTCTTTGATTTTCTTTTCCCCTAAGTTTTAAATTGTTCAAATTCTAATATGTATATATACTTATACTTCATGCTCCTCGTTGATTTAAATTCTTAAAATTTTGTCGAAATTTTTGGAAAATAGTTATAATGCTTTTTCAGCCTACACTTTCGCATCTATGAAAATACATTTTTCTTTCATATACTAATTTTATTCTAAACCGTACTTGCATTCAACTTGTAATTTCCCTTCTAATTTATGCCATTCATACACCTTCCAATCACATGGGATTTCAGATTTCAGCAAGTCAATTTTATGCTCACCGTTTTCCCTATTTTAGACTTTTGAAAAAAAAAAAAAAATTACCATTTCATAACCACTTTCTGATTTAGACCTCACACGAATTGATTTTAAAGCTTCACTATCAATTTTGATAATTTTACGACCAAGTTATTAATATTATCTTTCCACTTCCCCTACGAGCTTTTAGGAAAATTTCGAGACTAAATAGAATTTCAATTATTTTTATAGCTGTACCAGGTTCGTTGTGCTCGTATGCTAAGGACCTTGTGTAAATCAGTTTTTTTTTCATTTTTGCAAATCCTGGTTCCTTGAAAAGCAGCTTCAATATTGATTATTTTAAAATTTTCCATGACCTAAAAGTTTTGAAGGCATTTAACATGAGTTTAAATTCTTCCGTTACTTGATTTCCTTCTTTGACTTTCGCAAACATTATATTAAATTACTGCCGTATAATATTTTCTAAACTACGCCTTCAATATTCGTGTAGATGATTTTACTTCCTCTTTTAATGATTCTTTAAAACCAATAGACCATTTTCTCTTATTATGAATATTCGACCCAAACCTATTTTGAAACAACACGTCTTATCGATCTCCAAATATTTCTTCCAAACGAGGATTTCAACTTTTGAAGTACGACGGTTTTCAAATTCCGCATATGTTGGCTTGAATGAGCGTACCCTCCATGGTATATTAATGGTTGCTTATTGAGTGTTATATATATTCGGAGTTATTCATGATGTGTGAAGTTGTTTGTATGTTAGTAGTTATAGTTTGGTGTGTGGGTAGCTATAACCATACTAAGGATGCCTGTGAGATTTAGAGTAGAAGTACTTAAGAGGCTGTAGGTAATTAGGGGATACTTATAATGGTTGAAGCAATGTGCTGGTGAAACTATATGTAGGCTAGGTGTGATAATAATAATTAGGTATAAGTATACGACGTATGTGAATGTATATATACACGTGTTAGTGGTATTAACGTTTGACTATATAGTGCATATATAAGCACTTGAAATGAATAAACCTGGTTAAATTATTATATGGCTTGATTGGGGTAGTTACTAGAGCGACTAGTTATATTAGAAAGTCCCGAGGACGGACTTTATTCTAAGGTGGGGAGGATGTAACGACCACTTTCGTTGTGCGTTGTTCGTGCACGTGCTTTTGGCCGTGCACGTGTTTATTTTAGACTTTATTTGATTGTGAACACTTTTGTGTGATATGCCGTTGCGAACGTCTCTGAGAGTATTAAATAGTGGCACTAATTTGGAACGACGTTTCTCGAGTCGTTTTTCCACAATTTGAACTCACTCGATGAGACGTGACGACTTTCACTTTTGACGGGAGACGTTTCTATTTTTAGTTTCGTCGTCCGACGTCGAATTTGAGATCCGTCTTCTTAGTTAGCTCACATTCGTCGCCACGATCACAACGATATTTATTTTATAATTTTTGGAGTTTATTTGACCACTTTTATAATTTTTACAAGTTTTATATTATTTTTAATAATTTATTTATAAAGTATTTTCGGCCAAATAAAATTTATTTGAGTTTTAAACATTTTAAAGAATTTTTGAGCCAAATTCCAGCTCATTTGGACCAGGTCAAATCCTAGATTGGGTTGGAGAAGTTTAAAATTAAATTTCAAATCTTTTAGAATTCTAATCCTATTAGATTTAGCCCTAGACCAAGTCAACCCACCTATACTATATAAGCAACCCCTAGCAAGTCCTATTTTCCAAAGAAATTAGCCCTAGCCTCTTCCAAACTCATTTTGGACGTTGCGACGAATCGTCGCAACGTTGCGACGTTCAGCCCCCGTACGACCGAGGAAAACAGCTCCGTTCGCCCGCTCAGACCGAGGCCCAACCCCCGCAATCTCGCCGCTCCGCACCGCTGCCATCGACCCCCCGTCCGTTCCCCCGCTTGACCGAGAGGAGCTCTCGGTCTGACCGAGGGCCCCGCTCCGCACCGACCCCCGCACAGCGCCCGCATCTGTCGCCCCGCTCCGCTCCGTGCACGACCGAAGGCCCCGCCCATTGTGACCGAGCGCGCCGATCGCTGCAACGCTGCAACCCCGCACCCAAGCGCCTGACCGAGGCCTCCACCGTGTCTGACCGAGCCAAGTCCCCGCATTGGCTGTGTACGACCGACGGCCACTTGTCGCAACCCCGCATCCGTCGCACCACTTGCCTCCGTGGGCCCCCCAAGTTCTCCAGAGTTATTGTGGGTTCCCCAAAGGCCCCTAGGACTACTGTGGGCCCCACTTTGGTGCATTCTCTTCGACGACTTGCCGCGTACGACGTCGTCGCACGTCGTAGCCCGTCGTCGCACGTATTAGCTTTGGAATCTGGAATCGTCGCCCGAGTTATTTGCTCTGAAATTTCCAGCGAGGAATCTAATTGGAATCTGGACTTGGAGCGCGATCTTTTATTCCAACCCCCCGGCGTCGCTACCCGACACCGGGTGTAGCTTCGCGTCGTGTTGAGGTAACGTTTTGCACCCCTAGGACCCCCAACCCAATTGCATGCTAATAAAGACTAAAAATCAGTATTTTAAAGTATTTTTAAATGTTTTAGAAATCACTAATCAAGATTAATAAAACGGATGTAGGCCGACGGGACTTGTGCACGTAGGAATCGTGACTTTGGACTCGTTGGACGGTGTTTTCTTGACGTGATAGTTGCAGGCAAGTGAAACTTGCCAACTCTTGTGTAGGGCCATGTTTTTAGGCCACTTACTTGCTTTTAGCGTAAAAGAGACTAGTCAGTGAAATGATAGCTGGCTAGACGCCTACTTGATCTAGTTTGACAACGAAACTAGATCCGTCACCTAAATGATCTAGCTTGACAACGAAGCTAGATCCAACCCCTTAAAATTGTTGTTCATGCATGCTAAACTGTCACGTTTACTTTCCTTACCTGTACGCTTTACTTTAACTGCCATGTCATGTCATCCATGCATTGAATGTTGCATTCGTAGCACACGCTACATACTTGTACTTGCTTGTCCCGGGCTAGGTGCACCCCTACGCCATACTTGTTTACACACTCCTGGCTCGTGGTCCAGAAGCGAGCATTACCGTTCGGGGGTAAGGCCCTGGCTCGACACACGTGGAGGGGTAGGGATAAACGTTCGCTTGAGCTTAGGAGTTGGCCCGCGCAGCCACTCTAGCCAAAAGACGGAATCTCTGTGCACGAGGTGCTTACTTTTCTCGTCTTGTACTTGTCTTGTGAATGTCATGCCATGCTCGTACTTTACTTTACTTTACCCTACTTGTTGCACTCATTACTTTAAACTGCCATGTCATTGCATCATGCTAGAACTGCTAGGTTGCTTTACTTTCACCACCTTTCAGTTTCACTTGCACAAGTCTTCCAGACTTGCTGACATGTGCCCCTTGCTCTTTTGGGTGTCACATGTTAGACCCTGAGCCAGAGACAGTTGCTGAGGACGAGGTGTTTGCTGACGCTGAGCCCGAGCCTACGTTCGTTGAGGAGTTCGAGAACACCGGAGACCAGTCTTAGAGACTGATTTTGCTTGCTTTTGCTTTAGGTTGCTGTTAGATGTCGGTGCTTGAATGCTATCGTCCATATCTATATCAAGCATGCACGAACAGCTGAAGGACTTATTGTTTCCATACGGAGGTTGTGTGGGCAAATAAAGAAGATGATAGAAGAAAGTAGACGAAGTTTAGAGAAGATGAGTGCTCGTTGTCCGCCATTTATAGGGGAAATTGGACCAATCATAATGAAGCGTATAAAAAGTCCGTGATCCTACAGTAATGCAATGGATCTCGGGAATCAACATTTAGAGCATCTCCAAAGGGGCTCCCTAAATTATTTTAGAATGTGGAAAAAAATAGGTTAATTACTCTCCGCGCAAAACCATGAAACCCTACGGTTTTTCGCCTTGATCACATAATAGGAAAATTACACTCAACAATACTACTCTCCACTAAGATTTTTTAATACATTATATTCGCCGCGCACACCGGGCTAAATAATACAGAGGCGAGTAACTATCATAATTGCTCACCGCGCAGAACGTTTAGAAAACGAGAATTGCTCAATGCGCAAAACGCAGAACGCATGACAGCGAATTGTATTGATGAGAAGAAGTAGAGTTAATGTGTGGCTACATCGAAGACCCCGTCATGCTACAGAGGGGTTCTCGTGAATATACAAATGACTGCTCATCTACAGCGGATTGATGTCAGACAGATGAAGAGACGTTAATTGCGATGGGAGAGATTTGATGTAGCTGGAGCGATTTGAAAGCTCTCAGGGAGACCTTTGACCCGAAAAATGACACAAATGTCCTCAAAAGCAAGAGCAATTGTGACCCAGTGGAGAACTTTGTGGCAGTTCACCCTCACTGCGACAAAATTGGTTGTGTGTGGTGAGCAATTCTGAGGTTTGAGTGGTTTTGTGCGCTGAGCAATTCTGATTTTTGAGAGGTTGTGTGCGGTGAGCACTTCTGAGTTTGAGTGGTTCTGTGCGATGAGCAATTTTGAGTTTTGAGTGGATTTGTGCGCTGATCAATTCTGAGTTTTGAGTGGGTTTTGTGCGGTGAGCTTATTCTGAGATTGAGTGGTTGTGTGCGGTGAGTAATTCTGAGGTATGAGTGGTTTTGTAGCCGCTTACTTAATTGCTCAACGCTGAGACATAATTGATCAAAGCAAAGAAAGAAAAGCCCCCGTATTCGATCTCTCCTCACAATCCCAGGGTGTTAGGGACGATTTGCCTCTAGACACTCCTCCCCTCTCAAAAGAAACCTCCCGTTGGCCCGATCGTTGGATAGGCCCTCCTTTGATACCGGACCTCTCCTTCCCGACGAATTCTTCCTCTTACAGGCGGATCGCCAACGAGTTATTACTCTTACACATGGAGCGGCCCGCCTTCCACTCCCCGACTTCCCTTGTAGAACTTACACCAGGGGACTTAGGGCGGACCGCTCCTCCCCTCCAACGCCTACTCCGTGACGACCTCCACCTCCGGGGGCGGCGTCACCGAAACCTCCCGTTGGCCCGATCGTTGGATAGGCCCTCCGTTGATACCGGACCTCTCCTTCCCGACGAATTCTTCCTTTCTCAGGCGGATCGCCGACGAGTTATTCGTCTTACACATGGAGCGGCCAGCCTTCCACTCCCCGAATTCCCTTGGAGAACTAACGCCAGGGGACTTAGGGCGGACCGCTCCTCCCCTCCAGCGCCTACTCCGTGACTACCTCCACCTCCGGTGGAGGCGTCGCCGCCCGCGGGGTGTCGGTCCAAATCACCGGTGAAGGCATCGCCATGCCAATCACCCCACTGGGCACCACCGTTCCCAGACAACGGGTCCCTCCGCCATCCAACGGTCTGCCTTCCACTCATCGACCTCCCGTCGCACATCCTGAAGTGGAACGAAACCCCAGCCCGCCATCCAACGGCATGCCTTCCACTCCTTGACGCCCCGTCGCACATCCTGGTGCAGGTTATAGTAAATTGGAACGAAACCCCCGACCGCCATCCAAAGGCCTGCCTTCCACTCCTCGACCTCCCGTCGCACATCCTGATGCAGTTTACAGTAAAGTGGAACGGCCCGCCATCCAACGGCCTGCCTTCAACCACTGGCGTCTTTATCGACGTATTGTAAAGAACGCGAAAATGTCCCTCCAAGCAAGTTGTTAAATTCCGTCTATGATAAAATTAACTTGTTTACATGCAAACTTTTAGATTATCTCTGATACATAATCAATCTGAAGACATTTTAGATTAAATCGGCTACATATTCAATCGACTTCGTAAACTGATTGAAAATTTTTAGATTATATCTCAGACATATTCCAATTGATGACATTTTCAAAATGACCCCGCCATTCAACTATATGGATGTACATACTGATACAGAACAAAACATATTCATTACCCCATGCTCTTTACAAACTGATACATATGATTGTCTTCGTAAGATGTTTGCAATGAAGGGGCTTTTTACCGGATCTATTGTCGGCGTGATCTGCGTGCTTCACCCTACAACGACGCCTGCAATGACGACACTCCTATCCTGCCTACGGTTGCCGTAAGTAGGCAACGACGTTAACTAACGCAACGAAGCGACCATCTTCGTTGAGTTTATGGACGTGTTTGCCAACTATCTGCCACCGTAGCCCTTATAGGAGTGTCGTCATTGCAGGCGTCCTTGTACCCGGCTGTCAAGTATGACGACGGTTCAAAGACACCGAAAAGAACTCCGATTCCCAAGAGGCGGTGAACACCGACACATGGTTCGTTATAAATAGAATGAGATTTTCATTTTCGAGATCGGAAAGGACAGTAGGAGGAGGTGTTTGTGTGTCTTAGACGATCTATAGTACAAATATGAAGGGGATGGAGGAGAAGATAGTGTAAAAGAGGAGATGGCCGTTCCACGTGAATGCGTGAAAAAAGTACTGGTTGAATTCTATCGTCCATTTTTATCTCAAGCATCAGGCCCGAACAGTAGAAAACCATCTCATCTTTACACCCCATATCCATCTCCATCTCGTCCATTTCTACCTCATGCATCATGCTCGAACAAAAGAAGACCTTATTGTTTCCAGACGGAGGTTGTGTGGGCAAAAAGAAGAAGATGATATAAGAAATTAGAGGAAGTTGTGAGAAGATGAGGGCTCCTTGTCCGCCAATTTATAGGGGAATTGGACCAATCAAAATGAAACTAAACGGTTTTTCGCCTTGATCAACAATGATGCCAATTGGAAAATTACTCCCAACAATACTAATCTCCACTAATCCTTTTTAAAACATTTTATTCGACGCGCACACCGTGCTAAATAATACAGGAGCGAGTAACAAACTAACAATCAGAATTGCTCACCGCGCAAAACGCATGGAAAAATGGAATTGCTCAAGGCGCACAACGCACAACGCATGGCAGCGATTTGTATTGGTTTATGAGGATGCGACCGAAGTAGAGTTAATGTGTGGCTCCATCGAAGACCCCGTCATGCTACAGGAGGGGTTCTCGTGAATATACAAAAGACTGCACGTCAATCTACAGCTGATTGATACCAGACATGTGCAGTTCTCAAGAATGTTTGACCGGCCGGTGGGATGTGAGCTGGAAAAATTAATAGCCGCTAACATAATTGCACAAAGCTAGGAACTAACAAATTTATGGCCGTTGTGCGCGATGAGCAAATTTTTAATGGTTTAAATAATTGCTCATAGCGAACAACAAGAAACGACAGGTGTAGACGCTTTGAGTCGTTGTGCGCTTTAACATGTGTTCGCTTTGAGCATCTAAGGTATTTTATAGACAATGGTTTAACGCGCACAACCAATCTGAAGACATATTCAATCGAATTCAACTATATTGATGTACATACTGATACAGACCCAAACTGATTCATTAGCCTATGCTCTTACAAACTGATACATATGATTAAGCCTGGATGGCGGCCCTTGGTCACATAGGTTGGCGGTGGATGGCTACTGTCCCTCTGAGGCACAAGCACTCCTTCCTGTTGTTTTCGATCGCTTGTCTCGCATCCAAATTGAAGAATAAAATGAAGAAGAATCGCGTCGGAATACGGAAAAAGGCGAAATTCCTGTTAGCATCGATCCAGAGGTTCTCGAATGCTTCATTGGCTGCGAGCCCTTGCGGTGTACATCGACCACGTTTACAGTTACCGTGCTCAGCGTATTTGTCATGCAATCCGAAGGCATCTGCTGATCCCAGTATTCTAGCGCTGAAGCTTCCGGGTCTGGAAAATCAAACATTTCATCCTGGTAACAAAACAGAATGCTTAATGCCATCATACATACATACGTAGTTTTGAATTATTCAGAGGAAATAATTAGAAAATTTGTACTTACTCCAATGACTAGATCCTCCAGGTTCGGGCAGCTATTCAGCAAGCATGACAGGATTGAAAACGTCGTTGTTGTGCAGGGTATCCATCTGAGGGTGAGTTCTTTCATCTTCGGCAAGAGACACCACAGAGTAACGGGCATGATATAGATATCTGATATGGACGATAGCATTCATTTAGCTGTTCGTCCATTTATAATCAGGCATGCCCGAAAAAGGGTTTCCAGATGTGAGGATTTCGCCTTCCACGAACAGCTGAAGGACTTACTGTTTCAATAGGAAGGTTGTGGGGGCAAATAAAGAAGAAGATGATGGAAGAAAGTAGATGAAGTTGTGAGAAGATGAGTGCTCCTTGTCCGCCAATTTTATAGGGGAATTGGAGCAATCAAAATGAAGCGTATAATAAGTCCTTGATCCTACAGTAATGCAATGGATCTCGGGAATCAACAATTATTTACTCAACGCGCAAACCGCGGAATACCAACGCGAAAATCGCGTAATCCCAATTATTTTAGCATCTGGATCAAAATTGGTTAATTACTCTCCGCGCATAACAAGGAAACTCATCGATTTTTCGCCTTGATCAACATTGATGCTAATAGGAAAATTACTCCCGACAATACTACTCTCCACTAAGATTTTTTAATACATTTTATTCGACACGCACCCCGGGCTAAATAATACAGAAGAGAGAAACTATTATAATTGATCCTCGCGCAAAACGCATGGAAAATGGGAATTGCTCAATGCGCACAACGCAGATGAGTCAATGAGGATGTGACTGCTGCAGTACCATATTAACTGTGTGGCTACATCGAAGACCCCGTCAAGCTACAGAAGGGTGCTCGTGAATAAGAAAATACTGCTCCTGAATCTACAGCTGATTGATACCAGACATATGATTTTCCCAAGAATGTATGACCAGTGGCAAGTGAGCTGGCAAAATTTATATTTTGGCCGTTGTGCGCGGTGAGCAAATTTTTAATGGTTTAAAAATTTGCTCAAAGCGCACAACAAGTATCGCCAGATGTTCACTTTGACCCGGTGTGCGCGTTCAGCAAATTTGTTATGGCTAACATAATTGCGCAAAGCGCACAACATGCAGAATTATGACCGTTGTGCGCGTTAAGCTCTATAGTTGCGTCGATGACAAATTTGCTCAACGCCCCCACGGGAATAAATTTGACCGTTTTGCGCTTTGAGCATATTTGTGAATTGCAATAATTTTAATTCCACCGCGCACCAGCGCATTGAATCAATCACATTCCAAATTTCATCATACTTAAACACGCACAACCAGCAGAATTATGCCCGTTGTGCGCGTTTAGCTAAAGTGTAGATTAAATCTCATACATATTCTAGTTGATGTTATTTTGAAAATGACCCAGCCATTCAAATATATTGATGTACATACTGATACAGATCCAAACTGATTCATTAGCCTATGCTCTTACAAACTGAAACATGTGATTGTCGGTGTGATCTGCGTGCTTCCCCGTCAACTTCCGCGAGTTCATCGGGCGACCATCTTCGTTCCGTTTATTACCGTCTTTGCCGATTTTCTGCCATCATCGGCTGGATATGAGTGTAGTCATAGCATGCGTCGGTGTAACGTGCAGTCATGTATGTAGCCGTTTCAAAGACACCTAGAGAAACTCCGATTCACATGAGGCGTCGAACAACACCAACAGATCAAAATACTAAACACCGCTGGTCTTTGAACAACTTACAAGCTCAGATGCAGAACTGCATGCGGCGATGTGTTCCAGTAAGAGAATACTAAACCCTGCATGCGGCCCCAACCTCGTCGCATCTCTTCGTTACAACCTCCTCAAGATCTGCTAAGGCGCACGTAGGTGGAGGATCTTCGTTGTAGACAATGAAGGCGGATCCTACGGAGAACACACTGGCATTTGATGCGTCCATCACCAGGTCAACATTCTTCCGGACGGTTCGACCGGCAGCTAGATCCACCTTTTCGAGGAAGCCCCTTTAAGGAGGCTCGAACTGATCGGTGAAGTAAAAGCTTAATCCAGAGAAGATCTTCACCGCCTGTAAGAGACCAATATAAGAGACCAATATGATATGTGCACTACTGGACATGGGCCTCCGCACACGCATACACAAGGAAAAGTGTTCATAAGATGGCTTCCTCCGATAATTATCCAAAGACTCAAATAGTTCAAAACATTTTCCAATTCAAATAGTTCAAAGGCGCGACATGCCGTCATTGGCGTGTCATTACAGTCACTTCCCTGCTCGTTTTGTAATTTCTGTCGCTTTACTTGAGCATCATCAACATCATCTGTTCGGACGAGGAAATGGATGTGTGACTCTTCACATCATTTGATTTTCTGGAAATCTGAGACAACCATGCCTTTTGTGTTTCCGCACAGGTTCCAGGCTTCCAGCTTCTGCATTATGAGACAATTATGATCTGCTTCATCCACAGTCAGATTTGGCCAATTTGCCTGCGAGCCAAGAGATCGAAAAGAAAGGAGGGAGTGCTTGTGCCTTAGAGAGACGGTACCCATGCACCGCCAACCTAATTGACCCAGAGCAGCCAATCAGGGCGCAAAGGCCCGGGGGGCCATTCTTCTCTTCGCAGACCAGGGAGAGAAGCATATTAGGGAGGCGACTGCATCAGCCTGTAGTCCTCCGATTTCATACGTTTCTCCAGGGCATTCACGGCATTCACGATCCATTTATCCTACAGTAATGCTAGGGATCTCGGGAATGAACATCTTATTTACTCAACGCGTAATCCCACCGAGAAAAACGAGTAATCCTAAGTATTTTAGGCTCAGCTGAAAAAGAGGCAATTTACTCTCCCCACACGACAAGGAAACTGAACCGTTTTGCGCCTTGAATTACTCTCCGTCAAAGACTCGAAAAATTATTTATTTTCCAGCGCAACAAAAACAATCAAATTGTTTCTGTTGTGCGTGCGGGTTAATTGGTTCCACTATAAGCCCTTGTGTGTAATGTGGAGTCCTCAGATGTGAGACCGTGTGTGTACAGCGGTTGGATATTGATTAACACTATGACTTTTAACCACCTCGCACGACGCGCACGACGGCTAATTGATATCAGCCCTTTGTTGCGTTTATTAACGTCATGGATTGGTAACGGCTATTTATTACAAATGTATTTTACAAATCACGTGACCAAATTTAATAATTTTAGTACCGATGGAAATATCTCAATTATACCTACTACATGAGACCAATATTGGATATTTTTCGAGCAAATTTAAAATATTTACAATATTACAAGAAATACTAAATACTTAAAAATTAAAAAAAATTAACATTGAAGAATAATATTATTTATAGTTTTCTTTCATGCAGGAACAATGTATTAGATTAACCCATTATAATGATAAATATTTTTCATTAGTAAAGCTTAAACAAAGAGAAAATAGGATTTGAAGATGGTGGGTTGGAGTTGCCCATCCTCAAAAATAGCATCTTTTAGAGATATTCCATTTTGAAAGGGGGTTTTTAGAGATTTGTGGTGGAGTTGCTATATGGAATTGGAGCAATCAAAATGAAGCGTATAATAAGTCCTTGATCCTACAGTAATGCAATGGATCTCGGGAATCAACAATTATTTACTCAACGCGCAAACCGCGTAATACCAACGCGAAAATCGCGTAATCCCAATTATTTTAGCATCTGGATCAAAATAGGTTAATTACTCTCCGCGCATAACAATGAAACTCAACGATTTTTCGCCTTGATCAACATTGATGCTAATAGGAAACTTACTCCCAACAATACTACTCTCCACTAAGATTTTTTAATACATTTTATTCGACACGCACCCCGGGCTAAATAATACAGAAGAGAGAAACTATTATAATTGATCACCGCGCAAAACGGTGCATGGAAAACGGGAATTGCTCAATGCGCGCAACGCAGATGGGTCAATGAGGATGTGACTGCTGCAGTACCATATTTACTGTGTGGCTACATCGAAGACCCCGTCAAGCTACAGAAGGGTGCTCGTGAATAAGAAAATACTGCTCCTGAATCTACAGCTGATTGATACCACACATATGATTTTCCCAAGAATTTATGACCGGTGGCAAGTAAGGTGGAAAAATTTATAGCCGTTACATAAGTGCTCAACGTTCAGTACCAAAAAATTGCTCACAGCGCACAACAAGTAACGCCAGGTGTTCATTTTGAGCCGGTGTGCGCGTTCAGAAAAATTTGTAATGGTTAACATAATGGCGCAAAGCGCACAACATGCAGAATTATGCCGGTTGTGCGCGTTACGCAAAAGTTGCGTCGAAGACAAATTTGCTCAACGCCCCCACGGGAATAAATTTGCCCGTTTTGCGCTTTGAGCATATTTGTGAGATGCTATAAGTTTACTCCCACTGCGCGCCACCGCAGTGAATCAATCAAATTCCAAATTTCATCATACTTAGTCTGAATTCCAACCAACCCTACATCCAAACTTTTAGATTTAAGTCTTATTATACTTGTTCAATCTGAAAACATTGTAGATTAAACCGGATACTTATTCACTCTGACTCAGAAACTACATACAAACTTTAAAAATAAATCTGATACCTTTTCAATCTGAAGGCATATTCAATAGAATTCAGAAACTGCTTGCAAAATTTTAGATTAAATCTCATACATATTCAAATTGATGACATTTTGAAAATTACCCAGCCATTCAAATATATTGATGTACATACAGACTGATACAGATCCAAACTGATTCATTAGCCTATGCTCTTACAAACTGATACATATGATTAAGCCTGGATGGCGGCCCTTGGTCACATAGGTTGGCGGTGCATGGCTACCGTCCCTCTGAGGCAACATCAATCCCTCCTTTTGTTTTCGATCTCTTGGTTCGAATCCAAATTGAATAAGAAAATGAAGAACAATCGAGTGGGAATATGGTGAAATTACAGTAACCATTGATCCAGACGTTCTAGAATGCTTCGTTGGATGCGAGCCCTTGCGCCCGCCTATGTTCCAGGTTCAAAAATCCATGTTTTTGAACCTGGAACATTGGCGGGCGCAACGGCTCGCATCCAACGAAGCATTCTAGAACGTCTGGATCAATGGTTACAGTAATTTCGATACTTCCTGGGCCCGAGGACGTTGTTCGTGCTTCAATCTTGAAGGGTATTCCGAAGGAGCGGACAAAGTTCGATGATCTTAAGAAGGATGATGTAACGACCACTTTTCGTTGTACGTTGTTCGTGCACTTGCTTTTGACCGTGCACGTGTTTGTTTTAGACTTTGCTTGTTTGTGAACACTTTAGTGTGATATGCCGTTGTGAACGTCTCCGAGAGTATTAAATAGTGGCACTAATTTGGAATGACGTTTCTCGAGTCGTTTCCCCACAATTTAATCGTACTCGAGGAGACGTGGCGATTCTCACTCTTGACGGGAGACGTTTATATTTTTAGTTTCGTCGTCCGATGTCGAAATTGAGATCCGTCTTCTTAGTTCGCTCACTTTCGTCACCACGACCACCCCGATATTTATTTTATAATTTTTGGAGCTTATTTGACCACTTTTATATTTTTAGCAAGCTTTAAAATATTTTTAATAATTAATTTTTATATTAATTTCGGCCAAATAAAATTTATTTGAGTTTTAAACGTTTTAAAGAATTTTTGAGCCAATTTCCAGCTCATTTGGACCAAGTCAAATCATTGGGTGAGTTGGAGAAGTAGAATTTTAAATTTTAAATTATTTTAAACTCCTAATCCTATTAGATTTAGCCCTAGACCAAGTCAACCCATCTATACCATATAAACAACCCATAGGAAGACCTATTTTCGCAAGAAATTAGCGCTAGCCTCTTCCAAAACTCAAATTGGACGTTACGACGATTCGTCGCAACGTTGCGACGTTCAGCCACCGCACGACCGAAGGAATCGCCCCCGTTCCCCCGCTCCGACCGAAGCCCAACCCCGCATCCGCTCCGCTCCGCATGCTGCTACAGCCGCCCGCTCCATTCCCTCGGTCTGACCGACCGCTTGGCTCGCATCCGCTTCGCATCCCCGCCCGCACAGCGCTCCGCACCGCGCCCAACCGACCCGCTTCTCCGCACCGACTGGTGTTGCAAGCGTTGCAACGTTGCAACACCGCCCCGCCCCGCATCCAAGCGCCTGACCGAGCCTCTCTCCCGCACTGACCGAGAAGAAACCTCGCACCACAGCCACCCCGCAGCCGCTGCACACCCCAAACGTCGCAGCCCCGCATTCTCAGCGCACGACCGACGGATCTCCCCACATTGGCTGTGTACGACCGAGAGCCACTCGTCGCAACCCCGCACCCGTCGCACAACTTGCCACCGTGGGCCCCCCAAGTTCTGCAGAGTTATTGTGGGTCCCCCAAAGGTCCCTAGGACTACTGTGGGTCCCACCTAGGTGTGTTCTCTTTGACGACTTGCCGCGTACGACTTCGTCGCACGTCGTAGCCCGTCGTCGCACGTGCTAGCTTTGGAATCTGGAATCATCGCCCCGGTTGATTGCTCTGAACTTTCCAGCGAGGAAACTATATTGGAATCAGGACTTGGAGCGCGTTCTCTTATTCCAACCCCCGGCGTCGCTACCTGACGCCGGTGTAGCTTTCGCGTCGTGTTGAGGTAACGCTTTGCACCCCTAGGACCCCCAACCCAATGCATGCGAATCAAGACTAAAATCAGTATTTTCAAAGTATTTTAAATGTTTTAAATTCACTAATCAAGATTAATAATATGGACTTTAGGCCGGTGGACTTGTGCACGTAGGATAATTGTGATTTTTGGCCTCATTGGACGGGTGTGCTCAGACGCCGTACTTGCAGGCAAGTGAAACTTGCGAACTCTTGTGTAGGGCCATGTTTTTAGGCCACTTCCTTGTTTCTAGCGTAAAAGAGACTAGTCAGTGAAATGATAGCTGGCTAGACGCCTACTTGATCTAGTTTGACAACGAAACTAGATCCGTCACCTAATTGATCTAGCTTGACAACGAAGCTAGATCCAACACTTTAAACTTGTTGTTCATGCATTCTAAACTGTCACGTTTACTTTCCTTACCTGTACGCACTTTTAACTGCCATGCATTGCATCTTACATGTCATCCATGCATTGAATGTCGCATTCGTAGCACACGCTACAATACTTGTACTTGTACTCCTTGAAAACTACTTCCGGGGGAAACGGGCCTCATGTGTTGGTCAAAAGCCAATGCCCGGGTTCCCTGGACCGGCTAGGTGCACCCTTATGCCATACTTGTTAAAAACACTTTCTGGCTTGTGATCCAGAAGCGAGCATTCCAAGTTCGGGGGTAAGGCCCTGGCTCGATACACGTGGAGGGGTAGGGAAAAACGTTCGCTTGAGCTTAGGAGTGGCCTGATCAGCCCTCTAGCCAAAAGACGGAATCTCTGTGCACGAGGTGCTTACTTTTCTTGTCTTGTACTTGTCTTGTGAATGATTCATGTAATACTTGTCATCCATGCCATGTTTAAATGCCATGCTCGTACTTTACTTTACTTTACCTGTTGCACTCATACTTTAACTGCCATGTCATCGCATTCATGCTAGAACTGCTAGGTTGCTTTACTTTTGCCTACTTTCAGTTTCCTTGCACAAGTCTCTTGTAGACTTGCTGACATGTGCCCCTTGCTCTTTTGGGTGTCACATGTTAGACCCTGAGCTAGAGACCGGTGCTGAGTACGTGGCGTTTTGCTGACGCTGAGCCTGAGTCCATGTTTGCCTAGGAGGAGTTTTGTGGACACCGGAGATCTTTCTTGGTGATTCCGAAGGAGCGGACAAAGTTCGATGATCTTAAGAAGGATGAGATGATCCTCGATCGCTAAAAGCAAAAAAATGAACTGTTAAAAGCTTGGGGGAGGCGTCCATAACAATCTATAACCATCTAGTTACCTCGGTCGACCATCGTCGTTACGTTTATTATCGTTGTTGCCGACTGTCGGCAACAGTGAAACATGATAGGAGTGTCGTCATTGCACGCGTCGTTGTAACCGGCTGTCAAGTATGTATCATACTTGACACAATGTGCTGGTTATGTCCCCCTGACCAGTACTTCTTGGGCGGTTGACCTGGGTGCCCAGTGTCGGGGACGGTCATATGGAAACCCTTTTTCGGGAATGCCTGATTATAAATGGGCGAACAGCTGAATGAATGCTATCGTCCATATCTGATATCTATATCAAGCATGCACGAACAGCTGAAGGACTTACTGTTTCAATAGGAAGGTTGTGGGGGCAAATAAAGAAGATGATGGAAGAAAGTAGATGAAGTTGTGAGAAGATGAGTGCTCCTTGTCCGCCAATTTTATAGGGGAATTGGAGTAATCAAAATGAAGCGTATAATAAGTCCTTGATCCTACAGTAATGCAATGGATCTCGGGAATCAACAATTATTTACTCAACGCGCAAACCGCGTAATACCAACGTGAAAATCGCGTAATCCCAATTATTTTAGCATCTGGATCAAAATTGGTTAATTACTCTCCGCGCATAACAAGGAAACTCATCGATTTTTCGCCTTGATCAACATTGATGCTAATAGGAAAATTACTCCCGACAATACTACTCTCCACTAAGATTTTTTAATACATTTTATTCGACACGCACCCCGGGCTAAATAATACAGAAGAGAGAAACTATTATAATTGATCCTCGCGCAAAACGCATGGAAAATGGGAATTGCTCAATGCGCACAACGCAGATGAGCCAATGAGGATGTGACTGCTGCAGTACCATATTAACTGTGTGGCTACATCGAAGACCCCGTCAAGCTACAGAAGGGTGCTCGTGAATAAGAAAATACTGCTCTTGAATCTAAAGCTGATTGATACCAGACATATGATTTTCCCAAGAATGTATGACCAGTGGCAAGTGAGCTGGCAAAATTTATATTTTGGCCGTTGTGCGCGGTGAGCAAATTTTTAATGGTTTAAAAATTTGCTCAAAGCGCACAACAAGTATCGCCAGATGTTCACTTTGACCCGGTGTGCGCGTTCAGCAAATTTGTTATGGCTAACATAATTGCGCAAAGCGCACAACATGCAGAATTATGACCGTTGTGCGCGTTAAGCTCTATAGTTGCGTCGATGACAAATTTGCTCAACGCCCCCACGGGAATAAATTTGACCGTTTGGGCTTTGAGCATATTTGTGAATTGCAATAATTTTAATTCCACCGCGCACCAGCGCATTGAATCAATCACATTCCAAATTTCATCATACTTAAACACGCACAACCAGCAGAATTATGCCCGTTGTGCGCGTTTAGCTAAAGTCATGACAAATTTGCTCAACGCCACCACGGGAATAAATTTGACCGTTTTGCGCTTTGAGCATATTTTTGAGATGCTATAATTTTAATTCCACCTCGCACCAGCGCAGTGAATCAATCACATTCCAAATTTCATCATACTTAAACGCGCACAACCAGCAGAATTATGCCCGTTGTGCGCGTTTAGCTAAAGTGTAGATTAAGTCTCATACATATTCTAGTTGATGTTATTTTGAAAATGACCCAGCCATTCAAATATATTGATGTACATACTGATACAGATCCAAACTGATTCATTAGCCTATGCTCTTACAAACTGAAACATGTGATTGTCGGTGTGATCTGCGTGCTTCCCCGTCAACTTCCGTGAGTTCATCGGGTGACCATCTTCGTTCCGTTTATTACCGTCGTTGCCGATTTTCTGCCATCATCGGCTGGATATGAGTGTAGTCATAGCATGCGTCGGTGTAACCTGCAGTCGGGTATGTAGCCGTTTCAAAGACACCGAGGAACTCCGATTCACATGAGGCGTCGAACAACACCAAATGGTTGCATAACAAATAGAATGAGCTTTTTATCTTCGCGATCGGAAAGAACAGGAGGGAGTGTTTGTGTGTCATAGACGAGGTATAGTGAAATGATGAAGGATTTAATGGTTTGGATGGAGTTTATAAAGAGGAGATGGATATGGAGTGTATAGTCGAGGAGTGGAAGGCGAAATGCTCACATATGGAAGGCATTCATCGGGCATGCATGTTTATAAATGGATGATAGCCCTTCGTTGCGTTTATTACCACCATTGCGTAAGTTTCCAACAGCAACCATTTAGCTTTACGTGAAAAGATAACTGGTTGAATTCCATCGTCTATTTCTATCGTAAGCGTCAGGCATTAGGGCTCGCTGTAGGATAACGGAGTATACTCATCAATTTGAATGGTCAATTTCACACTAAATGGACCGTGAATGCCCTGGAGAAGCGTATGAAATCGGAGGACTACAAGCTGATGCTGTCGCCTCCCGAATATGCTCCTATCCCTGGTCTGCGAAGTGCGAAGAGATGAATGGCCCCCCCCTGGCCTTTGCGCCCTGGATGTCTGCACTGGGTCACATAGGTTGGCGGTGCATGCTACCGGCCCTCTGAGGCACAAGCACTCCCTCCTGTTCTTTTCGATCTCTTGTCTTGCAGCCAAAATTGGAAATCCCCAGGACGAAAGGGACAATTATGATCTGCTTCATCCACAGTCAGATTTGCCCAATTTGGCTGCGAGCCAAGAGATCGAAAAGAACAGAAGGGAGTGCTTGTGCCTCAGAGAGACGGTAGCCATGCATCACCAACCTAATTGACCCAGAGCAGCCAACCAGGGTGCAAAGGCCCGGGGGGCCATTCTTCTCTTTGCAGACCAGGGAGAGAAGCATATTCGGGAGGCGACTGCATCAGCCTGTAGGCCTCCGATTTCATACGCTTCTCCAGGGCATTCACGGCATTCACGGTCCATTTATAGTGAAAAACGACTGATCAAATTGATGAGTATTAAGTCCGTTATCCTATAGTAATGCTAAGGATCTCGGGAATGAACATCTTATTTACTCAACGCGTAATCCCACCGAGAAAAACGCGTAATCCTAAGTATTTTAGGCTCAGCTGAAAAAGAGGCAAATTACTCTCCCCACACGACAAGGATACCGAACCATTTTACGCCTTGAATTACTCTCCGTCGAACACTCGAAAAATTATTTATTTTCCAGCGCAACAAAAACAATCAAATTGTTTCTGTTGTGAGTGCGGTTTAATTGGTTCCACTATAAGCCCTTGTGTGTAATGTGGATTGTGGAGTCCTCAGATGTGAGACCGTGTGTGTACAGCGGATGGATATTGATTCACACTATGACTTTTAACCACCGCGCACGACGTGCACAACAGATAATTGATATCAGCCCTTTCGTTTCGTTTATTACCGTCATAGCTTGGTAACGGCTATTTATTACAAATGTATTTTACAAGGCACATGACCAAATTTAATAAGTTTAGTACCGATGGAAATATCTCAATTATACATACAACCTGAGACCAATATTGGATATTTTTCGAGCAAATTTTAAAATATTTACAACATTACAAGAAATACTAAATACTTAAAAATTAAAAAATTAACATTGAAGAATAATATTATTTATAGTTTTCTTTCATGCAGAAACAATGTATTAGATTAACAATGTATGCAGAAACAAGTATCGCCAGGTGTTCACTTTGAGCCGGTGTGCGCGTTCAGCAAATTTGTTATGGTTAACATATTTGCGCAAATCGCACAACATGCAGAATTATGCCCGTTGTGCGCGTTAAGCTCTATAGTTGCGTCGATGACAAATTTGCTCAACGCCCCCACGGGAATAAATTTGACCGTTTTGCTCTTTGATCATATTTGTGAGATGCTATAAGTTTACTCCCACTGCGCGCCACCGCAGTGAATCAATCAAATTCCAAATTTCATCATACTTAATCTGAATCCCAACCACGCCTACATCCAAACTTTTAGATTTAAGTCTTATTATACTTGTTCAATCTGAAAACATTGTAGATTAAACCGGATACTTATTCACTCTGACTCAGAAACTACATACAAACTTTAAAAATAAATCTGATACCTTTTCAATCTGAAGGCATATTCAATCGACTTCATAAACTGCATGCAAAATTTTAGATTAAATCTCATACATATTCAAATTGATGACATTTTGAAAATTACCCAGCCATTCAAATATATTGATATACATACTGAATTACTGATACAGATCCAAACTGATTCATTAGCCTATGCTCTTACAAACTGAGGGGTTCTCGTGAATATACAAAAGACTGTTCGTAAGTCTACAGCTGATTGATACCAGACATGTGCATTTCTCAAGAATGTTTGACCGGTCGGTGGGACGTGAGCTGGAAAAATTAATAGCCGCTTACATAATTGCTCAACGCCCAGTACCAACTAATTTATGGCCGTTGTGCGCGTTGATGATATTTATAATGGTTACTTTAATTGCGCAAAGTGCACAACAAGCACAGCCAGAGCCAGCTGTTCGCTTTGAGCATCTAAGGTATTTTATGAACAATTGTTTAACGCGCACAACCAGCAGATGACAAATTTGGATCTGTATTTTATGAACAATCGTTGTGCGCGTTAAGCTGATGTTTCATCGATGACAAATTTTCTCAACACGACCACGGGAATAAATGTAATCATACTTATTCTGAATCCCAATCAAGCCTACATGCAAGCTTTTAGATTTAAGTCTTATTATACTTGTTCAATCTGGAAACATTGTAGATTAAACCGGATACTTATTCACTCTGACTCAGAAACTACATGCAAACTTTAAAATTAAATCTGATACTTATTCAAGCAGAAGGCATATTCAATCGAATTCAACTATATTGATGTACATACTGATACAGACCCAAACTGATTCATTAGCCTATGCTCTTACAAACTGATACATATGATTGTCTACGTAGATGTTTGCTATGAAGGGCTCGCTGTAGGATAACGGACTTATACTCATCAATTTGAATGGTCAATTTCACTATAAATTGACCGTGAACGCCCTCAAAAATTTCGCTTTGTGTTTGAGATTACCCACAAAAATTACTCACACCGCAACATCTGTATATACTGTATATTCACGAGCTCAACAACTGTAGACTCACGGGTTCTTTCCATGACTCACAGTAAATCAACTGTAGTATCATCCTCATCCATGGGCAGTCCAAATCGTCTATAATAAATGGCGTCTCATTCTAAAATGTTGGTAACTGCTAATTTGATTGCAGCATTCAAAACCTCTCAATAAATACGCAGTTAAAGCCTCGCTTTAATACGCAGCATTCAAAGCCTATTTTAATACTCGTTTAATATTTGACCGTTTGAATTCAAAACAGCTATTTTTTGAACTCTATTTATATCCCACTGCTTTCCTCAAGAAAATACACGGAAAAATTGCTTCCTCCGAAAATTCTTCTGTGCTTCATCCCGTTCTCCTGGGTAGCTATACTGTGCAAAATCCAAAGTCTCTGGCCAAGTGTGGACGCGGCCAGGGGCTGCTGTGTTAACCTTTGGGAGCAACCGGCAACAGCGATTACCACCAAGGTCGCGCCACAGCGGTTTCAATTACATCTGCCAAGTATTCTGCTTCTCGGATCTTCCTCGTATAGCCACGGTATTCTACATAGCCAAGTGTGGATGCGGCCAGGGGCTGCTGTGTTAACCTTCGGGAGCAACCGGCAATAGCGATTACCACCGAGGTCGCGCCACAGCGGTTTCAATTACATCTGCCAAGTATTCTGCTTCTCGGATCTTCCTCGTATAGCCACGGTATTCTACATATTTTTCTTACAATATATTTGTTTCTCAGTTTAACCGGACAAATTCTAACCATTGCTTCGTTCTGCTTGATGTAGAAATATACCATGGTAAATGGAAGATAAAATTGAAAGTTACTCCTGTTATTTCAATGTGGACCATTTCCTTCATGATGTAGATGCCTGTAAAGAGAATGGGATGGCGGTAGAAGATGACTCCAATGAAATCAGTCTAACTTCGCAACCAAAATGCACCTTCAAATCTTCCCAGAAGATCTCAGCGGTCAGCGTAGTAGCATTTGCAACCAAAATGCACCTTCAAATCTTCCCAGAAGATCTCAGCGGTCAGCGGACCTTCTAGGATACATGATCATTTTCTTCCTTTCTTGGGTGTGAAAGTAGGGATTTTCGAGGTATTCCATTTGGTAAGTATATACTTTTAAATACACTATAGGTGTAATTCTTATTCAATTGGGTGGAAAATGATGTAGAAATTTGGTGATTTTACATGCATGCAGGTACGGTTGAGATTGCTCGAGAAGGTACAAAAATCCAAGGTACTATTTATGTCGTAAAAAAATCCAGCGTTCAGTGGAGGTTAACAGTCATTGAGGGCAGCTGGGCAGGCACAACCATCAAGCTGCTAATTATGTCGAGGGCCATTCCGATGAAGGGCAGTTGCAGGGAATGGAGATGGAATCATTGAGAGATTTGGCAAATAGCACGCTGAGGCCGGCTGAAATTTTGACAGTCCTGTAGGAAAATCCTACCTTCCATGCAAATAAATTTATAATGCACGTCACCGTGTAAAAAGGGACAACAAGAATGTTGTCGCTTTGCATGTAAAACTTCCGATAGGATTCCTGCTGCCCTTCATCGGAATGGCCCTCGACATATTTAGCATCTTGATGGTTGTGCCTGCCCTCAACGACTGTTAACCTTCACTCCTCACCGCCAACGCCGACGCCCACCATTACCACGCAATGAGAACAGACATTGACACTTCTTGGTTTTAACTGACCTGTCGGTCGTTTTTTTCCTTTCGGTGTCACCTGTAAACCCCACTTCTTTCACATGCAAAGTTGTTTACTTTGCATGTGAAAGAAGCGGGGTTTACAGGTGACACCGAAAGGAAAAAACGACCGACAGGCCAGTTAAAACCAAGAAGTGTCAATGTCTGTTCTCATTGCGTGGTAATGGTGGGCGTCTGTGTTGGCGGTGAGGAGTGAAGGTTAACAGTCGTTGAGGGCAGGCACAACCATCAAGCTGCTAATTATGTCGAGGGCTATTCCGATGAAGGGCAGTAGCAGGGAATGGAGATGGATCATTGAGAGATTTGGCAAATAGCACGCTGAGGCCGGCTGAGATTTTGAAAGTCCAACCTTCCATGCAAATCAATTTATAATGCACGTCACCGAGTAAAAAGGGACAACAAGAATGTTGATATTGAAAAAAATTCGGTATAAAATTGATGTTAGGTTTTGTGCAAAATAATCACTTGTTGTAAGAAATTAAAAGATATGTTTACCCATATTGCTACCTTCGTATGTAAATTTCACCACACTTGTCACTTGTGCTTTTTAAGCCCCGCGGACGACGCGCACGACGGGGGTAATTTTGCCCGTCATGCGCACGAATGGAAAATGCTCCACACTTGTACGTTTTAGCCCCGCGCACGACGCGCACGACGGGGGAAAATTTTGCCTGTCGTACGCGCAGATGGAAATTGCTTCACACTAGGCATTTTAACCTGCGTGCACGACGGGGCGTATTTTTGCCCTTCGTGCGAGCGGCTGGAAAATGCTCTACACTTGTGCGTTTTAAGCCACGTGGAAAAGGCGCACGCCGGGGGTTATTTTGCCCGTCGTCCGTGCGGGTGGAAATTGCTTCACACTTGTGCATTTTAACCCCCGCGGACGACGTGGTTAATTTTGTCCGTCGTGCGCCCGGATGGAAATTGCTCCACACTTGTCCGTTTTAAGCCCCGCGCACGACGTGGGAATTTTGCCCGACGTGCGCGCGGATGGAAATTGGTTTACCCGTTGCGTTTTACCCCTTCCGCACTACGGGGGTAATTTTTGCCTATCGTGCGCACGTTTGGAAAATGCTCCACACTTGTGCGTTTCCCGCGCACGACGCCCACGACGGGGGTAATTGCTTCACACTAGGCGTTTTAACCCCCGCGCACGACGGGGTTAATTTTGCCCGTTGTACGCTAGGATGGAAATTGCTGCACAATAGGCGTTTTAACCGACGCGCCCGACGGGGTAAGTTTGCCCGTCGTTCGCGAAAATGGAAATTGCTTCACACTAGGCGTTTTAACCCCCGTACACGACGGGGGTAATTTTGCCCGTCGTGCGCGCGGATGGAAATTGCTCAACACTTGTGCGTTTTAAGCCCCGCGGACGACGCGCACGACGGGGGTTATTTTGCCTGTCGTGCGCGCGGATGGAAATTGCTGCACACTTGTGCGTTTTAACCCCCGCGGACGACGGGGTTAATTTTGTCCGTCGTGCGCTCGGATGGAAATTGCTCCACACTAGGCGTTTTAACCCACGCGCACGACGGGGGTAAGTTTGCCCATCGTGCGCGCGGATGGAAATTGCTTTACAGATTGCGTTTTCCCCCTCGCGCACGACGGGGGTAATTTGGCCCGTCGTGCGCACGGCTGTAAATTGCTCCACACTTGTGCGTTTGCCCGCACACGATGCGCACGACGGGGGTAATTTTGCCCGTCGTGCGCGCGGATGGAAATTGCTCGACACCTGTGCGTTTTAAGCCCCGCGGACGACGCGCACGACGGGGGTTATTTTGCCCGTCGTGCGCGCGGATGGAAATTGCTGCACACTTGTGCGTTTTAACCTCCGTGGACGACGGGGTTAATTTTGTCCGTCGTGCGCTCGGATGGAAATTGCTCCACACTAGGCGTTTTAACCCATGCGCACGACGGGGGTAAGTTTTCCCGTCGTGCGCGCGGATGGAAATTGCCTTACAGATTGCGTTTTTCCCCTCGCGCACGATGGGGGTAATTTGGCCCGTCGTGCACACGGCTGTAAATTGCTCCACACTTGTACGTTTACCCGCACACGACGCGCACGACGGGGGTAATTTTGCCCGTCGTGCGCGCGGATGGAATTTGCTCGACACTTGTGCGTTTTAAGCCACGCGGACGACGCGCACGACGGGGGTTATTTTGCCCGTCGTGCGCGCGGATGGAAATTGCTGCACACTTGTGCGTTTTAACCCCCGCAGACGACGGGGTTAATTTTGTCCGTCGTGCGCTCGGATGGAAATTGCTCCACACTAGGCGTTTTAACCCACGCGCACAACGGGGGTAAGTTTCCCGTCGTGCGCGCGGATGGAAATTGCTTAACAGATTGTGTTTTCCCCCTCGTGCACGACGGGGGTAATTTGGACCGTCGTGCGCACGGCTGTAAATTGCTCCACACTTGTGCGTTTGCCCGCACACGACGCGCACGAAGGGGGTAATTTTGCCCGTCGTGCGCGCAGATGGAAATTGCTCGACACCTGTGCGTGTTAAGCCCCGCGGACGACGCGCACGACGGGGGTTATTTTGCCCGTCGTGCGCGCAGATGGAAATTGCTGCACACTTGTGCGATTTAACTCCCGCGGACGACGGGGTTAATTTTGTCCGTAGTGCGCTCGGATGGAAATTGCTCCACACTAGGCGTTTTAACCCGCGCGCACGACGGGGGCCCGTCGTGCGCGCGGATGGAAATTGCTTTACAGATTGAGTTTTTCCCCTCGCGCACGACGGGGGTAATTTGGCCCGTCGTGCGCATGGTTGTAAATTGCTCCACACTTGTGCGTTTGCCCGCACACGACGCGCACGACGGGGGTAATTTTGCCCGTCGTGCGCGCGGATGGAATTTGCTCGACACTTGTGCGTTTTAAGCCCGGCGGACGACGCGCACGACGGGGGTTATTTTGCCCGTCGTACGCGCGGATGGAAATTGCTTCACACTTGTGCGTTTTAACCCCCGCGGACGACGGGGTTAATTTTGTCCGTCGTGCGCTCGGATGGAAATTGCTCCACACTAGGCGTTTTAACCCACGCGCACGACGGGGGTAAGTTTGCCCGTCGTAAGCGCGGATGGAAATTGCTTTACAGATTGCGTTTTCCTCCTCGCGCACGACGGGGGTAATTTGGCACGTCATGCGCACGGCTGTAAATTGCTCCACACATGTGCGTTTGCCCGCACACGACGTGCACGACGGGGGTAATTTTGCCCGTCGTGCGCGCGGATGGAAATTGCTCGACACTTGTGCGTTTTAAGCCCCGCGGACGACGCGCACGAAGGGGGTTATTTTGCCCGTTGTGCGTGCGGATGGAAATTACAGCACACTTGTGCGTTTTAACCCCCGCGGACGACGGGGTTAATTTTGTCCGTCGGGCGCTCGGATGGAAATTGCTCCACACTAGGCATTTTAACCCACGCGCACGACGGGGGTAAGTTTGCTCGTCGTGCGCGCGGATGGAAATTGCTTTACAGATTGCGTTTTCCCCCTCGCGCACGACGGGGGTAATTTGGCCCGTCGTGCGCACGGCTGTAAATTGCTCCACACATGTGCGTTTGCCCACACACGACGCGCACGACGGGGGTAATTTTGCCCGTCATGCGCGCGGATGGAATTTGCTCGACACTTGTGCGTTTAAGCCCCGCGGACACACGCACGACGGGGGTTATTTTTCCCGTCGTGCGCGCGGATGGAAATTGCTGCACACTTGTGCGTTTTAACCCCTGCGGACGATGGGGTTAATTTTGTCCGTCGTGCGCTCGGATGGAAATTGCTCAACACCAGGCGTTTTAACCCACGCACACGACGGGGGTAAGTTTGCCTGTCGTGCGCGCGGATGGAAATTGCTTTACAGATTACGTTTTCCCCCTCGCGTACGATGGGGGTAATTTGGCCCGTCGTGCGCACGGCTGTAAATTGCTCCAAACATGTGCGTTTGCCCGCACACGACGCGCACGACGGGGGTAATTTTGCCCGTCGTGCGCGCGGATGGAATTTGCTCGACACTTGGGCGTTCTAAGCCACGCGGACGACGCGCACGACGGGAGTTATTTTGCCCGTCCTGCGCGCAGATGGAAATTGCTGCACACTTGTGCCTTTTAACCCCTGCGGACGACGGGGTTAATTTTGTCCGTCGTGCGCTCGGATGGAAATTTCTCCACACACGGCGTTTTAAACCACGCGCACGACGGGGGTAAGTTTGCCCATCGTGCGCGCGGATGGAAATTGCTTTACAGATTGCGTTTTCCCCCTCGCGCACGACGGGGGTAATTTGGCCCGTCGTGCGCACAGCTGTAAATTGCTCCACACATGTGCGTTTGCCCGCACACGACGTGCACGACGGGGGTAATTTGGCCCGTCGTGCGCACGGCTGTAAATCTCTCCACACATGTGCGTTTGCCCGCACACGACGTGCACGACGGGGGTAATTTTGCCCGTCGTGCGCGCGGATGGAATTTGCTCGACACATGTACGTTTTAAGCCCCGCGGACGACGCGCACGACGGGGGTTATTTTGCCCGTCGTGTGCACGGATGGAAATTGCTGCACACTTGTGCGTTTTAACCCCCGCGGACGACGGGGTTAATTTTTTCCGTCGTGCGCTCGGATGGAAATTGCTCCACACTAGGCGTTTTAACCCACGTGCACGACGGGGGTAAGTTTGCCCGTCGTGCGCGCGGATGGAAATTGCTTTACAGATTGCGTTTTCCCCCTCGCGCACGACGGGGGTAATTTGGCCCGTCGTGCGCACGGCTGTAAATTGCTCCACACATGTGCGATTGCCCGCACACGACACGCACGAAGGGGGTAATTTTGCCCGTCGTGCGCGCGGATGAAATTTGCTCGACACTTGTGCGATTTAAGCCCCGCGGACGACGCGCACGACGGGGGTTATTTTGCCCGTCGTGCGCGCGGATGGAAATTGATGCACACTTGTGCGTTTTAACCCCCGTGGACGACGGTGTTAATTTTGTCCGTCGTGTGCTCGGATGGAAATTACTCCACACTAGGCGTTTTAACCCACGCGCACGACGGGGGTAAGTTTGCCCGACGTGCGCGCGGATGGAAATTGCTTTACAGATTGCGTTTCCCCCTCGCGCACGACGGGGGTAATTTGGCCCGTCGTGCGCACGGCTGTAAATTGCTCCACACATGTGCGTTTGCCCGCACACGACGCGCACGACGGGGGTAACTTTGCACGTCATGCGCGCAGATGGAAATTGCTCGACACTTGTGCGTTTTAAGCCACGCGAACGACGCGCACGACGGGGGTTATTTTGCCCGTCGTGCGCGCGGATGGAAATTGCTGCACACTTGTGCGTTTTAACCCCCGCGGACGATGGGGTTAATTTTGTCCGTCGTGCGCTCGGATGGAAATTGCTCCACACTAGGCGTTTTAACCCACGCGCACGACGGGGGTAAGTTTGCCTGTCGTGCGCGCGGATGGAAATTGCTTTACAGATTGCGGTTTCCCCCTCGCGCACGACGGGGGTAATTTGGCCCGTCGTGCGCACGGCTGTAAATTGCTCCACACTTGTGCGTTTGCCCGCACACGACGCGCACGACGGGGGTAATTTTGCCCGTCGTGCGCGTGGATGGAATTTGCTCGACACTTGTGCGTTTTAAGCCCCACGGACGACGCGCACGACGGGGGTTATTTTGCCCGTCGTGCGCGCGGATGGAAATTGCTGCACACTTGTGTGTTTTAACCCCCGCGGACGACGGGGTTAATTTTGTCCGTCGTGCGCTCGGATGGAAATTGCTCCACACTTGGCGTTTTAACCCACGTGTACGTCGGGGGTAAGTTTGCCCGTTTTGCGCACGGATGGAAATTGATTTACAGATTGCGTTTTCCCCCTCGCGCACGACGGGGGTAATTTGGCCCGGACGGGGGTAATTTTGCCCGTCGTGCGCGCGGATGGAATTTGCTCGACACTTGTGCGTTTTAATCCCCGCGGACGACGCGCACGACGGGGGTTATTTTTCCCGTCGTGCGCGCGGATGGAAACTGCTGCACACTTGTGCGTTTTAACCCCCGCGGACGACGGGGTTAATTTTGTCTGTCGTGCGCTCGGATGGAAATTGCTCCACACTAGGCGTTTTAACCCACGCGCACGACTGGGGTAAGTTTGCCCGTCGTGTGCGCGGATGGAAATTGCTTTACAGATTGCGTTTTCCCCCTCGCGCACGACGGGGGTAATTGGGCCCGTCGTGCGCACGGCTGTAAATTGCTCCACACATGTGCGTTTGCCCGCACACGACGCGCACGACGGGGGTAATTTTGCCCGTCGTGCACGCGGATGGAATTTGCTCGACACTTGTGCGTTTTAAGCCCCGCCGACGACGCGCACGACGGGGGTTATTTTGCCCGTCGTGCGCGCGGATGGAAATTGCTCCACACTTGTGCGTTTTAACCCCCGCGGACGACGGGGTTAATTTTGTCCGTCGTGCGCGCGGATGGAAATTGCTTTACAGATTGCGTTTTCTCCCTCGCGCATGACGGGGGTAATTTGGCCCGTCGTGCGCACGGCTGTAAATTGCTCCACACATGTGCGTTTGCCCGCACACGACGCACACGACGGGGGTAATTTTGCCCGTCGTGCGCGCGGATGGAATTTGCTCGACACTTGTGCGTTTTAAGCCCCGCGGACGACGCGCACGACGGGGGTTATTTTGCCCGTCGTGCGCGCGGATGGAAATTGCTGCACACTTGTGCGTTTTAACCCACGCGGACGACGGGGTTAATTTTGTCCGTCGTGCGCTCGGATGAAAATTGCTCCACACTAGGCGTTTTAACCCACGCGCACGACGGGGGTAAGTTTGCCCGTCGTGCGCGCGGATGGAAATTGCTTTACAGATTGCGTTTTCCCCCTCGCGCACGACGGGGGTAATTTGGCCAGTCGTGCGCACGGCTGTAAATTGCTCCACACATGTGCGTTTGCCCGCACACGACGCGCACGACGGGGGTAATTTTGCCCGTCGTGCGCGCGGATGGAATTTGCTCGACACTTGTGCGTTTAAGCCCAGCGGACGACGCGCACGACGGGGGTTATTTTGCCCGTCGTGCGCGCGGATGGAAATTGATGCACACTTGTGCGTTTTAACCACCGCGGACGACGGGGTTAATTTTGTCCGTCGTGCGCTCGGATGGAAATTGATCCACACTAGGCGTTTTAACCCACGCGCACGACTGGGGTAAGTTTGCCCGTCGTGCGCGCGGATGGAAATTGATATACAGATTGCGTTTTCCCCCTCGCGCACGACGGGGGTAATTTGGCCCGTCGTGCGCACGGCTGTAAATTGCTCCACACTTGTGCGTTTGCCCGCACACGACGCGCACGACGGGGGTAATTTTGCCCGTCGTGCGCGCGGATGGAATTTGCTCGACACTTGTGCGTTTTAATCCCCGCGGACGACGCGCACGACGGGGGTTATTTTTCCCGTCGTGCGCGCGGATGGAAACTGCTGCACACTTGTGCGTTTTAACCCCCGCGGACGACGGGGTTAATTTTGTCTGTCGTGCGCTCGGATGGAAATTGCTCCACACTAGGCGTTTTAACCCACGCGCACGACTGGGGTAAGTTTGCCCGTCGTGCGCGCGGATGGAAATTGCTTTACAGATTGCGTTTTCCCACTCGCGCACGACGGGGGTAATTGGGCCCGTCGTGCGCACGGCTGTAAATTGCTCCACACATGTGCGTTTGCCCGCACACGACGCGCACGACGGGGGTAATTTTGCCCGTCGTGCACGCGGATGGAATTTGCTCGACACTTGTGCGTTTTAAGCCCCGCCGACGACGCGCACGACGGGGGTTATTTTGCCCGTCGTGCGCGCGGATGGAAATTGCTCCACACTTGTGTGTTTTAACCCCCGCGGACGACGGGGTTAATTTTGTCCGTCGTGCGCGCGGATGGAAATTGCTTTACAGATTGCGTTTTCTCCCTCGCGCATGACGGGGGTAATTTGGCCCGTCGTGCGCACGGCTGTAAATTGCTCCACACATGTGCGTTTGCCCGCACACGACGCGCACGACTGGGGTAATTTTGCCCGTCGTGCGCGCGGATGGAATTTGCTCGACACTTGTGCGTTTTAAGCCCCGCGGACGACGCGCACGACGGGGGTTATTTTGCCCGTCGTGCGCGCGGATGGAAATTGCTGCACACTTGTGCGTTTTAACCCACGCGGACGACGGGGTTAATTTTATCCGTCGTGCGCTCGGATGAAAATTGCTCCACACTAGGCGTTTTAACCCTCGCGCACGACGGGGGTAAGTTTGCCCGTCGTGCGCGCGGATGGAAATTGCTTTACAGATTGCGTTTTCCCCCTCGCGCACGACGGGGGTAATTTGGCCCGTCGTGCGCACGGCTGTAAATTGCTCCACACATGTGCGTTTGCCCGCACACGACGCGCACGACGGGGGTAATTTTGCCCATCGTGCGCGCGGATGGAATTTGCTCGACACTTGTGCGTTTTAAGCCCCGCGGACGACGCGCACGACGGGGGTTATTTTACCCGTCGTGCATGCGGATGGAAATTGCTGCACACTTGTGCGTTTTAACCCACGCGGACGACGGGGTTAATTTTGTCAGTCGTGCGCTCGGATGAAAATTGCTCCACACTAGGCGTTTTAACCCACGCGCACGACGGGGGTAAGTTTGCCCGTCGTGCGCGCGGATGGAAATTGCTTTACAGATTGCGTTTTCCCCCTCGCGCACGACGGGGGTAATTTGGCCCGTCGTGCGCACGGCTGTAAATTGCTCCACACATGTGCGTTTGCCCGCACACGACGCGCACGACGGGGGTAATTTTGCCCGTCGTGCGCGCGGATGGAATTTGCTCGACACTTGTGCGTTTAAGCCCAGCGGACGACGCGCACGACGGGGGTTATTTTGCCCGTCGTGCGCGCGGATGGAAATTGATGCACACTTGTGCGTTTTAACCACCGCGGACGACGGGGTTAATTTTGTCCGTCGTGCGCTCGGATGGAAATTGATCCACACTAGGCGTTTTAACCCACGCGCACGACTGGGGTAAGTTTGCCCGTCGTGCGCGCGGATGGAAATTGATATACAGATTGCGTTTTCCCCCTCGCGCACGACGGGGGTAATTTGGCCCGTCGTGCGCACGGCTGTAAATTGCTCCCCACTTGTGCGTTTGCCCGCACACGACGCACACGACGGGGGTAATTTTGCCCGTCGTGCGCGCGGATGGAATTTGCTCGACACTTGTGCGTTTTAATTTCCGCGGACAACGCGCACGACGGGGGTTATTTTGCCCGTCGTGCACGCGGATGGAAATTGCTGCACACTTGTGCGTTTTAACCCCCGCGGACGACGGGGTTAATTTTGTCTGTCGTGCGCTCGGATGGAAATTGCTCCACACTAGGCGTTTTAACCCACGCGCACGACTGGGGTAAGTTTGCCCGTCGTGCGCGCGGATGGAAATTGCTTTACAGATTACGTTTTCCCACTCGCGCACGACGGGGGTAATTGGGCCCGTCGTGCGCACGGCTGTAAATTGCTCCACACATGTGCGTTTGCCCGCACACGACGCGCACGACGGGGGTAATTTTGCCCGTCGTGCACGCGGATGGAATTTGCTCGACACTTGTGCGTTTTAAGCCCCGCCGACGACGCGCATGACGGGGGTTATTTTGCCCGTCGTGCGCGCGGATGGAAATTGCTCCACACTTGTGTGTTTTAACCCCCGCGGACGACGGGGTTAATTTTGTCCGTCGTGCGCGCGGATGGAAATTGCTTTACAGATTGCGTTTTCTCCCTCGCGCATGACGGGGGTAATTTGGCCCGTCGTGCGCACGGCTGTAAATTGCTCCACACATGTGCGTTTGCCCGCACACGACGCGCACGACTGGGGTAATTTTGCCCGTCGTGCGCGCGGATGGAATTTGCTCGACACTTGTGCGTTTTAAGCCCCGCGGACGACGCGCACGACGGGGGTTATTTTGCCCGTCGTGCGCGCGGATGGAAATTGCTGCACACTTGTGCGTTTTAACCCACGCGGACGACGGGGTTAATTTTGTCCGTCGTGCGCTCGGATGAAAATTGCTCCACACTAGGCGTTTTAACCCTCGCGCACGACGGGGGTAAGTTTGCCCGTCGTGCGCGCGGATGGAAATTGCTTTACAGATTGCGTTTTCCCCCTCGCGCACGACGGGGGTAATTTTGCCCGTCGTGCGCGCGGATGGAATTTGCTCGACACTTGTGCGTTTTAATCCCCGCGGACGACGCGCACGACGGGGGTTATTTTTCCCGTCGTGCGCGCGGATGGAAACTGCTGCACACTTGTGCGTTTTAACCCCCGCGGACGACGGGGTTAATTTTGTCTGTCGTGCGCTCGGATGGAAATTGCTCCACACTAGGCGTTTTAACCCACGCGCACGACTGGGGTAAGTTTGCCCGTCGTGTGCGCGGATGGAAATTGCTTTACAGATTGCGTTTTCCCCCTCGCGCACGACGGGGGTAATTGGGCCCGTCGTGCGCACGGCTGTAAATTGCTCCACACATGTGCGTTTGCCCGCACACGACGCGCACGACGGGGGTAATTTTGCCCGTCGTGCACGCGGATGGAATTTGCTCGACACTTGTGCGTTTTAAGCCCCGCCGACGACGCGCACGACGGGGGTTATTTTGCCCGTCGTGCGCGCGGATGGAAATTGCTCCACACTTGTGCGTTTTAACCCCCGCGGACGACGGGGTTAATTTTGTCCGTCGTGCGCGCGGATGGAAATTGCTTTACAGATTGCGTTTTCTCCCTCACGCATGACGGGGGTAATTTGGCCCGTCGTGCGCACGGCTGTAAATTGCTCCACACATGTGCGTTTGCCCGCACACGACGCGCACGACGGGGGTAATTTTGCCCGTCGTGCGCGCGGATGGAATTTGCTCGACACTTGTGCGTTTTAAGCCCCGCGGACGACGCGCACGACGGGGGTTATTTTGCCCGTCGTGCGCGCGGATGGAAATTGCTGCACACTTGTGCGTTTTAACCCACGCGGACGACGGGGTTAATTTTGTCCGTCGTGCGCTCGGATGAAAATTGCTCCACACTAGGCGTTTTAACCCACGCGCACGACGGGGGTAAGTTTGCCCGTCGTGCGCGCGGATGGAAATTGCTTTACAGATTGCGTTTTCCCCCTCGCGCACGACGGGGGTAATTTGGCCCGTCGTGCGCACGGCTGTAAATTGCTCCACACATGTGCGTTTGCCCGCACACGACGCGAACGACGGGGGTAATTTTGCCCGTCGTGCGCGCGGATGGAATTTGCTCGACACTTGTGCGTTTAAGCCCAGCGGACGACGCGCACGACGGGGGTTATTTTGCCCGTCGTGCGCGCGGATGGAAATTGATGCACACTTGTGCGTTTTAACCACCGCGGACGACGGGGTTAATTTTGTCCGTCGTGCGCTCGGATGGAAATTGATCCACACTAGGCGTTTTAACCCACGCGCACGACTGGGGTAAGTTTGCCCGTCGTGCGCGCGGATGGAAATTGATATACAGATTGCGTTTTCCCCCTCGCGCACGACGGGGGTAATTTGGCCCGTCGTGCGCACGGCTGTAAATTGCTCCACACTTGTGCGTTTGCCCGCACACGACGCGCACGACGGGGGTAATTTTGCCCGTCGTGCGCGCGGATGGAATTTGCTCGACACTTGTGCGTTTTAATCCCCGCGGACGACGCGCACGACGGGGGTTATTTTTCCCGTCGTGCGCGCGGATGGAAACTGCTGCACACTTGTGCGTTTTAACCCCCGCGGACGACGGGGTTAATTTTGTCTGTCGTGCGCTCGGATGGAAATTGCTCCACACTAGGCGTTTTAACCCACGCGCACGACTGGGGTAAGTTTGCCCGTCGTGCGCGCGGATGGAAATTGCTTTACAGATTGCGTTTTCCCACTCGCGCACGACGGGGGTAATTGGGCCCGTCGTGCGCACGGCTGTAAATTGCTCCACACATGTGCGTTTGCCCGCACACGACGCGCACGACGGGGGTAATTTTGCCCGTCGTGCACGCGGATGGAATTTGCTCGACACTTGTGCGTTTTAAGCCCCGCCGACGACGCGCACGACGGGGGTTATTTTGCCCGTCGTGCGCGCGGATGGAAATTGCTCCACACTTGTGTGTTTTAACCCCCGCGGATGACGGGGTTAATTTTGTCCGTCGTGCGCACGGATGGAAATTGCTTTACAGATTGCGTTTTCTCCCTCGCGCATGACGGGGGTAATTTGGCCCGTCGTGCGCACGGCTGTAAATTGCTCCACACATGTGCGTTTGCCCGCACACGACGCGCACGACTGGGGTAATTTTGCCCGTCGTGCGCGCGGATGGAATTTGCTCGACACTTGTGCGTTTTAAGCCCCGCGGACGACGCGCACGACGGGGGTTATTTTGCCCGTCGTGCGCGCGGATGGAAATTGCTGCACACTTGTGCGTTTTAACCCACGCGGACGACGGGGTTAATTTTGTCCGTCGTGCGCTCGGATGAAAATTGCTCCACACTAGGCGTTTTAACCCTCGCGCACGACGGGGGTAAGTTTGCCCGTCGTGCGCGCGGATGGAAATTGCTTTACAGATTGCGTTTTCCCCCTCGCGCACGACGGGGGTAATTTGGCCCGTCGTGCGCACGGCTGTAAATTGCTCCACACATGTGCGTTTGCCCGCACACGACGCGCACGACGGGGGTAATTTTGCCCATCGTGCGCGCGGATGGAATTTGCTCGACACTTGTGCGTTTTAAGCCCCGCGGACGACGCGCACGACGGGGGTTATTTTACCCGTCGTGCGTGCGGATGGAAATTGCTGCACACTTGTGCGTTTTAACCCACGCGGACGACGGGGTTAATTTTGTCCGTCGTGCGCTCGGATGAAAATTGCTCCACACTAGGTGTTTTAACCCACGCGCACGACGGGGGTAAGTTTGCCCGTCGTGCGCGCGGATGGAAATTGCTTTACAGATTGCGTTTTCCCCCTCGCGCACGACGGGGGTAATTTGGCCCGTCGTGCGCACGGCTGTAAATTGCTCCACACATGTGCGTTTGCCCGCACACGACGCGCACGACGGGGGTAATTTTGCCCGTCGTGCGCGCGGATGGAATTTGCTCGACACTTGTGCGTTTAAGCCCAGCGGACGACGCGCACGACGGGGGTTATTTTGCCCGTCGTGCGCGCGGATGGAAATTGATGCACACTTGTGCGTTTTAACCACCGCGGACGACGGGGTTAATTTTGTCCGTCGTGCGCTCGGATGGAAATTGATCCACACTAGGCGTTTTAACCCACGCGCACGACTGGGGTAAGTTTGCCCGTCGTGCGCGCGGATGGAAATTGATATACAGATTGCGTTTTCCCCCTCGCGCACGACGGGGGTAATTTGGCCCGTCGTGCGCACGGCTGTAAATTGCTCCCCACTTGTGCGTTTGCCCGCACACGACGCGCACGACGGGGGTAATTTTGCCCGTCGTGCGCGCGGATGGAATTTGCTCGACACTTGTGCGTTTTAATCTCCGCGGACAACGCGCACGACGGGGGTTATTTTGCCCGTCGTGCACGCGGATGGAAATTGCTGCACACTTGTGCGTTTTAACCCCCGCGGACGACGGGGTTAATTTTGTCTGTCGTGCGCTCGGATGGAAATTGCTCCACACTAGGCGTTTTAACCCACGCGCACGACTGGGGTAAGTTTGCCCGTCGTGCGCGCGGATGGAAATTGCTTTACAGATTGCGTTTTCCCACTCGCGCACGACGGGGGTAATTGGGCCCGTCGTGCGCACGGCTGTAAATTGCTCCACACATGTGCGTTTGCCCGCACACGACGCGCACGACGGGGGTAATTTTGCCCGTCGTGCACGCGGATGGAATTTGCTCGACACTTGTGCGTTTTAAGCCCCGCCGACGACGCGCACGACGGGGGTTATTTTGCCCGTCGTGCGCGCGGATGGAAATTGCTCAACACTTGTGTGTTTTAACCCCCGCGGACGACGGGGTTAATTTTGTCCGTCGTGCGCGCGGATGGAAATTGCTTTACAGATTGCGTTTTCTCCCTCGCGCATGACGGGGGTAATTTGGCCCGTCGTGCGCACGGCTGTAAATTGCTCCACACATGTGCGTTTGCCCGCACACGACGCGCACGACTGGGGTAATTTTGCCCGTCGTGCGCGCGGATGGAATTTGCTCGACACTTGTGCGTTTTAAGCCCCGCGGACGACGCGCACGACGGGGGTTATTTTGCCCGTCGTGCGCGCGGATGGAAATTGCTGCACACTTGTGCGTTTTAACCCACGCGGACGACGGGGTTAATTTTGTCCGTCGTGCGCTCGGATGAAAATTGCTCCACACTAGGCGTTTTAACCCTCGCGCACGACGGGGGTAAGTTTGCCCGTCGTGCGCGCGGATGGAAATTGCTTTACAGATTGCGTTTTCCCCCTCGCGCACGACGGGGGTAATTTGGCCCGTCGTGCGCACGGCTGTAAATTGCTCCACACATGTGCGTTTGCCCGCACACGACGCGCACGACGGGGGTAATTTTACCCATCGTGCGCGCGGATGGAATTTGCTCGACACTTGTGCGTTTTAAGCCCCGCGGACGACGCGCACGACGGGGGTTATTTTACCCGTCGTGCGTGCGGATGGAAATTGCTGCACACTTGTGCGTTTTAACCCCCGCGGACGACGGAGTTAATTTTGTCTGTCGTGCGCTCGGATGGAAATTGCTCCACACTAGGCGTTTTAACCCACGCGCACGACGGGGGTAAGTTTGCCCGTCGTGCGCGCGGATGGAAATTGATATACAGATTGCGTTTTCCCCCTCGCGCACGACGGGGGTAATTTGGCTTGTCGTGCGCACGGCTGTAAATTGCTCCACACATGTGCGTTTGCCCGGACACGACGCGCACGACGGGGGTAATTTTGCCCGTCGTGCACGCGGATGGAATTTGCTCGACACTTGTGCGTTTTAAGCCCCGCGGACGACGCGCACGACGGGGGTTACTTTGCCCGTCGTGCGCGCGGATGGAAATTGCTACACACTTGTGCGTTTTAACCCCCGGGGACGACGGTGTTAATTTTGTCCGTCGAGCGCTCGGATGGAAATTGCTCCACACTAGGCGTTTTAACCCACGCGCACGACGGGGGTAAGTTTGCCCGTCGTGCGCGCGGATGGAAATTGCTTTAAAGATTGCGTTTTCCCCCTCGCGCACGACGGGGGTAATTTGGCCCGTCGTGCGCACGGCTGTAAATTGCTCCACACATGTGCGTTTGCCCGCACACGACGCGCACGACAGGGGTAATTTTGCCCGTCGTGCGCGCGGATGGAATTTGCTCGACACTTGTGCGTTTTAAGCTCCGCGGACGACGCGCCCGACGGGGGTTATTTTGCCCGTCGTGCGCGCGGATGGAAATTGCTGCACACTTGTGCATTTTAACCCCCGCGGACGACGGGGTTAATTTTGTCCGTCGTGCACTCGGATGGAAATTGCTCCACACTAGGCGTTTTAACCCACGCGCACGACGGGGGTAAGTTTGCCCGTCGTGCGCGCGGATGGAAATTGCTTTGCAGATTGCGTTTTCCCCCTCGCGCACGACGGGTGTAATTTGGCCCGTCGTGCGCACGGCTGTAAATTGCTCCACACTTGTGCGTTTGCCCGCACACGACGCGCACGACGGGGGTAATTTTGCCCGTCGTGCGCGCGGATGGAATTTGCTCGACACTTGTCCGTTTTAAGCCCCGCGGTCGACGCGCACGACGGGGGTTATTTTGCCCGTCGTGCACGCGGATGGAAATTGCTGCACACTTGTGCGTTTTAACCCCCGCGGATGACGGGGTTAATTTTGTCTGTCGTGCGCTCGGATGGAAATTGCTCCACACTAGGCGTTTTAACCCACGCGCACGACGGGGGTAAGTTTGCCCGTCGTGCGCGCGGATGGAAATTGCTTTGCAGATTGCGTTTTCCCCCTCGCGCACGACGGGTGTAATTTGGCCCGTCGTGCGCACGGCTGTAAATTGCTCCACACTTGTGCGTTTGCCCGCACACGACGCGCACGACGGGGGTAATTTTGCCCGTCGTGCGCGCGGATGGAATTTGCTCGACACTTGTCCGTTTTAAGCCCCGCGGTCGACGCGCACGACGGGGGTTATTTTGCCCGTCGTGCACGCGGATGGAAATTGCTGCACACTTGTGCGTTTTAACCCCCGCGGATGACGGGGTTAATTTTGTCTGTCGTGCGCTCGGATGGAAATTGCTCCACACTAGGCGTTTTAACCCACGCGCACGACGGGGGTAAGTTTACCCGTCGTGCGCGCGGATGGAAATTGCTTTACAGATTGCGTTTTCCCCCTCGCGCACGACGGGGGTAATTTGGCCAGTCGTGCGCACGGCTGTAAATTGCTCCACACATGTGCGTTTGCCCGCACACGACGTGCACGACGGGGGTAATTTTGCCCGTCGTGCGCGCGGATGGAATTTGCTCGACACTTGTGCGTTTTAAGCCCCGCGGACGACGCGCACGACGGGGGTTATTTTGCCCGTCGTGCGCGCGGATGGAAATTGCTGCACACTTGAGCGTTTTAACCCCCGCGGACGACGGGGTTAATTTTGTCCGTCGTGCGCTCGGATGGAAATTGATCCACACTAGGCGTTTTAACCCACGCGCACGACGGGGGTAAGTTTGCCCGTCGTGCGCGCGGATGGAAATTGCTTTACAGATTGCGTTTTCCCCCTCGCGCACGACGGGGGTAATTTGGCCCGGCGTGCGCACGGCTGTAAATTGCTCCACACTTGTGTGTTTGCCCGCACACGACGCGCACGACGGGGGTAATTTTCCCCGTCGTACGCGCGGATGGAATTTGCTCGACACTTGTGCGTTTTAAGCCCCGCGGACGATGCGCACGACGGGGGTTATTTTGCCCGTCGTGCGCGCGGATGGAAATTGCTGCACACTTGTGCGTTTTAACCCCCGCGGACGACGGGGTTAATTTTGTCCGTCGTGCGCTCGGATGGAAATTGCTCCACACTAGGCGTTTTAACCCACGCGCACGACGGGGGTAAGTTTGCCAGTCGTGCGCGCGGATGGAAATTGCTTTACAGATTGCGTTTTCCCCCTCGCGCACGACGGGGGTAATTTGGCCCGTCGTGCGCACGGCTGTAAATTGCTCCACACTTGTGCGTTTGCCCGCACACGACGCGCACGACGGGGTTAATTTTGCCCGTCGTGCGCGCGGATGGAATTTGCTCGACACTTGTGTGTTTTAAGCCCCGCGGACGACGCGCACGACGGGGGTTATTTTGCCCGTCGTGCGCGCGGATGGAAATTGCTGCACACTTGTGCGTTTTAACCCCCGCGGACGACGGGGTTAATTTTGTCCGTCGTGCGCTCGGATGGAAATTGCTCCACACTAGGCGTTTTAACCCACGCGCACGACGGGGGTAAGTTTGCCCGTCGTGCGCGCGGATGGAAATTTCTTTACAGATTGTGTTTTCCCCCTCGCACACGACGGGGGTAATTTGGCCCGTTGTGCGCGCGGATGGAATTTGCTCGACACTTGTGCGCTTTAAGCCCCGCGGACGACGCGCACGACGGTGGTAATTTTGCCCGTCGTGCGCGCGGATGGAATTTGCTCGACACTTGTGCGTTTTAAGCCCCGCGGACGACGCGCACGACGGGGGTTATTTTGCCCGTCGTGCGCGCGGATGGAAATTGTTGCACACTTGTGCGTTTTAACCCCCGCGGACGACGGGGTTAATTTTGTCCGTCGTGCGCTCGGATGGAAATTGCTCCACACTAGGCGTTTTAACCCATGCGTACGACGGGGGTAAGTTTGCCCGTCGTGCGCGCGGATGAAAATTGCTTTACAGATTGCGTTTTCCCCCTCGCGCACGACGGGGGTAATTTGGCCCGTCGTGCGCACGGCTGTAAATTGCTCCACACATGTGCGTTTGCCCGCACACGACGCGCACGACGGGGGTAATTTTGCCCGTCGTGCGCGCGGATGGAATTTGCTCGACACTTGTGCGTTTTAAGCCCCGCGGACGACGCGCACGACGGGGGTTATTTTGCCCGTCGTGCGCGCGGATGGAAATTGCTGCACACTTGTGCGTTTTAACCCCCGCGGACGACGGGGTTAATTTTGTCTGTCGTGCGCTCGGATGGAAATTGCTCCACACTAGGCGTTTTAACCCACGCGCACGACGGGGGTAAGTTTACCCGTCGTGCGCGCGGATGGAAATTGCTTTACAGATTGTGTTTTCCCCCTCACGCACGACAGGGGTAATTTGGCCCGCCGTGTGCGCGGATGGAAATTGCTCCACACATGTGCGTTTGCCCGCACACGATGCGCACGACGGGGGTAATTTTGCACGTCATGCGCGCAGATGGAATTTGCTCGACACTTGTGCGTTTTAAGCCCCGCGGACGACGCGCACGACGGGGGTTATTTTGCCTGTCGTGCTCGCGGATGGAAATTGCTGCACACTTGTGCGTTTTAACCCCCGCGGACGACGGGGTTAATTTTGTCCGTCGTGCGCTCGGATGGAAATTGCTCCACACTAGGCGTTTTAACCCATGCGCACGACGGGGGTAAATTTGCCCGTCGTGCGCGCGGATGGAAATTGCTTTACAGATTGCCTTTTCCCACTCGCGCACGACGGGGGTAATTTGGCCCGCCGTGCGCACGGCTGTAAATTGCTCCACACTTGTGCGTTTGCCCGCACCGACGCGCACGACGGGGGTAATTTTGCCCGTCGTGCGCGCTGATGGAATTTGCTCGACACTTGTGCTTTTTAAGCCCCGCGGACGACGCGCACGACGGGGGTTATTTTGCCCGTCGTGCGCGCGGATGGAAATTGCTGCAAACTTGTGCGTTTAACCCCCGCGGACGACGGGGTTAATTTTGTCCGTCGTGCGCTCGGTTGGAAATTGATCCACACTAGGCGTTTTAACCCACGCGCATGACGGGGGTAAGTTTGCCCGTCGTGCGCGCGGATGGAAATTGCTTTACAGATTGCGTTTTCTCCCCGCGCACGACGGGGGTAATTTGGCCTGTCGTGCGCACGGCTGTAAATTGCTCCACACATGTGCGTTTGCCCGCACACGACGCGCACGACGGGGGTAATTTTGCCCGTCGTGCGCGCGGATGGAATTTGCTCGACACTTGTGCGTTTTAAGCCCCGCGGACGACGTGCACGACGGTGGTTATTTTGCCCGTCGTGCGCGCGGATGGAAATTGCTGCACACTTGTGCGTTTTAACCCACACGGACGACGGGGTTAATTTTGTCCGTCGTGCGCTCAGATGGAAATTGCTCCACACTAGGCGTTTTAACCCACGCGCACGACGGGGGTAAGTTTGCCCGTCGTGCGCGCGGATGGAAATTGCTTTACAGATTGCGTTTTCCCCCTCGCGCACGACGGGGGTAATTTGGCCCGTCGTGCGCACGGCTGTAAATTGCTCCACACATGTGTGTTTGCCCTCACACGACGCGCACGACGGGGGTAATTTTGCCCGTCGTGCGTGCGGATGGAATTTGCTCGACACTTGTGCGTTTTAAGCCCCGCGGACGACGCGCATGACGGGGGTTATTTTGCCCGTCGTGCGCGCGGATGGAAATTGCTACACACTTGTGCGTTTTTGTAGGATCCTGTCCAAAACAGAGTTAGGATCGATAATATGAAGTTTAGACTTACGCTTGCGTATGCGGCACGGTAGTCTACGAACTTCGCCTTCGGATTCGCCACGACGGATCGAGTCTTCTCACGAACGAAGTAAGGCTACTAATCCACAATCTAAATCTCTACTTTAGATTAAGAACTTGGATAGAGGAAGAGAAAGGATTTCTGCAGAGCTTCGCTATGATGAAGTTGCATGCATGAATTCCATGCAAAAAGTGTAAGAAATGGCTTACCCTTGGGTCTTATTTATAGCCCCCAAGGTAGTTATTTTAGTGTAAGTTGTTCCTTTGGAACAACTTAATTAAGGTGTACCATGATACATGCCATATTATAAGCTTAAGTTGTACCATATGCATGGTACAACATAAGCTTAAGATATTCCCCCTTTATTAGCCATATGTCGCATGCACTTATGCATATATAATGCGAATTTCCCACTCATCCAGAGATCCTCTCCGCAAGGGAACATATTCCCTTTGCACACGACTTCGTGTGCGCGACGTTCGAGGTCCGTATTCCCTCGTACATCCCCCACAAGGGTGTACAAACGTCTTCCATATCCAACATCTCCCACTCACACTTGAGGGGATTGTAAGAGAACGTCTTTCCCTTAGTTCTTTCATCTATCATACCGAGAAATAGACCGTGCGACCGTTATGCGCGTAGAGTCTGTTGTTGTGCACTTGTTAGATATACACAACGACCTCGAAGGTGCAAAGTTGAGTAGTTCAACGCATGCTTTACCCTAGATTATTTCTTCACATTTCTTATACTTTATATTCAACAATTGAATCCCATCTGGATCACAATTGGCTGGCCAGCTTTGAATCATTAAAGTCCAAATGTGAATATGAAATCAATCTTCCTCTTCTTGTGAACCTTCTGATCTTGACTTGATTCGCTTTTCTAACGTGCCCCGCCGAGCCGAATTATCATAGCCCATAAGTAACACCCTAAGATAGCGATCATCTCGTCAAATCTAAAGGAACCAATTGGAGTCCTTGAGGGTAAGAGTTAAGACCCGTATGGCCTTTGAGTCTCACATAATAGCAAACACTATTGCTACTAACTCAGTGGTCGAAATGCATACGTGGTATGAACACGTATTACAACATCACTCCTTTCCCAGGGAGAGTATGTCTTAATGATGTTGTACGGATGAAAAGATCAGACACCACAGTGCCTATCTTTTTGAGTTCCTTTTCTACTCGTGAAATATTCACGGACTCTCATCCTGCATAAGACAGATAGGATTTAAAAAATCCTACGAGATCTCTTTCAAATATCCTTGTGATACAGATCTCAGATCTTTTGTAAGCATCCATATGATGCAGATCTTTCATTCGACTATCTTGTTTAAGTCATGACTCTAAATCATTCGTCTAATGATTTTGACTTTAAACTAGTCTCATCTCTATCTTATCCATCTGATAAGATAAGGCGGTTGCTCATGTGAGAGAGCCAACCTTTATCTGTCCGACATACACAAAATTCAGCTGAGATTTCAAAAATGTACACAAACATTTCTTTAAGAAATTCATATGCAATGTTTGAAAAAGAACTTATTCTTTTATTAAATTTGATCTTTCTTAGACATGGGAATATATATTGGTACAACTCAGCTCGTACGCAATCCTTGGGATGATAAGTGTTTATAAAACACATTTCTGGGGATCGCTTTCGTAAGCTGATCCTCTATCATCTCATGCGTAGATATGTACCTTATGTCTACCTTCTTGGTTTTATCATAGTCTTTTGCAAATCTGCAGTTCCTTTAAGATACTGCATTATCCTCTTAACCGCTTTCCAGTGTTCTTGCCCTGGGTTGGATTGGTAACAGCTTACCATTTCCAACGGCAAAACAGATGTCCGGTCTCGTACACACCATAGCGTACATAAGACTATCAACTGCACTGGAATATGGAACTTTTTCCATAATTTCCTTTTCCTTTTGGTTCTTTGGACACGATTCCAGATATAAATTATCGCATATGCTTATATGAATATTAATGGACTTGCAGTCCTGCATATTAAATCGTTCTAGAACCTTCTTTATATAAGTCTCCTGTGAAAGAAAAAGAAGTTTCTTCGAACGATTCCTTGAAATCTTAACTCCAAGGATATATGCGGCTTTTCCTATGCCTTTCATCTCAAATACTGATGAAAGCCAAGCCTTGATACTCATCACAAAGCCCTTGTCATTTCCGGCTATTAAAATGTCATCTACATATAGAGACATAATAACATGCTTGCTTTTAATCCTCTTGATATATACGTAGTTATCTTCATCAAGTATGGAAAATCCATTTGATAAGACAACTTCTTGAAATCGTATATACCATTGCCTCGAGGATTATTTAAGACCATATATGGATTTACGAAGTTTACAAACCTTATGTTCGTTTCCTTCTTTTACAAACCCTGTTGGTTGTTCCATATAGATATCCTCGTCCAATTCTCCATTGAGAAAGGCAGTCTTTACATCCATCTGATGTAATTCGAGGTATAAGCAAGCTACCATTGCCAGAATCATGCGAATCAAGGTAAAACGCACAACAGGTGAGAAGGTCTCTTCGTAGTCTATCCCTTCCTGTTGCGTAAAACCTTTCGCGACAAGGCGAGCTTTATATCTGTCAATAGAGCCATCAGCCTTATGCTTGATCTTGAGAACCCATTTGTTCCCAATTGCTCTATGTCCTCTGGGTAAGTTAACTAAGTCCCAGACTTGGTTAACTTTCATGGATTTCAATTCCTCCTTCATCGCTTCCATCCATTTGTCTTTTGCAGGGCATGATACGGCCTGTTTGAAAGTAGCAGGCTCGTCATCATCTTGTAGTAAAGTCATAAAGGTTTACGGAAATTCATCCTCAAATCTTAGAGGAGCCAACCTTGTATGACTACTACATCGTATTTGAGATTCTTCAAGTCCTTGTTGACTCGAATTTAGATCAATTCTAATATCACTCCCACTTGGAATGTCGTTAGAATTGCTCCCACTTGGATCATTATTCCCGTATGGAATAGGATAATCGTCATTCGTATAATCCATTGGTGAAGATTGAAACGTATTTTCGTTTTCACCAAGAATTCTCCCACTCGAATGAGGTAATCCTTCTTGATCATAAATCTCAAATAGAGATAAGTCCTGACTTATCTCGCCCTGTCTTGGAAACTCGTTTTTCCAAGAAAGTGACATCCCTCGACTCAAACTCAATTAGCCCACCATTGTCTTCCTGACTAACATAAAACATAACCTTTGGAGTTTTCTGCGTATCGTATAAAGATACATTTCCTTCCCTTTGGCCCAAGTTTGCCATACCAATGGGAGGAAATATGTGTGTAGGATGCACAACCCCAAGGTTTCAAAATGTTTAAGTGAGGAGACCTTTGGTTCCACAACTCACAAGGAGTGGAGCTAACTGATTTCGAGGGTACGCGGTTCAAAAATGAAAGCGGCCGTCAATAATGCATCACCCCAAAAGGTGATTGGCAAGTTAGCTTGCGCCATCATTGAATGGACCATTTTTCATTAAAGTCCTATACCTCCTTTCTGCAACACCAATTTGTTGAGGAGTATAAGGCATAGTTACCTGATGTACTATGCATTTTTCATCATAAAGTTCCTTTAAACTTGTTGATTGATATTCACCGCCCCTATCGGTTCGCATGACCTTAATCTTGCGATCTAATTGATTCTCCACTAAACTCATATAGTTTTTAAAGCAGGTTTAGTGCTTTCACTTTTGTGGGATATCAAATAGATATGACCGAATCGGGTGAAATCATCAATAAAAGTGATGAAAAATAGGACTTCCCGCGTCTTGTCTTGACATTCATCGGACCACATATGTCCGAATGGATAAGCTGTAATGAACCTCGGCCCTTGTGCCGGTTCCAAACGGCTTGCGACAAGATTTCCTCACAAGGCAATGTTCGCAGGTCGACATTTCAACCTTTGAAACATTGGATAGAAGGCCACGTTTGGCAAGTCTATCTATACGCATTGGTCCAATATGACCAAGCCTTGCGTGCCAACAAATTATATTAGACTCATTAGTCAAAGAATTTGTCACAATGAAATTTTCATTACATGAGGAAATACATTGTACTTATTACAATAAATCCTTTGAAATACAAACCCAGTACCAATAAAGGAATTATTACAAAATAGGTCCATATTACAATCATGAAGGAACCAACTATAACCCAGACCCATTAAATTGACCACAGTATTAATATTCCTTTGAATATATGGAATGAAGAGAACATCATAAAGTAGGAGAGTGTGGCCGTTGTCCAAGTCTAGCTTGCAATCCCAACGCCTTTCTCTACAACACGTGTGTTGTTTCCTACATTGATCCACTTCATTCCTTGGGGTATCCGGTGATACTCCACGAAGGACCGTCTGTCCTTTGTTATGTGGTCGGTGGCACCCGAATCAATTATCCCAAAATGGATTAGATTCCACAAGAAATATTGAAATAGAAACACATATGTAACTAGTATTACAAGTTACCTCGTCACTTCCACTCGTACACGAACGAGCATAGTGACCGAGCTTGTTGCACTTGAAGCACTTGATCCTTTTCAAGTCTTTCTTCTTGTGCCATTTCTTGTGCCCACCCTTATGTTTGGGTTCCTTGGTAGACTCAGGTTGCTTATTACGTTCATTAGAAGACTTCGAACGATCTTTACGTTTCTTTCCCTGGTGTGAGGAACTAGCAACCATGTGCACTTCTGCACTTGGCTTGGCAGCCGCAAGCCGCAAGCCGCTCTTCCTCTAATTCGAGGTGCTTGGAAACGTCGTTGAAGGTCTTGATGCTCTCATCATGAGTGAGATGCATCTTCATCTGATCCCACCCATTTGGTAGGGAACGTATGACTGCTTGGATTTGTTGCTCATCTGTGAGCACATGACCTGCATCCTTTAACTTCGAGATAAGGTTCGCCATATGTCGCAGATGTTTCCCCATGGAATGATCTGGACGTTTCTTATATGAATCGAACCTTATAGTTAAGGAGCGAAGTTTGGACACCGATGTGCCACCGAACTTCTCCTCTAGCTTGGACCATATGTCCATGGCTAGGTCATGTTCTCGGAAGATGCGCATTATGTCATCAGCCATACTGCTTAATAACGTAATGCGCGCTATCTTATTCTTCCGAGACCAAGCATCAAAAGCTTCCTTGTCTCGTCTGTGTTGGGCCGTAGTGCCCAACTCGGGTTCAATCATTACGTTCTTTAGAGTTTCGAGCACTTCTTGCTCCTCTAAAACGTATTGTATCTTAATGGACCAAAGTTTGTAATTATCGCCGTTGAGTTTTTCACCTTTGTTTAACTCAGCGACGATATTCTTTGAAGCGGAAGACATTTTACTTTTAAAATGCTGCAAAAGACACAAAACCGAAGGTTCGATCAAAACATTGCATAAAAATTCTTAAAATATATAACTCCCACTTGAAATGATAATAGAGTATCCCATTTGGATAGTTCTAAAAAATTCAAATCCCACTTGGAATTATATTATATTTGATAAGTTACTTTCGAAAAATATTGAAGATGTTGTTCTAGAATCGAAAAGGTCTCTATGATTCCAATCACCATCTAGAACAACCTTCAATATTCCCCCATCACTTATCAAACAATAGTACTCTTATAGTACTAGCAGCGAAAAAAAGAGTTTGAAAACGTATTTTTCAAATATAATTCCCACTTGAAATGATAATAGAATATCCCATATGGATAGTTCTAAAATCAACTCCCACTTGGAATGATATTCATAATTTGATAAGTTACTTTCGAAAAATATTGAAGATGTTACTCTAGAGTCGGAAAGGTCACTATGTTTCCAATCACCATCTAGAGTAACTTTCAATATTTCTCCCTCACTTTATCAAATGTTAGTACTCTTATAGTACTTTGCAGCGGAAAAGCGTTTTTGAAAAACGTATTTTTCAAAAATTTAAAATACATTGGCTAATCTCCGTAGAGTAGAGCACAACGTCATAAGTACATTGGCTAATCTCCGTAGAGTAGAGCACAATGACATGGCTAATCTCGCATGAAGTAGAGCACTAAGGCTAACCTTCAAGGAGTAGAGCACAATTTCATAAGTACATTGGCTAATCTCCGTAGAGTAGAGCACAATGACTTGGCTAATCTCGCATGAAGTAGAGCACTATGGCTAGTCTTCAAGGAGTAGAGCCCAAAGAAAAACTTCATTAAAACGTTAGTCCCGTATGAACTAGTCGGCACTGTGGTTAGCCCCGTATGGACTAATCGACACATTCGAGTTTGACCAAGGCCTTTTGTTACCCCGTATGGGTCATTTGGTAAGTTTGCAATCGACCCAGACCTTTTGTCGGATTGGTCGACCAAAAACACAAAATTGGTCGACCAATTTTTGGTCTACAACTTTTTCCCGGCCAGGGCCTCTGCCCTGGCCGGGGCTTGGCCAAGGGCCGGCCAGGGCCTCTGCCCTGGCCGGCCAGGGGCCTTGGCCCCCTCGGCCAGGGCCTCTGCCCTGGCCGAGGCCGGCCAAGGCCGGCCAGGCCCTGGCCGAGGCCAGGGCATTGGCCCTGGCCTCTCCCAGGGCAGGCCAGCCGGCCCTGGCCCCTGCCAGGGCCGGCCAGGCCCTGGGCGAGGCCAGGGTGCCGGCCCTGGCCTCTGCCAGGGCCGCCTGGCCCTGGCAGTGGCCAGGGCGCCGGCCCTGGCCACTGCCAGGGCCGGCCCTGGCCTCTACCAGGGCCGGCCTGGCCGGCAGGCCTTGGCCAAGGCCGGCCATTGCCGGCCTGGTCTTGGCCGGCCACTGCCGGCCTGGCCATGGCCGGCCATGGCTTGGCCATGGCCGGTCATGGCCAAGGCCATTTGGCATTGGCCGGCCATGGCCCCTTTGGCCATGGCCGGCCACCCCCTTTGAATGGGGTTGCCGCACACATTCCTCCCCCTTGATGGGGTGGTCGTCGGTGGTTATTGGCCGTAGCCAACCCCCTCCGCTAGTGGAGGGGAAGTGCATAGCCTTCATAGCCCATTTGGCCATGGTGCACATGCACCAAATTTCCTCTTACCCGATGGAAATAACTACCATCATCTTCCTCGATGAAGCACACGTTCGTCGATGAAGCACCCGTTCGTCGAGAAATTAGTTATTTCCTAATGGCCGTGTGTCAAAATGAAAAATAACATACTACGTGAACGGTCGGTTCTTCCCGTCACGGAGAGTTCCTACCATATCCGTAATGATAGAAGACCCTAACGTGAAAAGAACAACCGCTGCGTTCTCTCTGTCACGAAGCGTTCCTACTATATCCGTAATAGTAGGAGACCCATTCGTGAAAAAGACAACGACTCGTTCATAGTTTCGACGGGGCGGCGGTTTGACCGGGGTGAACCCTTATGGCTCTGATACCAATGTAGGATCCTGTCCAAAACAGAGTTAGGATCGATAATATGAAGTTTAGACTTACGCTTGCGTATGCGGCACGGTAGTCTACGAACTTCGCCTTCGGATTCGCCACGACGGATCGAGTCTTCTCACGAATGGAGTAAGGCTACTAATCCACAATCTAAATCTCTACTTTAGATTAAGAACTTGGATAGAGGAAGAGAAAGGATTTCTGCAGAGCTTCACTATGATGAAGTTGCATGCATGAATTCCATGCAAAAAGTGTAAGAAATGGCTTACCCTTGGGTCTTATTTATAGCCCCCAAGGTAGTTATTTTAGGGTAAGTTGTTCCTTTGGAACAACTTAATTAAGGTGTACCATGATACATGGCATATTATAAGCTTAAGTTGTACCATATGCATGGTACAACATAAGCTTAAGATATTCCCCCTTTATTAGCCATATGTCGCATGCACTTATGCATATATAATGCGACTTTCCCACTCATCCAGAGATCCTCTCCGCAAGGGAACAGATTCCCTTTGCACAAGACTTCGTGTGCGCGACGTTCGAGGTCCGTATTCCCTCGTACATCCCCCACAAGGGTGTACAAACGTCTTCCATATCCAACAGTTTTAACCCCCGCGAACGACGGGGTTAATTTTGTCTGTCGTGCGCTCGGATGGAAATTGCTCCACACTAGGCGTTTTAACCCACGCGGACGACGGGGGTAAGTTTGCCCGTCATGCGCGCGGATGGGAATTGCTTTACAGATTGCGTTTTCCCCCTCGCGCACGACGGGGGTAATTTGGCCCGTCATGCGCACGGCTATAAATTGCTCCACACTTGAGCGGTTGCCCGCACACGACGCGCATGACGGGGGTAATTTTGCCCGTCGTGCGTGCGGATGGAATTTGCTCGACACTTGTGCGTTTTAAGCCCCGCGGACGACGCGCACGACGGGGGTTATTTTGCCCGTCGTGCACGCGGATGGAAATTGCTGCACACTTGTGCGTTTTAACCCCCGCGGACGACGGGGTTAATTTTGTCCGTCGTGCGCTCGGATGGAAATTGCTCCACACTAGGCGTTTTAACCCACGCGCACGACGGGGGTAAGTTTGCCCGTCGTGCGCGCGGATGGAAATTGCTTTACAGATTGCGTTTTCCCCCTCACGCACGACGGGGGTAATTTGGCCCGTCGTACGCACGGCTGTAAATTGCTCCACACATGTGCGTTTGCCCGCACACGACACGCACGACGGGGGTAATTTTGCCCGTCGTGCGCGCGGATGGAATTTGCTCGACACTTGTGCGTTTTAAGCCCCGCGGACGACGCGCACGACGGGGGTTATTTTGCCCGTCGTGCACGTGGATGGAAATTGCTGCACACTTGTGCGTTTTAAACCCCGCGGACGACGAGGTTAATTTTGTCCGTCGTGCGCTCGGATGGAAATTGCTCCACACTAGGCGTTTTAACCCACGCGCACGACGGGGGTAAGTTTGCCCGTCGTGCGCGCGGATGGAAATTGCTTTACAGATTGCGTTTTCCCCCTCGCGCACGACGGGGGTAATTTCGCCCGTCGTGCGCACGGCTGTAAATTGCTCCACACTTGTGCGTTTGCCCGCACACGACGCGAACGACGGGGGTAATTTTACCCGTCGTGCGCGCGGATGGAATTTGCTCGACACTTGTGCGTTTTAAGCCCCGCGGACGACGCGCACGACGGGGGTTATTTTGCCCGTCGTGCGCGCGGATGGAAATTGCTGCACACTTGTGCGTTTTAACCCCCGCGGACGACGGGGTTAATTTTGTCCGTCGTGCGCTCGGATGGAAATTACTCCACACTAGGCGTTTTAACCCACGCGCACGACGGGGGTAAGTTTGCACGTCGTGCGCGCGGATGGAAATTGCTTTACAGATTGTGTTTTCCCCCTCGTGCACGACGGGGGTAATTTGGCCCGTCGTGCGCACGGCTGTAAATTGCTCCACACATGTGCGTTTGCCCGCACACGACGCGCACGACGGGGGTAATTTTGCCCGTCGTGCGCGCGGATGGAATTTGCTCGACACTTGTGCGTTTTAAGCTCCGCGGACGACGCGCACGATGGGGGTTATTTTGCCCGTCGTGCGCGCGGATGGAAATTGCTGCACACTTGTGCGTTTTAACCCCCGCGGACGACGGGGTTAATTTTGTCCGTCGTGCGCTCGGATGGAAATTGCTCCACACTAGGCGTTTTAACCCACGCGCACGACGGGGGTAAGTTTGCCTGTCGTGCGCGCGGATGGAAATTGCTTTACAGATTGCGTTTCCCCCCCCCCCCCCCCGCGCACGACGGGGGTAATTTGGCCCGTCGTGCGCACGGCTGTAAATTGCTCCACATTTGTGCGTTTGCCCGCACACAACGCGCACGACGGGGGTAATTTTGCCCGTCGTGCGCGCGGATGGAATTTGCTCGACACTTGTGCGTTTTAAGCCCCGCGGACGACGCGCACGACGGGGGTTATTTTACCCGTCGTGTGCGCAGATGGAAATTGCTGCACACTTGTGTGTTTTAACCCCCGCGGACGACGGAGTTAATTTTGTCCGTCGTGCGCTCGGATGGAAATTGCTCCACACTAGGCGTTTTAACCCACGCGCACGACGGGGGTAAGTTTGTCCGTCGTGCGCGCGGATGGAAATTGCTTTACAGATTGCGTTTTCCCCCTCGCGCACGACGGGGGTAATTTGGCCCGTCGTGCGCACGGCTGTAAATTGCTCCACACTTGTGCGTTTGCCCGCACACGACGTGCACGACGGGGGTAATTTTGCCTGTCGTGCGCGCGGATGGAATTTGCTCGACACTTGTGCGTTTTAAGCCCCGCGGACGACGCGCACGACGGGGGTTATTTTGCCCGTCGTGCGCGCGGATGGAAATTGCTGCACACTTGTGCGTTTTAACCCCCGCGTACGACGCGCACGACGGGGGTTATTTTGCCCTTCGTGCGCGCGGATGGAAATTGCTGCACACTTGTGCGTTTTAACCCCCGCGGACGACGGGGTTAATTTTGTCTGTCGTGCGCTCGGATGGAAATTTCTGCACACTAGGCGTTTTAACCCACGAGCACGACGGGGGTAATTTTGCCCGTCGTGCGCGCGGATGTGAATTTCTTCACACTAGGCGTTTTAACCACCGCGGACGACGGGGTTAATTTTACCCGTCGTGCGCTCGGATGGAAATTGCTGCACACTAAGCGTTTTAACCCACGCGCACGACGGGGGTAATGTTGCCCGTCGTTCGCGCGGATGTGAATTTCTTCACACTTGGCGTTTTAACCCCCGCGGACGACGGGGTTTATTTTGCCCGTCGTGCACACGGATGGAAATTGCTTTACACGTTGCGTTTTCCCCCTCGCGCACGACGGGGGTAATTTTGCCCGTCGTGCGCACGGTTGGTAACTTCTCAACACTTGTGCGTTTTAAGCCCACGTCGCGCACGACGCGTAGGCTGTAGCGCGTTGTTCGCGGGGAGTAATATACTCCGTTCTGGGTCGACGCGCACAACGGTGCCGTATAGTGTAAAATATTTCTTTGAAAAGGATATAAAGGGCGGGATGGTAATTGCACCAATAGTTCTAAAAAGTTGCTTTCATAGGGGCTATAAGGGCGCATTTTACCCTCTATATATATATATATATATATATATCTCTCTCTCTCTCTCTCTCTCTCTCTCTCTCAAAAATGATGTGAGTACATAGTGTAATGCCCTGCTAAGCTACTGCACAAGTACTAGAGGGGGGTGAATAGTACTTTAAAATAATTAAGAGGATAATTCCTAATTATCTTGCAAACTCTACCAAACAATGCAGAAATGCGGAAATGTAAATGTTAGACAACAAAGAAGACAATCGCAAACAAGCAATATTACTGGGTTTGGATCCACCCAAGTCTCCCCGACTTGTTCCCGGTGATTCTACGTCCCAACCACCCGGATCCCCTCCGGATACTTGAGTTAGAAACCCTAACTCAAGATTTGCACTATGAAATACTTGTGAAGAACCTTCACCAAGTCAAATCATACACAAAGGAAATTGTGACTCCCACAACCCGAGATCACAAACACACTCTCACAACCGAGAGTGAACACTTACAATATGAAAGTAAATGAAATACGAAATTGTTTACCGACAAAATCCTATGCCTTGAGTATAACTTATGATTTAGGGCAAAACGGATTTTGGGGAAGATGAAGAGGCACCAAACCCTAGCTCCAAGTAGATGACCAGTAATGGAGAGCTATGAGGTTGTTGGTGACCTAGGATCAAGCACTTGGCTTGGAAGGCTCACAATCAATGAATCTCGCTTTTGAAATAAGACTGAGAAGAGATTCAAGATTGGAATGAAAGAGCTTTGAATGAGGAATGAATGCTTTCTCTTTGATCTCTAAACTTCTCTTATAATCAGCCTTGAGTGCAATGAATGCAGCACAGCAAGTATATATAGGTTAGAGGAAAGAGAGAGAGAGAAACGTTTCAGTTAAAGCTCCAACGGCTCTATTCTGAACCAAACTAGTCGGTCAAAGAACAACCACCGACCGACTAGTTCATCAACTAGTCGGTCGGTCAAACAGCATGAACCGACTAAGTGGTGAACAATGAATAGATCGAAGTTCAGACTAACAAAACTAGTCGGTCAAAGAACACTTGCCAACCGACTAGTTTCACAACTAGTCGGTCGGTGAGTTAACTTAGACCGACTAAGAGATAAAACAAATAGTCTGAGTACAAATTGATTTAGTCAGTCCAAGAACAAATGTTGACCGACTAGTTCATCAACTAGTCGGTCGACAAATGAACATATACCGACTAACGATAAACAGTAACTTGGCATGTACATGGAAAGCTCAACTAGTCGGTCTAAAAAGGATCACTGACCGACTAGTTCACAAACTAGTCGGTCGGTGAGTCAACGTAGACCGACTAACTGTAAACAGTAAAGAGCTTAGAATTGAGAAGGCAAACTAGTCGGTCCAAGAAGCATTGCCGACCGACTAGATCACCATCTAGTCGGTTGGTTCTTCTTCTTGAACCAACTAACATGCACAAGAAGTCGCGAATCGAAGCGCGATGCTTCGGAAAAGTTAGTATGGACTTCTACTAAGATCCTATGTCTAAGATAGGAGCGTTATGAAGATTAAAACGTAAGACCTACTCAAGGCTTAACATTCTACGGAACGAAGCTAAAAGACTATAAAATAAAACTTAACGAACCGTCTTCGAAAGCTTCGATCCGAATCTTCATGACTTCTAAAATGGTCCAAAAGTTTCAACGAAGCTTTAGGCATGCGATCATGTCACGACCCGCTTCCCTGAAATGGAGGCGAGACGTGAAAAGGTCCGCACGGGAGTGGAGCTGTGAAGCCCCAAACCCGATAAGCGTCCACAATACATAAGCAGGTCCATGTAACCACAACAGAATAGCAATAATAACACAAGGCGAGACTGAAATAAAATTCCACATCTCACAAATTGTCCAACCTCAACAAAAGTCCAACATCCAGAAAAGCCACCAGGCTAAAAGAAAAGAGTCTAAAGGCCCAGAACAAGGCCAACAAAAACTGCAACAACAACAAGTATGGGTGCTACGCACCGATAACAAAACAACTGTCTAATAAAAGTAAAACACAACGAAGACACTAGGACTGATCCCCAGTGTCCACGTACTCCCCGTCAAACACAAGTACGAGCTCGGCGTCAGCAAACACCTCGTCCTCAACAAGTAAATCAAACATGGCAGGCGAAATGCAATGACAGTTAAGGATGCATGGATGACATGAACAGTTAATACGCGTACCGTTAAGGAAAGTAAACGTGACATACAAGCATAATGAAAGTGACGGACCAAGCTTCATTGTCAAGCTAGGTCAATGGCGTCTAGAACATGGTCTAAATCAAGGTAAATGGCCTAAAACATGGTCTAAATCAAGAGATGCAAGTTTCACTTGCCTAGCACCGGGGATGGTGACTACTCCGTCACACGGACGCCAATCTATGGGGAAATCACTGTTATGGGGGAACAACCATCAAACAACATGAAATTTATTAGGGTTTCATAAAAATACCAATAGACTATGAAAACATAGAGGAATCGATTTCTTACCAAGAGGAGACGGAAGGAACACTCCGGGGAACCATAGGATCAGATCTGGAAAAGATTGGAGAAGTTTGGGGAAACTAGGGTTTTGGGGGATTTGTGGATTTTGATGGGTTTGGGTGAGATTTTGGGGAAGATGAGAGGTAGATAGAGTAGATGGATGGTTTGGATGATGATTCTAGGGCTTGGAATGGAGAAATGGAGCTTGGAGGAAGATGGGGGCTGAAGGGGGAAATTTTTAGGGTTTTGGGTCGTGTTGGAGAAGAAGAAGTCGTTTGGGTTGGGTATAAATAGGTTGAGCTGGCGGCTGCCCAGAAATTAGGGTTTTAACACTGGTTAGTCGGTCAAAGAGCAACCACTGACCGACTAGTTTAGCAACTAGTCGGTCGGTCGACCAACGCTGACCGACTAAGTGCAAACAGTAACTCCTGAACGAAAATAGGATTCTAGAGTTAGTCGGTCCATGAACAAATACTGACCGACTAGTTTTACATCTAGTCGGTCGATGAACGTTCTTAGACCGACTAAGAGTAAACAGTAGCTGATACAAAAATAAGATGATGAGTTAGTCGGTTCAAGAAGCATTGCTGACCGACTAGTTTGCAACCTAGTCGGTCAACCAACGTTCTTAGACCGACTAACGATAAACAGTAACTCCTGAGAAATTTAGAAAGCTAACTAGTCGGTCCAAGAAGGATTGCCGACCGACTGGATCGTCATCTAGTCGGTCGGTGGCCCTTCTTACACCGGCTAATGAGCACCAAAAGTACCGATACGGAGCGCGGGGCCCCGGGATCGATTCCTAAGACTCCTAGGCTTGATCTAACAGTTAGATACGACCGTTATGAAGTCTGTCACGAGTGACATACTTCGAAATCGACAATCCTAAGGAAGAAACGAGAAAATACGACGAATCGATCGAAAATGAAATCTACGGAGACGAAAATCACACAAGAGGAGAAAATCCACCAAAATACATATTATATTATATTCAGATACATGAAAAGCAGTCGTTACATCCTCCCCAACTTAAGAAAAATTCCGTCCTCGGAATTTCCAAAAACTCACGAGTCCGGAAACAAAAGTGGGAAACGCTCTCGCATCTCATCCTCATTCTCCCAAGTAGATTCTCCAGGTGAACCGTGTCGCCACATCACCCTCACAAGATTGACAATCTTGTTCTGAAGCGATTTCTGACGCCTGTCTAGAATCTGCACTGGATGCTGGTCATACGTCATATCGGGGCGAACGGTAATCTCCGAAAAATCCACCGCATGAGACGGATCGCTAATGTATCGACGAAGCTGCGACACATGGAAAACATTGTGAACTCCTTCCAAAGATGGCGGCAAGGCCAAGCGATAAGCTACCTCGCCAACCCTCTCCAAAACGTCAAACGGTCCAATGTATCGCGGGCTCAACTTCCCACGCTTCCCGAAACGAATCACACCACGATTCGGGGAAATCTTCAAGAACACATGGTCGCCCGGCTGAAACTCCAAAGGACGACGTTTAGCATCCGCCCAATGCTTAAAACGGTCCTGAGCAATTCTCAACCTCTCCCGAATATTCCTGACGACCTCCACGGCCTCCACGATCATCTCAGGTCCCAACAACTCCCGATCACCAATGTCATCCCAACTCAATGGCGATCGACATTTCCTCCCATAAAGAGCGGCGAAAGGCGCCATGCCAATACTCGCCTGGAAGCTGTTGTTGTAAGAGAACTCCACCAAATGTAGATGGTCCTCCCACGAACCCTTGAAATCCAACATGCACGCCCTCAGCATGTCTTCCAAAATCTGAATCGTCCTCTCGGACTGGCCATCCGTCTGCGGATGGTACGCCGTGCTGAAACTCAGACGCGTACCCAAGCTCTTCTGCAAACTCTGCCAGAACTGAGATATGAACCTCGTGTCTCTGTCAGACACGATACTCACGGGGACTCCATGAAGTCGCACAATCTCCTGCACGATTCACGTTACATCACTATCCAAACTAGGAAAAGGAAATAAAACGGAGAGTAAAAGAATTTTACTTCCATATATCTCCTTGCTAGCGTCTCAGTGGACTGTCCCACTCGGAACGGAATAAAATGCGCAGATTTGGTCAACCGATCCACGATTACCCAAATCGCGTCATTCTGCTTCGGACTCCGAGGTAGTCCAGTCACGAAATCCATAGTGATGTGCTGCCACTTCCACTCCGGAATCGGAAGCGGTTGTAGCAACCCGGCCGAACGCTGATGCTCCGCCTTCACTTGCTGGCAAACCAAGCACTTGGCTACACTCCGAGCCACGCTCCTCTTCATACCATGCCACCAATAATTCAGACGAAGATCCTGGTACATCTTGGTGCCACCAAGATGCACAGAATACGTCGAACTGTGTGCCTCCACCATCAGCTCCTCCCTGATATCCCCAGCTGGCACACACAACCTGGCTCCGAACCTCAGCGAGCCATCCTCATGAATCAAAAAGTCAGTCCGCAGACCGGCTTCCACCATCTCCCGAATCCTCACCAGCTTCGGATCCTCAGCCTGGCCAGCCTTAATCCGATCCACGATCGTCGACTGTACCTGCATGTACATCAACGATGAAGCCTCCCCAGGAAGAACAATCTCCACACCAGACTCGCAAAAATCCTGCTGCAATCTCCACTGCGAGGTCAAAATCATCACCGCCGGAAGCCTACTCAAAGCATCCGGAACCACATTCACCTTGCCAGGGTGAAACTGCAAATCAATCTCATAATCCGCCATAAGCTCCAACCATCGACGCTGTCGCATGTTGAGCTCCTTCTGAGTGAAAATATACTTCAAGCTTTTGTGATCGGTGAAAATCTTCACTTTCTCACTCAGCAAGAAGTGCCTCCAAATCTTAAGAGCAAACACAACGGCAGCCAACTCCAAATCATGCGTCGGATAGTTCTTCTCATGAACCTTAAGCTGACGAGACGCATACGCCACAACATGCCCGTGCTGATGCAACACGCAACCGAGACCCTTGCCAGAAGCATCGCAAAAGATCTCAAATCCACCGCTGCGATCAGGCACAACAAGAATAGGGGCACTCGTCAACCTCTCCTTCAGAATACCAAAAGCACCCTCACAATCACCCGACCAAACATAAGCAACATCCTTCCGCGTCAACCTGGTCATCGGCTCAGCAATACGGGAAAAGTCCTTGATGAATCGCCGATAATATCCGGCAAGTCCAAGGAAACTCCGAATCTCAGACGCTGACGACGGAACAGGCCACTCCCTGATGGCCCGAATCTTCTCGGGATCCACTGAAATACCATCTCCAGTCACCACGTGCCCGAGAAAAGCAACTCGATCCAGCCAAAACTCGCACTTCGAAAACTTAGCATACAACCGATGCTTCCTCAAAATCTCCAACACCGTCCTTAAGTGCGAGGCATGCTCCTCCTCCGACTTCGAATAGATCAGAATGTCGTCAATAAAGATAACGACAAACTTATCCAAAAATTCGTAGAAAATCAGGTTCATCAGATTCATGAAAACTGCGGGCGCGTTAGTTACGCCGAAAGGCATAACCACAAACTCATAGTGTCCATACTTCGTCCTGAACGCTGTCTTCGGAACATCTCCCTTCTTCACCTTCAACTGATGGTAACCACTCCTCAAATCCAATTTAGAAAACACCCTCGAACCTCCAAGCTGATCAAAAATATCATCGATGCGAGGCAATGGGTATTTATTCTTAATGGTCACCGCATTCAACTCCTGATAGTCCACGCACATACGACGCGAACCATCCTTCTTCTTAACCAGCAACACCGGTGCTCCCCACGGAGACACGCTAGGATTAATATAACCCTTCTGCAAAAGCTCATCCAACTGCTTCCGCAACTCTTCCAACTCTGTAGGTGCCATACGATACGGCGCCTTCGAAATCGGCTGCGCACCTGGAACAAGATCGATAGAAAATTCCAAAGCTCGATCAGGCGGCAAACCAGACATCTCCTCGGGGAAGACGTCGCCAAAATCTCGCACCACAGCTGGCCACTCCAGCTCCATCTGCATAGCCACAGCCTCCACCGGCCTGGCCCGAAATCTGACAAGCCCAAGCGAACTGCTACCACGACTGAACTCAAATACTGGATGTCCGGGAATCTCGAACACCACCTTCTTCCTTCGACAGTCGATCGTGGCATAGAAGCTCACAAGCCAGTCCATCCCAAGAACTGCATCATAGTTGATGATGTCGTGGACAATGAAATCAGCACAAAGCTCACGTCCACAAACCACCAACGGGCAAGAATTGCACCCACGATGCACCGAGACTACACCGTTCCCTGTGACGACATTCCAACTCTTAGGAAGAGAGGACGTCGACAAGGAATGCTTCTCCACGAAGCTCCGGGCCAAAATGCACATCGATGCACCAGAGTCAAAGAGGACTCGTGCTAGAAATGTGCAAACCAAAACCACACCTAACAAGCAATTAACAATCAAATCCTAGTCTAACAAACAATCATGAGCAAGCAACCAATATAATCAAAATTTCAAACTAACTAAGGAAGATAAATAGCTAGAATGAGCGTTACCTGCAATAACTTCATCCACGGCCATGCTCTCCTCCTCAGTCATCAGAAAGGCCTGCCCTCTCGACGGAACAGCCTGCCGAAAGGCCTGTCTCTGTGGAACAAGGGGCGCTCCACGTCCAACGGGCACAGGAGCTCGCTGCTGCAACGGCTGTGCTGCAATAGGAGCCCGCCAAGGCTGTCTCGACTTCGGACACTCCCGGATGGTGTGGGCAGGATCTCCGCAGACAATGCACTGTCCTAGTAACCTCCTACACTGATCCCTGAGGTGTCCAGTCTTGCCACAGAAATGGCAAGTCTTCAGAATAGGCCCTCCTGGCCTCTTGAACTGCACCGGATGACTAGGCTTGAAACCAGGCCTAACCACCGCCCTGGCCTGCTCCATAGGCCTCTTCCCAGCTCCGGAAACATGTCCCTTCCTCTGATTCAAATTTAACTCTTGCCGCCTCGCAGCAATCAGAACCTTCTGATATGTCTCCAAGTCAGAAGAGGTCACAAAGCTCTGAAGCTCCAAGGCAAGTCCCTGGAGAAATCGCTGAGCTTTCTCATCGGCATCCTGCACCATCTTAGGTACAAACCGACTGAGCCTCGTGAACTCCTGGTGGTACTGATCCACCGACAAGCTTCCCTGCTTCAGATCTATAAAGCGCTGCAGCATCACCTGCTGAGCAGCCTTCGGGAAGAACTCTCCATCGAATCTGGACTTGAAGGTAGCCCAGACGATTGGCTCCACCAGCATCTTCTCTTCAGCATCCCACCAATTCCTGGCGTTGTCCTTCAGCTGCCTCTTAGCCAGATCAACCCATCCAGCCGGGTTAATCTTCGCCATTGCCAAGTTATCCTCAATGTTCCTTATCCACTCGTCGGCAGCCAGAGGACCCTCAGAACCATCAAAATATGCGGGACCCAGCTCCCGAAATTGCTTCGCTCCTGGCTCAGAGCGAGGGGCATCCGGAAGAGCCCGGGCAGCTCGAGCAAGCGGAGCATTCTGGACTTGCAGAAGCACACCCTGCTAAACTTGCATCATCTGGAGCATCATCCACATCATCTCACCGCTGGTGGGTTCCCGCTCAGGCTCCTCATCATGAGGGATCGCGCCACTACCACCACCACGGGTGAATCGTCTTCCTGCCATCTAGTGACACAGAAAACGAATCAGATTAGACTCATAGCTTATGACTCGGACGTCGAACTTAATTTATTGGACATTCTAATATTATTATCGCTATTCCAAAAATCGCAGTTACAGAGGGACCTGCATGGGCCACCACTAAAACCTGTCACGACCCGCTTCCCTGAAATGGAGGCGAGACGTGAAAAGGTCCGCACGGGAGTGGAGCTGTGAAGCCCCAAACCCGATAAGCGTCCACAATACATAAGCAGGTCCCTGTAACCACAACAGAATAGCAATAATAACACAAGGCGAGACTGAAATAAAATTCCACATCTCACAAATTGTCCAACCTCAACAAAAGTCCAACATCCAGAAAAGCCACCAGGATAAAAGAAAAGAGTCTAAAGGCCCAGAACAAGGCCAACAAAAACTGCAACAACAACAAGTATGGGTGCTACGCACCGATAACAAAACAACTGTCTAATAAAAGTAAAACACAACGAAGACACTAGGACTGGTCCCCAGTGTCCACGTACTCCCCGTCAAACACAAGTACGGGCTCGGCGTCAGCAAACACCTCGTCCTCAACAAGTAACTCAGGCTCGGGCTCTAACATGTGTCACCCAAAAGAGAAAAGGGGCACATATCAGCAAGTCGAAAGACTTGTGCAAGGAAACGAGAATAATGGTAAACTAGCAACCTAGCAATTAAAACATGGTGCATGGCAAGTAAAGTACGGTGGTGACAAGTAAGGTAAAGGAAAGTACAAGTGGCAAGTATCAAGTGGTAGGGGTGACATGTAATGTCAAGTAACAAGTAAGGTACAAGGGATCACTCAACGAGTGCCCTATTGCCCGCAGGCTGTGTTCAAGTATCAAGTACAAGGGGTCACTCAACGAGTGCCCTATTGCCCGCAGGCTGTGATGAACTCGTCTTCTGGAACACGAGCCAGAAAGTGTATTTGATAAGTATGGCGTAGGGGTGCACCTAGCCGGAACAAGTAGCACTAGTATATAGCGATGCTACGCAATCACGATGAGTATTCAAGCATGCAATGACATGAGCAGATAATTCGCATACCGTTAATTAAATTAAACGTGACAGGCGAAATGCAATGACATGAACATATTCGCGTACCGTTAATTAAATTAAACATGGCAGGCGAAATGCAATGACAGTTAAGGATGCATGGATGACATGAACAGTTAATACGCGTACCGTTAAGGAAAGTAAACGTGACATACAAGCATGATGAAAGTGACGGACCAAGCTTCGTTGTCAAGCTAGGTCAATGGCGTCAAGACGGCTATCCTTTCACCGTCTAGTCTCTTTTACGCTAAAGCAAGGTAAATGGCCTAAAACATGGCCTAAATCAAGAGATGCAAGTTTCACTTGCCTAGCACCGGGGATGGCGACTACTCCGTCACACGGACGCCAATCTATGGGGAAATCACTGTTATGGGGGAACAACCATCAAACAACATGAAATTTATTAGGGTTTCATAAAAATACCAATAGCCTATGAAAACATAGAGGAATCGATTTCTTACCAAGAGGAGACGGAAGGAACACTCCGGGGAACCCTAGGATCAGATCTGGAAAAGATTGGAGAAGTTTGGGGAAACTAGGGTTTTGGGGGATTTGGGGATTTTGATGGGTTTGGGTGAGATTTTGGGGAAGATGAGAGGTAGATAGAGTAGATGGATGGTTTGGATGATGATTCTAGGGCTTGGAATAGAGAAATGGAGCTTGGAGGAAGATGGGGGCTGAAGGGGGAAATTTTTAGGGTTTTGGGTCGTGTTGGAGAAGAAGAAGTCGTTTGGGTTGGGTATAAATAGGTTGAGCTGGCGGCTGCCCAGAAATTAGGGTTTTAACACTGGTTAGTCGGTCAAAGAGCAACCACTGACCGACTAGTTTGGCAACTAGTCGGTCGGTCGACCAACGCTGACCGACTAAGTGCAAACAGTAACTCCTGAACGAAAATAGGATTCTAGAGTTAGTCGGTCCATGAACAAATACTGACCGACTAGTTTTACATCTAGTCGGTCGATGAACGTTCTTAGACCGACTAAGAGTAAACAGTAGCTGATACAAAAATAAGATGATGAGTTAGTCGGTTCAAGAAGCATTGCTGACCGACTAGTTTGCAACCTAGTCGGTCAACCAACGTTCTTAGACCGACTAACGATAAACAGTAACTCCTGAGAAATTTAGAAAGCTAACTAGTCGGTCCAAGAAGGATTGCCGACCGACTGGATCGTCATCTAGTCGGTCGGTGGCCCTTCTTACACCGGCTAATGAGCACCAAAAGTACCGATACGGAGCGCGGGGCCCCGGGATCGATTCCTAAGACTCCTAGGCTTGATCTAACAGTTAGATACGACCGTTATGAAGTCCGTCACGAGTGACATACTTCGAAATCGACAATCCTAAGGAAGAAACGAGAAAATACGACGAATCGATCGAAAATGAAATCTACGGAGACGAAAATCACACAAGAGGAGAAAATCCACCAAAATACATATTATATTATATTCAGATACATGAAAAGCAGTCGTTACATCCTCCCCAACTTAAGAAAAATTCCGTCATCGAAATTTCCAAAAACTCACGAGTCCGGAAACAAAAGTGGGAAACGCTCTCGCATCTCATCCTCATTCTCCCAAGTAGATTCTCCAGGTGAACCGTGTCGCCACATCACCCTCACAAGATTGGCAATCTTGTTCCGAAGCGATTTCTGACGCCTGTCCAGAATCTGCACTGGATGCTGGTCATACGTCATATCGGGGCGAACGGTAATCTCCGAAAAATCCACCGCATGAGACGGATCGCTAATGTATCGACGAAGCTGCGACACATGGAAAACATTGTGAACTCCTTCCAAAGATGGCGGCAAGGCCAAGCGATAAGCTACCTCGCCAACCCTCTCCAAAACGTCAAACGGTCCAATGTATCGCGGGCTCAACTTCCCACGCTTCCCGAAACGAATCACACCACGATTCGGGGAAATCTTCAAGAACACATGGTCGCCCGGCTGAAACTCCAAAGGACGACGTTTAGCATCCGCCCAATGCTTAAAACGGTCCTGAGCAATTCTCAACCTCTCCCGAATATTCCTGACGACCTCCACGGCCTCCACGATCATCTCAGGTCCCAACAACTCCCGATCACCAACGTCATCCCAACTCAATGGCGATCGACATTTCCTCCCATAAAGAGCGGCGAAAGGCGCCATGCCAATACTCGCCTGGAAGCTGTTGTTGTAAGAGAACTCCACCAAATGTAGATGGTCCTCCCACGAACCCTTGAAATCCAACATGCACGCCCTCAGCATGTCTTCCAAAATCTGAATCGTCCTCTCGGACTGGCCATCCGTCTGCGGATGGTACGCCGTGCTGAAACTCAGACGCGTACCCAAGCTCTTCTGCAAACACTGCCAGAACTGAGATGTGAACCTCGTGTCTCTGTCAGACACGATACTCACGGGGACTCCATGAAGTCGCACAATCTCCTGCACGATTCACGTTACATCACTATCCAAACTAGGAAAAGGAAATAAAACGGAGAGTAAAAGAATTTTACCTCCATATATCTCCTTGCTAGTGCCTCAGTGGACTGTCCCACTCGGAACGGAATAAAATGCGCAGATTTGGTCAACCGATCCACGATTACCCAAATCACGTCATTCTGCTTCGGACTCCGAGGTAGTCCAGTCACGAAATCCATAGTGATGTGCTGCCACTTCCACTCCGGAATCGGAAGCGGTTGTAGCAACCCGGCCGAACGCTGATGCTCCGCCTTCACTTGCTGGCAAACCAAGCACTTGGCTACACTCCGAGCCACGCTCCTCTTCATACCATGCCACCAATAATTCAGACGAAGATCCTGGTACATCTTGGTGCCACCAAGATGCACAGAATACGTCGAACTGTGTGCCTCCACCATCAGCTCCTCCCTGATATCCCCAGCTGGCACACACAACCTGGCTCCGAACCTCAGCGAGCCATCCTCATGAATCAAAAAGTCAGTCCGCAGACCGGCTTCCACCATCTCCCGAATCCTCACCAGCTTCGGATCCTCAGCCTGGCCAGCCTTAATCCGATCCACGATCGTCGACTGTACCTGCATGTACATCAACGACGAAGCCTCCCCAGGAAGAACAATCTCCACACCAGACTCGTAAAAATCCTGCTGCAATCTCCACTGCGAGGTCAAAATCATCACCGCCGGAAGCCTACTCAAAGCATCCGGAACCACATTCACCTTGCCAGGGTGAAACTGCAAATCAATCTCATAATCCGCCATAAGCTCCAACCATCGACGCTGTCGCATGTTGAGCTCCTTCTGAGTGAAAATATACTTCAAGCTTTTGTGATCGGTGAAAATCTTCACTTTCTCACTCAGCAAGAAGTGCCTCCAAATCTTAAGAGCAAACACAACGGCAGCCAACTCCAAATCATGCGTCGGATAGTTCTTCTCATGAACCTTAAGCTGACGAGACGCATACGCCACAACATGCCCGTGCTGATGCAACACGCAACCGAGACCCTTGCCAGAAGCATCGCAAAAGATCTCAAATCCACCGCTGCGATCAGGCACAACAAGAATAGGGGCACTCGTCAACCTCTCCTTCAGAATACCAAAAGCACCCTCACAATCGCCCGACCAAACATAAGCAACATCCTTCCGCGTCAACCTGGTCATCGGCTCAGCAATACGGGAAAAGTCCTTGATGAATCGCCGATAATATCCGGCAAGTCCAAGGAAACTCCGAATCTCAGACGCTGACGACGGAACAGGCCACTCCCTGATGGCCCGAATCTTCTCGGGATCCACTGAAATACCATCTCCAGTCACCACGTGCCCGAGAAAAGCAACTCGATCCAGCCAAAACTCGCACTTCGAAAACTTAGCATACAACCGATGCTTCCTCAAAATCTCCAACACCGTCCTTAAGTGCGAGGCATGCTCCTCCTCCGACTTCGAATAGATCAGAATGTCGTCAATAAAGATAACGACAAACTTATCCAAAAATTCGTAGAAAATCAGGTTCATCAGATTCATGAAAACTGCGGGCACGTTAGTTACGCCGAAAGGCATAACCACGAACTCATAGTGTCCATACTTCGTCCTGAACGCTATCTTCGGAACATCTCCCTTCTTCACCTTCAACTGATGGTAACCACTCCTCAAATCCAATTTAGAAAACACCCTCGAACCTCCAAGCTGATCAAAAATATCATCGATGCGAGGCAATGGGTATTTATTCTTAATGGTCACCGCATTCAACTCCCGATAGTCCACGCACATGCGACGCGAACCATCCTTCTTCTTAACCAGCAACACCGGTGCTCCCCACGGAGACACGCTAGGATTAATATAACCCTTCTGCAAAAGCTCATCCAACTGCTTCTGCAACTCTTCCAACTCTGCAGGTGCCATACGATACGGCGCCTTCGAAATCGGCTGCGCACCTGGAACAAGATCGATAGAAAATTCCAAAGCTCGATCAGGCGGCAAACCAGACATCTCCTCGGGGAAGACGTCGCCAAAATCTCGCACCACAGCTGGCCACTCCAGCTCCATCTGCATAGCCACAGCCTCCACCGGCCTGGCCCGAAATCTGACAGGCCCAAGCGAACTGCTACCACGACTGAACTCAAATACTGGATGTCCGGGAATCTCGAACACCACCTTCTTCCTTTGACAGTCGATCGTGGCATAGAAGCTCGCAAGCCAGTCCATCCCAAGAACTGCATCATAGTTGATGATGTCGTGGACAATGAAATCAGCACAAAGCTCACGTCCACAAACCACCAACGGGCAAGAATTGCACCCACGATGCACCGAGACTACACCGTTCCCTGTGACGACATTCCAACTCTTAGGAAGAGAGGACGTCGACAAGGAATGCTTCTCCACGAAGCTCCGGGCCAAAATGCACATCGATGCACCAGAGTCAAAGAGGACTCGTGCAGGAAATGTGCAAACCAAAACCACACCTAACAAGCAATTAACAATCAAATCCTAGTCTAGCAAATAATCATGAGCAAGCAACCAATATAATCAAAATTTCAAACTAACTAAGGAAGATAAATAGCTAGAATGAGCGTTACCTGCAATAACTTCATCCACGGCCATGCTCTCCTCCTCAGTCATCAGAAAGGCCTGCCCTCTCGGCGGAACAGCCTACCGAAAGGCCAGTCTCTGTGGAACAAGGGGCGCTCCACGTCCAACAGGCACAGGAGCTCGCTGCTGCAACGGCTGTGCTGCAATAGGAGCCCGCCAAGGCTGTCTCGACTTCGGACACTCCCGGATGGTGTGGGCAGGATCTCCGCAGACAATGCACTGTCCTAGAAACCTCCTACACTGATCCCTGAGGTGTCCAGTCTTGCCACAGAAATGGCAAGTCTTCAGAATAGGCCCTCCTGGTCTCTTGAACTGCACCGGATGACTAGGCTTGAAACCAGGCCTAACCACCGCCCTGGCCTGCTCCATAGGCCTCTTCCCAGCTCCGGAAACATGTCCCTTCCTCTGATTCAAATTTAACTCTTGCCGCCTCGCAGCAATCAGAACCTTCTGATATGTCTCCAAGTCAGAAGAGGTCACAAAGCTCTGAAGCTCCAAGGCAAGTCCCTGGAGAAATCGCTGAGCTTTCTCATCGGCATCCTGCACCATCTTAGGTGCAAACCGACTGAGCCTCGTGAACTCCTGGTGGTACTGATCCACCGACAAGCTTCCCTGCTTCAGATCTATAAAGCGCTGCAGCATCACCTGCCGAGCAGCCTTCGGGAAGAACTCTCCATCGAATCTGGACTTGAAGGTAGCCCAGACGATCGGCTCCACCAGCATCTTCTCTTCAGCATCCCACCAATTCCTGGCGTTGTCCTTCAGCTGCCTCTTAGCCAGATCAACCCATCCAGCCGGGTTAATCTTCGCCATTGCCAAGTTATCCTCAATGTTCCTTATCCACTCGTCGGCAGCCAGAGGACCCTCAGAACCATCAAAATATGCGGGACCCAGCTCCCGAAATTGCTTCGCTCCTGGCTCAGAGCGAGGGGCATCCGGAAGAGCCCGGGCAGCTCGAGCAAGCGGAGCATTCTGGACTTGCAGAAGCACGCCCTGCTAAACTTGCATCATCTGGAGCATCATCCGCATCATCTCACCGCTGGTGGGTTCCCGCTCAGGCTCCTCATCATGAGGGATCGCGCCACTACCACCACCACGGGTGAATCGTCTTCCTGCCATCTAGTGACACAGAAAACGAATCAGATTAGACTCATAGCTTATGACTCAGACGTCGAACTTAATTTATTGGACATTCTAATATTATTATCGCTATTCCAAAAATCGCAGTTACAGAGGGACCTGCATGGGCCACCACTAAAACCTGTCACGACCCGCTTCCCTGAAATGGAGGCGAGACGTGAAAAGGTCCGCACGGGAGTGGAGCTGTGAAGCCCCAAACCCGATAAGCATCCACAATACATAAGCAGGTCCCTGTAACCACAACAGAATAGCAATAATAACACAAGGCGAGACTGAAATAAAATTCCACATCTCACAAATTGTCCAACCTCAACAAAAGTCCAACATCCAGAAAAGCCACCAGGCTAAAAGAAAAGAGTCTAAAGGCCCAGAACAAGGCCAACAAAAACTGCAACAACAACAAGTATGGGTGCTACGCACCGATAACAAAACAACTGTCTAATAAAAGTAAAACACAACGAAGACACTAGGACTGGTCCCCAGTGTCCACGTACTCCCCGTCAAACACAAGTACGGGCTCGGCGTCAGCAAACACCTCGTCCTCAACAAGTAACTCAGGCTCGGGCTCTAACATGTGTCACCCAAAAGAGAAAAGGGGCACATGTCAGCAAGTCGAAAGACTTGTGCAAGGAAACAGGAATAATGGTAAACTAGCAACCTAGCAATTAAAACATGGTGCATGGCAAGTAAAGTACGGTGGTGACAAGTAAGGTAAAGGAGAGTACAAGTGGCAAGTATCAAGTGGTAGTGGTGACATGTAATGTCAAGTAACAAGTAAGGTACAAGGGATCACTCAACGAGTGCCCTATTGCCCGCAGGCTGTGTTCAAGTATCAAGTACAAGGGGTCACTCAACGAGTGCCCTATTGCCCGCAGGCTGTGATGAGCTCGTCTTCTGGAACACGAGCCAGAAAGTGTATTTGATAAGTATGGCGTAGGGGTGCACCTAGCCGGAACAAGTAGCACTAGTATGTAGCGATGCTACGCAATCACGATGAGTATTCAAGCATGCAATGACATGAGCAGATAATTCGCATACCGTTAATTAAATTAAACGTGACAGGCGAAATGCAATGACATGAACATATTCGCGTACCGTTAATTAAATTAAACATGGCAGGCGAAATGCAATGACAGTTAAGGATGCATGGATGACATGAACAGTTAATACGCGTACCGTTAAGGAAAGTAAACGTGACATACAAGCATGATGAAAGTGACGGACCAAGCTTCGTTGTCAAGCTAGGTCAATGGCGTCAAGACGGCTATCCTTTCACCGTCTAGTCTCTTTTACGCTAAAGCAAGGTAAATGGCCTAAAACATGGCCTAAATCAAGAGATGCAAGTTTCACTTGCCTAGCACCGGGGATGGCGACTACTCCGTCACACGGACGCCAATCTATGGGGAAATCACTGTTATGGGGGAACAACCATCAAACAACATGAAATTTATTAGGGTTTCATAAAAATACCAATAGACTATGAAAACATAGAGGAATCGATTTCTTACCAAGAGGAGACGGAAGGAACACTCCGGGGAACCCTAGGATCAGATCTGGAAAAGATTGGAGAAGTTTGGGGAAACTAGGGTTTTGGGGGATTTGGGGATTTTTGATGGGTTTGGGTGAGATTTTGGGGAAGATGAGAGGTAGATAGAGTAGATGGATGGTTTGGATGATGATTCTAGGGCTTGGAATGGAGAAATGGAGCTTGGAGGAAGATGGGGGCTGAAGGGGGAAATTTTTAGGGTTTTGGGTCGTGTTGGAGAAGAAGAAGTCATTTGGGTTGGGTATAAATAGGTTGAGCTGGCGGCTGCCCAGAAATTAGGGTTTTAACACTGGTTAGTCGGTCAAAGAGCAACCACTGACCGACTAGTTTGGCAACTAGTCGGTCGGTCGACCAACGCTGACCGACTAAGTGCAAACAGTAACTCCTGAACGAAAATAGGATTCTAGAGTTAGTCGGTCCATGAACAAATACTGACCGACTAGTTTTACATCTAGTCGGTCGATGAACGTTCTTAGACCGACTAAGAGTAAACAGTAGCTGATACAAAAATAAGATGATGAGTTAGTCGGTTCAAGAAGCATTGCTGACCGACTAGTTTGCAACCTAGTCGGTCAACCAACGTTCTTAGACCGACTAACGATAAACAGTAACTCCTGAGAAATTTAGAAAGCTAACTAGTCGGTCCAAGAAGGATTGCCGACCGACTGGATCGTCATCTAGTCGGTCGGTGGCCCTTCTTACACCGGCTAATGAGCACCAAAAGTACCGATACGGAGCGCGGGGCCCCGGGATCGATTCCTAAGACTCCTAGGCTTGATCTAACAGTTAGATACGACCGTTATGAAGTCCGTCACGAGTGACATACTTCGAAATCGACAATCCTAAGGAAGAAACGAGAAAATACGACGAATCGATCGAAAATGAAATCTACGGAGACGAAAATCACACAAGAGGAGAAAATCCACCAAAATACATATTATATTATATTCAGATACATGAAAAGCAGTCGTTACAGATCACGTGCTTTGAGAAGTCTTGAGACGTCGCTTTGGATGTTCACATGAATTTGGCGACTATCTCCATAACTGCGCTCACAAAGAGTTAGTTCACGATATATTTATGTTTGTTCATCATCCAAAACCAAATCCGGGGAGTCCAATATCCAACACATAGCATATGGACATCAACATGTCCAACCAAAAAAATACATCCATCATGATTACAAAAAAATACATCATGATGCCAAAAGTACATATTACATCAAGTATCTATCATAACATCAGTAATCCATCATACATCATCCAGATAAACGCTTAATCCACCAAACACAGTGAAGACCCACTCATCCTACTCAAAAACAAACCAAAACAGAATCTAGGTCGTCAGGTGAGTGAGCAAACAGGCAACAGCTGCAACGTTAGTCAATGTGAATAATGAAAGGGTCCGAAGGACGTCCAGAAGATCGGAACATGAGGCTGGCAGAGCGTCGGGTAGGGTAAGTAGCAGTCTTCCTCTTGGAAGACGATGCACGAGCGGCAGACGATTCTGCAGGAGCAGGAACAGGGGTCTGGACAACAGGGGTCTGGACCAAAGAGGGTATAGGCACAAAGCCTGGAGGAAGAGGAACACAAGTAGGGGCAGTGTCCTCAGACTTGGAAACCAGAGCCTGAAGCTCGGCGGGGATGGGAAATCCATGACGCAAAAAGGATTTGTACTGAAGCTCCAACAGAAGTTTGAGCTTCTCGTCCATAGAAGTGGAAAGTTTCTCAAGAGCGGTGACACGATCACACAGTCGACCAAGAAGAAAGTCCTCGAGGGAAACAGAAGGTGGAGAACGAGGAGGAGGATCATCTGGCTGAGAAGTGTAAACAGTAGCATCCTCAGTAGGGATGGGGTCACCGACAGTGATATGAAGAAATTCTCCAGAAGATGGAGGCAAGGTCGGAACCGGATCAGCGGGTTGAGACAAAGGAGCCGGATCATTGAGAAAATCTAACGAAGTATTAGGAAACAGAACACTGAAAGGATCCATGAGCTTACGTGAAACAGATGATTAGGTCAAGTAAGCACAGGCAAGATTCCAGCGAGAAGATGATCAACACACGAGCAAACACGAGCAACCACACGAGGGAGGAAAAACCGATTCGCCACGAAGAAGATCAGAAGAGAGAGATCAACAAGAGATTTCGAGAAGGGAGTTACATGTATTTCAGTCGGAGGAGAGAGAAATGACGAGTTGAAAAGAACAGACTTGAAGTATATATGAAAGAGGGAATAAATCGGGGCCGTTGAATCAAAGAATCGACGGCTCGGATCAAAGCAGTGAACTGTCACGAACAGAAGACAGTCGACTTATGAACAAAAGTCAGTCGACTGGATGAAGTGATAAGAATTAGTCTCAGGAAGACAGACAGTCGACTGTTGAGTATCATACAGTCGTCTGTCCGATAGACAGTCGACTGTACTGTACACATCAGTCGGCTGACCGAGAATCAATAAACTTCATCCAAAACGACAGAGAGCTCTGTAAAATTTCGACAGAGAGAACAGTCGCCTGATGACTAAAGTTCAGTCGCCTGTTAAAATAACAGTCGACTGGAAGACAGTCATCAGTCGGCTGTGCGAAAGATACAAATTCTCAGACAGAGGTGATAGAGTAGGGCAGTCGACTGTCGAAGGAAAGACAGTCGTCTGTCCTGGTCCGAAAATGCACGGTGAGATACAAATCCAGAGAATAAGAACACTCACCCTAGGACCTATACTATAATCACAAACTCATCATAAAAACAATGTAATATGATAAATCGATCGAAACACAAATCTCTAAGAACAATCTCAAAGCAATCATGAAATCACATAAATCACAATTGCCTTTCTTAAACACATATGAAATAAATCTAATCAAAAAAGACAATATGATGACATGAGCTCAAAAGGTGTTATAACATGTATATAGAGCTTCTAGATTTTAGATTCACCCATAATTCCTAATTCTCCACGCAACCTCACAAATGAATCTTCTTTAAGAGGTTTTGTGAAGATGTCGGCAATTTGTTTTTGGGTTTCAATGTACTCTAAGATGATGTCATTCTTAGCTACATGATCATTTATAAAATGGTGTCTCACGTCTATGTGTTTGGTATGGGAGTGGTGTATCGGATTCTTGGAAACACATATGGCACTTTGGTTATCAACCATGCTCGAGCAAGTATCACAGTTGACACCATAGTCCATAAGAGTGTGTCTCATCCAAAGAACTTGTGCACATGCAAGACCCGCGGCAATATATTCCGCTTCAGTCGTGGACAATGACACCGAATTCTGTTTCTTAGAAAACCAAGAAACTAAGGAATTTCCTAGAAAATGGCAAGTGCCACTGGTACTTTTCCTGTCGGACTTGCATCCGGCAAAGTCGACATCATTATATGAGATTAACTTATATGTGCTAGATTTAGGGTAAAGTAACCCATAATCTAGAGATTGATTGAGATAACGAAATATTCGTTTAACCGCAATCAAGTATGACTCATTAGGTCTAGCTTGATATCTAGCACATAAGCATACGGAAAACATTATATCGGGCCTACTAGCGGTTAAGTAAAGTAAGCTACCGATCATACCTCGATATAGACGAATGTCTACATCTTTTCCATTTTCATCTTTGTGAAGATGGGTAGTAGTACTCATGGGAGTCCGTCTGCTTGATGATGATTCCATCCCGAATCACTTTAAAGCTCCCCTGTGTACTTTGTCTGATGTATGAAGGTGCCATTCTCCATTTGTCGAATTTGCAGTCCAAGGAAATAGGTGAGCTCTCCCATGTGGCTCATCTCGAATTCATCCTTCATTGACTTAGAAAATCCTTGACAAAGATTAAAGTTAGTAGAACCAACAATTATATCGTCTACATAAACTTGAATCAAGATAATGTCTTTTTCCTAATCTTTAATGAAGAGTGTAGAATCAACTTCTCCCATTTTAAAACCTAAATTCAAAAGAAATGTCTTGAGTCGATCATACCAAGCTCTAGGAGCTTGTCTCAACCCATACAACGCTTTCTTAAGTTTGAAAACATGATTTGGAAATTTTTCATGAATAAAACCGGGAGGTTGTGAAACAAAAACTTCTTCATTGACAAACCCATTCAAAAATGCACTTTTAACATCCATTTGAAATAGTTTAAAATTCTTATGGGATGCAAAAGATAAAAGCAACCTAATAGCTTCTAATCTAGCTACGAGTGCAAAAGATTCTTCGAAATCAATACCTTCCTCTTGCCAGTAGCCTTGAGCTACTGACCTTGCTTTGTTCCTTGTGATCACCTCGTTCTCATCCGTCTTGTTCTTGAAGATCCATTTGGTCCCAATGACTTGGTGACCACTTGGAAGAGGAACGAGTTCCCAAACTTTATTTTGCTCGAATTGCATTAGTTATTCTTCCATTGCCACTATCCAAGAGCTATCCTCACAAGCTTCTTGGATGTTCTTTGGCTCGATGGTAGAGATGAATGCGCAATGAGAGAATTCTTCAATCCTCGACCTCGTTTGAACACCTACACCAATATCTCCAATAATTTGGTTATGGGGATGATTGCAAACGGTCGGATAAGCTTTGGGTATACCTGCATCACTAGGAACATTTTCAAAAATTTCGTTAGTAGTGTTAGTCTCATTAACCGAATCATTGATCTTAACATTACTAAGAGTATCACAAATAACATCTACACTATCATCATCAACATGAGGAAAATCAAAATCTTCATTAAATGAAACGTGTAGTGACTCCTCAATCGTTGAAGAAGTTTTGTTGTATATCCGGTAGGCTTTGCTACGTGTGGAATATCCAACAAAAATTCCTTCATCGGATCTTGGCTCAAATTTATCTAGATTACCGAAAGTTTTCTTGATAAAACATTTTGAACCAAAAATACGAAAATGTTTTACTTGAGTCTTTTTATCATAAAACAACTCAAAACAAGTTTTGTTCGTTCGGGGTCTCACTAGGATCCTATTGAGCACATAACATGCCGTGTGAACCGCCATGTAGTGACCATGTGCTATGAGGAACAAACACTAGATGGGGGTGAATAGTGTTTTATAGAATTATAAGGAATTTATGCCAAATAAAACCCTAATTAACCAACAAATGCGGAATAAAATAAATGATCAACAACACAAGGAATAATGCAAAGCAAACAAGCAATGTACCCTGGTTCGGTGCCACCCAAGTCTCCCCGACTTGTTCCCGATGTCCTAATCCAGCAACACCTGGATCCCCTCCGGATACTCGAGTAAAACCACTAGAGCTTTCCTTTAGCCCACTTGCAGAAACCCCACAAGTGCAATCGACCTACAATCGATGTCCGTGTATCGCACAACCCGGGAAAACGCAAAGACCTTAATCCCACAACTAGGGACTAAGCACACCCTCACAAACCGAGAGCAAAACTGAAATCTTGACTCCCACAACTTGGGATCAAGCCAACCCTCTCAACAACCGAGAGTATACAACAATTAAGAAGTATAGAGAATGAAATATAAAGCTTCTTACCCCAAAATCCTATGCCTTGAGAAATACTTAACAATATAGGGCAAGAATGGATTTAGAGGAAGAAGATAGCACCAAACCCTAGCTCCACCAAGATGGACACAATAGATGGCTAGGGTGAAGTTGGTGACTTTGATTCAAGCTCTTAGCTTGAGTAGCTCACAATGAATGAGAATTTCTCTTGAGGAAATTAGTGCTCAAAGAGTGAGGGAGAGATTCTTGTGAGATGAGAGAGCTTAGAAATGGAGTTGAATGGCTCTTCTCTTAGATGTGAAAATGTCTCTAATTTCAGCCTTGATTCTCTGGTTTGAAGCAATTCAAACTTATATAGGAAGAGACAAAACGAACACAAAAATCGTGGCATTAAACGCCCAACGGATCTATTTCTGAAGCTGCTTAATCGGTCTAAGAAGGATCACTGACCGATTAGTTTTGCAACTAGTCGGTCGGTGAACCTTCTTGGACCGACTAGATGGACTAGATGGTTGACAGAGAAGATGGTGAAATCATGGGTAAGCACTAGTCGGTCTAAGAAGGATCACTGACCGATTAGCTTTGAAACTAATCGGTCTAAGAAGGATCAGCAACCGACTAGATTGACAACTAGTCGGTCGGTGAACCTTCTTGGACCGACTAGATTGGCTTTTAATCGATTAACCATCCTTCTTGAACCAACTAACTGGTCAACAGTACAAAGGCTGAATTAACAAGTATGGCTAGTCGGTCAAGAAGTATTTCCAACCGACTAGATCAACATCTAGTCGGTTGGTTCTTCTACTTGAACCAACTAAGATGCATAAGAAGCCGAGAAATGAGACGATAAGCTTCGGGAAGGTTTTTAAGGGCTTCTAAGGCAATCCTAGAGATAAGATATAATAGTTATGAAGATTGATAGGCAAGTACTACTCAAGGCTTAACATTCTACTAAACCGAAGCTAGAAGACATAAAAGTAAACACGACAACCCGTCTTCAAAGCTTCAACATGGAGAATCCGAATCCCTTGACTTCACGAATAACTGCTTGAGCTTCAACGAAGCTCCAGGCACAACGATCACGCATTCTGAGGAAGTCTTGGGACGTCGCTTGAGATGAACAAAGTACTTTGGCGACGATCTCCATAATTCTTCAAGGTCTTGAGTCTTTTAGTTGAATGACTCCAACGTCATAGTCTTTGATCCTCAAGGTGTCTTTGACGCTTTTGAATCATCCATTCCTATCTTCTCTTTGGATTGAATCTCCATTCATTTGTTGATGTCATTGGCTTGAGGTTTGAGGTAGCCTTTGAGTTCTTCAAGCCAATGCTTCACCTTTGTTGATCTGCCAAGTTCTCCACTTGAATCAACACGTGTAGTCACTTTTGATCTTCTTGAATATAATAGGTGACTTTTTAGCTAACTGCAATCACAAGAGTTAGTCACAATGATTTGTGTTTGATCATCATCAAAATCAAGGTAGAGAGTCTAATACTCAACAGCGGCCCAAAATTGTAGTCCAAGATGACTATCTTGGAGCATAGTGCATGCACACTCAATAAGATTCCTATTCTTTCTCTCTACAACACCGTTTTGTGGTGGTGCCTGAGGGAAGGAAAAATTATGAGTTATCCCGGTGTCATCACAAAACTTAGTAAAAGATTCATTCTCAAATTCTCCTCCATGATAACTATGAATAGTGATAATGGTGGATCCTAAGAAATTCTAAATCTTCTTTGCAAATTTGGTAAACTCTTCATAAGCTTCATTCTTATTAGTTAAGAATGAAACCCAAGTAAATCTAGAAAAGTCGTCAACGACAACTAATCCATAATGAGCATTACCTAAAGAAGCGGTTCTAGTTGGCCCAAACAAATCTAGATGAAGAAGTTCTAGGGGCCTCTTAGAAGTAATCCCTTCTTTAAGCTTAAAGGATGATTTACTAAGTTTACCTCTTTGACATGAATCGCAAAAGTTTTTCTCATTAAAAGCAATTTTAGGAAAACCTTTGACTAGATCATGCTTAGCTAACTTATATAAGTACTTGAAGTGAACATGACCAAAATGGCGATGCCATAATAGTTGTTCACTTGTGTTAGCAACTAAGCAATGTTCTATGGTTTTAGGCAAACTCAAATAATAAATATTTTTATGCCTAATACCGAAAAATAAAACATTTGAATTACAATCAATAATAGTACACAAACCTTCTCCAAAGTTAACCTTGTAACCTTTGTCACAAAGTTGACTAATGGAAATGAGATTGTGACACAAACCACTAACAAGATAAACGTTAGTAATTAAGGGTTTGGAAAGATTACCAACGATACATACTCATATGATGGTTCCCTTTTGATTACCTCCAAAAGTGACCGTTGCACCATCCTTGATGCTAATCACTTCGGAGAGCAATGAGGGATCTTCCGTCATATGTTTGGAGCAACCACTATCGAGAATCCATCCTTTCCCTTTAGAGCAAGTTTGACCTTTATTGCTCTTCTTCTTTCTCTTGGGTACCTATATAATATACCATAAGCTCATGGTACCCAATGTTTGTTGGGTCCAAGGGGATTAGCCCTTTGGAAGCCAAGTCCAAGTGGACTTCCGCTTCACAACATAATTACCATTATTGATAACATCATTAAAATAGGAATCAACATAAGCATTCCTATCATTTAGACTAGTGTTCTTAGGACCCCAAATGGTATAAGTTTTGGGAGTCCTTTTCCTAGTTGCATGCATATTTGTTAAATTTCTAAGTGGTGCATGCTTCTTGGAAACATGGTTTCTAGCATAAATATGAGGTGATGGATATGCATTGTACATATGAGAATGATATGTATGCTTGGGAACATGCATGTTGTATGAAGCATGTGGATTATGCATGACATGCGGAGGAGGTGCATACATGTAAGAATGATGTGTATGTGCATACGGGTGTATAGGAGCACGTACATGAGTATTTCTCATGTGTGGTTGTGTACATGTCCGTGGGTGTAGAGCAAAAAAAGTGGCATAATTATCCACTTGTGAAGTAGGAGGTTTCCTACGTGGATGAGTGTTAGTGTACATGTAAGCATGGCCTTGCTTTTGGTTTCCACCCTTAGTGGGTTTCTTGCCAAAAGGAAGAGAAGGTGAAGTGGTGACTTTCTTGGTAGGTTTGCTACCTATTGTGTCTTTGACACCACTTGTGGATGCACCGGAGGAAGGCCTCACAAAGTCTATAGTGACACCAATATATGAGGTGCGATCATTGGATGCATTTGCTTTCACAAACCCAAGACCAACACGATGTATGGCCGGAAATTGGTTTGCTAGCAAATCATCCAATTGTCCTTTTCCCTTATTGAATCTCACAATACGGAAGAACATGAGCTCATATTTCTCCTTTAGAGAAGAAATGTTGGTATCCAAGGTGGACACCCGTGCTTTGAGCTCGTGCACTTGGGTTTTAAGAGAATCATTCTCTAAACCCAATTATGTGTGACGTGTGACTAGATCACTATTATCCGTTGGATGTGTTTGATCTAGTTGAGATTTGAGGTTTTTCACCTCATCTCTCAAGGTGACATTTTGAGAAGCTAAGTTTGCTTTCTCAAGAGTTAAAGTATCAACAATGGTGTCATTGTTGATAATGCATGGAATAGATGACTAGCTAACATTTGATTTCTTTAAGCTAGTATATCTAAGAATTAAAGATTGATATTTAGCAAATAATTCTTCGTTAGCAATACGAAGTTCATCTATTTTTACCTCGGTTTCATCCGTGTCGGAATCACTCTCATCGGAGAGTGGATCCTATCGGGCCATGAAGCACATGTGGGCGCTCTCACCCTTCTCATCATCGGAATCGCTTGATGAGTCCTCATTTGAGTCATCGAAGGTACCTACAAGTCCTTTCTTCTTGTCTCTTTTGTTCTTGTCGGACTTGTGGTACTTAGGTGCCTTCCACTTCTCTTTGTTCTTTAACATTGGGCAATCCCTCTTGATGTGCCATGGCTTATTGCACTTAAAACAAAGAAAGAAAGTAGCATTAGTAGACTCAAAACGTTTATTGGAGGAAAATTTACCTTTGCGAAAGAATCGTTGGAACTTCTTCGTCATTTGGGCCATTTCACCCAAATCCATCTCATCTTCCGAATCTTCGCTATCGAAGGATGATGAATTGGCATTGAATGCCAAAGCCTTCTTCTTGGCCTCCAAAGGATTTATCATAGCCCGAATCTTTAATCGGTTCTCTCGTCTTACCTCATAAGACATGAAAGTCCCGATAAGATTCACGACAGTGTAATTCTTCAGATCATTGACCTCCTCGATGGCGATCGCTCTCCTTTCCCATTTGGAGGTCATTCACATGATGATCTTCCTTACCTTTTCAGCTTCGGTGTACGTTTGGCCAAGGGCTTCCAATTCATTTATGATGTCGGTAAAGTGGCCGTACATCGATGCAATGCTCTCATTCTCCGGCATATGAAACAAATCGAAGTTTTGCACGGCAACATATAACTTCGAAATTTTTACCTTATTCGTTCCCTCATGGGTAACGATGAGATGGTTCCAAATTTGATATACACTCTTACATGTGCATATCTTGTTGAACTCATTCGGGTCCAACGCACAATGAAGAGCGCTCATTGCTTTAGCGTTGTTGACTTCGGTGGACTTCTCGGAAGTTGTCCATTTCTCGAAATCCTCTTCGGTGGGCTCGACGTACTCCTTGTGAAGGGTTCTCCAAAGTGAAGCACTTCTAAGGAACGTCTCCATCCTACACTTCCAATAGCCAAAATTAGTACCATTGAAACGTAGAGGACGTACCGTAGATTGACCTTCGAAAAGTGTGGACGCTCCATCACGATCGTGATTGTTGTACGAAGTCGGCGGAGGAACGTTGTTGTTGTTGGATGCCATAACAATAACCTTGTGCTCCGATACCAATTGTAGGGATCTTGTCTATGAAGAAAATACTAGACGGGGGGTTGAATAGTGTTTAAGCAATTTAAACGATTGTTACACAAAATTAAAATGCTAACCAACAATAAAGTGCGGAATTAGAAATGAACCCAAATAAGAAACAAATGCAAACACAATTATGTTTCTAGGGTTCGGATTACCCAAGTCACTTCCCGACTTGTTCCCGGTAATCATACGTCCCTTCCACTCGGATACCTCCGGATACTCAAGTTAGAACCCTAACTTGAGGTTTCCTTAAAACCCACTTGTAGGAACCCTACAAGTGAAATCGAATACAATTGATGTCCTTGAATCCCATAACTTGGGAGCAAGCAAACCGCTCTCACAACCTGAGAGCAAATTCAATATATAAAAAATAATGAAATCTGAAAGCAACACTTACAATCACCTATGCCTTGAAGTAGAACTTGAAGGAGTGGTGTGTTGTGTGTTGAAGACTCTCTTGGAAGAGAGGAGAAAGCCCTTTCTCTTGACTGCACCAATTGCCTAGAGGATCACTCTTTGGTTCTAGGTTGGAGAGCAAGAGATCAAAGATTTTGAATTCTTTGGGCTTTGGATTTGAGAGCTTTAAACTTTAGAATGAAAGCTTGAGATGAAAATTTGGAAGAATTAGTAACTTCTCAGTGGAACAGTAGAAGCCCCATTTATAGGTTTCTCACATCCACAAAACAGTTTAGGCAAAAACTCTTTTGGAGTCCGTGAGAAAATTCTCAACGGATAGAATCTGAACTCGCGAAAGTCGACTGTTGAAGAAACCACAATCGATTGTTGCACAGTCAGCAAGGGTAGGTAAGGATTCATAATGGTAACTTACCACGTGGACAGTCGACTGATGAAGCAAAGACAGTCGACTGTTAACCCAACAGGCGACTGTAAATCCTTCTACAGGCGACTGGCCGAGAGATGGTAAGCAGAATAAAATCTGGAAATCCTGTAAGATAACAGGACAGACGCCTGATGCAGATAATATAGTCGACTGTTAATTAGAACAGGCGACTGTAAATCCTTATACAGACGACTGTTAAATACCCTGAGAATTTCCAGAGAGCAGAGTCAATAAGTTGGCTCACAGACAGACGACTGTTGTAGCATACTCAGTCGACTGATCCAAGGTACAGTCGACTATATATACATCAATAGTTGACTGGCCGTAAAAGACAGATCAACGAAGTTTTGAGCAATAGATAGACATGCGACTGATTTACAAACCACAGTCGACTGTCACAAGGACAGGCGCCTGTGAATCGTTCATCAGCAGCTTGTGCGAAATAACCAGAAAGGCCCAAAACTAGACAGTTGTCGCATTGTTTTGCTTTCGTCGTCCAACCAACTTAAGCTGGACGTCGATTTTATAGCCATAAGGATCCAGAAAACCCTTCAGTGGTATCAGAGCCAGTCTAGCTTGATCTGTAATTTATTGCAATTATAAAGTGCATGGGATGCAGCATGTTTTTCCTTGATTTGGTGGTTTATTATTAAGCTATTAAAAACTGTCGTTCCCATGTGATGTTTTTATTTTCGAAACCTGTTTTTTAATTAGATTTATTTTAAAATCATGTGATAATTTTAAAAATTATATATTAATAATTATATGATGATTTTTAATTTTTTTATGTAACTTAAACTTATGAGATAATTTTTTAAGTTGCATGTTAAGCTAAAAAAATTTGGGATAAATTTTTAGTTGCTCTGTTATCATGCTAAAAAATTTTGAGATAAAATTTTTAGTTGATAATTTTAATGGTTATTTTCCTTTCTTGCTTATTATGTGATAATACAAGAAAAACTTTTAGGTTAGCCATTAAAATTTTTCGAAAAATTATGAGATTATTTTTAGATGGATGTGCTATGATTTAAAAATTGTTGCAACCATTAAATTCCTAACACTTGATTAGGGTAGCCAACTATGATTTAATTTGTTGCAATTTGAATTTTTAAATACCTAATATGTGCCTAAAATTCCTTATAGTTGATAAGGACCTTAATAAAAGTTATTAACCAATCCTAATAATTTTGAATTTTAGGATTCAACTAGTTGATAGGATTAACTAGTTTAATGAAACAATATTAAGTCGATATTAAACATATAAATAATTGGTATCCTTAAAGGATCATGAACCGGTGTTTAGCGTTTTTGTGACTAGTGTTGTGGATCACCTCAGCTCGACTAAGGATAGTGATCCTGGCCTAGCCAAATCTCCTGGCCATATTCCGCTGAACCACTTGGATGCAAATAATTATTATGTGAAACCATCGATCAGATCTAGTCAAATATGTTTTAAAATCTTCTTCAAGATTTGTCATAGCCCTCCTTGCTTTTGGAATTTGGAACCATTGGATTTTGTTATAGTTGTTGAGTTAACTCAAGCTATAACATAGATATCTTTTGGGAACCAATTCCATTAAACATGTGATGTAGTTTGACTTAACCCAAAACGTCGCATCGTGAACATAATCGAGTGCCGGTGTAAGTTAGGATTGGACAAGAAAGTAAGGGTCTGACTAGACTAGTCTTTATGCACTACAAAAGACAGGGTGAATTTTAGCGATTACTGTAGTAGCGGTTTAGAAAACCGCCAAAAATGAGTTCCTTTTAGCGGTTTCGACCCGCTAGTATGCAACAAGTATGTTTTAGCGGTTTAGAAAACCGCCAAAAATGAGTTCCTTTTAGCGGTTTCGACCCGCTAGTATGCAACAAGTATGTTTTAGCGGTTCAAACCCGCTATAACAAAAAAAGCCTCGACTAAAAACATGCAGGAATACCCTGTCGAAGGGCACGGAAGATTATTTTTTGTTACAGTGGTTCGAAATCGCTAGTATGAACTATGTGGCTGTTAAAGATTGCTATAAAAAATTAATTTTTCTAGCGGTTTCGACCCGCTAGAAAAAATTTGTTGTTTGTATCGGTTCAACACCGCTAATAATGAACTGTATAGATTACCATGCCAAGGGCGCAGTTTTCTCCGTCATCTTCGAGTTCATTCTTCTTTAACTCGATTTCTTGCGTGTTTGCTTTGAAATCTTCCAATTCTTCAAGCAGGTCTGTAAATCGCTTCAATCAACTGCAAAGTTTGATCTACATCAAACGTATTTCTTCCATTGTAGCGATTTCTTCAAAGTCATCAAACATATTTCGATTTCTTCGAGCCGATCTTAGTGTGCAAAACCCTAGGCAGCAAATCGCAGCGACCTACGCTGCAAATCACGGCGATCCCCGCTGGTATATGAACGGTTCCCAAGTTTCTGACATGGTTTCTATTTTTTCAATCCTCATCGGGTATCTCATTTTTTTGTAGTTTGTGCTCACCGATTTCATCGGCTTTTCTTAGAGATCTCCATAGATCATCACTGACATCATCATTGTAAGCAAAAATAACCTACATTTATCTTGATCTGATCACCATGAGGGCTCCTTCGTTAGCTTATTCTTTTGATTGTTCACCTAATTTTTGGTTCAGGTTTTTTTCTCCACCGTTCCAGCCGAATTCTAGCGATTTCTATTAACTTTGTGCTCGCCAGTTTCGTCAAGTTTTCTTAGCGATCGCCAGAAATCATCGTTGACAGCATCGCCGTAAGCAAAAATAACCCTAGATTTATCTTATTTTTTTAAGATAAGGTGATATATTTGTTTTTGTTCGTTGCCTTCTGATTCACCTCTGCGAATTTCAATTCCATTTGTGGTACTGTTGTAGCTGCAAAATACTTGAGTTTGATGTTGGATTTTTGTCTCCAAGCACTAAAAGTTTTAGGGCAATGATGCATATGCTATAAACAATGAGAATGGGACTTATGCGGCTTTTATGTTTAGTGTAGCTTTTAGAGTTTGATTTTCAAAATTCAATTTTTCTATAGGCTATGTAGTTTTGAGTGCAATGCAAATTATCTGCAAATTGAGTTCATTCAAGATTGATGCACATTGTCTACACTAAATATATTTTTATGAGTTCAGATTGATTTAGATATTTCTATGTGCATCGTGGAGTTCAATCCAGGAATGTAACTTTGGAGTATAGCTTGTTATAGTTGTAGCTTCTGTGTTTGCTCTTTTTCTAAATGAAATTTTTTGAATTGGCCTTGTGTATGTTTTTATTGCATGATATATTGATGGGGTTTTGTTCAGTTCATGGTAGTGATGCTTGCAGAGAAGACCGAGGAGTATCTTCTCTTGCAACTTTAATCCCTCTTGAAACAATTTCCTACAGAATATGAAGGGTCTGTCAAACTTAAGCCATGCCTTGTGTGCAATCACACTTGATCTTCTTATTATTTAAACGGTTGGTGCTTTCCCTTGCTGCCCTCTCCATGTTGTTTGTCATTAAGGAAGATAGTGATTCCGGAAGAATATTGTGTTTATTTGCCCCTCATTTGATTGTTTTTTGCGTATATTTAATGTCTATTTTGTCTCTAATAAGTGCATTATTGAAAGATCGTTTAAGGTAAGAGTTTATCGCTTGTTTATATGCAAAATACGATTTTATGGCCTAATTTTGTCTTCATTTTATTTTTCAGGTAAAGTTTTCAATTTTCCAAATCCAACGACTATTTTTCCATATTTTTCGGAGATCGGAGCAATTTTTGGAGATTAAAAAAGCTTAGTAAACCTATTTGAAAAGAGAAAAAAGAAAAAAAAAACCTGAAAATTGGACGGGACCCACCCGCCTGTTACAGGCGGGCGGCCCGCCCGACTGTTCAAAACAGGCGGGTCCGCCCACCCGAATTCAAGATTGCAGGCGCCTGCCCCGCGTTTTCCACGTGGGCAACCCCCGTCAGCTTATTTTGACCGCCCATTAAACTTGATTGTTGACTGGTGGATTGCGGGTCTGCAACCCGCATGCCTGTTAAGCTAAAAAGCTATAAAATGAGGTGTTTTGGCCCATAACTTCATCATCCGGACTCGTGAAACAAGTTTTGGGGGCTTCTCCCCCAAATTCCAGAGGAGTTGAAGCAACTATAGGAGAAGTTTGGGGCTGTTTTGGCATCGTTTTGGGTGATTTCCTTCCACTTATCCTATGTTTTTATTATATTTGTATTAAGATTTGTAAGCAAATGATATTTGTATTAATAATATTTGCTGTTTTTATTACCATGGTTGGCTAAATATCATGTGGTGTGTTGTGTGGAAGTTAGTATTGATGGGTTTCATGTTTTCATTTCTTCATAGCACTCGTTTTAATCGAAAATGTTGAATACGTCATTTTTCGCTTTCTTAATTAATTATGCGCTATCCGTGAGGAATCCGCTTAGGATGACATGCCGCGAGGCATCGTCTACGTGCACAAACCCGTAGAGGGGGCCCAAGGAGGGTGATGAACGTGAGGTTCATCTATTTATCCGTTATTGTCTTGAAAAATGAGCGATTCAACGTTAATGTAATTTGCTAAAAAAATCACCGTTCTTTCAAAGTTAAATCATCTGATCCCCATACCTTGGCATGGATGAGGGATTGAGTCATCAATGAAGAATGATTACCATGAGACCCTACAACACTAACGAAACACAACACACTAACTTTTTTACCGTGTCACTTTTTCACGTAATTTTTCGTACCCGTTTTACCTCAATCAAAAAACCAACCAAAAATTCACCTTCAAATGGTGGTTCATACTTCATTATCATTTCCAAGCAAGTTTCAGATTGTACAACTTGTAGATTAGTTTGTCCATGTGGAATACGACCCTGGACTTATCAGGTTTACAACTTGACCGACTTTCTATACTTGGGAATTTAACTGCAACATTTTGGTCCAGTCAAGTTTTTGGCGCCGTTGCCGGGGACAACGGTCTATATTTTATTACGATTTCTAATTAGCTTGGAAATTTTGGTGTGATTTGTCCACTTTTTGTGTATATATTCTTTGTATATCCGTTTTTTCAATTTTTTTCTTTGGCTATTCATTTTTGTTGCATTTTCTATTACTAGTTGTCTTTGGTTTTGGATGTTTGTTTAGAGTATTCGATCTTTAGTGTGTGATTTAAAATTTCTTTATTTTACACTTTTAAGTCATTTGTTTTCTTTATTTTTTACTTTTTACTTTTACTTTTTGCTTTAACTTTTTTACTTTTACTTTTCTTTAAATTTTTACTTTTCTTTCTATAATAAAAACAATTTAAATATATATTTATTTTATTATTTTTATTATTTTTATTATTTTATAAAAAAGAGATGGATTATGATATGGATAATGATGCAATCGTTTCAAACTTTCTTTCAGGGTTTATTCAAATCCTACCAGTTTTCCATGGTACGGAGGAGGAAAACCCATATTTACATTTACAAAAGTTTGAAACGATATGTCGCACTTTATTTGGTGGGAATGCATACATTAATGACTTATTTCTTCGATACTTCCCATATTCTTTGAGAGATTTTGCTATGCATTGGTTTGAAGCATTGCCTCTTGACTCAGATTTTACTTGGTTATCATTTCAGGCTGAATTTCTTCGAGTATTTTTTCCTATCTTCTTTGCGCATGTACAGGAGCTACAGGCCACAAAGCACCAAATAGCGAGTTTTGCTCAATCTAACGAGGAGGCATACTATCAAGCTTGGCAGAGATTCAATGATTTGATGCTTGCATGTCCACACCATAGCTTCCACGATGATCATCTCCACAGATCTTCTACACGGGATTACTGCCTTCTGCGCGGGATTTCGTGCAAACAAGCTGCAATGGGGAATTCTTTGCTTATTCGATCGAGGAAGCATGTTGGTACGAATGATCTTGCTGAGTATGAGTTTGCACTCCAACAGGTCGACAATCAGCCTGAGGTTCCGCCTGAGGGTTCAATCCATTGTGAGCCTCAAGAAGAATTTGACGAGCATATTGATGGGGAGCATTGGAGCCAAAAGAAAGAGGATGAACAACCACCACTTGATGAGCAAGAGGAGACGGATGATGTGGTGCGTATTGACCATGAGGGAATCTACTTTGATGATGATGATGATGATGATGATATATGCGAGGGAGCGAGCTTGCAGACCGAGATGGAGCCAGAGCCATACGTTCTTCCTACTTCATTGCAGCAGTTCCCACTTCCTTCACTGCAGGAGGAGATTGATGACGATTGCGAGATGATCTACATTGAACCAGCACTATTTTACCCTCTAGATCCACTTCCGCAGACAGTTCCTCCTCGTGAGGCAAAGTATCAGATCGATTTTAGCAACACACACCTGGGGAGTTCCCACAGTTTCATGTCCTATATTATTGAATCACACATTTCAATTCCATATGCTTTTGATTCAAAATGTCGTCAATTGTATTTAAATTATTTAGTTAATTTTAACGACCCATTTTGGAACACTTTTGTTACAGGGCATGAGGATAATGCTTGGATTGATGCAGCTCGTCTGGGTGTTGCATTGCTGGAATTGTAACGTTCTGTTTCCTTCAACACAACTATTTACGTGTTTAACCTATTTCCAAATTTTTTTGAACTATTTTATAATGGTTTGATAGGAGTTTCACTGATTTCAAAAATTTCTTATAAAAATATTTTGAAGTACCAGACTAGTTATGAAGTATTTTAGTAAGATCGGATTTCATCGAATACCTCTAAAAGATCTGATAAAAATTCATTTTCAGATATTGCCGTTTTGACTCAATGAATTTATTTTCTATACAAACGTCTTCAAAACGTTTTCAAACTTCTACAGTAACAACCTATGATCATTTAGAGCTCCCCACATTAATTTCGTAATTTTCTGATATTGTTTCAATAGAGAACCCGCAAACCCGCTTTCTAAATGTTTTGACCTAAAACTAGTATCTACGTAGTCCAAACCCTGGAACGGTCTTCGTATTCGCGATTCTCGCGACGATACGATCCCGTGGGTATGTTTTCGTAATTTTCCGGACGCGTTTACTGGTAGGGGCATTTTCGTAATTTCGTTTTTGTATTTTCACTAATGACCTTTACTAATGGAGTTTATCTATAGCTAATTACCTTATTAACTTATCCCTCACCTAATCCAACCGTAGCTACCCCATCTAACCCACCCTCCCAGCTAACCCAGGCACATCCCTCATCTACCCTCATATTGGTTATTATTTTATTTTCTCTAACCCTATATAAGTAACGTCCCCTCTCTCTCTTTCTTTCATTACGTTCAAACCCACACAGCCTATATCTCTCCCCCTCGATCTTTCGAACTCATGCACATGCACCATCACCGGAGCATCCACGCAGCTCCACCCTGAGCCCGAGCTCCCCACACGGCGATGACGACGCCACGAAGCCCAGAGAGCCGCCACCGGAGCTCTGCCGTGAGCCCCCACGCCACCCTCGCTGCCACCTTCGTCCTCGACCCCCCCCCCCCTCCGTCATCCGCCCCCGAAGCAGCTGCCTCCGCCGCTCGACCGCCTTCATCGCCGCTCCGACCACGCCACTGCCACGTCGAAACCCCCCAGCACCATCGGAGCTCGCCTTCCCGCTGCCTCGACCACCCTTCGCATCGCCGCAGAACCCCGACACCCACCTCTTCCCTCTCTGACTGAAGGACGCCACGCCGCCGTCGCTGCCGTCGTACGTCCGCCGTCGCTTCCTTTGCCAGTCACGTCGACCATCGCCGCCCCTCCCAGCCGCCGCCGCCTCGCACCAACGCCGCCGTCGTCGAGATCACCCCGCCCTCAGCCATGCACGAAGACGAAGGAGCAACGGCGATGCGTAAGTTACTCGATGGCAAACTTGTAAATATAACGAATATTTCGTTTTTCGTATTTTTAATTAATTAATAAATGGATTTATTGGTTTTTAATTCATAATAAATAATATAGAGCCTAGAAAAATGTGAGACTAGCTCCAGAAAATCAGAAATGACATTCTGGACCCAATGGTGCTAGTTTCATCTCAATCCGACGCTTAGTTTTCTCAGAATTAATTTTTAAGCCTATAAGTTAAATCCGTTATTTTCATTTAAAAATCAGTATCTTCTTATTTTAACGTAAACTAATATGTGATAAAAATATATGCTAAAGTACTCTTCGAGACGGTCATTTTGACACCTCATTTGCAACATTCCGATGTAGATTGCATCCAGAATAAATTGTGGAATAAATACGTTACTAATTGGAAAACAGATTTTAAATTGTTTTTGAGCTTTTAAAAATTCTAAAAATTACTATAAGCCTCAGAAAAATATTCCCTCTTGCAGTAAAACTATTTTTATCATATATAGTCTATATGAAAATTTAGAATGATTTTCGACAATGTTTCAACCAGTTTTAAGAATCAAAACGATCGAATTATCTAAATAGAAATGTAGCATTCCTTAACCAATAATTTTTGAGATTGCAGGTACCAATCTTCGTGCACCAGCTCTTCTAGCTCCAACCTCGTCTTGCCACGACGAGCTCGATAAAGTAAGTCACGACAGATTCTAAGTTCAGAAAACTAGTCTACTGTGCTTGCATGAACTTGTGACACTTCACCACTTATAGCCTCGAACGGCTATTTGACTTGAACCAAACTTGAGAACTAAATGAAAGTAATCGACTAAAGATTACTTTGCCAACTTTCAACTTAGTTGGTTGTAGCACGCAACTACCAACTTGGATAAAATGTGTGCTAACCACACTACCACGTGCTCAAATCACGGAAGTAACAGCTTTTGGTGTTGGACTTGTCTTTATCCTACTTGCTGGTTTTCAATGAGGAAGTCAACCAGTTGACCTGGTGTGACTAACATGTGGAACATCCTGTGGAACAATCTTGTGAAGAACTTGTACTTGACACGTCACCGGGGTTTCGGGGTAACTCACAGTTGCGAGAGTACGGGAGTGACTAGAGTTCGATCTACATGTCAAGCTGCCTGTGTTTCGGCCTCCTGTCTAGCTGCCTGTGTTTCGGCAAACCATCCTGCTGCCTGGGTACCGGCATTCGTCTGGGTAGCACCCAGGCAAGAGACGAACTGAACGGTCACATATTGTACTCTCCGACTTGAGTCACGTAGTTCTAGTGTAACTTGCACAGTTACTTTCTTTACAGTACATGCACTTTACTTTCCTTGCCAGTACAGTCACCGCACTTTACTTGCCGTACTTTTACTTTCTACACTTGTACAGACACTGCACCGTACTTTACTTTCACTTTGGTCTGCTTTGTCATACTTGTACAGTACATCTCTTTCTTTATTTAGAATTGTTGTGACTTACCTACGGTTCCATTTCCGTGGCACCGCAGACAACATACATATGGAGGCAGATGCTCTAGAGTTAATAGCGCCAGACTTCGACCATGAGACCGCAGCTTCCAGAGCTATTTTCAGTCGTTTACTTTCTTTCTTTCTTTTATCATTGTTGGAACATTTGTACGGTTCGGATTGTAATAATTGGACACTATTTGGGTATTTTTGTACATCTCTGCATCGTGGCTATTTTGATTTCACTGGTTAACTGCAGAACCTGCGCAATTATCAAATAAGTAACGGGCCCCCGAGAGCGGGTCGTTACAGGAATCTATGAAGGTTGGTGGAGGCCTAGCTTCGCAGCAGCTGGCTGAGGGGCGCACGGATCTGATCGTGCAGATGCCACCTCTGCTAGGGATTCTGGATCCTCCATTTGTGATGGATTTTGCACCTTTACCTTACACGACGCCTAGTACTAATTGGATGTCAACTTTTTCACAATTGCCATTGGCGGCGCCATCACGAGCATCGACGGAGGATATACGCAAGGAGCTTCTGGAACAAATTCCTCCACCGGTGGATATCTGGGACCCTCCATTTGGGATGCTACGGTGATCTCTTCCTTTTTTACCCTTCTACATCATTATATATATTTGAAATGGAAGCTGTTTGTTTATGCATTCACATATTCTGCTCTCCACATTTTATTTTACCACGCTTTAAACATTGAGGACAATGTTCATTTTAAGTTGGAGGAGGTAGTAGAAATTTAAAAGTTTGCATAAACATTATATATAGTTTGTTGTTATAATTTTTTTTTATGTTTGCATTTATAGTTTTCATATGCTTGTATAATTTAAAAAAAAGAGTTTTTCACCCAAACCATCTATATGTCCCTTGGAAGTGGAAATTCCATCGTCATTAATTGCACACCCATATTCATTATTGTAAAATAGATTAAGAATATTTTACCCTTGCGTAAAATTTTAAATTATCATGACTTTCATTTAAATTAGTGCATGTATCTGAATTGTAATCTCATGAAACTATTGTTTGGTTTAGGCAATTTCATGTCACGTATGCGTTTATGAATTGGTAATTATATGAAGAAGGTTATAAATTCTAAGGATAAAGGCCAACCACACAAGCTTACTAATTAGTAGATGATGGAGAATTTTACTCAAACTTGTCTCATGCCAAAAAAAGACAAAGAAAAGCAAAAAAAATGAATAAAATGCACGTTCTTCCAGCTTCTTTTAGTAGCCGGGTTTTTATGCCTCAGGAAACATGGGGATTTGCGCCGAAAAATGAAGTATGGGGGAGTGTATAATAATCTTTAGACATTTCGAGTTATTAAGTCTGAGGGGGTTTTCAAAACCTAATGCCCTAAGACCGTCTGGTTTGGGAGTCATTGACCTAACGCTTGTTACAAGGATTGCTCTAAAAAGTTTATTTAAAAAAGAAGAAAAAAGAGAAGAAAAATACAAAAAGAGATGAGATATTTTGAGTGGATTCAAGATCATGATTTGGATGTTGTGATGTCCTAATCCTAAGAAAGTTACATCCTAGGACACGTGATTACCTTTTGATTAAACAATTGCAATTTGTGCGATACCGAATATCTGTGGATTGAGATGAAATTGTAGATTTTTTGCATTAGTCCATGAGAACCCATGATAGTTATTGAACTTTGTTGGGTAATATTATTCTTAATTCATTTTTTAGGTGTATAACATATTTTTGGAATATTTCGCTTATTTTGCTACGAGACTAGCAAAAAGCTAGTTGGGGGTATGATTCTGGAAGAATATTGTGTTTATTTGCCTCTCATTTGATTGTATTTTGCGTATATTTAATGTCTATTTTGTCTCTAATAAGTGCATTATTGAAAGATCGTCTAATTTAAGAGTTTATCGCTTGTTCATACACAAAATACGATTTTATGGCCTAATTTTGTCTTCATTTTATTTTTCAGGTAAAGCTTGCAATTTTCCAAATCCAACGGCTATTTTTCCATATTTTTTGGAGATCGGAGCAATTTTGGAGATTAAAAAGACCTAGTAAAGCTATTTGAAAAGAGAAAAAAGAAAAAAAATCTGAAAATTGAACAGGACCCACCCGCCTGTTACAGGCGGGGCCCACCCGCCTGTACAGGCAGGCGCTGGCCTGCCTGTTAACAGGCGGGTCAAGCCCGCCTGTTCAAAACAAGCGGGTCCGCCCGACTGAATTCAAGATTGCGAGCACCCAACCCGTGTTTTCCACGCGGGCGACGCCCGTCAGCTTATTTTGACCGCCCATTAAACTTGATTGTTGACTGGTGGATTGCTGGTCTGCAACCCGCAGGCCCGTTAAGCTAAAAAACTATAAAATGAGGTGTTTTGGCTCATAACTTCATCATCCGGACTCGGAATTGAGTGAAACAAGTTTTGGGGGCTTCTCCTCCAAATTCCAGAGGAGTTGAAGCAGCTATAGGAGAAGTTTGGGGCTGTTTTGGCATTGTTCTGGGTGATTTCCTTCCACTTTTCCTATGTTTTTATTATATTTTGAATTAAGATTTGTAAGCAAATGATATTTGTATTAATAATATTTGTTGTTTTTATTACCATGGTTGGCTAAATATCATGTGGTGTGTTGTGTGGAAGTTAGTATTGATTGGTTTCATGTTTTCATTTCTTCACAGCACTCGTTTTAATCGAAAATGTTGAATACGTTGTTTTTCACTTTCTTAATTAATTATGCGCTATCCGTGAGGAATCCGCTTAGGATGACATGCCGCGAGGCATCGTCTACGTGTACAAACCCGTAGAGGGGCCCAATGAGGGTGATGAACCGCGATGTTCGTCTATTTATCCGTTATTGTCTTGAAAAACGACCGATTCAACGTTAATGTAATTTGCTAAAAAATCACCGTTCTTTCAAAGTTAAATCATCTGCTCTTCATACCTTGGCATGGATGAGGGATTGAGTCATCAATGAAGAATGATTACCATAAGACCCTACAACACAAACGAAAACACAACACACTCACACTTTTACCGTGTCACTTTTTCACGTTATTTTTCGTACCCGTTTTACCTCAATCAAAAACCCAACCAAAAATTCACCTTCAAAGGGTGGTTCATACTTCATTATCATTTCCAAGCAAGTTTCAGATTGTAAAACTTGTAGATTAGTTTGTCCATGTGGAATACGACCCTGGACTCAACAGGTTTACTACTTGACCGACTTCGTATACTTGGAAATTTAACAGCAACATTTTTGTCCAGTCAGATAGTTACATGATATGATAGGTATTGAATGCACCAAGTGGATCAGGAGGAGGACTCCCAACGAAAGTTTAATTGTTATGCTATCATCAGGAGGAGGAGGACTCCCAAAGCTGGGAGATGATGGAGAGCATCAAGGCATCAAGATTGAAGACATAAACTCTAAGAAAAGCAATGTAATCCATGTAATATTTCCTTTATTGCTTTCTCTCTCATTTGAGTCTAGTTTAATGTAATACCTTGATAGATGGTCTACTCATTCATGCATATGCATTTAGCCATATTAGTGAGCCTTAGGATCATCATAGAATCCAACCTAATAGGTTCATCTTGACCAAAGACTCATTTGGAGTATCTGGCTTTCCATCAGTCGCTGCTGAAGGATTTACAGTCGACTGGGTGATTTCCAGACGCATGTTGATCCTTCTATAGTCGACTGATATGCACTGCTCAAGTCAACATTTCTATTGACTCTACTTGAGCTTTTTGCAACAGTCGACTGATGCTCAGTTTACAATCGCCTGTATATTTACAGTCGCATGTTAATTGGTCAACAGTCGTCTGAGTAGCGTAAGTGCATATACTGCTTCTCTCTGTTTTTCTCCATCTCCTGCAGCAGTTAACTGATGAAGGATTTACAGTCGCCTAACTATTTTACAGTCAACTGTATTATTGACATCAGTCGCCTGTATGCTTATCTGGAGAAAGAGTGCAGCTATCTGTTTATTCCATCCCCTGTAGCAGTCGCCTGCTGAAGGTTTTTCAGGAGCCTGTCCTGTTTACAGTCAACTGTATCGACTTCATCAGTCGACTGTCCTGGCTCAGATTATAGCCGTTGGATATTTTCTAACCGTTGAATAGTCGACTCTCATTTGTTCGTGAGTCGACCGTCCTTGACGTTTCTGCCTAGAAACTAGCCGTTGCAGCCTTGTGCTTTTTGCTGTTTTCTTGGGTTTTGAGGGTTGATATATGGTTCCTATATATATGGGTGTGCTGAGTTCATTAGAACTTCTTGATGCTATTGAAAATCATAAGAGATCAATAAGCCACTCTCAAACTCTCTCATTTCCCTCTTTGATCTCTCATTCCTCTTCATGCATTGAAGTCCAGCTCAAGGGAAATCATCCAAGTGCTTTCAAGCCAATCTCAACACTTGGAGATCCTCTTTTATGCCTTGCATTAATTTATGAGTAAGCATCTCAAGGCATAAGTAAGAGTATTTATTTTACTTGGTGATTCTTGTAACACTAATTCTCTTTGTGGGAATTAGTCTTTCTCTCTTTGTGGGAGTTTATCTCTTTGTGGGATAAGGATATTCTCTTAGTGGGAATAACTCTCTTTGTGGGAGTAACTCTCTTAGTGTGAGTTTGGTGTCCTAGTGTAGGGCTAACCCTAATTCTCTGAGTGGGAGTTAGCAATTCTCTATTTGGGAGTTTGACCCCTGTGTAGGGTTGGTTGGGTCCTTGTGTAGGGCAACATCCTCTTGGTGGGGTATCTCTTTGTGGGATTTGTATTCATTTCTCTTTGTGGGAATATAGTGAATATTGGTGTGGCTGGACGTAACCAAATTTTGAAGAACCATGGTAAAATCTTGTGTTTGCGAATGGATTGATTGTGCCGATTATTTCCTCTTGCATTTATTATTCCGCATTTGCAAGTTTAATTTTAATTGGACAATTTTATTGCCATTACACTATTCGCCCCTCTCCAGTGTGTTGTTGTTAGTATTGCAAGGGTAAGGCGATCTTTACAATTGGAATCAGAGCGAGGTTATAGTATATTGCAACGATGGCATTCAATGCCTCATCCGCGTCTCATGAAGAAGGTCATTCAACCGTTCGACCCCCGCTCTTCAACGGAACCAACTACCCAAGTTGGAAGATCAGGATGATGATCTACGTGGAGGGTCAAGACCTATGGGACATCACGGAGGTGCCATTTGAGAAGCCCACTACACCTACGGCTTCAAGGACAAAGGCGAAGAAGGACTCGATCAAGTTCAATGCAAGGGCTATGAATGCATTCCATTGCGCCCTCTCAGCAAATGAGTTCAACCGCATATTCATGTGTAAAACGGCCAATGAAATTTGGCATATACTTTGGAGATATGTCATGAAGGGACTACAGAGGTAAAGAAATCTAAACAAACTGTGTTTAGATCTAAATATGAAATGTTTAAGATGCAGAAAGGATAAAGCATTTCAGCGATGTTCACAAGGTTCACTGATATCGTGAACGCTTTGGAGGGACTCGGAAAGATGATTTCCCAAGAGGATCGTGTAGAGAAGATCCTTGACTCTCTCACACCTCATTGGGAGTCAAAGGCCAACGGAATTTTGGAGTCACATGACACGTTCAAATAGACCGTTGAGGATTGCATTGGAAATCTCATGGCGTATGAAGTAAAGCTTCAGCACAAGAAGGAGATTCAACCATTAAAGCCCGAGAAGCTGGAGAAGCACAAGGGGGCTGCATTCCATGCCAAGAAAGAGCCAATCAAATGGAGGAAGAAATTCCATCGAGAAGCTCCTAGTGAAGAAGATGAGCTAAAAGAGGCGAGTGGAGAAGAAATTAAGGATCTTGCCGAGCAATTCAAGGCATTCCTCAAGTTCAAGCAAGATAAGTCTTTGTCAAAGTTTGCCTCCAATTCTAACAAAGTTCCTACTTGTTACACTAGCAGTGGAAAAGGTCACTTATCCACCGAATGCCCTTCCAAACCCAACAAAGAAACTTACAAGAATAAAGCAAAGAAGCATTGGAAAGGGAAGTCCAAGTCCAAAAATCACAAGAAGGGACTTGTTGGGACTTTTGATGATTCGAGTGAGGATACATCAAGTAACGAAGAAGAGAATGCAAAGGACGATGCTCATGCGTGCTTTGTAGCAATTAATGTTCCTACACCAATCCCCTCTGGCTTAAATGAAGGTGAGTTGGAAGTATGGCTTAACTCCTATGAGGAATCGTGCCTCATGGCTATCGGGGAGAAGTCCTCATCAAGCTCTAGCGAGGAAGAAGTCGATGATGAGATTGAGGAGAAGATCCCATATGAGGAGCTTGAATATCGTTTCGGTATGGTTTTTGAAAATGCTAGTAAGTGCATCAACTCTTACAATAAATTAAAAGCAAAATATAAGATTGCTAAGAGTAGATTGCATGAACTAGAAATTGCTAATGTAATCCATGATGAAATGTATGATTGTGACACTAGTGAGAGAGACACACTTCTCTCTCAAATTAGGGATTTGAGCTTGACTAATGTTAATCGTGTTGCTCAAAACCTTAGCTTAGAAACTCGCATTCAACAACTTACGTTGAAATGTGAAGAGGAATCTCGTAAGCTCAAAAGCTTTGTGTATTCTAGGGATTCACTCCACGATTTGCTTGAAAAACAACATCCGGCAAATCATAGAGGAGATTTGGGGTATATTCAAAATGTGGTACCCAAACCCACCTCTAATTCCTCTTACGGTGCAAATACAAGAAATATTGTTAAAGCACATAAGAAGAATCACCATGATTTCTTGTACAACAATAACATCAACAAGAAGCATGTAGATCACAACGTGATTAGGAAGAATGTAGACTCTTCATTTTTTGCTAAGAAGCAAAACCCTCATTTTTTGCATGCCAAGAAATTCGTTTATACACCTAAGCATGCCACGTCCATCCCTCTTGCAAAGGCAAAACCCTTGCCTAGGAAATCCTTGAGTTTATGAATTCCCACTAAGATTAGTGTGCAAGAGAAGGATAGTTACATCAACTCTTTAGTTAGGGATGTGATCACCTCATGTGATTACATTAGAAAATCAAACTCCTCTTCGGTTTGGTTCCCTAATGTTTAGGTTCCTCACACATATGCATATTGCATTGGTATTGTGCTTAAATGTTTATTTTAACATACTCATTGTTTGTGTGTGTTTCATGATTTTGAAAAATTTTCAAACTTATTTTTTTATGAAAATGGGGACCTCGGGGAAGACATTGGCATACATGCATTTGTTGATCCATATGTATGTCAATAGGGAAGTTATAATATCTAATATGTTTAAAATATCTTTAAAACATATTTTAACTCTCATTTTGGGTTTTTGATAAAGATTGTTATTTACAATTGGTTATTATGATCTTGATCTTAACCCATAGGTATTGCCAACATGTTTCATGTTATACCCCTTTTGGCAATATCATTGTGTATCATTGAAGCTTGATTTTTTTTTCCATATCTATTGCTTTGATACACTTTAGGCACATGGCTCCAATATTTGTATATCAATGGTAAAGAGGATTATTTTCCAAGATTCTTTGTCTACAATTGGTATTAACTCAATTGTTAGAGATTGTTTATCTTCTACTTTACAATTGGTATTACCTCAATTGTTAGAGATTGTTTATCTTCTACTTTACAATTGGTATTAAATCCTAGAAGTCAATATTTGACCATTTCTATGATCTAGGGGGAGCATGGGATAGTGATTGATACCCACTAAATTTTTCAATTTGGTATCATACATCTCCTTATATCTTGCATATTGTCACATCTTTGGTTAAGATGACAAAGGGGGAGATTTTTTATGTCCACCTTTTTGATGATGTCAAGGGAGAGAGATATATGCATTATGTAAATGTAACTCTTGTATTTCATACATATCCATTTGGGGAGAGATATATCTATGGAGAGAGATATATGGGTTTGTATAAACCATTCATGTTTGCATGATATTGTCTATTACAATTGGTTTATTTAATACATGCCTATTATATGTCACCATGACTTCATTTGGTATAATGAGTTTTTTACTATTGTGTATCTCATTGTATAATTAGTGCATATAAGTTGGGAGCTCATTAGCATTGTACTTTATTTCTTTGTGTTTTACATAATGTGTGTCATCATCAAAAAGTGGGAGATTGTTGAGTATTGGTGTTTCATACCAATCTTACTTTGATGATGATCACAATTTTATGTTGGTGCTAATGACTCTCTTGTTTTAGTCTCATAGTTTCATTTCATGAATATCTTTCTTGGAGACTAAACACTTGGTGCAAGGATGGACATCAAGTGGAGAAGGGCCAAAGCTTGGACTCAAGGGGTGCCAAAGCTTGGAGATGATGGAGAGCACCAAGGCATCAAGATTGAAGACATAGACTCTAAGGAAAGCAATGTAATCCATGTAATATTTCCTTTATTGCTTTCTCTCTCATTTGAGTCTAAGTTAATGTAATGCCTTGATAGATGGTCTACTCATTCATGCATATGCATTTAGCCATCTTAGTGAGTCTTAGGATTATCATAGAATACAACCAATAGGTTCATCTTGACCAAAGACTCATTTGGAGTCTAGGTTCCATCAGTCGCCTGCTGAAGGATTTACAGTCGACTGGGTGATTTCCAATCGCCTGTCGATCCTTCTACAGTCGACTGATATGCACTGCTCAAGTCAACATTTCTATTGACTCTACTTGAGCTTTTTGCAATAGTCGACTGATGCTCAGTTTACTGTCGCCTGTATATTTACAGTCGCCTGTGAATTGGTCAACAGTCGTCTGAGTAGCGTAAGTGCATATACTGCTTCTCTCTGTTTTTCTCCATCTCCTGCAGCAGTCGGCTGATGAAGGATTTACAGTCGCCTGACTATTTTACAGTCGACTGTATTATTGACATCAGTCGCCTGTATGCTTATCTGGAGAAAGAGTGCAGCTATCTGTTTATTCCATCCCCTGCAGCAGTCGCCTGCTGAAGGTTTTTCAGGAGCCTGTCCTGTTTACAGTCGACTGTATCGACTTCATCAGTCGACTGTCCTGGCTCAGATTATAGCCGTTGGATATTTTCTAGCCGTTGAACAGTCGACTCTCATTTGTTTGTGAGTCGACTGTCCTTGACGTTTCTGCCCAGAAACTAGCCGTTGCAGCCTTGTGCTTTTTGCTGTTTTCTTGGGTTTTGAGGGTTGATATAGGGTTCCTATATATATGGGTGTGCTGAGTTCATTAGAACTTCTTGATGCTATTGAAAATCATAAGAGATCAATAAGCCATTCTCAAACCCTCTCATTTCCCTTTTTGAGCTCTCATTCCTCTTCATGCATTGAAGTCCAGCTCAAGGGAAATCATCCAAGTGCTTTCAAGCCAATTTCAACACTTGGAGATACTCTAACATGCCTTGCATTCATCTATGAGTAAGCATCTCAAGGCATAAGAGTATTTATTTTACTTGGTGATTCTTGTAACACTAATTCTCTTTGTGGGAATTAGTCTATCTCTCTTTGTGGGAGTTTATCTCTTTATAGGATAAGGATATTTTCTTAGTGGGAATAACTCTTTTTGTGGGAGTAACTCTCTTAGTGGGAGTTTGGTGTCCTAGTGTAGGGCTAACCCTAATTCTCTGAGTGGGAGTTAGTAATTCTCTAGTTGGGAGTTTGACCCCTGCGTAGGGTTGGTTGGGTCCTTGTGTAGGGAAAAATACTCTTGGTGGGGGTATCTCTTTGTGGGATTTGTATTCACTTCTCTTTGTGGGAATATAGTGAATATTGGTGTGGCTGGACGTACCCAAGTTTTGGGAAATCAGGGTAAAATCTTGTGTTTGCGTTTGGATTGATTGTGTCAATTATTTTCTTTTGTATTTATTATTCCGCATTTGCAAGTTTAATTTTAATTAGACAATTTTATTGCCATTACACTATTCGCCCCCCTCTAGTGTGTTGTTGTTAGTATTGCAAGGGTAAGACGATCCTTACAGTGGTGAATGTGGCTGTTCTACTTAACTGGAAACATCTGATTTTGGATCACAATAACAATTCAGAAAAGCCTAAAACTCAATGGGAATATGTTAGAGATGATGGTTTCTGCTAAATAGATAGATAGATAGATATAGATGGATCCATCCAAAACTGAATCAATGCTGGGACATGGGAACCAAGAAAACTAGAAATGCATTGCATGATTGTCCCACTTATTTTGTTTGTTTGTTTCCTCCGGTTTCCTTTCCTTTTAGAGCTATTATCAAATCCTCATTTATCTTGTTTGAACGTGCACCCTCTCAGAGATGTCAGACATGTCATTGGAGTTGTTTTTCCTGTGTGCATGTGGTGTTGATTGATCCTCATTTATATTGTAACTTGTTTAATTTGTGAATTCATTGTAGTTACATATGGCAGCAGATGGTGATGATAGCAGTTACTAATGAGAGCCAAAGAAAGTCAGAATATTGGCAGGCCAGCCCTTCTTTTGATGATCCCACTTAACCTTCAGGAGAAGGCGATGAACCAGACTCGTAATGGTTCAAAGTCTTGGTCTCGTGTCAGTAGTGTACAAGTCCACTGGGATCTATGAGCTGATAGGTTGGTTTAAATTCAAGTGATAATTATAAAAGTTTTGAGTATTGAATATAATTTAATGATCCTAATTATGCATATTTATATATATTTAATGAATATTAAGATATTTTGTTTTCGATTCCATATTTTGTTTCGATTCCATGTAGTTTTAGTTATTGCCCTAATTAGTAAAGTGGATGCATTAGGGTGCGGAAACTGGTATAACCGGACAGAGATGATGATGATGACATGTTCCAAAGAGGACGGGTCTTAGCCAAATGATTCTGCGAGAGAGATCTTTTTAAGTATAGATATGTAATTTTTTTATAAAGTTCATAGTACAATGAAGATACTCATATTTATCATTGACTATGATGCCGTTTAATTTTTGTTTAACATGAAAATTTTTTGGAGCTTGCTGCAAAGTTGTTAGGTGCCCAGTATAGAAATGCCATATGTGCTCAGTGCCTATAGCAGCATTAATCTGTATTGTGCATGGTCGATGTTTAAACATATACACATAAGTGCGTCTCTTTGAGGACCCACATACATATTATGGTGGGTTCTGGGTTTTGGAGAGGAGTCTTGGGGTCAATTTTCATATTTTTCAAGAAACATTTCATGGAGAAAAGATAATAGAAATTCATATTTAAGTTATCTTTGATTCTTTCAAGTTTGCAATTGTACAGTAGTGTTGGGATGGTCCAAACACTCTGCGATAGAAATTTTATAGGTGAAAATGGAGAAGATAAATTCAATGACCCTAAAAAGCATTATGACATTGACCATGCATTAAACTGCAAGCTTATTGCATTTGAATAGAAAGCATCCGCTCTCCAATTTTCGGTCCTTTTACCTCTGAAACCCGTGCATATAAATGCAATTGTTGTGGTGATATGATAAGATATTTATGTTGTTTGGCTAGAGAGTAGCTTGATTGGCTTGTTTACACTGGAACTTCCGAGGGATGGGATGAGTTTTTATGTTGATGGACATCATACTGTGAAACATTATTATGTGTCTCAAAAGTTCATCGTGCTAGTTGTGAAATTGATGATATGTGAATTATACATTACTAACATGAACCCGTATACTCTCCTGCTTCCATCTGCAACCCCAAACAAACACCCCCGTGTATAAAGCAAGAGTGCATGGTTACCTGGTCTTAACTTAATATTTGCATATTACATTAGACCAGGTAATTTGTTTTCTCTTCTCTTTTTTGTCTTTTCTCTTTTATTTTATTTTATTTTTTTCCTTGTGTGAATCACCTCATTTAATCATATGACTTGAACTAGTGGGCTCCTACTTCAGGTATCTTTTATATTTTTTATTTTGTTAGACGTAAGAAGCTTGCATGTTTTATAGTTGATACTGAAAGTTGGCTTATATTAAGTATTTATGTTGAATTCCAATTTATACATGTTTGGATTCTTTAAGATAATAGGTTACTTTTAGATTCCACACTGCAAGATTTATGCAAATAATTTTGGTGGATATATTTGAAGGTGGATTTTTATGCAAATCTTTCTGGTGCCATTATCAGGTTTTGGTTATCTTGAGATGGAGAGGGTTTTAAGCACACAGCAGCTGGGAGTACTAACTATGCACACATGTATGAACGACACTACTAAAATTCTTGATGCTCCTTTTACATCATATATTATCTCTGGTAAAGGATTTGTTTTTGATTCGATTCAATTTGACCACAATCTGAATTTGTTTGATCTGTTTTCTCGTGTGTGTTTTGCAATGGATTCGTTTAATATATGAGCGGCTGATTAAATTTTGTTCATGTGAAAAAAAACTGTCTAATTTCTTGAAATGTATTGATACTTGAAAACCCTGTGTGGATTCTATTTGGTTGTTGGTTTGCCAAATTTCTTAAATTGATGTAATGAATGAATAAGAAATTTTGTTTTTGTGACAAGAATTTTTATTCCATTTTTCTTTGTTGGAATTGATGCAAATTTGTGAAGAACAATCTAGTTTATTGCTTGCTTGTTAAATGAGATGCGAAGATCTCTGCACAATTTTATATTTGATATGATGTTTTCTATTTAGGGGCAATCATCAGCTTTAAATGTTTAGATTTTCTAGATGTAAACTAAACCTGTTATCAATATTTATGTCTGTATTTTTGGGTATTGCTTGCTTTTTTTAGCCTATGATCAATAGTTATGCTGAATCCCTTTCTTGTCGCTGCTCTTCACTGTGATACTGTGTGGTTTATGTAAAGACTTATGTTTCTGTATTAAATATTATAATTTGTTTAGATTTTTATTTTTTATAAAATAAATATTTTTGTGGCGAACCGCCACAAACGTCTCTTTTTTTATAAATTAAAATATTTTGTGGCGGTTTAGAACCGCAACAAAAAAATTGCAGAATTTTTTTAAAAGTTTTTTTAATCTTGTGTGGATCTTAACAGCCAGAAAATAATATTGTTGTGGCGGTTTAGAACCGCCGCCAATTATATATCAGATTTTAGCGGGTCTTAACAGCCAGAAAAAAATTAAATTCCCAAAATTAATGAACCGTGAGAAACTCTTTTGTAGCGGTTCGAAACCGCTATAATTCTTACTTTCTGGCGGGTTGGTTGTCGCGGTTCGAAACCGCTACTAACCAAGTTTCTCACCGTCGATTTCGTAGCAGTTCATTAAACCGCTTGAAAGCTTATTTGTGGCAGTTACAAACCGCCGTAAACAGAATCAAGAACCGCTAGTAGCACCCGTCTTTCTTGTAGTGATGATTTGTTGGGCCAACTCAAGGTCATGTAGTGCCCTGTGAAACTACTGCACACGTACTAGAGGGGGGGGTGAATAGTACTTTAAAATAATTAAGAGAGTTGTTCCTAACTATTGTGCAATAAACAAACGATAATGCGGAATAAACAACAATCAACAAGAATTAACAAACGCAAATAAAGCATGTAACGGGTTCGGATCCACCCAAGTCTCCCCGACTTGTTCCCGGTGATCCTACGTCCCAACCACCCGGATCCCCTCCGGATACTTGAGTTAGAAACCCTAACTCAAGATTTAGCACTATGAAATTCTTGTGAAAAACCTTCACAAGACCAAATCATTCACAATGAACATGTGACTCCCACAACCCAGGATCACTCTCTCTCTCACAATCGAGAGACAATCACTTGCAATATCAATGGAAATGAAATATGAAACACTTACCACAAAATCCTATGCCTTGAGTATAACTTACCAAATTAGGGCAAAGATGGATTTTGAGGAGAGAATGTCACCGAACCGAAGCTCCACCAATAAGATCAGCGATCGAAGGCTAGGATAGAGGATGTTGACTTTGGATCAAGCTCTTGGCTTGGAAGGCTCACAATGGAGAGAATCTCTCTTGAGAAAAATGGCTCAAAGAGTTGAGGGAGAGATTCTTGTGAGGAAGAGAAAGCTTTAGAATGGAGTTGAATAGCTTCTCTTTGATTTCTCTAAATCACTAAAATGGCAGCCTTGAATACAAGGAAAGAACCCCTCCAAGTATATATCGGATAGAGGAAAGAGAGAGGAAAAATCGTTTCAATTAAAGCTCCAACGGCTCTATTTCTGAAGCAGTTAGTCGGTCTAAGAAGGATCACTGACCGACTAGATTGCCAACTAGTCGGTCGGTGATTCTTCATGAACCGACTAACAAGCTTTCAGCCAAACAAGAAAGTTCCAGGCAACATGAACTAGTCGGTCTAAGAACAAATGCTGACCGACTAGTTTATCAACTAGTCGGTCGGTGAGTGTTCTTTGACCGACTAAGAGATGAAATAGTATAGGCTGGATACAAATACAACTAGTCGGTTTAAACCAAGTTCCGACCGACTAGTTTCTCAACTAGTCGGTCGGTCGATGTGCTTTGACCGACTAACTGTAAACAGTAACTATGGCTGTACAGAGAGAGCTCAACTAGTCGGTCTAAGAAGGATTCCTAACCGACTAGATCGTCATCTAGTCAGTCGGTGACTCTTCTTTGACCGACTAATTGATCAACATAGCTAGGCTGAAAAGAGCAAGGCATTCTAGTCGGTTTAAGAGGAATTGCCGACCGACTAGATCGTCATCTAGTCGGTTGGTTCTTCTACTTGAACCAACTAACATGCACTAGAAGCCGAGGGAAGAAGCGATAGGCTTCGGGAAAGTTTCTAATGGCTTTTATTATAATCCTAGCTCTAAGATATGAGCAAAATGAAGATTATAATGTAAGTCCTACTCAAGGCTTAACATTCTAAACTATGAAGCTAGAAGACAATAAATAATACATGACGAACCGTCTTCAAAGCTTCAATCTTCGCTCTTGACTTCAATAAAACTCCTTGGGCTTCAATGAAGCTTTAGGCACACGATCACGCGTATTGAGAAGTCTTGAGACGTCGCTTTTGATGTACGTATTCTTTTGGCGACGATCTCCATAACTGCGCTCACAAATAGTTAGTACGAGATATTTATGTTTGCTCATCATCCAAAACCAAATCCGGGGAACCAATACTCAACATTCTCCCTCTTTTTGGTGATGACAAACCAACATAAATAATAATCGAAAATAATGATTCAAAAGAAATTTACTTACTCCCCCTGTATTGATGACACGTTAGTTCCGTATTCAATAATATTCATACGCATCAAGCAGACGAGGAAATATAAAATATGAATCCTATTATCGCAATTTATGATCTAAATCCATTTTATATCTTAACTCCCTTTGAATCTAACATATATCAAATTAGATTCATGGTAAATTGCTTTGATATCAATTAGCACATTGTCATTATTAATTCTCTCCCCCTTTGGCATTAGCAAAAAGAGCGGGAGGAGATCAACGACAAGATTACAATGGCTAAAAAATAAAAGCATGTGAGTCTAAGAATACAACCACGGTCCAAATGACACCAAAGTAAAATACCAAAAGTAAAATACCGAAGAAAATCAAGGCAGGCCAATTATGATTATAGTCGAAAATCGGAAAACGAAATCATCAAACCATAGGTGAAACTCGAAAAACGAAATCATCAAACCATAGGTGAAAATCAAAAAACGAAATCATCAAACCATAGGTGAAAATCGAAATACGAAATCTCCAAAACTCAAATTAATTTCACTTATTGAGTTATGGAACATACTCTCCAATATCAACAATCTTATTTAAATAGTGCATGGAAAACAATTCTATGTTTTCATAAAAGCAAATCTATTTAATTCATAAAATCGTCGGACGACGAAATCAATATCAGAGACATAAATCCATTTTGAATACCAAATGTAGCAAATTGATACCAAAATTAACATGCAAAAGTGTTATGCCAAAAGAAAATAGATAAGACATCTTAAAACTATGGCATACACAGTTCTAGCATACTAATTTAAACAAAATGATACCAAAGTAGATATTCTAACAATGCATGCACTCAACACACATGGATACCAAATGTATATCAAATGTAAGAAGATACTTACAACATTAAGCTCCCCCTACTTTGGTGCATCACTTAAGCACCATCAACTCCATTTGAATGAAAATCCTTTGCAAATCAAGGAGTTGGTAGGGTTGGTATCCCAAAGTGGATTGAACCTAGAAAATATCATTTTGGTATCCAAAAATCTTTTTGGATCCTATGGGTTAGGGCAATAAATTTAGCGAACTAAATTCAAATTAAATGTAACACATATCCTAACTAAATTCAAATTCAATATGAATTTAAGTTTCAAATTAACATGCACATCCAAGATCAATATGCAAAATAAAAAGAATATAAACCAATTCTTACCATAATTGCTTTGGTACCCATAAAATGAAATTAAGCTTATGGTACCAAGCAATGAAGGGTCAAAGGAAACTAACCCTTTGGAAACCAAGTCCACGAGGACCGTGATTTCCCAACATAATCATCATTCAAAATAATATCATTTATATACGATTGCACAAACATATTCTTAGCATGCATGCTAGTGTTCTTTGGACCCCAAATAGTGTGAGTCTTGGGAGTCCTAATCCTATTGGGAACATGCATACGTTGTTGATTTCTATGTGATGCATGTTGTGGGTAAGTATATGGCATATGATGCAATGGTGCATGATGATAATTATTCATATGAGAATGTGAATGAACATTTGCATGTGGTGGAACACGTGCATGAGTATGTCTCACATGGTGTGCACGTGCTCGTGGATGCGGAGCATAAAAATCATCATATGTGCTAACATGTGGAGTAGGATGTGTGTTCCTAAGTGGCATGGCATACATGAAAGCATGACCCCTCTTTGGAGGTCCACCCAAAGTGGGTTTCTTTCCAAATGGGGGTGTGTTCCTAGCGAAAGCACCATTGGTAGGAGAACTACCCATGACGTGTTTGCTCCCACTAGTAGAAGCTTCGGAAGATGGCCTAACAAAGGTGACGGATGATTTGGATAAATCTCACATCTTATACCCCAAGCCAATGTGATGATTGGCCGGAAGTAAGTCATTTAGGATATTATCCAAATGGCCCTTACCTTTATTGAAATCATTGATTCGGCCTAATGTGCACTCATATTTCTCGGTGAGAGAATGCATCGAAGCATCCAAGGTGGACACTTGCGATGCGAGTGCACAAACACGTGACTTGAGATTTTTATTCTCAATACTCAAAGTTGAGTTTTGAGACTTCAAATCCGCTATCACATGTTCATCTGAATCCTCGACAAGAACATGCTCAAGTTGAGATTTGAGATTTACAATCTCATTTCTCAAATCTTCAACAACGGTGTCGTCGTTGACGATGATATGTTTAGGCGAGGTTTTAAGACTATCTAGTTCCTTTTTAGTCTTAATAAATCTAGTAGCTAAATTAGAAAACTTATTCCAAAGTTGTTCATTAGTTATTCTAAGTTCGCCCATTGTTACCTCACCGCCTTCATCCTCGCTTTCATCCCCGCTATCATCGGAGAAAGTCCCTTGAACACGTTCATCTTTTCCCATGAAGCACGTGTGTTCTTTCTCCACTCTTTCATCGTTCGACTCTCCACTTGAGGAGTCGGAGTCGGTGAAAGTGCCTACAAGTCCTTTCTTGTGCCTTCTCGACTTGTCGTACTTGGATGCCTTCCACTTCTCCTTGTGTTTGTTTAAAGGACAATCCGGCTTGATGTGTCCTGGCTTGTTGCATTTATAACACACGGGAGTAGAAGCATTAATCGAAATAAATTTTGATTTACTCTTCAACTTACCTTGTCGGAAGAATCGGTCGAACTTCTTTGCCAAATCGGCCAAAACTTCCATGTCCAACTCTTCTTCCGATTCTTCTTCCGATTCTTCATCATCGGTAGATGGAGCGGCCTTGTACGCAATCGCCCTTTTCTTTGGCTCGTCTTGCTTCAAGTACGACTTCATCTTTTCTTTCATCATGAGCTTGCTGTCCTTGCGTACCTCATAAGACATCAAGTTACCCATTAGTTGTATGACAGTATACTTACTCATATCATTACCTTCCTCGATGGCGAAGGTACGCTTTTCCCAACAAGAAGGAAGTCCATCGAAGATCTTCGAGACTTTCTCCTTTTGGGTGTAGGTTTTCCCAAGAGCCTCCAATTTGTTGGTAATGTCAACGAATCGAGCATAATATTCTTTCATCTTCTCACCCTGTTGCATATGAAATAATTCGAAATCTTTATTGACAACAACAAGTTTGGAGTCTTTTACCTGACTCGTTCCTTCATGCAAGATGAGGAGTGAGTTTCATATTTGATATGCACTCTTATATGTGCATATCTTATTGAAGTCCTCGGGCTCCAATGCGCATTGCAAGGCAATCATTGCATTGGCATTGCTTACCTCCGTGGCGACCTCCACGGGAGTCCACTTTGCGAAATCTTCTGCGGCGGGCTCGACATACTCCTTCATCGTGGCTCTCCAAAGTGAAGCGCTCCGGAGGAACGTTTCCATTCGGCATTTCCAATACCCGTAATTGGTACCGTTGAAGGAAGAAGGCCTAGTTGAGGATAGCCCTTCCAAAACTGAAGAAGCTCCTTGACGATCCTTGAAGTCGTTGTAGTCGTTGTTTGTCATAGCTTTGAACTTGTAGCTTTAACCTTGGCTCTGATACCAATTGTAGTGCACTGTGAAGCTACTGCACACGTACTAGAGGGGGGGTGAATAGTACTTTAAAATAATTAAGAGAGGTATTCCTAACTATTGTGCAATAAACAAACGACAATACGGAATAAACAACAATCAACAAGAATTAACAAACGCAAACAAAGCATGTAACGGTTTCGGATCCACCCAAGTCTCCCCGACTTGTTCCCGGTGATCTTAAGTCCCAACCACCCGGATCCCCTCCGGATACTTGAGTTAGAAACCCTAACTCAAGATTTAACACTATGAAATTCTTGTGAAAAACCTTCACAAGACCAAATCATACACAATGAACATGTGACTCCCACAACCCGGGATCACACATTCTCTCACATCCGAGAGACAATCACTTGCAATATCAATTGAAATGAAATATGAAACACTTACCACAAAATCCTATGCCTTGAGTATAACTTACCAAATTAGGGCAAAGATGGATTTTGAGGAGAGAATGTCACCGAACCGAAGCTCCACCAATAAGACCAGCGATCGAAGTCTAGGATAGAGGATGGTGATTTTGGATCAAGCTCTTAGCTTGGAAGGCTCACAATGGAGAGAATCTCTCTTGAGAAAAATGGCTCAAAGAGTTGAGGGAGAGATTCTTGTGAGGAAGAGAAAGCTTTAGAATGGAGTTGAATAGCTTCTCTTTGATTTCTCTAAATCTCTAAAATGGCAGCCTTGAATATAAGGAAAGAACCCCTCCAAGTATATATAGGATAGAGGAAAGAGAGAGGAAAAATCGTTTCAATTAAAGCTCCAACGGCTCTATTTCTGAAGCAGTTAGTCGGTCTAAGAAGGATCACTGACCGACTAGATTGCCAACTAGTCGGTCGGTGATTCTTCATGAACCGACTAACAAGCTTTCAACCAAACAAGAAAGTTCCAGGCAACATGAACTAGTCGGTCTAAGAACAAATGCTGACCGACTAGTTTATCAACTAGTCGGTCGGTGAGTGTTCTTTGACCGACTAAGAGATGAAATAGTATAGGCTGGATACAAATACAACTAGTCGGTTTAAGACCAAGTTCCGACCGACTAGTTTCTCAACTAGTCGGTCGGTCGATGTACTTTGACCGACTAACTGTAAACAGTAACTATGGCTGTATAGAGAGAGCTCAACTAGTCGGTCTACGAAGGATTCCTAACCGACTAGATCGTCATCTAGTCGGTCGGTGACTCTTCTTTGACCGACTAATTGATCAACATAGCTAGGCTGAAAAGAGCAAGGCATTCTAGTCGGTTCAAGAGGAATTACCGACCGACTAGATCGTCATCTAGTCGGTTGGTTCTTCTACTTGAACCAACTAACATGCACTAGAAGCCGAGGGAAGAAGCGATAGGCTTCGGGAAAGTTTTTAATGGCTTTTATGATAATCCTAGCTCTAAGATATGAGCGAAATGAAGATTATAATGTAAGTCCTACTCAAGGCTTAGCATTCTAAACTATGAAGCTAGAAGACAATAAATAATACATGATGAACCGTCTTCAAAGCTTCAATCTTCACTCTTGACTTCAATAAAACTCCTTGGGCTTCAACGAAGCTTTAGGCACACGATCACGCGTATTGAGAAGTCTTGAGAAGTCGCTTTTGATGTACGTATTCTTTTGGCGACGATCTCCATAACTGCGCTCAAAAATAGTTAGTACGAGATATTTATGTTTGCTCATCATCCAAAACCAAATCCGGGGAACCAATACTCAACAGGTCATAAGTGACTAGGTGTAAAAACCGATAAGGGAATCACATACGATGTGATTGATGAATAGTCATTTACTGATCGCAAAGTTAAGCAACTTGTTGAGCCAACTCAAGGTTGTGAGATTCAGGGTGGTTGGGTCCCTTTTCCACTAAGTATTATTATTCGTTCATCTATATAGCTTAAGATGATCGCAAAAATAATGGGAGGATATAGTTGGATAAAAACCAATTTAACTATATTTAAAAATCATGAACATATGCTAAACTATGGTAGTTCTATGTTTTACCGGATGAAATCCAAAACATAATATCCTAAAGGAATAAGTTAACTGGTCAAAATGATTGGTTAAGGAATATCAACTCAAAACCAAATTTGATAGTCTAAGCTAAGTTCTCTCTGACCTTAAAGTGTCCTTCTTAGCACAGGCTTAAGGACAACGATTTCCTTGAGCTCTGAGTCTAGCACAATAAAAGCACGCTACTTGTCACTTGCCTCTATGAGGGGCAACTTAAACATACTAATGTTTAAAGCATGTTTCTCCATAAAACTTGTTGAGTCAAGTTGTATAGAAAACGGTTTCGATCCGGAAAGTTCGAAAATTCGATCAAACTGTTTGACTCGAAGATGATTGCATGAGCAATGCATGACCATGTATCCAAATCAGATATTAAGTCAAGCAACTTTTGAGTCAACTCAAGGTTGTGAAGCTCAAGTGTTTGGATACACGAGGAGCTTACACAGCTAATATTTGTGCTGGAACGTGTAATGTCTAAATGTGATTTAGAAAAGAAGAGGCATTTAGTAAAGTCGGTTGAGAAAGAAAGTTGTCTATCATAAGAGAAGGCAAAAGTAGGAGGAACTGAAAATCGGATTTATTTGATGCCTCGGTTTCAGAATAATATTGTATTAAGTGTCAATACATGAACGCATTAGTTACAGAAAACTTATCTATGGCAAAATAGATTAGGCCGTACCGAAGAGAACAGACTTGACAAGTAATTTAAAGAGTGGTCTCTTGACCTCTCGTACTATGAGTCGAAAGGCACTTGTGAGTTTTGTCTCAAATGTGTGATGGCCAAAACTTCTTCTGTAAGATAGTGGGAGAATAAGTTCGAGAACACGTGGTTTCGTACATATGGATGTACCCCGACCTAAGTCTAAGTCTAAATTAGCCAGGATATGATATTCTTATTTTATTACGACGTGTGTTCTTCATGAAATACAAGTTTTGATGAAATAGAGAACGCAATGGTAGAAGTATTTGAACTACTTCGATCAGATCGAAAAGGCGAATACTTAGCTAGACAAGACTTGTGTAATTAAAAGAAAATGAGATTTTTTTCTCAGGTCAAGTTTCTTAACACATCGGTGTGTTGGAGAACATGAATTGCACTCTGTTGGACATGGTGTGATATATGGCAAGTGACTTTAAGTTACAACCCTCCTTTTGGGTTAAGCCCCAGATAATAATGACTAGTTCTTGTTAAGGTTCTGAGAGGACCTTATCAATATGCTATTCCTTAAATCAATCGTTAGGAAGTCATAGAATTACTCGACCTCGTGGGACAAAGGAGTCGAGTAAAGCACCATAGTTGATGATGGCATAGACAACTTTCAAGATGCCATTTGGACTAGTGACTCTAAGAAATGGCTTGATGCAATCCAGAAAAGGTCCTTGCACGTAAATAAGGTATGGACCTTAGAAGACGTGCCCAAAGGAAGTGTTCCCTTTGGCTACAAGTGAATCTTCAAGACAGAAGATTTGTGCAGATGGAAAATAGTTAAGTACACGTTATGCTGGTTGAGAATGGTTATCATCAGAACTCCTATAAACTGATTGTGATGAAACTTTCTCGCCAACAGCTGTGTACAGATCTATTCAGATTAGACTCAATGCCAATGCTCATGATGACCATGAAAACTGGAATATGCATGTAAAGTCTGTTTTATAAATATAATTTAGAAGAATGAACTTATATGAATCAGCCAGAGAGTTTTCAAGGTCAGTGGGAGCGAATAAAAGGCATGTGAGGCATCAAAGAGCCGGAACATATGTTTTGACAAAGTGGTCAAAGAGGTTGACACTTTATCAGAAATGATTATGAATCGTGCAGATGACCAGTGACTATTTTGGATCATTCTTGTAAGGTACGTAAGGGGTATTATTTTTAATCTTAAGTGAGGACTATCAGTTGGATGAGATCCAGACAAGACAAATGTTATGGATTCCAAAAGACCAAGGAAGTTATTTGGATGAGATTCAATTGTGTGGTCTAGCATGAACATAGAAACTCCTTAAGTCTATACTAAAGACAGTTTAGCAGATTCACTCACGAATTCTCTACCACATAAAGTCTAGAGAGACTTATATGTAAATGTGGTATGAGATACCAGGATAAATGGGCCCGAGTGCAAGTGGGAGATGTTGGGAGATGTGTATACCCTCAAGTCACTGTGTATGTGTACAAATGATCGCGCCCCGGATACACACCCGGGACGAGACTCGCTAGGCTTACCGCAAGCGCACGGTGTAGCGGCGAGCGGGTATCGAACACGAGGAGGGCAAATGCAGGTGTCTTCTTCAATTTACCTGGCTATAAGAAAAGTCGAGAAATATTCGCAATAAAGCGGTCACAGTCGTTCAATTGTTTAAAGAAAATATCAAATTAATAAAAACGCCTAGGGATAGGGAATCCCCGCTACAAACCGTATCTCGTCATTGTGATTCATAGGTTTCACAATTGCTAGACTTGAAATTCAGGTGAACTAGTTGCAACTAAATGTAGAACCAAGCTCACGCTCTCGCGCTATTGCCGGTCTATAGCAAACCTAGGGTAGGGTCCAATCTCTTGCAAACCCTAACTTAGGCAAGCTAGCGTGAAGAACAACATCATCGTTCAATCGTATCTCGAGCCAACTCTCGTGCAAACTCGAGCTACGACCTATGTTAGGATAGTTCCTACCCGTCCAATCTCTTGCAAACGGGTATTGGTATAGAATTGCAATCGAAAACCCTAGTTTCGGTCCAATCTTTTGCAAACCGATTCCAGAGAAACCCAATTGTAACCCAATTCGAATTTCTAGGGCTTCCTGTCGAGTTGGGATCCAATCTCTTGCAAATCCCAATCAGTATGAATCCCTAGTTATTCGTATTAAATCAATCACAAACTAACCCTAATCAATTCTAGCAAGAATTTCACCAATTCATCACAAATTAGAAATAGGGTTCGTAGGGTTCATCCCTACACACTATGACGATAAAACTACTCACAATTCATAATGCAAATCATTAGAAATTAAATAATAAAAACAATAGAATTCATTGCAATAGACAATATATCAATAAAAATGAGGTTTTTGATAGAAAGAGAGACAAACCAATGAAGATTCAATAGCATCCAATAAAATCGAACTTTTTATCTCCCTCCAAAGAACTAAATCTAATCTCCTAAAAAGTAATCAAAAAGGGCTGCCAAAAATATGAGAAAAAGCTCTCCAAACTAGGTTAAAAACTGGGGTTAAATACCCCCAAAATCGCCCAAAAACTGTGACAAAATTGCCCCTGCGCAGCTTGAAAATCGCACTTTACGCTACAGGCAGCACGGCTCACTCGGCCGAGTGACAAATGTCACTCGGCCGAGTGACAGACCCTGACGGATTCCAGTAAGTCTGGACTTTTGGGGGTCGTCTCCTCGGGAGTCACTCGGCCGAGTGACTTTCTTCACTCGGCCGATGGGATTTCTTCACTCGGCCGAGTCGGAACTCGGGGCTGACTGACGGATTACAGTAACTTGGGAATTTTGGTTGTCGTCGTCTTGATGCCACTCGGGCGAGTGGTGTATCCGTGCTCGGTCGAGTGGTCTGGCGATGCTCGGCCGAGTACACACTGATATGGAGTCTGTTGCGTGTCCGATCTGGCCGGCCGAGCGGGCTGTCGATGCTCGGCCGAGTGGCTCCTTCACTCGGCCGAGTGGCATGCTGAAAATGCCCAATCTTCGTATTTTTGCTTTCTCGTCGCTCCTACGACGTTCTTTCTTCTTCCACTCCTCTCCAATCGTAGAATTCCCCTTAAAAGAGTCACGGGTGACACTCCAGAGTGGGTGCATTTCAGAATCACTCCAAATCGCTCCAAATCTCCTGAAATACGACAAAAACAAGAAATCGTGAAAAGCATCGCAATATTGTCGAATAATCGTGAAAAACTCGATATGGGCGATCTAAATGACATGCAAACAAGCAGAAAAAAGGTGTAAAATATGGAGTGATCAAAATCCCACAAGCTTACCTCTTACTCGTCCTCGAGGAAGATGAGTAAAAAGCGAACCCGGTGGATAAAGATAATGGAAACGATGGAAAAATGGAAAATGAAAAATGAAAAACAAAATAGAAAACGAAGAAGGAAGTTGCTAGATCATTTTTCTCAGGACGTGGGTTTTGCTTACTCATATAGCACGCATCGAATATAAAACACATGTCAAAGACTTTTATCTCGATATCATAGTATAATGGTGCATTTGAAATAGAAAACCCAAGAATATCATTATAGCATGAAAAATAGAATAATTCTAGAATCAACATCGTCTGAAGCATCTAAAGCGGTATACAAAATCGTAGATCACACACTTTTCAATTGAATGCTTTCTATAAGGAGTATAAGGGATATCACACAATAGAGTAGTAAGAATAGAAAAGTGTGGTTTTCATGATATGAATGCTAAGCGCAGATTTCTGGATTTCGTGAAACTTTTAGCAATCTCACCGAGTATAAAATATTACTTAGCCTAGGTTGTCATGCACCGTCATGTAGTCACTCTCTCACACATCATTGGATCCCCTCCCCCAAGCTCATCCATAACCGTGGTGGCATAAACAAAACAATATTTACACTCCCCATTTCTTTTGAAGCTCCAAAAGTAAAAGGAATAAAAATAAAAGCAAAAAGAGGGAAGAAAGAGAGAAAGGGTATGAGATGGGATCGTTTTCGAACTTCTTTTCTCTTTTATTTTCCCCTTTTTTCGAATAACATATATACACAAATGATCCCAAATCAAAAGAGAAGGATATACAAGTATTTTTTCTTTTTGGTTTTGGGGAATTTGGAGCATGGGATATAATAACGGGGGGAATGCCAATAATAGAATTGCTAAGGGGAGATTCACCAATGAATTTAAAATAGAGAAATAATGTTCAAGATATGTGGAGAAAGAAATAAATGTATCTCTCGGTTCACTCTATAGGATGTGCATGACAACTTCAGCAGGGTAATTTAATCTACTCAGTTTAATCTCAAAAAGCAAACTAGTCCAGATTTATCAATGCTAGCAAACATTCAATCAACCTGAAGTGAAGCGTACAAATCATGCAATAAGAAGTGATATAAGAAAAGAAAGCAGTACTCCAGATATAAGCAATCAATGCGTGAATCTTGGTGTGTTTTCTACGATAGCATACATATGAACTATCAGACATCAGCTAATAATAGAATTTCATCCATTTTCATACGGAAAAAGAAGTGGGTTACTATTTCTAAATGCAAAGCAGAACATTGTAGTGCCCTGTGAAGCTACTGCACATGTACTAGAGGGGGGTGAATAGTACTTTAAAATAATCAAGAGAGTTATTCCTAATTATTATGCAAACATACAAACAACAATGCGGAATTAGACTACAAACAGTAATCAACAAGAATTAACAAACGCAAACACAGCATGTAACGGGTTCGGATCCACCCAAGTCTCCCCGACTTGTTCCCGGTGATCCTACGTCCCAACCACCCGGATCCCCTCCGGATACTTGAGTTAGAAACCCTAACTCAAGATTTAGCACTATGAAATTCTTGTGAAAACCCTTCACAAGACCAAATCATACACAAAGTAAATGTGACTCCCACAACCCGGGATCACACTCTCTCTCACAACCGAGAGACAATCACTTGCAATATCAATTGAAATGAAATATGAAACACTTACCACAAAATCCTATGCCTTGAGTATAACTTACCAAATTAGGGCAAAGAAGGATTTTGATGAGGAAGATGTCACCAAACCCTAGCTCCAAGAAGATGACCAGCAATGGAGGCCTAGGGTGGAGATGGTGACCTAGATTCAAGCTCCTTGGCTTGGAATGCTCACAATGGAGAGAATCTCTCTTGAGGAATTTGGCTCAAAGAGTGAAGGGAGAGATTCTTGGTGAGGAGAGAGAGCTTAGAAATAAGCTTGAGAAAACTCCTCTTAGGTCTGAAAATACTTGGATAATGGACCTCTAGATTTGCCCCAAACGAATTAGGTTGGTATATAAAGGGGCAAGAAAAATCGTGTTCAAAAGATTCCCAACGGTCATATTTCTGAAGCAATTAGTCGGTCTAAGAAGGATCACTGACCGACTAGATTGCCAACTAGTCGGTCGGTGATTCTTCATGAACCGACTAACAGACTTACAGCCAAACAAGGAAGATCCAGGCAACATGAACTAGTCGGTCTAAGAACAAACGCTGACCGACTAGTTTATCAACTAGTCGGTCGGTGAGTGTTCTTTGACCGACTAACGGATGAAATAGTATAGGCTGGATACAAATACAACTAGTCGGTTTAAGACCAAGTTCCGACCGACTAGTTTCTCAACTAGTCGGTCGGTCGATGTGCTTTGACCGACTAACTGTAAACAGTAACTATGGCTGTACAGAGACAGCTCAACTAGTCGGTCTAAGAAGGATTCCTAACCGACTAGATCGTCATCTAGTCGGTCGGTGAATCTTCTGTGACCGACTAATTGATCAACATAGCTAGGCTGAAATGAGCAAGGCATTCTAGTCGGTTCAAGACGCTTTGCCGACCGACTAGATCGTCATCTAGTCGGTTGGTTCTTCTTCTTGAACCAACTAACATGCACTAGAAGCCGAGGGAAGAAGCGATAGGCTTCGGGAAAGTTTCTAATGGCTTCTATGATAATCCTAGCTCTAAGATATGAGCGAAATGAAGATAATAATGTAAGTCCTACTCAAGGCTTAACATTCTAAACTATGAAGCTATAAGACAATAAATAATACATGACGAACCGTCTTCATAAGCTTCAATCTTCCCTCTTGACTTCATTAATACTCCTTGAGCTTCAACGAAGCTTCAGGCACACGATCACGCGTTTGAGAAGTCTCAAGACGTCGCTTTTGATGTACGTATTCTTTTGGCGACGATCTCCATAACTGCACTCACAAACAGTTAGATCACAATATTTATGTTTGCTCATCATCCAAAACCAAATCCGGGAAATTAATACTCAACAAACATAGCATATGATATCAAAAACAAAAGCTATGACACGACAAAATTAGCATGCATATTGAGAAAAGTTAACACCACGTCATCGTCATCACAGAAAAATCATCTCTAGCAAAAGATGAAAGAAATAAAGATAAAAGAAAACAGAACTATTTACAATGCAGCACACAAAAAAAATAAGAAAAACGTGATGCATGGTAAAGAAAATGAAAAAGTGATGAAAAATGGGTGCAAAAGCGGAAAAAACGTGAAAAACTAAAAATAAAGGCGATAAAAGCAAAAAGTGTGAGAACTCACTCCCCCAAGCTAAAGTGCACAGTGTCCTCAATGTGCAAAGTGTGGCACACCGAGAGACGTGAAATGGGTGGGGTGGGTGAGGATGCATGCATGATAAAAAAGAAGGAAAAAACAAATAGAAAATATGATGTGGATATGAATGATGCATGCAAAGATCAGAGTGATGCAGGTAATGTGTCACCAAAAAAATACTCTCCCTCTCTCCCAAAAAGATATAGAATGATATGAGCAAGATAGGGACCAAAACAGTGTGTGGAGGGGGGCAAAAAAAATATCTCCAGGACCAGCAGAGAATGGGCAGCATAACGACAAAAATATCAATGGCATCAAGAGTGTGACTAAGCTGATGGTGCTGCACCATCTCCGTCCTGTGGTGGAGGTGGGGGTGTGGGTGTGGGTGGTGGGTGTGGAAGCTGCTGGGTGGGTGGTGGCAGTGGTGGTAGTCGCACTAGAATCTGAGTCAAGCAAGCCTGAATACTGGGAAGTAGCTCGACGTGAGACTGCACGGCGGAGACTGTGGCAGACAGAGCCCTAAAGTCACCTCTGAGTCCACTGACCGCCCCCTCAAGAGCACGAATGCTCTGAAGTAGAGTGTCGTGGAGAGGTGGTGCAGAGGGACGCACATGTCTAGGCTGTGAAGGACGGGGCTGTCTGACATGGGCTGTGTAAATAATCGGGCCAGCAGGTATGTGCGGAAAAGGTGCTGTGCTCACTAGTGGATGCCCAGCCTCAGTGTGAGGCTGGGACGCAGGCTGGTACGAGGTGGAAGCAGCAGCAGCAGTGGTGGTGGACAAAATCGGCGACGAGGCAGCAAGAGAGGTCTGTGACGCAGACGTGGGAACAGATGTCACAACACTCTCGGAAAGGACAGCTGCGGTGGAGACAGAAGGGTCGACCACTGGGGAGGAAGTGTAGGTCCCAAAAGGTGACACCCTAGTGGAGATCAAACTGGATAGGGTCTCCACGACGGCAGCGAAAGAAGACTCACCGCTCTCTAGTATGGTGGGTGGACGCTCGGGAAGAAGTGAGGAAATAGGCTCAACCGAGATAGGCACAGCTGTGGTGGGGGTGGTGGTAGACGTGGTGGACGTGGTGGACGTGGTGGACGACACAGCTAGGGTACTCCTGACACCGACAGAAGTGTGGACAGAGGTGCCGGGAGGTGCAGACAGTGCAGGCTCAGGCTGAGGGATCACGGGGTCGACGGGTGCAGGTGGTGCCTGCTCAGCTCCCTCGGCCTCTAGCACGTAGGTGGCGGGGATCAGGAGATCCATCGTCGAAAGCCAGTCCCCGTGTGCCGGTCCTATATGTGTCCGAGCGGGGCTCGGGAGGATTATGTCATCGGCACTAAAGGGACCGTGCAACCATACCCAGTGCCGCTGGCTATGGGGACGAAGCATCTTCATCCGGGCCATAACATCTATCGAGAGTGAAGTGGGGCCCGAAGGTCTACGCAAGTCGTCAGGAAGGTCCACGCCGGTCATCAGGGCTAGCAGGGTGATCGGGCCGCCGCAACAGATCGGTGAGCGAGTGCTCACCGATACTATGATGCGGTCCAAAAACCAACTAGCGATATCAATCTCAACGGCGGGGACCATCGCATCACCACCCCTATCCTGAACTCTGGGGCGAGTCATCGCGTAGAACAAATAGAGCTCAGGCGTAGACATCATCCCAGGCTCGTACCTCGCAAGGAAGGTGGTCGCCATAAGGCGATGTGCTATGCGGAGGCAGGGGTGGACTATAGCTGAGGCCTTGGCCCTACTAGGGTCAAAGGCAAGTGGTGAACCCGTGATCCGGGTCCAAAAAGCGTGTGGGTCGAACGACGGCGGTGGGATGTGTGTGGGGGCGTAGGCGCGGTCGGGCTCAGGGACAGCGGGCCACTGAAAGAGTGCTCGAAGCATATCGAGAGAGATCTGACACTCTCGATCCATAAGGCAGAAGGAGCATCCCTCATCGGTCTGGGCTATCGAACTAAGAACCTCAAGTGTCGGACGGACGTAGGTGTCCGCCGACACAGACAAAAAGTCGCACCAACCCACGTTGTCGTACAACGTGAGCATCCCCTCTAGTACCCCTAGGCGGTCAAGGTCTGCTAAGTGTACGAACCTAGAGGGCACTATCGAGCACTGGGCGATACGCTCAAATCAGACGCGCTGTGCGTCGTCTCTGAACGTGATCCCCAGTGGCCCGACGGCGGGAGCTGGTGGTGGCTGTGCATGGATGGGATCGGCTGGAAGCGGCTGTGTGGGTGGAGGTGGACTAGGTGGAGGGGAGTCCTCCCTAGGGGCAGAGGGACCGGGATCATCGGTCCTCTTCCGCTTGGAAGAGGCTCCCCGCGTGCGTGGCCTAGTGCAGGGCGACATGTGTGCCGCGAGTGCTCACCCAACAAAAATATAATGCAGCATGCTAAATAATAGAACGAGTGTACCTGAACACGTCGCGAGAGCAATAGGTGATGCGTGCGAAGAGACGACTCCGCCGCGAAGCTAAATGCGCGTCCAGAAGCTCCCCAAAGCTCCCCCAAGATAGCCTGCAAACCAAACAATGATATCAGCGGATAATACTCAAAATATATGGGGGAGATGGGGGATAATAGATAGGTAAAGAAGTTGATTTGAGTTTGGGGCTCAATGGGCATACGGATCAAGAAAAATGGGAGAAAAAGGGCTTTTGGAGCAAAACAAGGATCGCCGGCGGTTGGCCGGCGGTGAGGGTGGTCGCCGGAGGTCGGCGATGAGGAGGGGAGTCGTCGCCGGTGGTGGTGCGTCGGTTGGGCCGGCGGCGAGCTCGAATCGGGCAAGGGGAGACGCGGCTGCGAGCGAGGGGAGATGAACAGACACAGCTCGGGCGAGAATTGGGATTTTTTTTCGCGTTGAAAATCGCGCCGAGCCCGCTGCCGTATATATTAGTGAAGTTGCGACTCGGCCGAGTGACGTAAACGGAAAAAGTTTTAAAATTTCTCCCTGCCACTTACGACTCGGCCGAGTGGCTTTGCTTCACTCGGCCGAATGGATAAAATCCTCTCGGCCGAGTGGCACAAGCTACTCGGTAGTTTTCGCCCTAGGAGGGTATCTATTTCACTCGGCCGAGTGACTAAATGTACTCAGCCGAGTGGCAGTTAATACTGAAATGCACAAAAAAGACAGAGAGTTGGTTCCACAGACTTCCCTGGTTGGTGCCCCCACTCGGCCGAGTGGGGTCCTTTGCTCGGCCGAGTGGCATATGATACTCGGCCGAGTGACGTGCTGTTTTCTGCTTCGGGGCTCCGTTTTCGCTCTACTCTCTGTTTTTCTTCCTCCAGTTGGTTTCTTCCTCTTCCTAAGCCTTGAGCGCATTCCTGGAGCGCTCTTCTTTGCCTCGGTCATCCTCCATATGAGAGATCTCCTTTTCTCCTCTCCTGTCATAAGAATTAAGACCCGTTGTCAAGATTTTTATAGGCAATTGACTCAAAACACTAGCAAAGTCTAAAACACAAATAAAAACCAAAATAAAAATGATGCAAAAACCATCGGGTTGCCTCCCGACAAGCGCTCGTTTAAGGTCTTGAGCTCGACCCCTTTGGATTTTTAAATTAGCGTAGGGATGTTGGGTGCGTATGAGATGCACCAGTCGAATTTTCCGGGAAGACCGCTCGGATTTGGATCGTGGTGGTGTGTGGCCTTCCTCAGCGCCCCTTCATCATGGGCAATGTTGGTGGATGGCTCCCCCAAGCTTGAGCTTGTTCCGGTCTTTGACTTCGCCGGTGACACCGATCTTCGAATCGGTGGAGCTTTCTTTGGATTCTTCAATGTCGAGAGCTTGCAAAGCTCTCGTATTCTTGCGACTTCAGCGTCGCCATCATCATTCGCCGTGGAGCTATTGGGAGAGTCCTCCAATGTCTCTTCTTCGCTCAAATATTGGCTTTCTTCAAAGCCATCATCGTGGAGTGCACCGATGGAGTGGGGGATAGCCTCTTCAATGACCTCGTCAAGGAGGTCCACATAATCTAGCTCCTCATAATACGGCATGTGCTTCATAGCCTTTGGTATATGGAGCTCTACTTCAATGTTGCCGACGTTCAAGGTAAGAGTCCCCTCCCGCACATCGACGATTACACCCGCTGTGGCGAGGAATGGGCGTCCAAGTATGAGCGATGTGTCACCCTCTTCCTTGATATCCATTATCA